>CM071840.1:43839443-44481746 GCA_036507285.1 Trichosanthes cucumerina
TCAAGAGGACGATACTTGGAACTCTAAATCACTATACTAAAACTTGACCCGTACACTTGCTATATTGCATTAATAAAATTTACGCAACAAGTTTTTGGCGTCGTTGTCGGGGAATGACGATTATTTAGATTGATTAATATTGGGAGAAAATTCGAGATTTTAGACTAAAGTTTTCTTTTCGTTTTGTGTTTTTTTTTCTTATTTGTTTTTTTCTTATTTTTTTCTTTCCTTATTTGTTTTTTTTTTCATATTAGTTTTCTTCTATTTTGTGTTTTTCCTTATTTTTGTTCTTTTTTTCCTTATTTGTTGTTTTTCTTTTTTTATTGTGTGTTTTCCTTATTTTTTTTTCCTTACTTGTTTGTTTGTTTATTTTTTTTCCTTATTTGTTGTTTTTCTTTTTTGTTTCTTTTGTGTTTTGTTTCTCTTTTGTTTCTTTCCTTCTTTTTTTCTTATTTGTTTCTTTCCTTATTTGTTGTTTTTTCATTTTTTTTCTTTTTTCTTATTTGTTTTTTCCTTATTTCTTGTTTTTCCTCTTTTTTCCTTTTTTGTTTTCTTCTTTTTTTTGTTTCCTTATTTTTCTCCTTATTTATTTTTTTCCTATTTATTTTTTTCTATTTGTTGTTTTATTCATTTGTTTCTTTCTTTTTTTTATTTTTTCTTCATATTTGTTTGTTTTTTTATTTTTTTTTATTTTTTTTTGTTCTTAATTTAGTCTTATGTGTTATGCGAGTCTTTGTCTCCTGTTTTGGCTATGTTGACTTTGTGTAAAAGTTTAGATTTGAATTGTCGTGATTCAAAGTATGACTTTTGTTGCGTAAAATTATATTGCAATACCGCAGTGTACGGGTCAAGTTTTAGTATAATGATTTATGAGTCCAAGTATCATCCTCGGGAATGGGTTTCTAGATTAATTAAGTACTAAGATACTAATTCTCAATTTTAGCTAAAGAAACATAACATGGATAGTTGATTGAAAGTAAAGACAAGCAAACAAACAAACATGTGGAGACACGAATTGATAGATTTGAGGAAAGTGATTTTACAAGTTAATGACTCAATTAACACATGTATTGAACCAAAGAGATGAAGTTATAAACAAGAAGTAAAATACTCAAGAAAATCTCTCGATTCTTAGTGAGCCTCACACATGCAATAAACTCCATAGTCTCCATATGAACCTACTACATGCATGGCATTAAGCAACTTCTTTATGCGTTTCCCTAAGATTTCTAAGTCATTCTCATGTCAGATTTCTAAGGGTTTTGACAATTTTGCTCTAATTCAAGTTTTATCTCTCGAGTCCACTTAAACCAACAAATTAAGAAGTAAAGAACGAATTGCCAAAAATAAGAACAAAACATGCTTCAATTCATGGTCAGAAAGTCTTAACAAGTAAATCAAATCCTAACTACAATGTTTAGCCACTCTAAATCACATGAAAATCAAACTAAACAAGTAGAAAACGTCTTAGAACGCTATTACAAATTGAAAGAAAGAGAAATTAAACTTATGTGTCGATGCCGGTTTTTCGTATCCGAGCTCCCGTCTTCGATCTCGAACCTCCACGAGTGCTTTCACTGCCAAAAACGCTCTTTTCTATCTTCTTAAAAAGTGTATTTCAAAATTAGGGTGGAAAATCTATCAAATTCGGCTCCCCTTACACAAATGCATAATGTTCTATTTATAGTTGAAATTGGTGCAATATTTCAACGCTAGGGACAACGTTGCAACGTTGTACCCTAAACGCGTGGTAAATAAGGAAACAATCGATGGTGTTGCAACGTTGAGGGTAGCGTTGCAACGCCGCTACCCTAAACGCGCGCTCCTTATCGAAATGAAGTTGCGACGCTGCAAGGCAGCGTTGCAACGCTCGTTGTGTGGTCTTTCGTGTGCGCCTTCTTTATCGAGTTAGCGTTGCGACGCTGCTAGGCAGCGTTGCAACCCTATCGCCTGGAGTCTTCAACGCGTCTTGGTTACATGTTCGGCGTTGCAACGCTGTCTAGCGTTGCAACGCCATCACCTCGGGTCATCAACCTTGGATTGATCATTTCTTTTCCAATTGGTATTTTTTTAGCTCCAAATAGCCTCGTTTTGATCCCAGTGATCCAATTTGTTTCCAATAGCTCTGTTTAAGCTCTTAACCTGAAATTGAATGAATTCAACACGTAAAAGCCCTGAAATCATCATAAAACTAGCAATTATTAAGCCTAAGGATAGTACATTTTGTGTGCTATCAAATACCCCCAAACTTAAAGTTTTGCTAGTCCCAAGCAAAAACAGAGTTAGACATTAGATTGTTCTTAAACATATAATTGATTCAAGCCTCAAATATTTAAGAGAAAAATCTGGAAATCACAGGAAACACATAAACATAACACTTCAACAAGCAATTTAAATTTTTTCCTAAGTGTTCCTACGTGTGTGTGTGATTAGCCTATGTTCCCTTCATTTTTACTAAGCCCGGATCAACTTTATTAGGCTCTCCATTCAACTTGCTCCTACACTGGCCATAATTACTAATCTTTGAGCCTCCCCACATTCAAGAATTAAATAACTCTACTCAGCACTTACTCACTTTTTATTACTTTTTCTATTTTGTTCTTTTTTTTTTTGTGCAAGGACACTAGCTTTCACACATCCACTTCAGGGACCCTTACCCAGAGCACTCGCTCAATGAGTGACCTAACTGATCACAATGAAGGTAGCTCTTTTTGCCCTCACGAATTTTTTCTTTAGCAAACAAATAACAAAAGCCAACTAATTCACATATTATACAGATCATGCACTTTATATTGTCACTTACCCTATCCCGCAGTTTAACTCTCAAATTAGTTTTTAGACCTATCGAGGTGACATCAAACTTATAAACCTAATAACTTTGTTCTAAGCATTTCAAAACTACAGGAACACAAGCTATGTGCATAATAATGCAGGAGAACTTAAGAAATTTTTTTAAATTAACTCAAATTCATGTCAAGCTTTCAGGTTTCAGCAGAATCACAAAGATTTCCAATTATATCTCATCCTAGGCTATCATACTCATACTTATGTAAAAGATCAATCAACAATTCAGCATATGCTCAGGACAATCACAACAATTAAACAACATCCTACCCCCCAAACTTAAACTAAACATTGTCCCCAATGTTTGCAGAAATAAGCACAAATTAAGTATAAGAGGAAGAGTGAACAATACTGTCCTGAGTTATAGAGATCTTTCTGAGTCTCTTGGATAGCCAAATCATGTGCTGGAGTTCCTTAGAACGGGAGCATGGATTTCAACGAAGACAAGCATCGTTACAACCTACAAAACAAACAACACTAGTAAATAAACTAAGAATTGAAAAACAAAAAACTAAAGACAAAGAAAAGAAAAAATGAAAAAGCTTGGGTTGCCTCCCAAGAAGCGTTTTCTTTAACGTCTTTAGCTAGACTGTACTCCCTCAAGGGGTTTCTTTTCTTGCTTGTAGTGCCTAGAGTGATGTGTTCATTTGGCCAATCTGGGTCTCTATGTTCTTTATTGATGCTCCATGACTTGTCACAATACCAGATAGACTGGTGACTGCATTCTCCAACTGTTTGGACCGACTTCTAGATTCAGCTATGAAGGAGTGCAATGTGTCTTCCAGGGATGGTTTCCTCTCTGATGTAGAAGCATTCCCTATAGGAGGATTCAACACATTTTTGTTGTTAGCATAAGAGAAATTCTCATGATACCTCAAACCTGGATTTTAATGCGTTGGTAGGTTATTCTGATTTTGGTTTCCTCCATAGTTGTTGCTTCTGTTGCTCAGGTAGTGTAATTGCTCCATAGTGGATTCTCCATTAGGCTGGGAGCATTGAGAGGACATCCCTGTATGTGGTGATCCTGCAAAATTATTCAGCGCATGAGTGAGAGATGCCATATGAGATCTAAGAGAGGTTACCTCATCCAGTTGATACAAGCCATTTCTTTGGCTTAGATCTCATCATTGTCAGTAGGCCAGGCTGTGGTAAATGGCGATCGACACTTCCTCTAGAAGGGTACGTGCTTCTGGCATAGTCTTCGCCATGAAAGCCCCTCCAGCAGTGGCATCCAGAATGGTCCTGGTCTTACCTTCCAGTCCATTATAGAACAATTGTACCTGGAGCCAATTTGGGTAGCCATGCTATGGGCACCTCCTGAGCATGTCCTTATACCTTTCCCATGCCTCGAATAGCTGCTCTCCCTCTTGCTGCCTGAATGTTCCTATCTCAGTCCTTAACTTTGCAGCCTTAACAGGTGGAAAGAATTTGGTCATGAAGGCTTGGGCCAACTCCTCCCAGGAAGTGATACTACCTGAGGGAAGAGATCCTAGCCATTCCTTGGCTCTACCCTGCAAAGAGAAAGGAAAGATACGTAAGCGAATATCATCAGCAGAGATACCATTCATTTTAAATGTACCACAGATTTCTAAAACATTTTGAAGATGAGAGTTGGGATCTTCTGTGGCCAAGCCTCTGAAAGCACCTTCCCTAACCATCTGTATCAGCCATGTCTTAAGTTCAAAATTATTAGTATTTATAGGGGCATGGACTATCCCAGCCTGCTCAAAATTAAAGTTAGGTTGGAAATACTCCCTTAGAGGTTTATGGTTGTTGATGAGCTCCTGATCAGCCATAGTATGAGTTTCTGCTTTTCCTTCCCTTAGGAGGCTCCTACAGGTCCTCTCGATCTCAAGATCAAAAGGGTGCAAATCTGCAGCTCTCCCCTTGGGCATACACCTAGAGAAACAAAAAGAAAGAAATTAGACAAAAACACAAAAGGAAATAAAAAAATAAAGACCTGAAACATAAAACTTGGGTTGCCTCCCAAGAAGCGCTTTTTTTAACATCTTTAGCTAGACGGTGACTTATCAGGGCACATAAAATTGCTCATATTTTTTCATGCCCTTCTTGCTTGGATCGATATAGCCTTCTAAGTCTAAAAGGCTATCTTCTTTTTCTTGGGCACCTGACAGAAATTGTTTTTTGGTATTTTTGTTTAATAACACAAAATAACAAAAATCAAAACAAGACTTGTGAGTGTAGGACAAATGGTTATCAAAACTAAAGGAATTTTCTAGGGATAAAAGGAAAGAAGATCTCTCAGCCCCTAACTCTATCACCTAGATCTCCCCTGTGGAACTAAGTGTATCACCACTGCCTCCCTCACTAACCTGATCATGGTGTACCTCAGTCTCCCCCAAACTATCCTCATTATCATCTGAACAAATCCTTCTAGGTGTCATCTCCTGAGTGGTAAGGATAAGAAATTGTTCCTGTAAGGCCTTAAGGGAAATTACTAGCTGGTTAAGGTAATGAGCTCTATCTTGTACTATTTCCCAAAGTCCTACCACCTCAGCTTCTAACCTACCCAACCTCTCTAATTCACTATGGATCAAATTTTTAAATTTAAGTTCCAGTGTGTATTCTGTCAATTGGTCCATAAAAGAAGATTTTTCTATGGGTTGGTTAAGGTACGAAAAATTATGGTTCCAAGTGCCTAAATAACTACCATCATAAGCATTTTCATCAATTTTAGGTACAGAATAGTGCATATTAGACACATGGTGTTCAGATAAATCATGATCCACATACCTAGGGTCTTGAGAGGGACAATAGAATAGTGGAAACTCAAAATCATGCAAAGTCATACTAAAGAAATCAGAAGTTCACACCAAGACTTATACAATAGCAGCACAACCAAAAACAGGGGACAAAGACTAAAAAACACACAAAACACAAATAAATAAACAAGGAAAGAAACAAACACACACATAACAAATAAGGAAAAAAACACAAACAAGCTTTAGCCTAAAATTTCAAAATTTCTCCTAATATTAATTAATCTAAATAATCATCATTCCCCGGCTACGACGCCAAAAACTTGTTGCGTAAAATTATATTGCAATACCGCAGTGTACGGGTCAAGTTTTAGTATAGTGATTTATGAGTCCAAGTATCGTCCTCAGAAGTGAGTTTCTAGATTAATTAAGTACTAAGATACTAATTCTCAAATTTTAGCTAAAGAAACATAACATGGATAGTTGATTGAAAGCAAAGACAAGCAAACAAACAAACATGTGGAGACACGAATTGATAGATTTGAGGAAAGTGATTTTACAAGTTAATGACTCAATTAACACATGTATTGAACCAAAGAGATGAAGTTATAAACAAGAAGTAAAATACTCAAGAAAATCTCTCGATTCTTAGTGAGCCTCACACATGCAATAAACTCCATAGTCTCCATATGAACCTACTACATGCATGGCATTAAGCAACTTCTTTATGCGTTTCCCTATGATTTCTAGGTCATTCTCACGCCAGATTTCTAAGGGTTTTGACAATTTTGCTCTAATTCAAGTTTTATCTCTCGAGTCCACTTAAACCAACAAATTAAGAAGTAAAGAACGAATTGCAAAAAATAAGAACAAAACATGCTTCAATTCATGGTCAGAAAGTCTTAACAAGTAAATCAAATCCTAACTACAATGTTTAGCTACTCTAAATCACATGAAAATCAAACTAAACAAGTAGAAAACGTCTTAGAACGCTATTACAAATTGAAAGAAAGAGAAAATAAATTATGTGTTGATGTTGGTCCTTCGTCTCCGAGCTCCCGTCTTCGATCTCGAACCTCTACGAGTTGTTTGGCTCCCAAAAACGCTATTTTCTCTCTTCTTACAAAGTGTATTTCAAAATTAGGGTGGAAAATCTATCAAATTCGGCTCCCCTTACATAAATGCATAATGTTCTATTTATAGTTGAAATTGGTGCAGCGTTGCAACGTTGTACCCTAAACGCGTGGTAAATAAGGAAACAATCGATGGCGTTGCAACGCTGAGGGCAGCGTTGCAACGCCACTACCTTAAACACGCGCTCCTTATCGAAATGGCGTTGCGATGCTGCAAGGCAGCGTTGCAACGCCCGTTGTGCGGTTTTTCGTGTGCGCCTTCTTTATCGAGATAACGTTGCGACGCTGCTAGGCAGCATTGCAACGCTATTACCTGTAGTCTTCAACGCATCTTGGCTGCAAGTTTGGCCTTGCAACGCTATAGACAACGTTGCAACGCCATCACCTCGGGTCATCAAGCTTGGATTGGTCCTTTCTCTTCCAATTGGTATTATTTTTAGCTCCAAATAGCCTCGTTTTGATCCCGAGTGATCCAATTTATTTCCAATAGCTCCGTTTAAGCTCTTAACCTGAAATTGAATGAATTCAACAAGTAAAAGCCCTGAAACCATCATAAAACTAGCAATTATTAAGCCTAAGGATAGCACATTTTGTGTGCCATCAACTTTTCATGACCATAATTCTTCGCCAATTTATTATCCTTCTCAAGATCCTAGGTATGTGAATCATGATTTTTCGGGATACCAAATGTCTAATCCTTACTTTTCTGAATCTATGATTTATGAAAATTCTTTTGATGGTAATCATATAGGCATTTGGAACCAAAATTTTTCCTACCCCAATTAATCTATAAAATTTGAGTTGAGGATAAAAAATTTGTTTCATGTTGTATTAGAAAGGTTGGATAGGTTAGAAGCTAAAGTAGTAGAACTTGGGGCAATAATACATGGAAGGACTCATCATCTTAATCAATTGGTGGAATCCCTTAAGGCCCTACTAGAGCAAATTCTTTATCTTGCCATTGAGGAGGATCAACCTAGGAGGACTTATTCATATGATAGTGAGGATGAGTTGGAGGAGACTGAAACACACCAGAAATAGGTTTGTGAGGTAGACAATGGTAATACAATCACTTCCACAGAAGGAATTCAGGTGATAGAGTTTGAGGCTGAAAAGTCTCCCCTCCCTTTATCTCCAAACGTTTCTTTTAATCTTCATAACTATTTTTCCTATACTCACGAGTCTTGTTTTGATTTTTATTCTTTTATTTCGATCAATAAAAATAACAAAAATATTTTTGTTTCAGGTGCCCAGGAAAAACAAGATAGCCTTTTAGACTTAGAAGGTTATATCGATTCAAGCAAGAAGGGCTCGAAGAAATACGAGCAGTTTTACGTGCCTTGATGTCAATCATAAGTTACAGTCTAGCTAAAAACGTTAAAGAAAACGCTTCTTGGGAGGCAACCCAAGTTGTAAGTTTTAGTTATTTGTTACTTCTTTTCAGTTTTTGTTTTAGTTGTTGGCTTTCTTACTAGTTTGTTTGTTTTACTTGGTTAGGTGGTCGATGTCTTCCCTCGTGAACCCCATGCTCCTGTTCCGCAATACTTCATCTCACGTGATTTGGTCATCCAAGGAATTCAGAAAAAAATAAAGATCTCCATTACTCAGGACAGTATTGTTCACTCTTACCCTTTTTACTTTATTTGAGTTTATTTTGCAAACATTGGGGGCAATGTTTAGTTTAAGTTTGGGGGTGGGATGTGTTTATCTGTTATGACTATCTTAAGTATGTGTTGAATTGTTGATTGTTCTTATGCATAAGTATGATTAGGATGGCTTAGGACGAGATTTATTTGAAAATCATTGTGATTCAGCTGAAACTTGAGAGCATGATATGAATCCGAGTTAATTTAAAAATTTTCTTGAGTTTTTCCTGCACTATTATGCACATAGGCTGTGTTTCTGGAGTTTTGAAATGCTTAGAATAAAGTTATTAGGTTTAAAAGTTTGATGTCACCTCAATAGGTCTGAGAACTAATTTGAGAGTTAAACTGCAGGATAAGGTGAATGACAATATGAAGTGCATGATCTGTAAAATTTGTGCATTATGTGAAAAATTTTGTTTTGTTTATGTTGTTTATGTTGTTTATTTTGTTAAAGAAAAAAAAATCGTGAGGACAAAAAGAGCTACCTTAACTTTGATCAGTTAGGTCACTCATTGAGCGAGTGCTCTGGGTAAGGGTCCTACAGTGGATGTGTGAAAGCTAGTAGCCTTTCACAAAAAAAAAAATAAATTAAAAAAGTGACATCAAAATAGTGATTAAGTGCTGAGTAAAATTGTTTATTTCTTGAATGTAGGGAGACTCAAGGATTAGAAACTATGACCAGTGTAGGGGGAAGTTGAATGGAGAACTTAATAAAGTTGTTTCGGGCTTAGTAGAGATTAACGGAATGGAGGCTAATCACATACACACGTAGGAACACTTAGGAAAAGTTTTAAATTGCTTGTTGAAGTATCATGTTTGATTGTTACCCGTGATTAGTGAAATTTCCTTTTAAATCTCTGAGGCCTGAGTCCGATATATGCATAAGAAAAATCTTATAGTTTAATTTTATTTTGCTCGGGTCTAGCAAAAGCTTATGTGTGGGGGTATTTGATAGCATGCAAATATGCTATCTTATTTCTATATTTTAGCTAGTTTTTATACATAAAACATAAGCTTTCATGACATTTTTTATGGTTAATTTCAGGAAACTGAGCTTGAGAAGCAAGAATTGAGTGTTTTGAGGCTATTTTGGTGCAATTTGGAAGATGTGTATGCTTAATTGAAGACCCAAGAAAACTCTAGATGTATTTTGAGTATAAAAATATACTGAAAGATTCTACATCGAATCACGATTCCAACGCATCAAACCGGAGGTCATTTGGACACCCGAGCGAAAAGATATGACAAAAATGGTCGCAGAAATCTGGGTTGGCGGCGAGCACTGACGTTGCAACGCCATGACCAGCGTTGCAACGCCGCACTAAAAAAGCCCTATAAATACAACATGTTGTTTTCATTGCAAAGGGAGCCGAATTTGATAGTTTTTAGCCCTAATTTCGAAATACACACTCTAAGGGGAGAAAAAAAGAGCATTCCTTAGGAGCCAAAGCTTTTGTGGTGGTTCGAGATCGTGACGGGAGCTCGGGAACGAGAGACCCACATCGACACATAAGTTTATTTCTCTTTCTTTTAGTTTGTAATTGAGTTTAAAGACTTTTCCTATGACTTTAGCTTGTTTTTATGGTGATTTTGAGTAGCTAAACGTTGTAGTTGAAATTTGATTAGCATGTTGTAGATTTATTTGATTATGTATTGAAGTTTGTTATGTTATTTTTGGCAATTCGTTCTTAATTTCATAAATCTTGTTGGTTTAAGTGGACTCGAGAGAAAGAAACTTAGATTAGAGCAAAGTTGTCAAAATCCTTAGAAATTTTGCATGAGAATAATCTACAGTTCTTTCGGAAACACATAAATAAGTTGCTTAATGTCATACATGCTTTTAAAATTCATAAGTAAACTTTAAAATTTATCGTGTGTGTGAGGGTCACTACAGATCGAGAGATTCTCTTCAGTATTTTCACTTCTTGTTTATAAATTCATAATATTAGTTCATTGCATGTGTTAAATAAGGAATTATCTTGTGAAATCATCTTCCTTCAATTCTATCATATTCGTGTCTCCAATTGTACATTTATTTTCTATCTTTGTTTTCACTATCCATCAAAGTTTTGTTGCTTTAGATAAAATTGAGAATAAGTATCTTGGTAATTAATTAATCTAGAAATCCATTTTCGAGGACGATACTTGGAACTCTAAATCACTATGCTAAAACTTGACCCGTACACTTGCGGTATTGCATAATATTAATTTTACGCAACAAGATTCTAGGAAGAAAGGCCCGAAGAAATGAGAGAATTTTTATGTACCTTGATAGCTCCCGTATAGCACGTCAAACTAATGACGTAAAATAAGCGCTTCTTGGGAGGCAACCCAAGGATAATTTATGTTATCTTCTTTGTTTTATTTTTAGTTGAATAAATAATCTTGTCTGTTTTGTAGTTCCCTTAAGAGTGGTGATCAATCTGGACTTCATCGAAGGTCTCTTCAATTCAGGGAAGCATCATTTTTCCTTCTAATTTTTTTTTTATTGTCCTTAAGCATGCTTAGTTGAGTAATTTATACACTAAGGGCAATGCACGTACTAAGTGTGGAGGGGAGATATGTATGTTGTTCTGAATCTGATTGTTGACCTTATTCTGAAACTTTTTGTTGATTAAACCATGCGTTGTATTGTTGTTTTAAGTTGTTGCTTGTCTATATGATTATGAAATTTGATGATGAGAATTCTTTGAGTTGTATGCTTTTGAATATTCTCATAGAATGTGAAGCATGCTGAATTTTCAAGCTAACTTAAAAATTTATGCTTTAAATCCTTTGCAAGGTTAAAGATTCTTTTAAATTACTTGTTAGTTGGCATGATCTTATTCCATGGTTTATGTTCCACTCTTTGAATGCTTTGAAAATAAAATCAATTTGGGCATGCACCTTCCTTAAACATTTATCTTCTAGCTTTGTTTGCTTAGGATTAGCAAAATCTAAGTGTTGACCTTAATTTGGATTAAATAACTTTGATATGTCACTAATACTTTAGTTAATTATCCACAAGCTCCATGTGTGCCTTAGGCTAGAGCATGTGAGTGTTCAAGATAGGTTGACTTTTTGTGGGATTGACCCATTCCTTTCTAGTTCAACATGAACCTTAGTTAGGAAAGTTAGTTTGTTTTGAGAAAGTTAGTTAGTTAGTTAGTTTAGTTAGTTGAGTAAGGAAGAGAAAAGCAATCTAGTTGCTTGCCAACCAATTTGGTTAGGAGTTCTTTAGCATTTAAAGTTGAGTTTGAAGATGATGGAGATTCTTGATATGTAAGGAATCTTGCATGCTTTAAGTCTATCAAAAGAGGTGTTGGAACTCTAAATATTCTAAAAGAAGGTATTGGGAACTTAAAGAATCTTGTGTTGGGAAGAGACAAAGCTTTCATGTAAGACAAGGTAATTTTGGAAGCTCAATTTTTGCCCAATTTTGTGGGGCATGTTTCTCCACCATTAGTGAGAGTGTCCTTTAGCTAGTTGACAAGAATGGTTATCTTTTAGTAGATTCTCAAATGTCAATTCAGTTGAAGTTGTGGCAGAAATTATGTTGGAAAAAAACTGCACCTTGTCAAAACTTTTGTCCATTTCTCCCAAGACATTTCATTCTTTGATTCCCATTTTTAGGCTTTCTCAAAGCTTAAAGGACATGTTATCACTCTAGAAAAGTATAGGCTCATTGGTGCATCAAGGACAAAAGTCCATTGCCTAAAAAGTAGCATGCTGGCCGAAAACTACATAGTGCAGTCTAGCCATTTTCCTTTCATTTATACCTTCTATTTGAGTTCCAAATCAACTAATCTCTTCGTGTACTTGTAAGTTGAGATTTGACTAAGCATGGGTGTATGTTTCCAAGGCTTTCCATGTGTTGAAAAGAGAGTCAAGTGAGGAGAATTTGTCTCTTAGCTAGAAAGCTAAAAAGTTGACAACACTCTTACTCTCTTGTTAAGTATTCATTTCCAAGGTGTAAGGACTTGTCCTTTGGAGATATGACTTCACAGGAATGTTAGCTTCAAACCATGCAAGTGTAGAAGGTTTTCTTTAAAAAGGGAAGCAGAAGAAAAGCTTTGAGTGTGTGCATTTTGAGTGCCAAAACCGAGAGCCCCTTCTTCCCTTTGTTCCTACACAACTTTCTTCCAAGTCTATCTCTAACTTTAAGTCACTCTCCATCCTTTTTTTCTTTGTAAACTCAACAAGCCAAGGAAGTCCAAAATTCAATCTCTCGACAATCCATCATCCTTTGAAGTTGAATCCAAACCTCTTGATAGCTATGTCAAGTCCCGCAAGGACAAAGGCAAAAACTTTGGTGAAAGAAGTGGAGAAGTGGAAGTTCCTCATTCTTCACTTGTTCCTAAAGAAGTCAACAAAGGAAAAGGAAAAGGGAAAAAGAAAGTTGTAGAAGAAGACTTTGAATTCACAATCCCCTCATGGTTTATTTGTGATCAAGCAAAGATGAAGTTTGAGGAGATCAAGTCCAAACCTTTGTGGCTTGAAAGAAGATTCTCCAGATCTTTTTCTCAACTTCCTTATTTTCTCGCTTCGACAATTTGGAACTTAGGTTGAAAGGATTTTTGCATGGAGCCCGAGGCCGCTATTCCTAACATTGTGAAAGAGTTTTACGCCAACTCTTTCTTCTCTAGTCACTTCACTACCACGGTGAGAGGAGTAAGAGTTGAATGGAATGGAGCAATGATTACCGTCATCCTTGACGTATACCCTTTTCATTGCAACACCATCAACGAGATCATTAGAGCTTCTTCCGAGTCTCATTTATCTAATGTTCTTCGATGTGTTGGAGTAGAGAATGCGCAATGGAGGATTAGCAAGACGGGAGTTGGAACTTTGCAAGCATCCCACCTAAGGCCTGAAGTGCGAATATGGCTTTCTTTCGTCAATACAAGTATCATGCCTACGACTCACGACACCACGGTGTCTAGAGATCGTGTCTTATTGATTTACGGAATAATGTCGGGCATGAGAATTGACTTGGGAGAAATAATTTCTTTGAAAACTAGAGATGCCATAGGAAAGAACGTCGGTAAGCTCTTCTTTGCCAATCTCATCACTACCCTTTGTGTTAAGGCGGGAGTTCCATATCTTGCATGGGAAGAAAAGCTGTGTGCTAAGGAACCTCTTGACGTGACCGTGACTCTCCCTAGTCATGGTGGTCCCAACCAAGACAAGGACTTGGTCGGTGACATCAACCAACTCATGAAGCAAAATGAGAAGATGATGGGCATGTTAAGCACATCGAAATCTCACAACCACTCTTATTGGGAATATGCCTAATGATGCAGAAAATGTCAGGTGTCCTAAACTAATGCAACTAGGATGAGACTCTGACTCTCCTTTGACGTGCAAGTATACACGGTCAGTGCAGCAAGTGATAAGAAAAGTATCGATCCCACGAGGACTAGTAGAATCTAAATCAATGAGTGTCCTAGAAATTTGTCTCCTATTCTTTTTTTTGGTGCAATGCAATGGGCATGCAAATTTGTGTTAAAAAAAAATAGTGAATGCAATAATAGAATTTGATTTTTTTTTATCTTATTAATTGGATGAGTTAAGTATAACGAAGACTAATGCAATAATTCAAAAGTACGTGAAAACGTTAAAAACATAAACTAGACGAGAGTAAACTAGGGCTTTTAGATTGAGAGAAAGGCTAGGGTTAAGTTGAAGTTTCATGTATAATTAGAATAACAAATATGTGGTTGATGCCTTGAATTTACCTACACATGTGATCAAGTGAATTTTTCCAAAATCACTAAATTTTAAGACCAACAATTTTCCAATTGAGACCTAAATTACGCTCATGATTTCAAGGTTCCAGGTGGGTTAATTATCCCTAATTAACTCAAGATCCTAGAATGAAATTTTAATTTCCTAATTCACTAGATTTTCCAAGTTCATGAATTTAAAGAGAAGTTAAAGTGGCCAAATTTTAACCCTCATACATCGTTGTAAACATTAAAATCTCATAAATTTAACTATGACATCAACCATTAATTTATTACAATTTATACATTGAAGAACAACTTAACCCGTGCCTAGGAGAATTTAGCTCATGATTGGAGTCAAATTACACAACTTAAGGTTAAACATGTTTTTCACTAATCGATGGAATCGTATAAAAATATCAATCAAAACAACCACACAATTAGGCTAAAACAGTGAGCAAATTGACTCCTAATTAATGAAAAGCATAAAGGAAAAACCGTGCAATTAACACAAATTATAACGAGAGCAAATTCAAGATTGGAATGGTTACACAGTGACACCAAAGTATTTTTGCTTCAGCAAAGGGGGAGTCCGGATTAAGCCCTTCGAAGTCACTGCCCACGAATGCTTCAGCAAATGGGGCGTCTGGACACTACTACACACAAAGCCGCGCAATTGCTTGGCAAGAATGCTCACCGACACTCACCACACGCGCGAATCGCTGCGCAAAGAATAAATGGCGATTCCTCGCACCTACGCGCACAGCAAGCTCCTCGGTCCTCCTTCGCGATTGCATGATCAATCGATGGGCCAAGCACAACGGCGCCTTCTTCCGATTGCTTCAGCAAAGTAGGGTGGATGGCTCTCCCGATACCTTCCCGTTTCTCTCCCCTCGGCCTTGCTGTAGCAAAACGCCGAACCTCAGTCTCCCCTCACGATTGCTTCAAAGAATCGGCGGCATTTCACCATGTTCTCTTTGCTCCTCTCGTTCTGTCTCTCTACTGCTTTGTAGCAACGCCCTACAAATTTCTTCTTTCGCAATTGCTTCAACAAAATCAAAGACTCTCTTCTCGCAAAAATGCCCCCCACCTTGCAGCTCCCCTTTTCTTTTCTTTTTTATCACAAGAAGATGTTGCCCTAGTTTGATAATTACAAACACGCCATTTAGGGTATAAAGACCATTTTGCCCTTCGGGTAAAATGTCTAAAATGCCCTTATGGGTTTTTGTAATTTTTTCTTTACACATCTCACGCTTTTACAGAAAAATCCTCATACATCATTATCAATCATAAATCAAACTAAATATGTAAAAGTTAAGAAAAATCTCAAATTGAAGTCTTTAATTACTTGTTAGCTAATTTCTCCAAATTAAAGCACAAAATCATCAAAATTAATTCTTTTAGAACCTAATGCTTAAATTCAAGATTTTCAACTAACATTCATAATTTAGGGATAAAATAACATGAAACTCAATGAATTCTATGCAATTCAAGTTGATTAAGCACTGAAATTCTAGTAAAATAACTCTCCTATGGCGAGTTCTCAAACCCCCAAACTTGAACTACTCATAGTCCTCAATGAGTTCTATTCCCTAAAAATTTTAAAGACCTTCCAAGACTCAAATCAATTGCGTTAACTGAACAAGAGTTAAAGACTTATGCTCTAAGTTGCAAGATACTATTCATTCAATGCTTTCTAAGTGGTTCATCCAGAGTTTCCTACATAACACTTATTTCTTAGTACCAAGAGCAAACCAACTAGGATCTAGCACCTACCCTCAAGCTCAATCACTATAGTCCTAATCATTCAAATCAGGCAACCCATAGTTACAGATAAGTCACAATCAAAAACTCGCATGTCTTCAAATTCATGATCATTCCTTTTTATTTTATTTTATATATATATATTTTTTCTTTTTAAAACAAATATGTACATTACCCCTCCATTTCCTTAAACACAACGTAGGGCTAGTTTTATTTTTTATTTTTTATTTTTTATTTTTTTCGACTCTCCCGTAGTTCTTAGAATGGCACACGTGGTTAGCGCAGCACACCTAAGCAATGGGGTTCTCCCGTAGTTCTTAGAATGGCACACGTGGTTAGCGTAGCACACCTAAGCAATGGGTACAGGTTACTTGCTTGATACCTTCGCTCCAAGAGGCCAGCATGGTTAGTGCTCAGACCCCCTGACATCGAGTACAAAGTTACTTGAACTGACTCTAAATAACAAAATAAATAACATCTTTTTTTTTCTAGCCCAACAAAGTTTTAGGGAAATGGAAAGTTTGCACACTCTTTCTTTCTTTCTCTTTTTTTTTTCTTTAAAACTAAACACGAAGAATTTACCTTTTCCCCCAAACTTAGAGTACTCAATGTCCTCATTGAGTTAGGGAGGTCGGATAACTCCCCCAAACTTGAAATGATCACAAATTTGGAGTTTACTCATTTTGGAACATTCTAAACGATGTATGAGTTATCTAACTTGTCATGGCTTCTAGCTTTCGAACTTTTTGGCCTAGGAGTTGAATCCTAACTACTTTGATTGACACACCAACCATAAGCGCACTAAAGAACCCTAATGACAAGCTTCACCTTGAGAAACACCAAACAAGATAGCATACTCTTGCCTCAAACACAAGCAACAACTCTTATTTTCATTAACCATAAGATTTTTTTAACTTTTCAGTTCTAACGAGTTTCTCACCAAGTTTCTACAGAAGACAACATACTTTTTACCATTAAAAACATGCAGAAACTTAGTTTTTATAAAAGGGACAACAACCATCTTTTTTTTTTTTAATTTCTACTTGCTTAAACATGGTAGATCAACTACCTACATCATGCATAACCAATCAACACGAAATATGGATTTGATGAGTCAAAACAGAATATTTAGAAGTCTTAAAGCAAGTAAATAACAAAAGAATTCTCAGTGAAACCATTACACCCAACAAAACCTACATATGCTTATAAAAAGGGAATTAAATCAACAAATTACAAAAAAGGCAGCAACAAATTATAAAGGAAAAGACAACAAGCAAAACAATTCAAAATACTAAAGAGAAAAGGGAACAGGGCCTCCCTCTTTTGCTCTAGTAGTCATCCTCCTCGTTTTCCTCTTCTTGGGCTTCCTCCTCCTCCACGTTGTTCATCTCATCTTCTTCATCATCACCCGACTGCATCCAAGTCTGCAAAATGGAGTGGGGAAATTCGGGGAAATTTGGGTAGGGGTTTGGAAAATTGGCTTGCATAGCGGCTCGGTGGGCTAAGTCTCTCTCTTGGGCATACTCCCAATAACAATGTGATTGATCTTGTATATAGTGCATCATGTTCATCATCACATTGTTTTGGTGTATGAGTTGGTCCATACCTACCATTAACCCCATTCCTTTATTTGAACCAACTTGGGTGTGATGGTCCATAATGGTGTCTAAAGGCCCGCTAGCTAAGATTTTATCCTCCCAAATATAATAAGGAACCCCGACCCTAATGCAAAGAGAAGTTACTAAACTAGGGAAGAAGATTTTTCCACTCTTTTTCTTTGCACACCCTTCTATTTCCCTAGCTACTAGGTTTCCTACATCGATTTGCAATTCTGAAAGGATGGCATAAAGAAGCATGATTTGACTCCTCGAGACCGTTGAATCATGCGAACTAGGCATGAGATTCAACTTCACGAAAGGAAGCCACATGTGTGCTTCAGGAGCTAAATAGGAAGCTAACATAGTCCTCGCTCCCGTTGAGCTTTCCATCCATTTCGCCCCATTGATCCCTACCGTTCTTAGGGCGGCATTCATTTGAGTGTCGGATGGGGCCATTAACAACTCATTTGTCCTCTGTAGTAAAGTTGGCAAGGCAATTCGAGCATGGAGTTAATGGTATCCGTGTCCCAATGAACATATCTACCCCTTACTATGGATACCCTTTCTTCTAGATAGATGTTCGCATAGAACTCCCTAACTATGGTGGGGATGGCGGCCTCAGGTTCTTTACAAAACTTTTCCCAACCTAGATTTACTATATTTTGGGATAGGAAAGGAGGAATCTCTCTTGAGCATAGGTTGAAACCTCTCTCTAGCAAAAGAGCTCTTTTCTTCAACTTCTCATATTTTGTTCTTGCTCTTTTACTAATAAATCTCTCAGGGATATCTTCCTCACACAATACCTCCTTCATCACTTCGGGATTGTCTTCCCTAGTGTACCGTTTCTTCTTCTTTTCTTTCTTCTCTTTGGACTTAGGTGCCGGTGGTTCAGGGGCCTCCAAAGGATATGCATCCTCTAAGGGCCATTCACTAACCACCTACTTTCCTTTACTCCGCGAGGAAGAGGAGGAATGGGTGGACGATCTAGGATTGGATTGGCTCACTTCTACCATTGCACTCTTCAATTTTTCGGCCTCTTTCTTGCTTTTGCTTCTTCATAGCCACATGATTAAATATGAAGCAAAAAGAGAGAAGGGTACTAGAAAAATTCTAAGGAATGGATGACTGACAAGCTTCCTAAGCTAAGAAAGACTCTTCCTAAGCTAGATTTGGATCTCGATTGGTTTCTCCTAGCTCAAGTTTCATTAGGTTCCAAGACTAGGATTTCCTTTTACCCAAAAAAAAAAAAAAATACGACTAATCCCCAAAGCAACTTTTTTTTTTCTTTCTTTTTCCTTTTTCCACTAATTTTTATCCTTTATTCATTTTCCTAACCTAAAGTGCAAAAACATGTACCTAAAATAGGTCAACCTGCAAAACAAAAGAAAGCATAAAGTCAACATTTACTCATTCTTTTTAAGACATGCAATTAAAAATTAAAAGGAAGCATCAAACTAGGAATTTTATTATCCTAAAACAATAAAGAAAATTGTATCCTAGGTTTTCACATGCTTCCATTCATCCTAGATTACATGCTACAATGAAAATTCACATGCTTTAGATTTTTATTCTACTAAAAACACAAGTTAACCTATACTAGTATGTTGGAAAATTTTCAATAGGGAGAAAGAAAAAAAAATTGTACTTAATTCATCCATACGAAATGAACAATCATGTTTGGTGATCGAGCAAGGGGAGAAAGAATTCTTACCTCTAACCTTTTGTATGCTTCAATTCTACATCCTAACGACACTTAATCAAAGATTAACTATATATGATAAAACAAAGAGCAAAACATGAAACAACTGGATCAAGAATCATATGAACAACTAAATCTCCTATCATGCATAGACAACGAATAAAAAGGAAAAAGAAAACAACCTAGCTAAGCTTTTTTTTTTTTATAGAAGGATTCACTACACTTCATCATCACTCAACTTCCATGTGGACATGTTCCTTTGGAAGTCTTCACCCCAATAGTGTTTCAAACATTGCCCATTAACAAGAAACTCTCTTCCATCCTGCTCACATCGAAGCTTAATAGCCCCGTAGGAGAGAGTTTCGATCATTGTAAAGGGGCCTGACCATCTAGACCTAAGCTTACCAGGAAAAAGTTTGAGGCGGGAATTGAATAATAAAACTCTTTGGCCTGCTTCAAAAGTCTTTGGAATGATTCTCCTATCATGCCAAGCTTTAGTTCTTTCTTTGTAAACCTTTGCATTCTCATAAGAAAATCTTCTAAACTCATCCAAATCATTCAATTGAAGTAGCCTCAGATCTCCTGCAGCAATTAGATTTAGATTGAGTTTCTTTAAGGCCCAGAATGCCTTATGCTCTAATTCTAAGGGTAGATGACAAGCCTTACCAAACACAAGTCTATATGGGGACATTCCAATGGGGGTTTTAAAGGCGGTCCTATAAGCCCACAAGGCTTCATCCAGCCTAACGGACCAATCCTTTCTTTGAGGTTTTACAACCTTCTCAAGGATTCCTTTAATCTCCCTATAGGACACTTCAGCTTGTCCATTAGCTTGTGGATGGTACGGGGTGGAGATTTTGTGCTTTACATTATACTTGGCCAGGAGGGTATTCATTACCTTATTGACAAAATGAGAGCCCTCATCACTGATTAAGACTCTAGGGGTCCCAATTCTCGTGAATATGTGCCTATGCAAGAATCTGACCACTGTTTTGGCGTCATTATTCGGGCACGCCATGGCTTCTATCCACTTAGAGACATAATCTCATCGCCACTAAGATATACAAACTCCCTTAGGGGAGGAAAGGGCCCATGAAGTCAATCCCCAAACATCAAAGAGCTCCACCTCTAAGATGTATGTCAAGGGCATTTCTCTCTCTTTCCTATATTACCTCTCCTCGGCATGTATCACATGTCTTGCTAAAAACATAGGCATCCTTAAAGACGGATGGCCAACCATAGCTGGAACACCTTTCTGCATGATCCTTTGGCCACCAAAATGGCCTCCATAAGGGGATGAATGACAATGCTCGAGAATAGATGGTATCTCGCTTTCGGTCACACATCTCCTAATCATACCATCTACACACTGTCTATATAAACATGGATCGTCCCACAAAAAAAAATTTAGAGTCATGCAAGAATCTCTTTTTCTGTTGTGCTGACAAATCAGGGGGAAGGATATTGCAAGCCAAGTAATTGGCGTAGTCCGCGAACCAAGGGGGGTTGGTATTTTGGACCTCACCAACTAACAAAAGTTGCTCATCATGGAAGTCATCCCTTATGTGGGAGTGTGAGGGTAAAGGCTCAGAGTTCTCAATCCTAGGCAAATGGTCTGCCACCACATTCTCTGAATCCTTTTTATCTTTGATTTCCACTTCAAACGCCTGCAGAAGTAATACCCATCTAATCAATCTTGGTTTGGCATCTTTCTTTGCCAACAAATACCTAATGGCAGCATGATCTGTGTAGACCACCACCTTAGTACCAACCAGATATGGTCTAAACTTTTCAAAAGCAAAGACTACTGCTAACAACTCCTTTTCAGTAGTTGTGTAGTTCATCTGAGCTTCATTTAAAGTTTTACTCGCATAATAAATTGGATGTATTACCTTCTCTTGCCTTTGTCCTAGCATAACACCCACAACATAGTCACTTGCATCACACATCAACTCGAATGGCAGTTGCCAATCAGGTGAAGACATAATAGGTGCAGTGACTAGGGTTGTCTTGAGGACATTAAAGGCATGGAGACACTCCTCACTAAATATAAAGGGCTTGTTGACTTCCAGAAGAGAGCACATGGCTTTGGGATTTTTGAGAAATCTTTGATGAATCTTCTATAGAACCCCGCATGTCCAAGGAAACTTCTCACTCCCTTGACATTTGTGGGTGGTTCCAATTTCTTAATAATCTCAATCTTCGCCCTATCTACTTCTATCCCCTTACATGATATCTTATGCCCTAACACAATCCCCTTTCTAACCATGAAGTGACACTTTTCCAAATTTAGAACTAGGTGTGTCTCTTCACAACGCTGCAGTACTTTCCCCAAATTCTCTAAGCAAACCTCAAATGAGTTTCCAAAGACCGAGAAGTCATCCATGAAAACCTCCATGATGTCTTCTACATAGTCAGAGAAAATCGCCATCATGCACCTTTGAAAGGTCGCAGGAGCATTACATAGTCCAAATGGCATCCTTCGAAAAGCAAAGGTACCATATGGACATGTAAATATTGTTTTCTCTTGGTCTTGTGGTGCAAAGGTTATTTTGTTATAACCACTGTAACCATCAAGGAAACAATAAAAGGCTTGACTCGCAGCGGTTTGTCCAACATTTGATATATGAACGGGAGAGGAAAATGGTCTTTCTGGTGGCCTTGTTTAGCCTCCTATAGTCCATACTGAGACTCTCCAACCGCTCACTACCCTAGAAGGAATGATTTCATTGGCTTCATTAATAATTACTGTCATCCTCCCTTTTGGGAACACATTGGATGGGTGACCCAATTGCTATCCGCTATGGGGTAGATAATTCCAAAGATCCAACCATTTAATGACTTCTTTCTTCACCACTTCTTTCATGGTGGATTAAGTCTTCTCTCTGGGGCTCTATGGATCTGAAAGTCCCTTCCTCTAAGGTAATCTTGTGCATGCAATAAGAAGGATTAATCCCTTGAATGTCAAGAAGAGTCCATCCTATGGCCTTCTTTGTGTTGCTTAAGGACATTAAGCAACAATCATTAAATCCTTAGGGGTAGACTTGTTGATATGATAATGGGAAGAGTTTCCTTATCACCCAAGAATGCATACTTTAAGTGTTGGGGTAAAGGTTTGATTCTAGTGTTGGGGGTTCTTGAACCGAGGGTATCATAGTAAGGTCTCTCTCCTTCCTTCAAATCTAATGACTCAAAGATTTTTACGAACTTTGTTATTTCTCGCTAGTTCTTCCAAACCACAGGTCAACTCTTCTATTCCCGACTTCTCTAACTCACTTTCTCTCGGATCTCCAAATCTCATCTCATGGATTCCTTTCAATTCTTCGCTGGCGGTTTCAGAAATAACTCCATCTAAGACATGAATTACAGAACAACTTTTTGTCCCATTTGGATACCTCCCTGTATCATAGATACTAAACTGGACCTCTTGATCATTCATTCTCAAACTTAATGGTCCTGCATGAACATCTATCACGCTTCTACTGTTTCGGGAAAGGTCGCCTAAGATAATAGGAACATCCTTGTCGACTTCATAATCCGGGATGATAAAATCCATTGGGAATATGAATTTATCCACTTGGACCAGGATGTCCTCTATTTTTCCTTAGGGTAGGCTATGGATCTATCTCTCGCTCGCCGCAGGTCTTTGTGGTGGGCCTCGCCTCCCAATGCCCAATCCCTTATAAACAGAGAGAGGCATCAAGTTGATGCTAGCTCTCCTAAATCACATAACGCCCTCCTAAATGTCTTCCACCAATAGACACAGGTATGGTGAAAGATCCAGGATCCTTCTCCTTATGGGGTATCCTATTTCTGAACACCGCACTACACTTCTCACTCAACGATACCACTTTGAACTCTTGGAACTTCTCTTTTTCAGAACAGATGTCCTTGAGAAACATCAAGTAGTTGGGCATTTGCTTCAACGCATCAATTAGTGGTATGTTGATATGGACCTCCTTTAGCATATCCAGGAATTTTTCAAAATGGGCTTCCTTCTTCTGTTTCCTCTTCAGTCTTTGAGGATAGGATGGTGGGGGTGGTTTGAACTCAGGCTCTGCTACTGTTGTTTCCTTGGAAGTTGAGGCTTGTTGAGATTTTGGTTTATCCTCAATCCCATCGGTTCCCCGATGTTTTGGATCTACCATTTCCTCATCTTGCCCTTCCTCATCAATGAGTCAGTCGGTCGCTCATCTCTCTCGGGTTTTCTCACGGCTACCTCTCTTAAAATTCTCTCACTCCTTAATTCTACTGCTAGAACATGTTCCTTCCCATCTCTCTTTGGGATTTTCGTGTGTCTGCAGGAGCGTGCGTCTGATGGCCTTGCCTTTAGCTCATTTGCTAATTGGCCAACTTGCATTTCAAGATTTCTTATAGAAGCTTGTTGACTCTGAATAATAGCATCATTGCGAGTTAAAATAGCATCATTGCGAGCTATGTATTCTTTGAACAAACTTTCTAGAGAATCACCTGAAACTTGCTGGGAGGGTGTAGCCTTGTTGTTGTCAAGTTGAAGAAGGCGAGTTCGATTCCCATAATTCGATACCCTTGATTCCTAAAACTAGGTGGTTGATTCACTCTATTTTTTGCATTTGAGGGCTTGGGCATTCTTTGCTTTGGCCTCCCCAAGATAGATTTGGGTGATTCCTCCATCCTGGGTTATAGGTGCTCGAATATGGGTTATTCCTAGATTGACCCTGGTTTGAGTTTCCTACATAACAGACCGATGCAGGGTTACTAGGGCAGAACTCAAAAGTGTGTCCTTCACCACAGTAGACACAGGATTCTAAACTCTCTTGAGGTGCAAAAGATGGGGTTGGAGCATTGGAAGAGATTTGGTTCACGTTACCCATAGTCAAATTCTTCAACATGGAAGCCATGGAAGAGATTTGAGCATTTATTGAGTTCAACGTGTCCAACTCAAGGATCCTTTTGCTTTTCCTACCGAAGTTCTCCTCACATCCGCCCATTGGCAATTGTTGGATGAGATCCTCTCTAATATCTCGTATGCCTCATTGTAAGTTTTGGCCAACAAAGCTCCATTAGCAGAGGCATCCACTACTTGCTTAGTGGAGGTGTTCAAACCATGGTAGAATATTTCCATTTGGATGCAGTGAGGCAATCCATGGTGGGGACATTTACTTAAAAGATCCTTAAACCTCTCCCAGGCCTCGCTCAGGGTTTCATCATCAAACTGTTGGAAAGCTACAATTTCATTCCTAAATCTTGCATTCCTAGTGGGTGGGAAATATTTTATTAGGAATTTCTCTGCCAAGGAGTTCCAGAATCATCGCACACTGGGAAGCGAATTCAACAGCTTCTTTGCAAAGCATCCCCGAGGGAATAAGGGAATAAGCTCAATCTAATGGCGTCACTAGAGACTCTCGGCATGATGAAGGAATCGCTTACTCCCGGGAATGATTTCAAATGGAGATGGGGTCCCTCACTGGTAAGCCATGGAACTCCCAATCGTTTGGAGCATTTGAAACATAAGCGGTTTTAGCTCAAAAGAAGTAGCTTGTATAAGCAGTCCGATTATCCTGGATTCAATTCATCCACTAAGGGGTTGGCATAGGTCCTAATGGCTCGCTCTCGGTCATTGGCTAGCTCTATCACATTGGTAGGACCCCTGCTTTGGAAGGTTAAAAGTGGATTATCTCTAACATCTTGGGGTGCTCTAGGGTTATGGTGTTGGGTTAGAGGATCTATAGGGTCTCTAGGATTATTCTGGTTAGCCATGGCTAATTTTTGCTCTCTCAACCGCTTCCTAAAGGTTCTATCTATTTCGGGGTCAAAATCAAACTCTAATCGATTTACGCACATTCATAAACTATTCTCAAGTACCTGAAATTCAGAAAAACTCAACTCAAGCAATATTATGAAAAAGAAACTAATCCTAAAAAAAAAACTCAAAAGTAAAGAAAATTTCATAGAACTCACAGATAAGATGCAAAGCTAATCCCCGGCAACGACGCCAAAAACTTGATGCAGAAAATGTCAGGTGTCCTAAACTAATGCAACTAGGATGAGACTCTGACTCTCCTTTGGCGTGCAAGTATACACGGTCGGTCTGCACAAGAAGTGATAAGAAAAGTATCGATCCCACGAGGACTAGTAGAATCTAAATCAATGAGTGTCCTAGAAATTTGTCTCCTATTTATTTTTTTTGGTGCAATGCAATGCACATGCAAATTTGTGTTAAAAAAAAATAGTGAATGCAATAATAGAATTTGATTTTTTTTTATCTTATTAATTGGATGAGTTAAGTATAACGAAGACTAATGCAATAATTCAAAAGTACGTGAAAACGTTAAAAACATAAACTAGACGAGAGTAAACTAGGGCTTTTAGATTGAGAGAAAGGCTAGGGTTAAGTTGAAGTTTCATGTATAATTAGAATAACAAATATGTGGTTGATGCCTTGAATTTACCTACACATGTGATCAAGTGAATTTTTCCAAAATCACTAAATTTTAAGACCAACAATTTCCCAATTGAGACCTAAATTACGCTCATGATTTCAAGGTTCAGGTGGGTTAATTATCCCTAATTAACTCAAGATCCTAGAATGAAATTTTAATTTCCTAATTCACTAGCTTTTCCAAGTTCATGAATTTAAAGAGAAGTTAAAGTGGCCAAATTTTAACCCTCATACATCGTTGTAAACATTAAAATCTCATAAATTTAACTATGACATCAACCATTAATTTATTACAATTTATACATTGAAGAACAACTTAACCCGTGCCTAGGAGAATTTAGCTCATGATTGGAGTCAAATTACACAACTTAAGGTTAAACATGCTTTTCACTAATCGATGGAATCGTATAAAAATATCAATCAAAACAGCCACACAATTAGGCTAAAACAGTGAGCAAATTGACTCCTAATTAATGAAAAGCTTAAAGCAAAAACCGTGCAATTAACACAAATTATAACGAGAGCAAATTCAAGATTGGAATGGTTCCACAGTGACAACAAAGTATTTTTGCTTCAGCAAAGGGGGAGTCTCGGATTAAGCCCTTCGAAGTCACTGCCCACGAATGCTTCAGCAAATGGGGCGTCTGGACACTGCTACACCCACGCAATTGCTTCAGCAATGCTCAGCCGACACTCACCACGCGCGCGAATGCTGCAGCAACAGCGGGCGATCCCTCGCACCTACGCGCACAGCAAGCTCCTCGGTCCTCCTTCGCAATTGCTTCAGCAATCGATGGGCCAAGCACAACGGCGCCTTCTTCCGATTACTTCAGCAAAGTAGGGTGGATGGCTCTCCCGATACCTTCCTGTTTCTCTCCCCTCGGCCTTGCTGTAGCAAAACGCCGAACCTCAGTCTCCCCTCACAATTGCTTCAGCAATCGACGGCAACCACCGTGATCTCACTGCTCCTCTCGTTCCTGTCTCTCGGCCTTGTTGTAGCAACGCCCTACAAATTTCTTCTTTCGCGATTGCTTCAGCAAAATCAAAGACTTTCTTCTCGCAAAAATGCCCCCCACCTTGCAGCTCCCCTTTTCTTTTCCTTTTTATCACAAGAAGATGTTGCCCTAGTTTGATAATTACAAACACGCCATTTAGGGTATAAAGACCATTTTGCCCTTCGGGTAAAATGTCTAAAATGCCCTTATGGGTTTTTGTAATTTTTTTCTTTTACAGATCTCCTGCACACAGAAAAATTCTCATACATCATTATCAATCATAAATCAAACTAAATATGTAAAAGTTAAGAAAAATCTCAAATTGCAGTCTTTAATTACTTGTTAGCTAATTTTTCCAAATTAAAGCACAAAATCATCAAAATTAATTCTTTTAGAACTTAATGCTTAAATTCAAGATTTTCAACTAACATTCATAATTTAGAGATAAAATAACATGAAGCTCAATGAATTCTATGCAATTCAAGTTGATTAAAGAACTGAAATTCTAGTAAAATAACTCTCCTATGGCGAGTTATCACCTAACACCGGGACTTTGCAATTGAGGAAACCTTCAACACTAACTTTTCAAGGCCTTCTCCTAGTTTCCCAGAGTTTCCTATACAACTTTTAAACCCTTGGGAGGCCAAAGAGCACAAAGAGGAGGGCGAAGATGATGATTTGTTGGATGAAGATGAAGATTGAGGCGGTGGTTCGAATTTCCCGTGCTTGTTGCTTCTTAGTGTCTTGCTTGCTTATTGAGAGGAGGTTGTTGCTTTGATTGTCCTTGGGTGAGGACTTGTGTGTTTGTTGGCTTGTTGTTGTCTTGGCTTGTTGGTTGGTGTGTTTAATCTTTCCTTGCTTTGACTTTATCTTATTGTTGTTGTTGTTGGTTTGTTAGTCTTTAGTTGTGTTGCTTTTGTAACCTCTATCTCTATCCTTTCAATGAAGATTATGGTGTTTTCTTTCTAGACCCTCTTTGAACTTTTTAATGCTTGTGAATTGCAAAAAGCTTTTATGCTTATCTTTACTTGTGCCCATGCACTTCCTTTAATTGTTAATTGCTTGAACATTTGCATATTAGAAAGTATAAGTTTCTTTATGTAAATGGCTTTAAACAATTCTCCATATTTGATAAAACTTAAGCAAAATGCTCACGTATTCCTTCAATCTAAGCTTCATAACATTCTTTTACCATAATTTTCAAAAGAGCATGTTATAATAGTTTCATTCTTTTTATGTCTTATTCTAAGTTTGGGGAACCTAAAGTGTTTTTCTACCCTTCCTTTTCACTCAATGAGGACATTGAGAAATTTAAGTTTGGGGGTGAGGAAGGAATTCCCATGAAAGTTTTAAATTGAAAGTAAGAGAAAGAGCATGTTTCATTTCCTATAGAGCTAAAAATAGGCTTAGTGCAAAGTATTGAAGAAAAAAATTCTTGATCTCTTGTGAAAAAGTGTAAACTTTTTGCTCGATGTTTGGTGCTTTCATCACCAATGTTAGCATTTAAAGCGAAAGCATTAGGTTAAAAATTATTTCTTTTGCTTGTGTGGCTTTCATTAACCATGTGGCCTTCCCAAGAACTATGAAAATTCTAGTCCCTTTGCTTAAGTGGATTTCACTAACCATGTGGCCATCTTAAGAACTATGGGAAGTTCAAGAGAAAAGAAAAAAAAGAGAAAAGAATAAGCCTTAAGATATGATCCTTGTTTGCCTTGGTGACTTCATCACAAAACGTTGTCATGATAGGAACTATTAGGGTGATCTTATAAAATGCTCCTAGGAAATGAAGATGTTATCTTTTTCTTATTGATTAAATGAAAGAATGATTAGCCAAAAGTGTTGCTCAAAAAGTTTGTTAAATTAGTAAAAGAATGTGAATCTTAGATTAATGAGTTTAAGGAGAGCCTTTGTGTTGCTTAGCTTGTGTTAATTGGAGAATTGGAAAAGCATGTTCAAGTAGATTAAACTATTGGATTTGCAAACCAAAAGTTTAGAAGCATGATCATTTCTTGAGTTGAAAAATCTTCACTTTCTCGTTTTTTATCAATTTTTGTTGGTTAAGTTTTTCTTTGTCCTTAGTTCACTCATTGAGGACAATGAGTCGTTCAAGTTTGGGGGTTTGATAACTCTTTATCAAAGAGTTATTTTCACTTAAATTGAGCTCAAAAACTTTATTAATTAATTGATCTTGACATTTAATTACGTTATTCTTGCACTTTATTAATCTTATTATGTATTAATTTTCCAAATTTGAGAAAGGTTAACTTTAATTTCTCATATTGTGAAAGTTAGAGAAATTGATTAATTTTTCCATGGTTTTAATTGAATTTAGGTGCATGAATTTAGCTTTGTTATAGAAGTGGATTAAATAGACAATTCAACTCAATTAATTGGAAGGTTTTTTACACATGTTGCAAACCAAAGAGGCTTAAGGAAGAAGTCAAAGAGAGGCTTTTGGAGGAAGATAGAGAATGGCTTATGAGAGAAGCTAAAAGAGGGCTTGTTGGAGAAGCTAGTCAAACTTGTTCTCCAAGTTTGACCCATTTTACATACCCATTGTCGAAAATAGAGAGGAGGAAGAGGAGAAGTTTTTTACCAAAATTTTCATATTCTTTGTATAGAGAAATCAAGAGTTCTCAAGGCTTGGAGAGATATTGGAGA
Organism: Trichosanthes cucumerina; assembly: GCA_036507285.1. NCBI lineage: Eukaryota > Viridiplantae > Streptophyta > Magnoliopsida > Cucurbitales > Cucurbitaceae > Trichosanthes > Trichosanthes cucumerina. The sequence goes on from CM071840.1 coordinate 43,868,630, forward strand.
CCCATTGGAGCTTGTCTACAAAGGGGGATTCTTTTCCTTTTACCTTGTTTACTTGATTTCTCTTCTCTTCCTTTGTAATTATTAGTAATTATGCATTCTAGATTAGTTTTGTAGATTTTCTTTTGTTGTAAGCATGAACTAATTTTAGAAGGCAAGGATTTGAGTATACTTTATGTAATAAAGTTTCACATATTGAACAATATGCTTATTTGTGATTGATTATGGTTGTATTTATGGTTTATTGGATTTATGTTTGGCCAACTTAAGTCCATATTGCTTTCTTTTCTATGAGAAGTAGGAAGTTAGCGGAGTGCCGTAATCACCTTAGGTCATGTAAAGGGTGGATACTCGAGACGAAAGTGAAAAGATTAGAATTAATCGATTCACCTAGGGTACTAAAACATGAAACTTTATAAGGTATTTAATGAGAGTTAATTACTAGAAAATATTGGGTATTATGAGAATAAACCCGAGTTAGCATGTGTAACACCAATGAAGTATTATGTATGACTTGATATGTGAAAACTGAAAGACATAAAGGAACCCTCTAATCCGAGCCTACCTCATTTATCATAGCATTTTCGGCATATCCTATTTACCATAGCATTTTCGGCATTTGCATATTACATCTGACATAGTAGATTAATTCATCACATCATTGAATAGTTAGTATAACTTACATATTCATTGCATCCTTTATACTTTTAGTTTTAATTAGGTCAAACTCCACCATTGATTTGTCTTTACTTGTGTTTTGCATAAAGATTACTACAAGTAGCTTAAACTAGGTAGATCTTGCCTCTAATCCGTGTGGAGACGATACTCTATACTCGAATACTATTTATTTTATTACTTGTTGCAATCGATTGTGTATACTTGCACATCTGGTGCGTAGTTTGCATGTTAGTTCACTGCACGTTGCGCACCCGCATCAAGTTTTTGGCGTCGTTGTCGGGGATTAGTTTGAATCCTATCTTGTTTAAGTTGTTTGTAGCAATTTTTCTTTCATTATCATGTTTAGATTAGTTTTAATTTTATCATGTTTAGGTTTATTTTAGTGACTTGTATCCTTGTTCCTTATTTGTTGTATCTTGTTGTCTTATTTGTGTTTTACCACTATTGATTCTTGTTGTTGTTTCTGGGTGTGTTACTTTATATTCTGTTTGTTGAGTTGGTTGATAATTGTTTCATTACTTATTATGGCTTATAATAGATTTGGGTGGTCTTCTGTGCCCAATGAGCAAACACAACCGAGTTCTTTTTCTTATAATTATCCCTTTGACAGTGTCGAGTCTTCTAGTGAGGGATATGGATTTTACGGGTATCAAATGCCTAATTATTATCATACTAAGCAGGTGAGTTATGATAATAATCAATGCAATTGGGCCTATGAACCATATCCTAGGGGTTTTGAGTCATATTCTTCCTATATGCATGAAACCCAAGTAGAAACCATATCTTTCCATGAAATCTTAGAATTTAAGGAATTCACAAACGAGTCAATTCAGTGAATAGCTAATGGAATCGCCTCCATTAGGAAACAAATGTATGAAAGCTCGTTTGAGGATGATCCACCTAGGGAAGATTCTACTAAGTTTAGAGAGCTAGAAGACCAATCTTCCCTTAAGTTGTTAATGAAAGAATTTATGAAAGATGTGGGATAATCATGTCAACGAATATCTAATACGCTTAGCTTCATTAGGTAACAGATTCATTTGGACTCGTCTACAGTTGAACACCCTATTGAAGGTAGTGAAGAAGGACTCACACCTTTAGATTGTTTAGTGAGTCACTTGATCACTGACTCATTGATAGATCTTCAAGATCCTAGTCCTTTACACTTTACTAAGTCTGGCTATTCAAAAGATTGTTGTTTATAGTTAGAAGGACTAGAACCCTCTAGCACACACTAGGATAGGGTCACTGAGAGTATGGAAGAAGTCGAGCTTTGTGTTGTTGAGTTAGGCCAGGAGGTAAAGTTTGAGTCTTTTGAGTCTCTATCTGTTGAGTTAGGGCATTGAATACTTCTTTCCAATACTCCCACTTGCCCTAATCAGGAAGCCCTTGAAGACCTAGACTCTTTAGGTGACCCTCAAACACCTTAGCTGTGAGGGCCTTTGTAAATGGATCAGCAACGTCATGTCTCCACGGTGCACAATCTCCCGTATCAGGTGATACTTCCGCTCAATATGCTTGCCCCTCTTATGACTCCGAGGTTCCCTCGAGTTGGCTACTGCACCACTGTTGTCACAAAAAAGGGTAATTTCCATGTTCATATTTGGAACAACTTCCAAATCAAGCATGAACTTCCTTAGCCACACAGCTTCCTTTACAGCTTCACAAGCCGCAACATACGCAGCTTCCATCGTGGAATCAGTGATGCATTCCTGCTTGATGTTTCACCACACTACAACTCCTCCGTTTAGAATGAACGTTGACCCCGAAGTGGATTTCCTAGAATCCTTATCGATTTGAAAGTCAGAGTTTGTGTATCCTGTAAGGATCAAATCCCCATTTATACACAAGGTTGTAGTTCCTCGTTTGCTAAGATACTTGAGGATTGCCTTTACGGCTGTCCAGTGATCTAATCCTGGATTGAATTGATACCTACTGACAATCCCAAGTGCATAACAGATGTCGGGCCTAGTACACAACATGACATTCATGAGGCTCCCTACAGCTGAAGCATAGGGGATTCGTCTCATATCCTCAACTTCTTGAGGCGTCTTAGGACATTGATCCTTAGACAGGTGAACCCCATGTCAGAAAGGCAGTAAACCGTTTTTGGAGTTTTGTATCTTATATCGAGACAATATCTTATCAATGTAAGATGCCTGAGACATGGCTAGCGTTCTGTTCTTTCGGTTCCGGACTATCTGGATACCTAGAACATACTGAGCCTCTCCCAAATCTTTCATTTGGAATTGCGAAGCCAACCATTTCTTAATGTCAGTAAATCCTACCTCATTCCCAATGAGCAGGATATCATCCACACACAATATCATAAACGCGACAGTGTTGTTAACAATTTTCTTGTAAACACAAGGCTCATCAACATTCTGATCAAAGCCATAAGATTTGATTGCCTCATCAAACCTCATATTCCAAGACCTCAAGGCTTGTTTCAGTCCATAAATAAACCTTTGAAGCTGGCAAACCTTTTGCTCTTGGCCTTGGGCAATGAACCCCTTTGGTTGGTCCATGTAGATGGTCTCATCAAGATTTTCATTCAGAAAGGTAGTCTTGACATCCATCTGCCATACCTCATAGTCATAATATGTGGCGATGACCAGAAGGATCCTGATAGACTTTACCATGGCAACAGGAGAAAAAGTTTCCTCATAGTCAACCCCTTCAACCTTGGTAAACCCCTTTGCCACTAGTCTGTCTTTGAAGGTCTGCACCTTCCCATCTACGTCACGTTTACACTTGTAAATCCACTTGCAACCAATAGGTTTGACCCCATCTAGTTGGTCCACAAGCTGCCAAACGGAATTGAAGTACATCGACTCCATTTCTTAGTTCATAGCTTAAATCCATTCGTCTTTTTAAACGTTTGTCATTGCTTGATCATAGGTCAATGGATCCTTGCAGTCATCATCAGGGGTGACGACTTAGGTTTCAACTAAACCCGTGTAACGTTCACGCTGTCTCACAATCCTCCCACTACGTCAAAGAATTCTCAACTCTTGAGAACGAATTTGACTAGACGAGCTAGGATCAACAACACTTGTTGACGTACTAGCCCCATCTACAACTCTTGTTGATGGACTTTCCATTTCGTTTAACACAATCTTACTCCTCGGTAAGTGATCCCTGATGTGGTCTTCCTTAAGGAAAGTGGTGGTTGTCGACACAATCACCCTATTATACTTAAGATCGTAAACAAGACCACCCCTAGTTTGTTTTGGGTAACCTAAAAAGAGGCACAATTTCGAACGGGGTTCCAACTTCTTCGGGTTTGACACCAACACATGGGTCGGGCATCCCCAAATTCTGAAATGGTGTAAACTGCCTTTATGTCCATTCGAGAGTTCGAAAGGTGTTTCTGAAACACTTTTCGACAGAACGCTGTTCAAAATGTAAAAGAATCAGGGAGACGAGCATAGCTCATCATTGATCGAACCATGTCCAACAGGGTTCTGTTTCTCCTCTCCGATACACCATTCTGTTGTGGCATACCAGGTGCTAGGGGCGTAATCCATGTTCTATTATATAGTCCTGGAATTCAGTGTCCATATACTCTCCACCTCGATCCGATCGAAGTGTTTTAATCGTTTTACCTAACAGTTTTCAACCTCAGTCTTGTACTCCTTGAACTTTTCAAGAGTTTCAGACTTCCTATGCATTATGTAAATGTACCCATACCTCAAATAGTCATCTATGAAAGATACAAGTATTCGTAACCTCTTCGTGCTTTAACACCCATCGGACCATAGAGGTCAGAATGTATAGGCTCAAGAGGCTCTTTAGCTCTATACCCTTTTCCATTAAAAGGATGTTTGGCCATTTTTCCTTCAAGGCATGACTCACAAATCGGTAAAGAGTTTTCTTCCAACTCGCTTAGAAGTCCACTCTTCACTAGTCTCTCAATCCTATTGACATTTATGTGGCCTAACCTTAGATGCCAAAGATGGGCATTTTCTTTTGGAGAAACTTTTATTCTTTTAGTTCGTGTTTCAGCCGTTTTAAAGAATTTAGTATTCAAAACACTTTTGACCGAATTAGGTTTTAAAACGTACAGATTACTCTCAAGTGAAGTTGAATATAATAAGTTGCCTTTAAAAGAAATAAACGCTTTATTCAATTCAAAAGCAACAGAGATACAATGTTCAATAAGGCAGGAAATGGAAACTAGGTTTCTAGTAAACCCTGGTAGTATGTACAAATTATCTAATAATAAGTACTTTCGACCGAAAAATAACTTCACTGTGCCGACCAATGAAGCAAAGACAACCTCCCCGGATCCAACCCGTAGCGTTATCTCACCCTCTTGCAGCCGCTGCCAGGAACTAATTTCTTGAAATGAAGAACAAACATAGTTAGTGGCGCCTGAATCCAGTGTCCAGATAGAGTAATTACTCTCCACTAAACAAGTTTCTGTAACCAGTAAATCACATTTACCTTCTTTCTTCCTGTTGGCAAGGAACTTGAGACAATTTCTCTTCCAGAGACCATCCCCCAGTGGAAACACTTTCCTTTCTCCGCAACTTCCTTGACCTTTTTACCCTTTTAGGCGGCAACGCGATCAACTTTACCCTTTCTCACTTTCTTCTTCTTCCCTTGCGGGCCTGAAGAACTGCAGACTTAGTCCCAGAGGTCGAACCCCTATGAAAGGACCTGTAGGCAACATTTGCCTTAGCTTCTAGTCCCCTATAGAAGTTCTGCAGTTCATTGAGTAAAGAGGTCATAGTGTAGCTAATTTTGTTCATAACAACATTGCTACGAAACTGCAGGAAACTCTTCGGAAGAGTCTCCATAATAAAGGTGACCTGGCTCGACTCGTCAATCGAAACCCCGTTCATCTCTGCCGGTTAAAGTGGGAGATTGTTGGGATTTATGCCCTAAACTTGTGTAATTTTGATCAGTTAAATAAAGTGTTATTTGTTTTGATAAGATTACAGTCTTGCTTTTATAAATCCAATAAACTAAGCTCCAAGGTTATAACGTTTATCTTGAAATCAGTGTAGTGGACACTATTTGGGTTCACTTCAAGATTATAACTTAAATAGTCTATGGTATAAGAATAAGGTTGGAAACCTTATTCTGGTAACACCATGGATGCGCCCACTTTGTAATTAGTACAAATGAGGTAATTCAACTCATTCATGTAGTTGACATGCGAGTGGGGGCATCCTGTATGAAGAGTTCATACAAGATGGATCATGAAATTATTAGTCTAACCAAAGTGTAACACCGTTAATGAGGATAAGACTAGTAATTTATAGATGGTCATTAGTGACTCGACCTAAATCCTGAACAAGTTAAGAACTCCTGCTTATAGGGGTTTGTCCTTAGACTAATATGGGTGAGAGTGGCCTGTAGCCGACTCAATAAGCCTACCTTCTCAGGGACAGACCTCGTAAGTAGCTGGAAACTTAACTGTGCAAGATGGAATTCACTCATTCCTCTACTGAGGAATTAGATAGGTTGTTCCCTTAAGAAATGACTCCAGGTCTTGAACAACGGAGCCCCACTCTCTATGAGGGTATGAGTCTAAGGTAGGACCTTAGACTTGTTGTTCATTAGAGGATCAGTGGTGCTTAAGGAACAAAGAGGTAATCAGGGTAAAATGGCAATTTGACCCAATTTGTGATTCTGAACAACCCTGTGAAGGGTCGACTCATGGGTAATGACTATATCGGTGGACACAATAATATCTACTGAGTGAGGAGAGTGCGGCTACAAGTCTATAGTGGAGTGACTTCTAGTTAATGAATATTGATTAACTGGATCAAAGAGTTTGATCAGTTAATCTCACATCATTGGAGCTCATGATCTGTAGGTCCATTAGATCCCTCCGTTGGCTCAACATGGTAATATTGAGGGTATAAAGTTAGGAGATAAATTGAAGTGTTCAATTTTATACATGAGGAATTATATCAATTATATATGATATAATTGATATAATATATAGTTTTAATGTGAATTAGATTCATATATAAACTATATACTAAACAGAGATAAAATGAGGGGTAGGATGGTCATTTCCATCATATTTCCCTATATATATGGTTGCATGAGATGCAACTAGGTTAAGTGATTTTGGAAATCATTCTAAGCTATTCCTAGCCTCCTTGTTGTGTTGTTGGAAGAGTTCCAAAACACACATCTCTCTCACAAAATATCTCACCACTCCTAAAGGGAACCCACCTTCCTCCCTCACCTAGAGAACAACAGAGAAGATCCAGTGGTGGTGTCGGTGTTCGTATGAGTTCGTGTTGCGTTGATCTTGATCGTGAAGAGAGGAGGAGCACTTGAAGAAAGGTTCTTCAAAGGTAAATACTTGCTGTCCATTTTATTATATGTGCTTAATCTATGTTTTACGTTCTTGATTTATGTTCTGGATTTTTCAAGAAGAAGGTGGGATTTAGTATTTTTGCATGAGATGTATGAACGATTTTTGCGAAATTAGATGTTTTCAATTTTTGGCACTTAGATTTACAATTTCCATTGAAATGTTCAATGTAAGGGCCCGGTGTTTTGGACAAATTTAATTGTAAATCGAGTCTGTAAGTCCGTGTCGATCGAGGCAAGGCAGCTGCTAAGAAGAACGGAGCAAAAATGAGCAAAGGAATGGTGATTCTCAATGTTGTTTGTGTGCAGCGTTGCAACGTTGTTTATCGGCGTTGCAACGCCGCGCTTGCGGGAGAAGGCGCGCGCAGGAGACAGCATTGCAACGCTGTGGCATTGCGCAACGCTCGACAGAAAACAACAAAAGCAGCGTTGCAACGCCGGATACGTTTCACGCGAGGAGCAACGGGCAGAAACGGTTTTTTTTATTATTTATATTAATTATAAAAATGTTTTATTTTAATATATTTAATAATTTTAATTTTAATTAATATAGTTAGATTATATTAATTAAAATTATTTCTATGGTGTCAAAATTGGTCTAATTTTTGCTATTTTAATTATGCAATTGTTGTGTAATTATTGCCATGCATAGTGTATGCTATGCATGTATTTTAGAAATCTCACCTTAGGTTAAGCATTTTCATGCATCATTTATAATATAAGGAGTTATATTATATAGTTTGCATGATTAATTAATATAAGGTTGTTATATTAATTTTTGGACAGCATTGACATGCATTAGTTTTAATGAGATGAATATGCTATGAATGTCTTATTATTCATGTGATGAATGATCAAACACTATAACATAGTATGCATGTCACCTAAGGTTAATTATTAGTTTTAAAGTGTTTAGAACTTAGAAATAATAGACCTTAGGTTATCTAGTTCTAATTAAATTAGAATTAGGAACCAAGTAATTTATAAGCTATGATTAAAAGAGGAACTTTGTCTAAGGAAATTTCTGCTCTAGGTTGGGTATTTAAGGTGATTTTAAACGGAACACCCCTACCGGGAACCGACACGGGAGTGAAATTTAATCAGAGAGCCTTAAAATTACAGATGGCGTCGTCGGCTGGTTTATTAAGGGTTAATAAACTAGAAATCCTAGGTTTAATATGAGGAGTTATATTAACAAACTTAGGATAAAATCAATATAAGAGTTATATTGATCATCAATATAAGAGTTATGTTGATAGAGTTAGGTAAAACAATTAGCCGGGTTTTAGCCTAAGAAAGATTCCTATAGACTTAAAGTATTCAGTGGGAGGAAAAAGTGTATGAGATACATATTTTTCCACCTACGCTATCTCCGGGAAGTTCACACCGTGAGACTCATACTTGGCCTCGTGGCGCAAACAGGAGTGTCCCCCTTCGAATGGTGTTTGTATGAGTCAATATCAAGGTGAATGGAGAGGGTACTTATAGTGAGTGGGAGCAGGTTTAGTGAAAACAAAACCTACGGTCTCTTTTGTCGGTTTACACCGTTAGACCACTATAGTTAGCCTGCTAGTTTGGCCTGGACCAGACAATCCTTTCGGAGGGCTTGATCATAGAGGATCTAACACAGTAGACACCCGAAAGGGATAAAGATTTCCTTAGACTATTTTCCAATCTAGTCCTCCCTTCGGCGGATTTTATTGGATTGAGACTCTGGGATCTAAAGATGGTTACACTCACGGGGTACATAAGTTGTTATGTATCCAGACCGAAAAATGGTAACTAAAACCTATAGGAAAAAGAGTTATTCTGGTGTTAGGTTTTGGTCAAGAGTGTCTTGATCCAGAGGAGGAGTGTTTTTGATTACCCTTCAGTGTCATACATTCTAAACCTTTGGAGTATCATTGCAAATTATAAATGGCCTAGGAATCATTTGATAATTACCTAAAACATGATTGCATTAGAGTTATAGCAAGAAACTCATACAAGTTTGTTTGTAAATATTTCAGCAAAAAAATGTCTAGCTCTATGATTTCCTTATTGGGTGCGAAAAAGTTAACCGGAGAGAACATAGTGACTTGGAGGGATGGACTCAACATAATCTTGGTTACACATGATCTTAAGTTCGTTCTCAATGAGGAGTGCCCTCAATTTCCTGCTCAAAATGCATCTCAAGCTGTTGAGGATGCGTATGACCGCTGGATTAATGCCAACGAAAAGGCGAAAGCCTATATCCTAGCTAGCATACCTGATGCTTTAGCCAGGAGGCTGATGGGCAAGGTCTCAGTTCGAGAGATCATGGATTTTGTGCTAAATTTGTCTAGATAACTGTCCAAACAAATTCGACATGAAGCCCTAAAATTCGTTTATAACGCACGTATGAAGAAAGGAACATCGGTGAGAGAACATGTTCTCAATCTGATTGCCCACTTCAATATAGCAGAATTAAACAGAGCAGTCATAGATGAGAAATGTCAGATTTTGTTCATCCTAGAATCTCTTCCGAAGAGTTTTCAAAGAATTAAAGTAGCAATGCAGCGATGAACAACATAGAGTATGATCTGACTTCTCTGCTACATGAGCTGCAGAATTATCAGTTTCTTATGGATGATAAGAGACAACAAAATGGAGAGGCAAATTTGTTTGCTCATTCCAAAAGTTCTCGGGAGGATTCATCCTCGGGACTAAGAATCTATGACCATACTTACGGACTTAAGAAGCTACAGAAGAAGAGGAAAAGGAGCAGATAAAGAGCAACTGTCTGGCAAAGAAAAGTTGTTATTTAATAACATGTAGCTTAAGGGTTTATTAGAAACCTTATTTCTTGCCTTAGATAACATTGTACTTCTTTTATTTTTCAATTAAATAAAGTGTTTATTTCATTGGAAAAGTATTGTACTATGTGTTGCTCTTCTTGAGAATTATTTGCAAATGGTTTAATTCAGTTAAAATAGTTTTAACAAGTGAATTTTACAAAATTGCAAGTACACGAACTAATTTCTCCTAAAGAAAATGCTCATCTTTGGCATCTAAGATTGGGTCACATTAATCTCAATAGGATTGAGAGATTGGTAAAGAACGGATTTCTAAACGAGTTAGAAGAAAATTCCTTGCCAGTATGTGAATCCTGCCTAGAAGGCAAGATGACTAAAAGACCTTTTAGTGGAAAAGGTTATAGAGCCAAAGATACTCTAGAGCTTATACATTTAGACCTTTGTGGTCCGATGAATGTTAAAGCCAGGGGAGGATATGAATATTTCATCTCTTTTATAGATGATTATTCCAGATATGGGCATATTTACCTAATGCACCACAAGTCAGAAGCACTTGAAAAGTTCAAGGAATTCAAGACTGAGGTTGAAAATCAATTAGGTAAAAGAGTTATAACACTTCGATCGGATCGAGGTGGAGAGTACATGGATTTAAAATTCCAGAACTATATGATAGAACATGGAATTACATCCCAACTCTCAGCTCCCGGCACACCACAGCAAAACGGTGTATCGGAAAGGAGAAATAGAACCTTGTTGGGCATGGTTGAATCAATGATGAGTTATGCTCATCTCCCTAGTTCCTTTTGGGGTTATGCAGTATACATTTTGATTAGTGTGCCCTCCAAAAGTGTTTCTGAAACACCTTTTGAACTCTGGAAAGGACGTAAAGGTAGTTTATGTCACTTCAGAATATGGGGTTGTCCAGCACATGTGCTTGTGACAAATCCAAAGAAGTTGGATTCACGTTCAAAGTTGTGCCTATTCGTGGGATACCCAAAAGAAACAAGAGGTGGTTTATTCTATGATCCTAAGGAAGATAAGGTCTTTGTGTCGACAAATGCCACTTTCTTGGAGGAGGACCACATAAGGGACCACAAACCAAAAAGTAAGGTAGTGTTGAGTGAATTAGACGGAACAATACCAAAGGTTGCTAATAAGAACACTAGTACGTCAACAAGAGTTGTTGATACTAGTTTGTCTAGTCAAGATGGTCCATCTCAAGAGTTGAGTATGCCTCGACGTAGTGGGAGGATTGTGATACAGATTGACCGTTACATGGGTTTAGCTGAAACCCAAGTTATTATACCAGATGACAACTGCGAGGATCCATTGACTTATAATCAAGCAATGGTTGACAAAGACAAAGACAAATGGATCATAGCCATGGACTAAGAAATGGAGTCGATGTACTTCAATTCTGTTTGGGATCTTGTAGATAAGCCTGATGGGGTGAAACCTATAGGTTGTAAATGGATCTACAAGAGAAAACGTGGTGTAGATGGGAAGGTGCAAACCTTTAAAGGTAGACTAGTAGCAAAGGGCTATACCCATGTTGAAGGGGTTGACTTTGAGGAAACCTTTTCACCAGTTGCTATGGTAAAGTCTATCCGTATCATTCTTGTCATTATCGCATATTATGACTATGAGATATGGCAAATGGATGTCAAGACAACCTTTTTAAATGGCAATCTTGAGGAAACCATCAACATGGACCAACCCAAAGGGTTCATTAAACCAGGACAAGAGCAAAAAGTTTGCAGGCTTAAAAGGTCGATTTATGAATTGAAACAAGCCTCTAGGTCCTGGAATATAAGATTTGATGAGGCTATCAGATCTTATGGTTTTGACCAGAATGATAATGAACCTTGTGTCTACAAGAAAATCATCAATAGTTCTGTCGCTTTCCTAATTCTCTATGTGGATGATATCCTACCCATTGGGAATGATGTAGGTTATCTTACTGACATCAAGGAATGGCTAGCTACGCAATTCCAAATGAAAGATTTGGGTGATGCTGTGATTTGTTCTTGGGATCAGCATTGTCCAAAGCGCAAGAATAAAACACTAGCCTTGTCTCAAGCATCATACATAGACAAAGTGTTGTCAAGATATAAGATGCAAGATTCCAAAAAGGGTTTGTTGCCTTTTAGACATGGAATCCATTTGTCTAAGGAACAGTGTTCTAAGGCACCTCAAGTAGTTGAGGATATGAGACGGATTCCTTACGCATTAGCTGTTGGGAGCCTGATGTACGCCATGTTGTGTACTAGGCCTGACATCTGTTTTGCAGTTGGGATGGTCAGTAGGTACCAATCCAATCTAGGACTTGAACACTGGACAACAATTAAAACGATCCTTAAGTATCTTCGGAGAACAAGAAACTACATGCTTGTGTATGGGGCTAAGGATTTGATCCTTACAAGATACACGGAGGAGTTGTAGTATTGCGAAGCGTCAAGCAAGGATGCATCATTGATTCCACCATGGAGGCCGAATATGTAGCAGCTTGTGAAGCAGCTAAAGAGGTCGTTTGGTTAAAGAAATTTATGCTAAATTTGGAAGTTGTTTCAAATATGACTTTGCCCATCACACTGTATTGCGATAACAGTGGTGCAGTGGCAAATTCGAGGGAACCCCGAAGTCACAAGAGGGGAAAGCACATAGAGCGGAAGTATCATCTCATCCGGGAGATCGTGCATAGAGGAGACGTGATTGTCACGAAGATAGCCTCAGAGCACAACATTGTTGATCCTTTTACAAAGGCTCTCACGGCTAAAGTATTTGAGAGTCACCTAGAAGGTCTAGGTTTACAAGTCTTCCCCAACTAGGGCAAGTGGGAGTATTTTTGTACAAAGGGGTTTAAATGCCCTAGTTTATTGTATTTATATTACTGTAATGTTTAGTACTCCACAAGTTTTAGGTCAAGTGGGAGATTGTTGGGATTTATGCCCTAAACTTGTGTAATTTTGATCAATTAAATAAAGTGTTATTTGTTTTGATAAGATTACAGTCTTGCTTTTAAATCCAATAAACTAAGCTCGAAGGTTATAACGTTTATCTTGAAATCAGTGTAGTGGACACTATTTGGGTTGACTTCAAGATTATAACCTAAATAGTCTATGGTATAAGAATAAGGTTGGAAACCTCATTCAGTAACACCATGGATGCGCCCACTTTGTAATTAGTACAAATGAGGTAATCCAACTCATTCATGTAGTTGACATGCGAGTGGGGGCATCCTGTATGAAGAGTTCATACAAGAGTGGATCGCAAATTATTAGTCTAACGATTGTAACACCGTTAAGCGAGGATAAGACTAGTAATTTATAGATGGTCATTAGTGACTCAAATCCCGAATCCCGAGCAAGTTAAGAACTCCCGCTTATAGGGGTTTGTCCTTAGACTAGTATGGGTGAGAGTGGCCTGTAGCCGACTCAATAAGCCTACCTTCTCGGGTGACAGAACCTCGTGAGGTAGTGGGAACTTAGCGTGTAAGATGGAATTCACTCATTCCTCTCTCGAGGAATTAGATAGGTTGTTTCCAAGAGGCGACTCGTGTCTTGAACAACGGGGCCCGCCCTCGAGTCTAAGGTAGGACCTTAGACTTGTTGTTCATTAGAGGATCGGTGGTGCTTAAGGAACAAAAGAGGTAATCAGAGGGGTAAAAGCGGTAATTTGACCCGGTGTGATTACGAACAACCTGTGAAGGGTCGACTCATGTGTAATGACTATATCGGTGGACACAATAATATCTCTGATGATGAGAGTGCGCTATAAGTCTATAGTGGAGTGACTTGTAGTTAATGAATATTGATTAACTGGATCAAAGAGTTTGATCAGTTAATCTCACATCATTGGAGCTCATGATCTGTAGGTCCATTAGATCCCTCCGTTGGCTCAACATGGTAATATTGAGGGTATAAAGTTAGGAGATAAATTGAAGTGTTCAATTTTATACATGAGGAATTATATCAATTATATATGATATAATTGATATAATATATAGTTTTAATGTGAATTAGATTCATATATAAACTATATACTAAAGTGAGATAAAAGGAGGGGTAGGATGGTCATTTCCATCCTATTTCCCTATATATATGGTTGCATGAGATGCAACTAGGTTAAGTGATTTTGGAAATCATTCTAAGCTATTCCTAGCCTCCTTGTTGTGTTGTTGGAAGAGTTCCAAAACACACATCTCTCTCACAAAATATCTCACCACTCCTAAAGGGAACCCACCTTCCTCCCTCACCTAGAGAACAATGGAGAAGATCCGGTGGTGGTGTCGGTGTTCGTACAAGTTCGTGTTGCGTTGATCTTGATCGTGAAGAGAGGAGGAACACTTGAAGAAAGGTTCTTCAAAGGTAAATACTTGTTGTCCATTTTATTATATGTGTTTAATCTATGTTTTACGTTCTTGAATTTTCCGTTGTAACTAAATCAAGAGCGCGCAATTCGCAATCGCTTCCGCTGCGGGGACTTCGATTCCCTTCAGGTCATCATGTCCAGAACATATTCACAGACAGACGTCCCCTCCTTCATCCCTGCATTTAAGACGTGTTTGAGGGAATCGTGGCGGACTTGAAAGGACTGTTGTCCAAACATGTCCTGCAGAGATTCCATGATGTCCTTAGCGGTGATCATCACCACATGCTTCTTTGCCAATACTTTAGATAAGCTGACAATGATATAGACCTTGGCTTTTTCATTAGCCCAGATCCATCGATCGTACGCATCACGAATACTTCGCAATGCAATCGAGCTTGGCACCTTAGGACACTCCTCAGTGAGCACGAACTTAAGGTCGTCAGTTACTAAAATTGTATTGATATTGTTTTTCCATGTTTAAAAATTGTCGCCAACTAGTTTGTCAGAAGCTAAGAGAGCGATAATTGAACTAGACATGTTTGCTGAAATAAGAAAAACTTTGAATTAGTCTCGCAAAAACTTTGAAATTCCAATCAGGATTTAGTAAATTTTTATCCTATGATCCCTAGGTCATTAAAATTGCAATGATACCCGAAAGATTTAGAATGACCACCACCGAAGGGTAAACAGAAACATGCAGGGACGAGACTTTCTCGACCAGACCCTAATACCAGAATAAATCTTATTCCATTAGGTATCTGTTGGGATGTATGTTCTAATCTCGTTTTGTTTGTAATATTACCATTTGGAATTAATAAGAGTTATTTATTTCATCACTTTGTGTCTTGCAAATTTTACAAAGTTTGTCCAATAAACTAAGCTTCAGGGTCATTGAATATATGAGAGAACTAGAACTTGAACGGTGTGTAGTGGACACATAAGGAGGATCACGTTCGAGTTAATGACCCAATTGGTCTACAGTATACGGATAAGGTTGGAGACCTAATCCTGGATACGCTGTGGATGCATTCTGCTTTGTATTAGATACAAACGACGTGATCTGACTCGTTCATGTGGTTGACATGCGAGTGGGGGCATCCTGTGGAATGAGATTGTACAGGACCAGACCGTGAATTATTAGACCTACTGATGTAACACTATTAACTGTACTGGACTAATAACTTCGTAGATGACCATTAGTGACTCGACCTGAATCCTGAACGTGTTACGGACTTCTGTCTGCGGGGGTTTGTCCTTTGACTAATACAAGTGAGGGTGGTCACAGTTACTCACCCAATATGTCTATCTTCTCAAGGACAGGACCACGTGGGGAGCTGGGAACTTAACTACGCGAGATGGAATTCACTCGCTCTCGCCTTTAGGGAAACTAGAGGGGTTGTTCCCTTAAGTGTTGTCTCCAGGGCTTTGACAACGGGCGCCCACTCTCTCACTGGCCTGAGAGGGGTGTTGTGTATGGTTGGACCATTACAACGTTGTTGTTCATTAGAGGAGCAGTGGGGACTTAAGGAGCAAGAAGTAGACACAGGGGTAAAACGGTAATTTGACCCAGCAGTTTTTACGAACAATCTGTGAAGGGTCGACTCATGGGCATTGGTTAGATCAGTGGACACAACTTGTCTTACATTGACGAGAGTGCAGCTACGGGTTTTAGTGGAGTGTTACCGTAGCTAATGAATGTTGATTAACCAGGTCAAAGAGTTTGACAGGTTAATCTCGGATCATTGGAGCTCGTCACTGTAGGTCCATTAGGTCCCTCGGTTGGCTCAAACTGGGTTAATAGAAGGTTTACAGTTTTGGTGTGAATTTGAAGTGTTCAAGTTCACTAAAGGGTAATGTGTCATTTATATGAGATATGAATGCCATATTATATAGTTTAATGTGAATGAGATTCATAATAAACCATAGGTTAGCCTAATTGTTGAATTAGAGCTAATTTGGAGAAATTAGATTGAGAGAAATTAAATTCAATGT
The DNA here is from genome assembly GCA_036507285.1 of Trichosanthes cucumerina. Taxonomy (NCBI): domain Eukaryota; kingdom Viridiplantae; phylum Streptophyta; class Magnoliopsida; order Cucurbitales; family Cucurbitaceae; genus Trichosanthes; species Trichosanthes cucumerina. The sequence continues at coordinate 43,884,784 of CM071840.1, forward strand.
GATTCAATTTAAAAATCCACAATTATACAAATGAGATTTGTATAATGAGATATGAGATATCTTATTATGTCGTTATGCAAATATGATTTGCATAACCTATGGTTGTGGTAAAATGGTAAATAGGTGGAGATTTCAACTCCACCTATCACCATTATATAAACTCCTTTGCAAGAAGGAGTGGTAGGGCTTTTGCTCATTTTTGGATTTCTCACAAAAGAAGCATTGCAAATTCTCTCAAAATCCTCCTCAATCTTTCCTCCCCTCTGACCAAAAGGAGATTCACTTCTGTCCTTCTACCAAACGTAGAACAACCGAGAAACTGAGTGGAAGTGTCCAGTTTTCACTGTTCGAGGAGATCGAGGACGTTGAGATCGTGATCACGAAGAGTTCATGAACAGGAGAAGGAAAACTTGAAGAAGAGTTTTTCAACAAGTAAGTAGTGTGTTCCCTCACTGTTTTTCCTTCTAATTACATGTTTAATCCAGTTTCTATAGGATAGAAATGGTTTTAAGAAAACGAGTTTTCGCAACGATACCACGGTGATTCAATCACCCTTCTGCTGCACGAGATTTCATTCCCTTCAATTGGTATCAGAGCCAATCGTTGGCTTTCTCGTTGTGCATCCGTTTTCTTAAAATTAGGTGGATAAATGCTTCAATTTATGTGATAAATTGTGGATTGCAAAATGGGTGTTTCGATTTTGACATTTTTTTCTTAGATTTATTTTCTATTGATGAGATCAGTGTAAAGGCCCGTGTTTTTAGGCAAATTAGAAAATAAATCGAGTCTGTAAGTCCGTATCATTGACGCCAAGAGTTGCTGTGAAGAAATCGGAGCGGAAACAGGCGAGAAATGACGAAGAACAGCAAGAGGTGTTTGTTATTCTGTCGACAGCGTTGAGACGCTGTTCTTCGGCGTCTCAACGTTGTCCGCGCGGAGGATGGTCTGGATGCAGATCAACGTTGCAATGCCATGGTGTGGAGCACGCGACGTGCGACGCTGAGTGCTGCAACGTTGCAACGCTGCTCACGACGTTGCAACGTCGCGTGCATAGTGGGCGGTTCCAGCAGTTTCTGCACGCGAGACGTGGGAGCATGGTGATGCTTGTGAATGTGGGGCATATTTTAGTTTATTTTATTGTTTTAATTTGTAAAATGTAATATTTATTTATTTTAATTAAATTAATTAATTAATATAAATATAAATATTATATGAATGTTAATTAATTTATTTAATGCCCCTAAGTGTCAAAATCGGTCCAATTTTTGCTATTTAATTATTTTATGCATGAGATGTATGAATTAATTAATTCATGTGTATATTGTATGTCATATAGATTTAAAATCCCACCTTAGGTTAAACATCTCATGCATCATATTTATAGTATAAGTGTTATAATATATAGTATGCATGATAGGTTATATTATAAGTGTTATAATATAATTAAAAGCATGTTTTAATTTATTTAATATAAGAGTTATATTTTTTATATTAAAAGCATGCTCATGCATTTAATTCATGTGATGAATATTTGTTAGAGTATATAGTTATTCATGTGATGAATGATCAAACACTATAACATAGAAATGCATGTAACCTAAGTTAATTATTAGTTTTAAATTGTTTAGAACTTGAATAATTAGACTTAGGTTTTCTAGTTCTAATAAGATTAGAATTAGAAAATCAAAATATGACCTTTGAATGGTGACTGATAAGTAACTCTGTCTAAGGAAGGTTTTGTCTAAGGCTGGGGTATTTAAGTTGACACTTGCGGAACACCCCTACCTTGAAACCGACCTGGGAGTGAATTCGGTCCAGAGATTCTTAGGTTATATTATCGTGAGTGTCATTAATTAAAAGTTGATTAATTTACTCACATAGACATAAGTTAATAATGTGATTATAAACTTAGACTAAATCAATATAAGAGTTATATTGGTAGATTTAGGTAAATATTAGCCGATTTATCTAGGTCAATCTCGAATAATATAAAGTGTTGAGTGGGAGGAAATAAAGTGTGTAAGATACATTTAATTTTTCGACCATAAATCTCCGTTAAAGTCTGCACCGTGAGATCCATACTCGGCCTCGTGGCGCAAATGAGAGCGTCCCCCTTCGGATGGTATTTGTATGGATCAATATCATAGTGGATGGAGAGAGTACTTATAGTGAGACCCCTATGATCCGCCTGCTAGTTTGGCCTAGACCAGACAATCCCATCCGAGAGCCTTGATCATGGGAGTCTGAACACCGTAAATTCCCGAAAGTGATACAGTTTTCTTGTTGGTTTTCCTTCTTGGTTCACCCTTCGATGGCTATTGTTTGGACGGATACTTGGAAACTTAAAGATTGAGGGTGACACTCACGGGATTCATTAAGAGTTAATGGATTCGACCGAAAAATGGTAACTGAATGCCTAATGGAATAATAGTTATTCTGGGATTAGGGTCTGGTCGAGAAAGTCTCGTCCTAAAAGAGGAGTGTTTCTGTTCACCCTTCGGTGGCGGCCATTCTAAACCTTTGGGAATCATTGCAAATTTTAAATGACCTAGGAATCATAGGATAAATTTTTGCTAAAACTTGATTGGATTTCAAAAACATTTTGCGAGACTGACACAAAGTTTTAATTTGATTTTTTCAACAAAAATTTCTAGCTCGATAAAAGCATTACTAGCTTCGGACAAATTAGTGGGAGATAATTTTCAAACATGGAAAAACAATATCAACACGTTATTAGTAACCGACAACCTTAAATTCGTGCTTACTGAGGAGTGTCCTCAGTTGTCGAGCTCGACTGCGTCACGAAGTGTTCGTGATGCATACGATCGGTAGATCAGAGCCAATGAAAAGGCCAAGGTCAACATAATTGTCAGCTTATCTAAAGTATTGGCAAAGAAGCATGAGTTGATGGTCACAGCTAAGGAGATCATGGAGTCATGGTAGGATATGTTTGGACAACAGTCCTTTCAGGTCCGACATGACTCGCTCAAACACGTCTTTAACGCCCGGATGAAAGAAGGGGCATTTTTCTGAGAACACGTTCTAGACATGATGACCCACTTTAATCTGGCAGAGATGAACGGAGCTTCGATCGATGATTCGAGCCAGGTCAGCTTCATCTTGGAGACTCTTTCAAAGAGTTTTCTTCAGTTTAGTAGCAATGTTGTTATGAACAAAATTATCTATACACTAGCCACCCTTCTGAACGAGCTACAAAATTTCCAGTCCTTGATGAGGATCAGGACACCAGAAGCTGAGGCAAATGTTGCCTACAGGTCCTATCACAGGGGTTCGACCTCTGGGACAAAATTTGTGGCTTCTTCTCACCCGAAAGGGAAGAATAAGAAAATGAAGAAGGGTAAAGCTGACCGAGTTGCCGCCCAAAAGGGCAAAAAGGTCAAGGAACTTGCAGAAAAAGGAAAGTGTTTCATCTGCAATCGGAACGACCACTGGAAGCGAAACTATCCCAAGTTCCTTGTCGAGAGGAAGAATCAAGATAAATGTGATTTACTAGTAACTGAAACTTGTTTAGTGGAGAGTAATGATTCTGCCTGTATATTGGATTCGGGCACCACTAACCACGTTTGTTTTTCTTTTCAGGGAATTAGTTCTTGGCAGCAGCTGCGAGAGGGTGGGGTGACTCTACAGGTTGGATCTGGGGAGATAGTCTCTGCTGCAGCGATCGGCAAAGTGAAGCTCTTTTTCGGCGGGAAATACTTATTATTAGATAATTTGTATATAGTCCCAGGGTTTACTAGAAACCTTGTTTCTATTTCCTTCCTTATTGAACAATGTATTTCAATTTTCTTTGAATATAATAAAACGTTTATTCTTTCAAAAGAAATTTGATTTGTTTAGCTTCACTTGAGTCTAATTTGTATGTTTTGAAACCAAATTCGGTCAAAAGCGTTTTGAACACTGAATTATTTAAAACAGCAGAAACACAAACTAAAAGAGTAAAAATTTCTCCAAAAGAAAATGTCCATCTTTGGCATCTACGGTCAGGCCACATTAATCTCAATAGGATTGACAGACTAGTGAAGAGTGGACTTCTAAGCCAGTTGGAAGAAAACTCTTTACCGGTATGTGAGTTATGCCTCGAAGGCAAAATGACCAAACGTCTTTTTAGTAGAAAAAGATATAGAGTCAAAGAGCTCCTTGAGCTTATACATTTTGACCTCTGTGGTCCGATGAGTGTTAAAGCACGAGGTGGTTACGAATACTTTGTATCTTTTATCGATGACTATTCAAGGTATGGGTATATTTACCTAATGCATAGGAAGTCTGAAACTCTTGAAAAGTTCAAGGAGTACAAGACTAAGGTTGAGAACCTGTTAGGTAAAACGATTAAAACACTTCGATCGGATCAAGGTGGAGAGTATATGGACACTAAATTCTAGGACTATATGATAGAACACGGAATTACGTCCCAACTCTCAACACCTGGTATGCCACAACAGAACGGTGTATCGGAGAGGAGAAACAAAACCCTGTTAGACATGGTTCGGTCGATGATGAGCTATGCTCGTCTCTCTGATTCTTTTTGCGGTTACGCAGTGGAGACTGCGATCTATATTTTGAACAACGTTCCGTCAAAGAGTGTTTGTGAAACACCTTTCGAACTCTGGAATGGGCGTAAAGGCAGTTTACACCATTTCAGAATTTGGGGATGTCCGACCCACGTGTTGGTGTCAAACCCGAATAAGTTGGAACCCTGTTCAAAATTGTGCCTATTTATAGGTTACCCAAAAGACACTAGGGGTGGTCTATTTTTCGATCCTAAGGAAAAAATGATGTTTGTGCCGACAAACGACACTTTTCTTGAGGAAGACCGACCTCGAATTAGTCAGAACCGGTCTAAAACAACCCGAACCGGACCAAAATCGAGTCGAACCGATCCAAAGAAACTTGAACCGATCAAAGTCAAAATGGGAATGTCAAAGTCTGGTCTTCTTCAATTTGAAATTCAAAAAATGCGAGCTGACATAAATTTGGGTTACTGTAGCAAATTAAAAAAACAACAGCTGCTATGTTCTGTGTTTTCAGGACCTCTACGACTTCATTCTTCAAATTGAGGGCCTTCCCGAACTCCAATCGACTTGAAATTTTTATAGCTTATTCTACACACATTAATGCTCAAACACACTTGAGCAATTTGAAAATAAAGCACAAATCGATGCTCAATTTAAATGCCAAATCCAGAGGAACACTTTAGACGCCCAGAAAAATTGTATTTCAAAAAAACACCCACCACAGAACACAATTGATCAAATTGAGTGCCCAAAATTGCTCTGATACCAATTGAAAGAGTGCAGATTAAGCAAGTGGAAGCAATTTTGGATCTTGAACACTCTAAGTTGATCAATTTTACAAAACAAAAAGTATGCTCAAAACTGGAAAAACAGAGAATAAGAACTCATACCTTTGTAGCTCAAAATTCTCCTAATCCGTGGGCGATTTCTTGTCACAAACCCTTTGTGGACAATCTCTAATGTCTTCCCTACTATCCTCAGGCTTTAGAACAGATTGTGGGATCTTAAGTTGAGAGAATTTGGAAGAAGAGTGAGAATGATTCAAAACTGAGAATTCTATGAATTTTTTATCAAATTCTCATTATCCTCTTCAATTTATCTTCAATTAAAGCTTCAGCAAGCTTTGTGAAGATGTCAACACATGAATGATGAGGATTAATCAAGAAGGAGGCGGTGAATTTGTGTGAATTTGAAAAAGTAAAGAGATGAATCACACTTTAAGATGTTGGTCCAATTGAAACTTCAATTTCAATTTTGAATTTTCATTTTTTTTAATTCAAAATTAATATAAAATTAATTTTAAATTACAATTAATTTATTAATTAAATTAATTAATTAATTTTAAATAATTATTTAATTTAATATCAAATATGAAAATTAAATAATTGGACCAATCCCGATTTTTTAAATCGACAGTTCGAACATGAATCTCTATTAATGATATAAACCGAACCAATATTTAAATCATATTTAAATATTTCCACCTCTTCCTTATCATAGTTTAATTCATAATTAATCTATGACACGTTAAGTATATCACATATAATTAACGTTTTCTCCCAAAACCGAATTTGAACAATTCAAATTATTTTCTCTCAAATGTTACAAGGCTTAGTCTGAGCTAGTAAGGGGACCTAATGGACCTACAGATCATGAGCTCCAACGATACGAGATTAACCGACCAAACTCTTTAGCCTAGCGAAACAACATTCGTTAACCACCGGGACACTCCACTAAAGCTCAGTGGTTGCACTCTCCTCACTGTAGATATATTACTGTCCACTCGATATAACCATGATTAGTAAGTCGATCCTTCACAGGTCATTCGTAATTATAGTTAGGTCAAAATTACCGTTTTACCCCTATAATTACTTCTTGTTCCTTAATTCCTACTGATCCTCTAATGAACAATTGGTTTGTGGTCCAACCAACAAATCGAATCCCTCTCGGGCCAATGAGAGGGGTGGGCCCTTTGTTTAAGACCCAGAGTCAGCACTTGAGGGAACAACCTTTCTACTAATCCCTAAAGCGGGTAGAAGCGAATTCCATCTTGCAGAACTATGTTCCCAGCTATCTACCCGGTCTTATCCCTAAAATGGGAGGTTTATTGAGTCAACAATCTCAGACCACTCTCACTCATGCAAATCTAAGGATAATCCGAATAAACAGGAGTTCATGGTACGCTCAGGATTAAGATCGAGTTACCTAGGTCATCGTATGAATATAGTCAGTTAAGACAGTAAACGGAGTTATAAAGCCTAAGTGACTATTTCTCGGTCCAGCCTTATGCAAACTCATTGCATAGGTTGCCCCCACTCGCATGTCTCCACATGAACGATTCAGGATCACATCGTTTGTACTTTACAAAGTGGGTCGCGTCCATAGTGTCTTCAGGATTAGGTGCCCAGCCCTATCCTTATACTATAGACTGTTCTGGCTATAACTTGAACCTGATCCACTTTTATGTCACACATAAAGTTCAAGTATACATCCTATAGCCATGAGTTCTTTAATTGAATTAGGGTTTCAAAATATACAATTCATTTTATTCAATAACACCTTTACTGAATAAATCTCAATAACAACTTTATTGCAAAATAGAATATACATTCATTTACAACACCACGAGTTTTAGGACATAAAACCCAACAAACTCCCACTTGGACTAAAACGTCGGTGGAGTCAAACAAGTTGAGCAAGAAAATTGTCCTACTGTACAACCTGTAGTCCTAGACTCTCTAGGAGTCCCTCAAACACTTTAGCCGTGAGGGGTTTTGTAAACGGATTAGCAATGTTGTGCTTCGAAGCGATCTGCGTGACGATCGCGTCTCCTCGTTGCACAATCTCCCTGATGAGATGATATTTATGCTCTATATGCTTTCCGCGCTTATGGCTTCTAGGTTCTTTAGAATTTGCCACTGCACCACTATTATCACAATAAAGGGTGATAGGCAAATTCATATTTGGAACAACTTCCAAATTAGCCAAGAACTTCCTAAGCCATACAGCCTCTTTCGCTACTTCGCAAGCTGCGACATACTCAACTTCCATGGTGGAGTAAGCAATATAACCTTACTTTATACTCATCCATACTATAGTTCCTCTGTTAAGAGTAAACACTGATCCCGATGTTGATTTCCTCGAATCTACATCAGTCTGAAAATCAGAGTCAGTGTATCCTGCAAGGATCAAATCTTTCGCGTCATACACAAGCATATAGTCTCTCGTTCTCCTTAGATACTTGAGGATATTTTTAATGGCAATCCAATGATCATATGCAGGATTGGACTGATACCTGCTGACAATTCCCACTGCATAGCATATGTCGGGTCGAGTACATAACATGGCATACATCATACTACCGACAGTTGATGCATAAGGAATGTGTCTCATATCCTCAAATTCTTGAGGTGTCTTAGGACATTGTTCCTTAGACAGATGAATTCCATGCCTGAAAGGTAATAAACCTTTCTTGGAATTCTGCATCTTATATCTAATCAACATCTTGTCAGTATAAGATGCCTGAGACAGTGCTAGTGTTTTGTTCTTGCGATTTCGAACAATTTGGATTCCAAGGACAAATTGAGTCTCTCCCAAATCTTTCATTTGGAATTGGGTCGCTAGCCATTGCTTAACGCCAGTCAGAAATCATGCATCATTCCCAATGAGCAAGATATCATCTACGTATAGAACTAAGAAAGCTACAGTAGTATTGACTATCTTCTTGTAGACACAAGGCTCGTCAATATTCTGTTCAAAACCATAAGATTTTATCGTAGTATCAAATCTTATATTCCAGGATCTAGATGTTTGTTTCAATCCATAAATGGATTGTTTTAGCTTACAAACCTTTTGCTCTTGACCCTGAGCTATGAACCCCTCTAGTTGATCCATATAGATACTCTCTTCAAGATTGTCATTCAGAAAGGCTGTCTTGACATCCATTTGCCAAATTTCATAATCATAAAATGTGGCAATGGACAAGAGTATTCTAATCGACTTAAGCATGACAAAAGGGGAGAAGGTTTCTTCATAGTCTACACCTTCCCGCTGGGTATAACTCTTTGCCACAAGTCGAGCCTTAAAAGTTTGCACCTTACCGACCTGGTCTCGTTTCCTCTTGTAGATCAACTTGCAACCAATAGGTCTTTCACCATCTGGTTGATCTACAAGTTCCCAGACTGAATTGAAGTACATTGACTCCATTTCGAGGTCCATGGCTTTAATCCACTAGTTCTTATCTATATCATTCATTCCCTGTTTATAGGTCAATGGATCCTCAACGCCATCATCAGGTATGACGACCTGGGTTTCATTCAAATCCATGTAACGGTCGGGTTGTCTAACATCCCTCCCATTACGTTCGAGGCATTTTCAACTCTTGAGAAGGACCAGCTTGATCAACAACTTTTGTTGATTTATCTGTAGCTTCCCTGGAAATTTCACTCAAGATAATTCTGCTACGAGATCGATGATCTCTCATGTGGTTTTCCTCTAAGAACGTGGCATTTGTCGACACAAGCACCTTGTCCTCTTGAGGATCATTAAACATGCCACCTTTTGTTTCCTTGGAGTATCCTACGAATAGACATAATTTTGAACGATGTTCCAGTTTCTTTGGACTGGATACTAGCACATGTGCTTGACATCCCCAAATCCTAAAGTGACGTAAACTATTTTTACGCCCTTTCCATAACTCATAGGGTGTTTCTGAAACACTCTTAGAGGGAACCATGTTCAAAATATATGCAGCAGCTTCTATTGCATATCCCCAAAATGAACTAGGCAGCTGACCGTAGCTCATCATGGATCGAACCATGTCTAACAGGGTTCTATTTCTCCTTTCAGATACATCGTTCTGCTGAGGTGTACCCAACGCTGAGAATTGGGATACGATTCCATGTTCTATCAGTCTTGGAATCTCAAATCCATATACTCTCCACATCGATCTAATCGAAGTGTTTTAATCGTTTTACCTAATGAGTTCTCAACCTCTGCCTTATACTCCTTGAACTTTTCAAGGGTTTCGGACTTATGATGCATTAGGTAAAGATAGTCATACCTAGAATAATCATTAATAAAACTGATGAAATATTCATACCCTCCTCGTGCCTTAACATTCATTGGACCACAAAGATCCGAATGTACGAGTTCCAAGGGTTCTTTGGCCCTATAACCTTTTTGAGAAAAAGGTCGTTTAGTCATTTTTCCCTCAAGACAGGACTCACATGGTGGTAAAGAGTTGTCCTCTAACTGACTTAGGAGACGACTTTTAACTAATCTCTCAATCCTATTGAGATTTATGTGGCCTAGTCTCAAGTGCCAAAGATAGGTACTTGCAGAAAGCTTCTGCCTTTTATTTTGAGTATCGGCTGTTTTAAACATCTCGGTGTTCAAAATAGCTTTTATCTCTGTTGGTCTTAACACATATAAGTTATTTTCAAGTTTAGCAAAACAGATTCGTACACCTCTTTTGCAAATGAACACTTCATTATAATCAAAAGACACTTTATACATATGTTCAAGTAAACAAAAGATAGATACAAAATTTCTTTTGATTCTAGGAACACCAAAAGTACATTTTCTAATAAAATGAATCTATCTCTAAATAACAACTTCACTGCTCCCACTACTCTAGCTGAGATAACCTCTTTTGTTCCAACCCTGAGAGTTATCTCACTATCAGCAAGCTGCCTTCAAGAACTAGTTTCCTAAAAAGAAGAACACACATGGTTAGTGACTCCTGAATCTAGTATCCAGGCAGAATCATCATGTTCCACTAAACATGTTTCAACAACGAGTAAATCATATTTACCTCGTTTTTCTTTCTCAGCTTTCTTTTTCGTAAGGTACTTCGGGCAGTTCCTCTTCCAGTGCCCGTCTTCACCACAGTAGAAACATTTTCCTGTGGCTTTAGCCTTGCGTATGAGAGTTTTTTCCTTCCCTTTATCCTTCTTCTTCTTTCTGAATACCCTTATTCTTAGAAAAAGAAGGACCAAACTTAGTCCCTGGGGATGATCCTCTCAGAAACTTCCTAGAAGTGACAATGCTTGCCTCCTTCCCTTTTCCCTTTGATTTCATCAGGGACTCAAAAGTCTGGAGCTCGTTAAGTGGAGTAGTCAGGTTATACTCTATCTTGTTCATTACCGAATTGGTGCGGAATTGCAGGAAACTCTTCGGAAGAGATTCCATTATAAAGTTGACCTGACTGTTCTCATCAATGACTGCCCCGTTTACCTCTTCCACATTGAAGTGGACCATCATATCAAGGACATGCTCCTGAACAGAAGTTCCCTCCTTCATTTGAGAGTTGTAAACGTACTTGAGAGCATCATAACAGACCGACGAGGATGGTTGTCCAAACATGGCCTGTAATGATCCCATGATCTCCTTTACGATGATCATGCCCTCATGTTTCTTAGACAACACATCAGATATGTTGGCTAAGATGTAGACTCGGGCCTTATCATTAGCCCTAGTTCATTTGTCAAATGCATCCCGAACTGTTCGGGTTGCAGACGAGGTGGGAGGAGGAGGACATTCCTCCGTTAAGACGAACCTTAGATCATCAATCACAAGAATCGTATTCAAGTTTGATTTTCAAGCTCCGAAGTTATCGTCGTTAAGTTTATCAAAGGCGAGTAATTGAATAAAAGAGCTCGACATGCTGAAAATAGAACATATTCTATTAGTGAATTGCTTTTAACCCATAACAAGCATCCAATTTAAGAATTTTAGCAAAAGTAATAATGTACCCATAATCTCATTATTGTTTTTGCAACGATACTTCAGTGAGTCAGAGTAACCGCTATCGAGAGAGTAACCGCTATCGAGGGGCAGTCAATCACTCCTTCACCAAACCAAGACATTCTTAACTAAATGCTAATACCGGAATAACTCTTATTCCTATAGCATTCTAGTTATTGCTACTTTGGTCAAGAATTCACTAACACTTAGTAATTCTCGTAAGTGTGACCCACCATTTTTAGACCTCAGAGGTCGGCCCCAACAATGCTACCGAATTTGAAAGTCAAAGCTGAGAATGAACCTACGAGACCCTATCCATTTTTGGAGTTTGAGTTGTTCTGAATCCCATGTTACATCCCTCCGAATGGATGGTGCTACTACGGGCAACCTGCAGGCGCAACATGAGAATCTCACGGTCCAACCTAATGGAAGAGACCATAAGATGTGTCGACACACTTTCTTCTCTCACTTACTATAAATACTTTTTTCATTCACCTTGCTCTTGATTTATGCAAATACCATCCAAATGGGGGATGCCCTATTGACATCACGAAGTCGAGCATAAATCTCACGGTGTGAAGTTCGCGAAGAACGTAAGAGGAAATTGATATATCATATATACCTTTTCACTCCCACTAAGTATTTTAAACAGTTTGGGTATACTTTTACTTAGGCATATTTCGGCAAAAACAATATGACCTAAGTCTACCAATATAACTACTATACTGGAATTACCTAAGTCTATTAACCTTTTAATAAACCTAGGTCTATGAGTTTAATTTATTAACGTTTAATAAACGCCACTCACGAAAAATAATTTATAAGCCTTTGGATTAAATTCACTCCCAGGTTGGTTCCTAGGTAGGGTGTGTCCAGTTTAAGTCGACTTAAGTACCCTGACCTAGCAGTAACCTTTCTTTAGACAACGTCCCTCTATAATCACAGTTTATAAATTATTGGTTGCCAAATTCTAATCTATTAGACCTAGATAACCTAAGGTCTAATTAATTTCCAGTTCTAAAACCATTTTAAAACTAATTAATTAACCTTAAGTTACATGCATTTCTATGTCATAAATTGTTTGATCATTCATCACATGAATATACATATATTTATAACAAATCCATCACATGAATAAATGCATAATAATTATATGTTTAATTTTTAATTAATATAACCCTTATATTAATTATAATTAAAACATATAATATTTGTTTCATAAATTAATATAACACTTATATTAATTCCTATGAAACCTCAATTCATGCATACTATATATTATAACACTTATAACATACTTTCAATGCATGGAGCATGCTTCCTATGGTGGGATTTTAAAATCTATATGACATACTTTATGCACATACAATCAGGAATTTTAATTAAAACATACATTCACAATGCATAATTAATTAAACATACTAAAGAGGACTGGTTTTGGCATCTAATGCAAGCAAACAACTAAATTATTACAATAATAATCTAGAATTAAAATCGAACAACTTCGAACCAGCTTGCATATGTGTGAACCGGACCTTCAAAAGGTTGAACCGGACTGTAAAAGGCTGAATCGGGCCTCAAAATAGTGAAAAGGACCTCCAAAATGGAAAAACCGACCTCGAATTAGTCAGAACCGGTCTAAAACAACCCGAACCAAACAAAAATCGAGCCAAACCGGTCCAAAGAAACTTGAACTGGTCAAAGTCAAAATGAGAAGGTCAAAGTCAACATGTCTTTTTCAATTTGAAATTCAAAAAACGCGGGCTTACATAAATTTGGGTTACTGTAGCAAATTAAAAAAAACAGCAGCAGCTTTATTCTGTGTTTTTAGGACCTCTGCGACTTCTTTCTTCAAATTGAGGGCCTTCCCGAATTCCAATCGACTTGAAATTTTTACAGCTTATTCAACACACATTAATGTTTAACACGCTTGAGAAATTTGAAAAATAAAGCAAAAATCGATGCTCAATTTAAATGCCAAATCCAGAAGAACACTTTAGACGCCCAGAAAAATTGTATTTCAAAAAACACCCACCACATAACACAATTGATCAAATTGAGTACCCAAAATTGCTCTGATACCAATTGAAAGAGTGTAGATTAAGCAAGTGGAAGCAATTTTGGATCTTGAACACTCTAAGTTGATCAATTTTACAAAACAAAAAGCATGCTCAAAACTGGAAAAACAGAGAATAAGAACTCATACATTTGTAGCTCAAATTCTCCTAATTCGTGGGCAATTTCTTGTCACAAACACTTTGTGGACAACCACTAATGTCTTCTCTGCTATCCTCAGGCCTTAGAACAGATTGTGGGATCTTAAGTTGAGAGAATTTGGAAGAAGAGTGAGAATGGTTCAAAACCGAGAATTCTATGATTTTTTTTATCAAATTCTCATTATCCTCTTCAATTTATCTTCAATTAAAGCTTCAACAAGCTTTGTGAAGATGCCAACACATGAATGATGAGGATTAATCAAGAAGTAGGTGGTGAATTTGTGTGAATTTGAAAAAGTCAAGAGATGAATCACACTTTGAGATGTTGGTCCAATTGAAACTTCAATTTCAATTTTGAATTTTCATTTATTTTTAATTCAAAATTAATATAAAATTAATTTTAAATTACAATTAATTTATTAATTTAATTAATTAATTTTAAATAATAATTTAATTTAATATCAAATATCAAATTAAATAATTGGACCAATCTCGATTTCTTAAATCGACAGTTCGAACATGAATCTCTATTGATGTTATAAACCGAACTAATATTTAAATCATATTTAAATATTTTCACCTCTTCTTTAGCATAGTTTAATTCATAATTAATATATGACACGTTAAGTATATCACATATAATTAACGTTTTCTCCCAAAATCGAATTTGAACAATTCAAATTATTTTCTCTCAAATGTTACGAGGCTTAGTCCGAGCTAGTAAGGGGACCTAATGGACCTACAGATCATGAGCTCCAACGATACGAAATTAACCGGTCAAACTCTTTAGCCTAGCGAAACAACATTCGTTAACCATCGGGACACTCCACTAAAGCCCAGTGGCTGCACTCTCCTCACTGTAGATATATTTTTGTCCACTCGATATAACCATGATTAGTAAGTCGATCCTTTTTGTTCGTGTCGCCATGTAGCTTGAATGGTCTAATCGACCTCAACTTTCTGGTGCTGGTTGGCCTCGACCTTCCTCTGGTTGACCATGACCTAGGTATGAGGCCGAGGATATATGTCCCTTCGCGTTCGTTACACACGACAATCCTGATTGGAATCACATTTCTTCTCGCTCTAACACGTATTTCTATGCATTCTTCTCATCTCCCTTATCAAGTTGACTCGAGTACTAGGTTCTCCAAGCAAGCGTTATTGTTTTCCATAGACGGCGCCAACTGTTGTTGCCAAATTTTGGACAGGAGAATGCACCTGACCTCTACGTGACAACGACGATAAATTTATATCTTTAAGGGGGAAATCACAGTCTGCAAGACAAGGAAAACCTGGACACCGGTGTGGTGTAGGCCACACAAGCTACAATGCTTAAGTCAGAGAGGGTTTTTCGAGAGAGTTAGAGAGAAGATGAGTATTTAGTTGACCAGAATGAACTTACCCTGCTCTCCCCTTTCGGGTGAGCTTAAATAGCTTTCTTTTAGAGTTCTTTGTGGGTTATCGTGGCCTATTGGGAAAAGAAAGGTCGGGAGAGGGTTGGAAACTGAAGGGAATGAAAATCCCCGCGCAGCAGAAGACGATCGAATCGTCAAGGTATCGTTATGCTACTAGAAGTTTGCTAAAATGATCTAACACTTAGATCTAAGTTAAACATGTAAAAGAAGGAAAAAATTACAGCAAGAAGTACACACTTACTTGTTGTAGACAAATCTTCAAGATTCCTTCCTTGGTCACGAACACTTCGTGCTACTCGATCTCAAAGAAAGTGGTGGGACTTTTGGTTTTGGAGAGGGAGGAGAATTTGAGAGAGTTGAGAGAATTCTTAATCTCTTCTCTTTGATGAAAATCAAAAAATGAGAGAATGGCTTACCAATCCCTTCTTGCAAAGGGTTTAAATAGTGGAAATTGATGGAGTTAAAATCTCCACATTATTACCACTTTACCACAACCATAGGTTATGCAAATCACATTTGCATAACCATATAATATAAGATATCTCATATCTCATATTGCAAATCACATTTGCTATAATTGTGGATTAATTAAATTGAATCACATCCAATTTAATTTCTCTCAATTAATTTCTCCAATTAGGCTAACCTATAGTTTATTATGAATCTCATTCACATTAAGCTATATATTATATCATTCATATCTCATATAAATGACATAAATGCCCTTTAAGTGAAATTGAACACTTCAATTTCATACCAAAACATTAACCCTTCTTTTAACCCAGATTGAGTTAACCGAGGGACCTAATGGACCTACAGTGACGGGCTCCAATGATCCGAGATTAACCTGTCAAACTCTTTGACCCGGTTAATCAACATTCATTAGCTACGGTAACACTCCACTATAGCCCGTAGATGCACTCCCGTCAGTGCAGAATATTACATGTCCACTGATATAACCAATGCCCATGAGTCGACCCTTCACAGGTTGTTTGTAGACATGGCTGGGTCAAATTACTGTTTTACCCCTGTGTCTACCTCTTGTTCCTTAAGTCCCCATTGCTCCTCTAATGAACAACACATTGTGATGGTCCAACCATACACAACACCCTTCTCGGGCCAATGAGAAGGTGGGCGCCCGCCCAAGCCCTGGAGACAGCACTTAAGGGAACAACCTCTCTTGTTTCCCTAAAGGCAGGAACGAGTGAATTTCATCTTGCGTAGTTAAGTTCCCAGCTCCCTACTTTGTCATGTCCCTGAGAAGATAGGCATATTGGGCGAGTAACTGTGACCACCCTCACCCGTACTAGTCAAAGGACAGACCCCCACAAACAAGAGTTCGTAACACGCTCAGGATTCAGGTCGAGTCACTAATGGTCATCTACGAAGTTATTAGTCTCATGTCAGCGGTGTTACATCGTGAGGTCTAATAATTCACGGTCCGGTCTTGTACAATCTCATTGCACAGAATGCCTCCACTCACATGTCAACCACATGAACGAGTCATATCACCTCGTTTGTATCTAATACAAAGCGGGTCGCATCCATAGCGTATCCAGGATTAGGTCTCCAACCCTATCCATATACTGTAGACCGTTCGGGTCATTAACTCGAACGTGATCCTCCTTGTGTGTCCACTACACACCGTTCAAGTTTTAGTTCTCTCATAAATTCAATGACCCTGGAGCTTAGTTTATTGGAAAAGTTTGTAAATATTGCGAGACACAAAGTAATGAAATAAATAACTCTTATTAATTTCAAGCAGTAATTTACAAACCCGAGATTATGACAAAAATCCCAACAGAAACAAATCTAGGGGCCCGTGTGGGATCGATGCAAGGCCCAGAAGATGCCTTGCATCTGGTCGGCCTTGGCCTCGATCGAGGCCGACCGCGGGCTTGGGCTTCGGTCTAAGTCCGGTCTCTTTTCTCGGGATGTTGGGCGAGGGTAGAGCCTTTGGGCTCTACCCTAGTCGGCCTCGGCTTGGGTCGAGGCTGACCACACGCTTGGGTAGAAGCCAAACGCGTCCTCTCGTCTCTTTTCGCCTTCGTTCGGTCATCACTCGATTTTGGCCTCCAGAAGATGACATTGCATCTAATCGGTCTCGACTAGGGTCGAGGCCGACCACGGGCTTAGGCTTCAGCCTAAGCCCAGTCTCCTAATTTCTCGGGATGCTGGGCGAGGGTAGAGCCCAAATTGGAGGGCTCTACCTTGGTCGATCTCGACCTGGGCCGAGGTTGACCACATGCTTGGGTCGAACCCCAATTGCGCCCTCTCGTCTCTTTTCGCCTTGGTTCGGTTCCGGCTTGATTTCAACCTATTTTGACTTTGTATTGGGCTTCTTACTCCGTCTGACCCTTTGCTTTAGTCGTTTGACCAACTCATTCTCGTTGGTCCAATTTAACCCATAACAATAGACAAATCAATTACATTAAAATCAATGTTTCTAAAATCATTCCCAAACATAATGAATAAAAGTGTTTTTAATTATGTCAAAAGTATTCTTAAACATAATTGTTCTAACTTGGGGAAGAGCCAACACTAAAAAATTATCAATCAAAATTTGTCTCTTAGAATCAGGCTTATTAATTCAAAGAAATACCTTAAAATTAAACTCTTTCAATGAATCCGTATGGATTGTTATATAATGGACAAATATAGTATCGTAACTCCCCAAAAATGAGTGGTACTGAATAATAAATTTATTATTAATAATAATCACCCATATAAACCCCGAAAATATGGTGTCCGCCATTAGCTTTACAAACCATATAATGCCCTCCCTCGTGGGTTTATCCCATGTCCCTTCCACTCCAAAACCCATATACAGCCAAAACCAAGGGCAGATCCGTAATTAATACAAAATATCTCACCCCTTTCACCATTTCATGATTGGGTTCAAATAGATTATTCAACCAGTTGCTACAATCTCTTGCTTCATTACAGTGGGGTTGTTACAATGGGTTGCTTCATCACAACCCTTGGATATAGATTTAATAATTTTTATACTCTTTAATCATCTCTAGATATAAATTCGAGCGGCTTATCTCTCTATCTCCACTAAATAATTTCTCCTCTAATTAAATTCTTCCAATAGTAAATTCTTATAAACTATAACTCTTCTTAAGATATCAACTCAATTAAAGCTAATCCATAAAAAGTTAAGTTAAATTTGGTTAATTCTATTGAGTTTCAATCAAAATTCATATAGTATATCTTATAGTTGTTAGGTAGAGTTATACTTATTAGACAAACATGGAATTCTATCTCTCAACTAATTATCAATAAGGAAAATAACTTATGTATTAATTTTATAAATCTTAAAGTCTCTTTTAATCTTTTTGATGTGAGATCTTCAACTATACAATGTTTAAATAGGTCTTAAGGTAACAAAAATATTATCAAGAAATCTTCAACAACGCATACCCTAAATTCAAATCTGGATTTTTAGGTTTAAAATTTATTTGAGATAGAAATATAAACCATTAAAAGTGAAGGTATGGTAGTTTAACAATGATGTATAAAGTTTAATAAATTATCTTGGGTTGTAAAAGTATTAGATTTGGATAAATTATTCAATAAAATTTTTATAATGTAGCTTCGTTTGATAATCATTTGGTTTTTAGTTTTTGAAAATTAACTCTAAAAATACTACTTCTATCAATGTATTCGCATGTTTTCTTATCTACTCTATACATATGTTTTCAAAAATCAAGTTAAGTTTTGAAAATTAAAAAAAAGTAGTTTTCAAAAATTTACTTTTATTTTGAAGTTGGTCTAGAAATTGAATTGGAGTGATTTATAGAAATAATGTTGATTTGAAAACTTGTTAAAAAATCGGGTAGGTTACAAAACTATTTATAAAAAAAAGGGTTGATTTTTTTGTCTTCATTCGAGTAATCTCTTTAAAACACGTATAGGGTTGGAATGCACCTGTCAAAAAGTTGCATTTAATGCAACCTAAAATCAGAAAAAGAGTTATTTCTCTATTAAAACTAAATTTAATAATTAGATTTACCTATTAAATATAAATTAGTTATTGTTTTTTTTATTTTTTTACTTGCCTATTGACTCTATTGATGGTGAGTAGCGCACTCACCCTCAATCCCATAAATATCTTTTCATATAACTAATTGCTTGATACGAAAGAGGTTTTTTTTTTTTACGAAAAAGAAAACAATTAAAGAGTCCTAATAAATATATATTCTTTAAAATATTACCATTCTCAATAAAAATGTACCACCAGACCTAGTGCAGATCAGAAAATTTAACTTTCAACCTTTTTATCAATGTATATTCCTAATCAATATTTGAAATATATCTGCCAATGGATATTTCAAAGTCCAAATTTTGTAAAAATGTTCATAGAATTTTTTTAAAAAAAAAATCATGTAAATTGTGGAAATGAATAGAAATGAATGACTAGAATTTTTATTTATAGCTTAATTAAATCGTAATTGAATATTTTTAATCTTTATATCTATAAATTAAGATAATATTTAGATGAAAATGTTAAATTAAATGTCAATACGAGCAATAATTTTGAATTTTTTTTTAAAATTAATTAAAATTAGGGGCAATTGGGTTGGTAGCAAAAAGGACCAATATAATTGTCCATATAGCAAATGACTCAATCTATTTGCAAAAATAGCAAAAATTTGAAAAGAGAAATTGAAATTACTAAAACACCCCACGCTTGATCCAACGCTATCGGTGATATCATCGATGGGATTCTATCAGTGATATCACTGATAGAAGTCTATTTATTTAATAACTAATTTTTTTGTCTGTTTATTTAATAACTAATTTTTTCTTCTAATTTTGATAGACTTCTATAAGTGATAGTTGTCTGATAGACTTCTACCACAATTGTCTATCTATTACCTATTACTCATAACTTTTCTATTATCTATTAGACATCTTGTTCCTATTCGACTTCTATCGTTGTCTATCACTGATAGAAGTGATAAGACTACTATCCGGTTAATGATTGATAAAAGTTAATGAAAAGAAGTGATAGACTACTATCACTGATAGAAGTCATAGGTTTCTATCAATGATAGTTGTCTAATAAACTTCTACCTATCTATTACCTATTACTCATAACTTTTCTATTAGACTTCTTGTAATATGAGAAACTAAAGGATATCTTGTATTTTGATCTTTCACTAAAGTTAAAAACCAAGCAACATTTTTATCTTCTTGAATTTTAACCACATCCTGAGCATCATTTATCCCTAACCTAATAACATCGACAATTCTATAAAAGAAATAGAACTATCCATTCGAACTTCTTTCACAATCAGATTAATAAAATCATCAAAACACATCATCTCATCAACAAAAATTCCAATGGTCTTGTAATTCTCATAGAAATTTTTCTCATTCCATTGAAAATAACTATTGGAAGCTTCATCATAGTTCCTACGAAAAGTAATAACAACATTAACAATATTAAGTAATATAGAAACTGATCACCACAATTGTCACTCGTATATCATTGATTAATGATATCACTGATAGTATTGATATCTATTGATCACTGATATCAGTGATATCATTGATATCTACTGATCACTGATATCATATCTATTGATCAATGATATCACCGATATCATTGATATCTAGAAAGCGATGTATCACCGCGATATCATTGATATCTCATCGATCATTGATATCAAGCGATATCATATATATTGATCAATGATATCACCGATATCATTGTATCTAGAAAACAATGATAGATATCGCGATGTCATATGTATTCTTTAGCATATCTAGAAAACAAAACAATCACCAAAATCGGACTTGCGACTCCAAAACATTGCGGAAAAACGTTGATATAACAAAATGAACAAAAAATACCCACGAAAAAGATGCGGTTGATTGACAAACTCAAATACCCACGAAAAGAGCTCCAACAGAAGATCGTATATCACTAATTGGAAGCACAATAGTCACTCGTATATCACTAATATCACTAATATCATTGATATCTATTGATTACTGATATCACTGATATAACTGATATCTATTGATCATATCTAGAAAACAATGATAGATATCACTGATGTCACGTATATCATCGATCATCTAGAAAAAAAGATATTGGCGATAGAACAAAAATGAAGAAAACTTGCGACTCCAAAGCGTAAAAATAGTGATGTAACAAAATGAACATAAGAAATACCCACGAAAAATGTTAATTGAAAAAATCAAATACCCACGAAAAAAGCTCAGTTGGACTTCAAAAGATTGAATTGGAAGATACTTGACCGAATAAGAAGATACTACAATGCGATCGAATTGGAGAAGATAATCGGACAAACTTGCGACTTGATCGAATTGGAGAAGATAATCAAACAAACTCGATGAAAATTCATGGGTTGCAATTCAATGAGATCAAACTAGAAAATACCCGATCGAATAGGTGAAGGTTTGCGACTCAGATTGAATTTGAGAAGATACTCAAACTTGCGACTCTGACAGAAGATTGGTGGAATCGAGAAGAGTTTGAGAAGATTGGACTGGAATCAAGAAGATGTTGTCATAAAAATCGAAGAAGAAGAAAAATACCGTGAAGAACAAATACCAATTGAAAAACAAATACTAATTAAAAATGGAATAGGTTTAAGTCAAGAGTATAATTGGAATTATAAAAAAAGTTAAAGATTTTTGCCATATTTGCAATTCTTTTAAAAAGTTGTTATATCTACAAATACTAAAACCATAATTACTACCCATTACAAATTCTCTAAAAAATAGGTATATTAAATAAATTATAATACATCTCATTTGATTTGACTGTGAATTTAGAGCTTTACAAGTAGTTAAATATGTATTACTGTTTGAGAATCTAGAAAATTAAAATGTTTAAATGCTTAAAATTGTAAAATAATAAAAAATATAAATGTCGGGTATAATCATGTTTGTTTTGAATATAAAAATATAAAAATAACAAAGAATATTTAAGTATGTAGTGAAGAACAAATACCAATTGAAAAACAAATACCAATTAAAAGGGAATAGGTTTAAGCCAAGGGTATAATTGGAATTATATAAAAAAATTAAAGACTTTTGCCATATTTGCAATTCTTTTAAAATGTTGCTATATCTACAAATACTAAAACAATAATTGCTACCCATTACAAATTCTCTTAAAATTACTTGAATAATTTCATACAACTTTAATTGTGGTTTAATTATATTATAATTGATAATTGCTAACTATAGCAAATGTGGAGGTGAACAAGAATTTTATGAACTATGAAAATTGATGAAAATTGTTTCAATCATTAAATGACTTTACTGACTTTAATTATATGACTTAATTCAACTATAATTGATTTTTCTAATTTTCAATACTAAATTATATCAAAGATGAGTAATTAGCTAATTACTCTGACCATAAATGATTTGAATTAGCCAATAAAACGTTAATTACTTTATAACTTATCATTCTTAATAATCATATCTATTTATATAATTAAAAAATATAGAGAATTTGTAATGGGTAGTAAGGATGATTTTACTATTTGTAGATATAGCAACATTTTAAAATAATTGCAAATATGGCAAAAATCTTTAAATTGTTTTCATAATTCCTATTATACCTTTGATTTAAATCTATATATTTTTTTTTTCTTCCTCAGTATTTCCTTCTTCTTCCCTTTTTCAAGAAAACAAATTAGAAAAAATAAAAGTGGGGCTCATCTAGTTTGTTAATTTGAGAGAGGAATGACACTACAACAAGTTGGCACTTCACCAAACTTCCGCTTTCACACACCCCAAAATTAAGAAAATATTAATCAATTTTTTCCTCATCTTTTTTTTTTAGTTTACATTACAAGAATTTTCTCGGAATCCAAACACTACCCCCCTCTCCTTTCTCTCTATCTGTAGCATTTTCCTTTTCATTTTCTCGGGAAAATGTTAATATTAATATTGATATTAATATTAATACTTTAGAAAATTAGGTAATATTAAAAGAAAAAAAAAACATAGCAATGAGGGATGTTATTAATTAACGTCATGTCGTTGTTTTGATGTTGCTTGGTTTTTAACTTTAGTGGAAGATCAAAATACAAGATATCATTTAGTTGCTCATATTAATGATGCTTGTTTTGATGGCTCCTCTTGTGCAATTAGTGATGGGAGTGACAACTTACGGAGGTGTAATCCGCCCAATTGGGAATCATTCTGAATGGAGTTCGATAGATGTTGACATGAATACATTACCTCCAATTGTTAAACGTCAAGCGGGAAGACGAAGTGAAAGCAAAGATTTCGTCGATTCTTTGCAAGAAGTCACACAAAATGTAGTCATTGTCATCGTGTTGGTCACAATCATAGGACATGTAATTTTCCACCATTTTTACCATGATGTAATTTTTGACAATTAGTTTTAGATATATTTTTTCAAGATAGAACTCAATATTGTTGTTATCATACTATTCATACTATTCATACTATCAATACAAGATTTGTGATTGTTTCAAAAGTTTAATATCAATACTATGAACACAAGGACTTTGGCATCTGATGAGAAAATTTGAAGACCACACAACAAACAATAGTAGTTAACAGATAGACAACTATCAATGATAGTGATAGACAACTACCACTGATAGAAGTCTATCACTTTTATCAGTGATAGACATCTATCACTGATAAAAGTCTATTGCTGGAAAGAAGTTAATGATTGATAGACAACTATCAGTGATAGACATCTATCACTGATAGAAGTCGATAGACATCTATCACTGATAGAAGTCAGATAGAAGAAAAAAGTTAATAATCATGAATAACAAGAAGTCTAATAGAAAAGTTATGAGTAATAGGTAATAGATAGGTAGAAGTCTATCAGACAACTATCACTGATAGAAGCCTATCACTTCTATCAGTGATAGTAGTCTATCACTTCTTTTTCTTTAATTTCAATCAATCATTAATAGTGATAATAGTTTATCACTTCTATTAGTGATAGACAATGATAGAAGTCGGATAGGAACAATAAGTCTAATAGAAAATAGAAAAGTTATGAGTAATAGGTAATAGATAGACAACTATGGTAGAAGTCTATCAGACAACTATTACTGATAGATATCACTTCTATCTATTACTGATAGATATCACTTCTATCAGTGATAGATATCACAATAGTAGTCTATCACTTCTATTAGACATCTATCACTGATAGCTATCACTAGAAAGAAGTTAATGATTGATAAACAACTATCAGTGATCGATAGACATTTATCACAAGCCTGATAGAATAATATTCATGAAGAACAAGAAGTCTAATAGAGTTATAGACTTTTATCACTTATATCAGTTCTATCACCTAATAGACTTCTATCACTGATATCAAATGATAGAAGTCTAACACTGTAACACATTGACAATCGTTATAGACTTCTATCACTCATATCAATTCTATCACCTGATAGACTTCTATCACTGATATAAGATGATAGAAGTCTAACACTATAACACATTGACAATCGTGTAACCATTCCCAAACGACAAAAAAAATAGTTATTAAATAAACAAACTTCTATTAGTGATATCACTAATAGCATCTTATCAATGATTTCTTCTTCGTTTGCTATCAATGGGGGTGATGGAAAACTAAAATTATAAGAAAAATTAGTTATTAAATAAACAGACAAAAAATTAGTTATTAAATAAATGACTTCTATCGATTGTCGCGATAGAATCCTATCTGTGATATCACTGATAGCATCCTATCAGTGATATCACTGATATCACTGATATCATCCTATCAGTGATATCACTGATATAACGTGGGGTGTTTTAGTAATTTCAATTCCTCTTTTCAAATTTTTGCTATTTTTGCAAATAGATTGAGACATTTGCTATATGAGCAATTATTTTGGGCCTTTTTGCTACTAGCCCAATTGCCCCAAAAATATATGAAATATCTATATAAAACAAAATAATTGTAAAAAAGATTAAAACAAAAACTTTACTTTTGTCGGTATTGATTTAATCATTAATTAAACTTGATGTATTAGATGTTAGAGAAAAATAAAATAAATCTTATAATTTTATCAAGTACAAAATAATTCTAAAAAAGGGCTCATGACATTTGTGGAGTTAGTTAAATTAATTAATTTTTTTCTATTTTACAAATAGTTCCTCAACTCACTTGTTTTTTCAATATGTTTTAAAAACATCTCCAAGATGAAAATTATGGTAAAGAAGATAAAGAGAAGTTATGAAAAATAAACATAATTTTTTAAAAAAACTAAAAACTAAAAGTAAAAAATCAAGACCCCGTTTGATAACTATTTTGTTTTTGGTTTTTAGTACTTTTTGAAAGTTAAGCTTATTTTCACCTAATTTTCCTGCATTAGAGATCATCTCTATTAAGTAAGCATTTGAACTCTTAACCAAATTCTAAAAATAAAGTCAAGTTTTTGAAAACTACTTTTTTTAGTTTTAAAAAGTTAGTTTGGTTTTTGAAAACATAGATACAAAATAAATAATAAGATATACAAACTCATGGGTAGAATTGCATGGTATTGAATTTCCGTCGACATGTCGATATTTCCATCGATATTTCCATATGTCCATGGGTTCAACATCGACATTTTATCGATATTTCCATCGACATTTCTATGAAATTGAGACCTCGATATTTCCATCGACATCGACATCGACATTTTAAACCTTAGGAAGAAGTAGTATTTTTAGATTTAAATTTTAAAAACTAAAAACAAAAAATAAAATTGTTATCTAACGGAACTCAAATAATTATCAAATGCAGGCGTAGTTTTATTTAAAATTATTGGATATTCCATTAACTATAAAAGTAAAAAAGGGTAAAATACACTTTTGGTCCCTGAGGTTTGAAATTTATGTCTATTTGGTCCCTAAAGTTTTAAAATGAACATTTTAGTCCCTGAGATTTAGAAAATAGTTCTAAATGGTCCTTGGAGTTAGTTGACCGTTAGTTGACTAACGGAAAAATGATGTGTCAAAATTTATATTTAATATTATGTATTTTTTTTATTTATATTTAAGATTATTTCTTTTCTTTTATTTTGGGACTTATCATGTGCATTTTTCCGGTATTCCATTTCTTACCTATGAATTTTATTTATTTTTTCTTTTTATCAAACCACAACTCTACATAATAAAGAAACCACCAAAAAAATAAGAAACTCATCGCACAAATCGAATCAATTATTAAAGAAAAATTAACACATGGGTACTTCAAAGTTGTGGACAGAGACACATTTTTAAAGATTAAGAATGGTGGACTGAGTAAGGCGGTACATCAAAGCGACAAGAAAGTCTTTCTTGTCATCGTCATTAATTTTCGATATTGGTGTTGGAGCCAAGGAAATAAAAATAGAATAAAAAATAGGCAAGCAAGAAGAAGTTAGAGATAGAGGAAGAAGAGAAAAGAAAAGAAGATAGAAGATGAAAAAAAAAATAAAATTAAAAAAATATAACCACATAATGTTGAAATAATATTAATTTTAACATCTCAGCTAAAAATTGTCAATTCAACATGCCACCTTATTTTTTCGTTAGTCAACTAACGGTGAACTTAACTCCAAGGACCATTTAGAACTATTTTCCAAACCTCAATGACTAAAGTATTTATTTTGAAACTTCGGGACCAATTAGACATCAACTTAAACCTCAGAGACCAAAAATGTATTTTGGCCAAGTAAAAACGTCAGTTTCATTGTAACAACTTCCTCAAATAATTCCTGTTTTTCGGTTCCAGTTAATAGACTCGAAAATCAAACCCAATCAACTCAATCAAATTTGAAAAAACAAGAACACAATCTAATCCGATTGAACGAACCCAGGTCAGGTTCATTGCTTCAGTTGTTCATGGTTGTCGTTTTCTTCTAACACTCGTGTATCTATAAATTCCAAGACCGCCAATGACTGCCACAACAAACCAAAGCTTTTCTCAAAGATGCAAGCCAATTCACTCACTCAATCTCTCCCTCTCCAATTCCCGTCGCCGATCAAACTCCCTCCGCCGACCAGTATCATCCGATTTCCAGCTTCTCTAATACCCAAAGCCATATCCATTTCCACACCAAATACCGGCCCGATATCGATCAATCCCGTCGTCGACGACTCCGTTGCAGCCTTCTGGGACTACCAGTTCCTCTTCGTATCACAGCGGACCGAGACGGAGGACCCCGCCGTCCTCTGCCTGGTCGACGGGGCGATTCCGGAAGATTTCCCCTCCGGCACATACTACCTCGCCGGACCAGGCCTGTTCTCCGACGACCACGGCTCTACAGTGCACCCTCTCGACGGCCATGGCTACCTCAGAGCCTTCGTCTTCGACAACAAGAAGAAAGAGGTAATTTTCATGGCGAAGTACGTGAAAACGGAGGCGAAGATGGAGGAGCACGATCCGGTGACGGACACGTGGCGGTTCACGCATAGAGGGCCGTTCTCGGTGCTGAAGGGAGGGAGGAAGTTGGGGAATACGAAGGTGATGAAGAATGTGGCGAATACGAGTGTGCTGCAGTGGGGCGGCCGCCTTCTCTGCCTCTGGGAGGGCGGCGATCCGTACGAGATTCGACCGGAGACTCTGGATACCGTTGGGAAGTTTTGTGGTGTTGACGGTGGCTGTGGTTTCGATTCAGCTCCCGACGGCGGACTTAACGATGCTGGGTTTTGGCGTTTTGCTGCGGAGCTTTTGAAGCCTCTGCTCTACGGTCGGTATTTATTAACGTTACAGTGTCCGTTTGTCCGTTTTGTTTTTTAGTTTTAGTTTTTGGAAAGTTAAACTTAAGTTTTTTACCGTAGAGATCACATCTCCCTTAAGTAAATTTTTGAACTCTTAGCCAAATTTTAAAAACAAAATCAAATTTTTTAAAGCTACTTTTTTTAATTTTCAAAAGTTAGTTTAATTTTTTAAAACATATCTACAAAGTAGATAAGAAACCATATAAACTCATCGGCAGAAGTAATATTTTTAGATTTAAATTTCAAAAACTAAAAATAAAAAACAAAATGGTTATCAAACGGGTCTAAATTATCATTCCTTCATTTTCAATTTCAATTTAAAAATTATTATACCACTATTTATTTAAAAATCAGTACTCTTAACATTTTAATGGGTTAATTTTTTTTAAGTGAAGTAAGTTGCCCATGTTCACCTCACCCATATGAAATGAGTAGATTGCAAGATTAAGATTTCATCGAATTAAAACACTTTACTATTTTAACTAAATTAATAAAAGTATCTTGTTATAACATCCTCCTTTTGTTAATTAATTTTTGTTAATTAATTTTCATGTAGGAGAGAAAGGGCTTGATTGATAAAACTTCAATATATTTGAGATGAAACTAAAAATTTTAAAAATTTAATAACTAAATTGAAAAGATTTCTAAAATGTAAGGTAGAACATATATTTAGGGTTCGTTTGATAACGTTTCCGTTTCCTTTTTTTTTTTTTTCTCTCATTTTGTAAGAAAGAGATTTGTTTAATAATCCATCTTGTTTCTTGTTCCCAAAATTTGAGAAACATTTCTAAAATTTGGACTAAATTTTGGAAACTACATATAATAGTTTTTTTCTATTTCGTTTTTTTTATTATTATTTAAATGTTTCTCGAACTTCCTAAACCCACCCTCCAACCTGTTGGTAAAACGCGATGGCAGCCTTCTCCTTCATTCCAAGTACAAATTGTCGTTTTTTATCAATTTCAATTTTTTACAATATATATATATAGTTTTAAATTTTACAAATAATAATAATATATAAATGTATACTATTATTCTATAATTTTTTTATTTCATTTCTTAATTTTACCATCTGTATATTTATATTATTTTAATTTGAAATTTGAAATTATATATACATGTATTATTTGAATTTTGAGTTTTAATTTTGCAATCTTTATATTTATATATATTATTGTAATTTTGTAATCAATAAATTTTGTTTACTAAAACATGCATTTAACCTCATTTTAATATTTTACAACCACAATATTTAGTAATATAATTGAGTTTGATTTGAGTCGACATCATTTAAGACGAATGACTCGAGTAAAAGATAAGATTGCAGATCAAATTTGAACAACATTTGAAGGATAAAATAATTTTATTTATTTACTTTTATTATTTGTTAATTTTGCATTGATACTTGTTGGTATTTGATAATATAAATTTGCCATAATTAATTGTATATTTATATATTTTAATGCATGTTATATATTTTATACTTTATATATAACTAAATTCTTTTTAAACTATAAAAAAATGAAAAAATAAGATGAAGAAAAAAACATTCAAGAACAAGAAATAAGAAAGGGTTATCAAACAAGTTTATGTTTCTATTTTTTGTTTTCAGATAAACAAAAAACAAAAATAGTTATCAAACATATTCTTGTTTTTTATTCTTAAAGAATGAAAAACATGGGGTCTTAATATTTTTTTTCAGTTCCTACCATTTTTTATATTGTATTTAAATTTTCTAATTTTTGCATAAGAAAACTATTTTAGATTTACTATTTGTGTTTTTTTTTATATATTGATTATTCCACAAGAGGAAAAGGATAATTCAACAAGTGATTAAAATAATTTGAACCGAAATAAAATATTTAAGAATTTAGATACCAAAAACGAATAATAAAAGTTTATGAACCGTAATTTGAGAAAGAGAGATCAATAATAACAACTGAAATAGTTTGTCAGTCAATGTTCTGGTTGTAAAATATGTGCCTAAATTTTAATAGGCAATTTGAAAACAGGATTTTAAAATCAATAGATACTGTCTTCCAAAAAAAAAAAAATCAATAGATACCGTCCAAATAGATATATTTAAAAACAGATTTAGAAATTGAATTTCAATTTAAATAATTGTTCAAAATGTGCTCTACAATATATTTACAGACTATAAAATTAGTTGTAGTTGTGAAATTAATTATAAATGAAATATACACCATTATTAATTTATGAACAAGATTTTGTTATAAAATTTTGTATAATTATTATTTTATAATATCATATAATTTATAATATATTATATTATACTCGTTTTAATTTAATAAAAAAACGAGTTTAATTAAAGTTTTTATATTGTTTTAATAGAAGGATATACAATAAAAACTTAAAAGTATTGATTTTAGAATTTTTATTGTTGGGATCACAAAATGACAGTTAGTGAAAACACATCATATTTACTAAACTCAAACCCAATGAATCTGATAAGATAAAACATGAGTTAAATGACCAACCAAATAGACTTTAATATAAAAGTTGAAAATTAGAATAGAATTAAAGCCATATCCTTATTATTTTAATAAGGGTCCCTAAAAACCAAAGGAATTAGTTCGCAATACAAATGCGGACACCACAGTAAGTACCAATATTGACATAGGAATAATATAAATTGGTTTGAATTTTTAAATCGATAATTTCGGTGGACATGCCATTTGCAAATTTAATAATAATATTAAAGTAATTTAAAATTAGAATGTGGGTAATGAACAAATTGATGGGGGAATAATGGGAACAGGAGTGTTCAAAATGCCACCGAAGAGGCTGTTGTCTCATTACAAGCTGGACTCTCAAAGGAATCGGCTTCTCATAATGTCATGCAATGCTGAGGATATGCTTCTACCAACCAGTAATTTCACACTTTATGGTAATATATTAATTCCTACTTTCTAAAATTGATTATTTATTGGCGGACTTAATATCTATTTCACTCTCTCATGTCTTGAATGTGTTTCTTTTCCTTTCACAATTTTAGTTCAGTGGTAGGTCTGAAACTTTAATGTAAGGGAGTTTGAATTTGTATAAAAAGTTGTTTAAACACATTAATATTAGTTTTATTACAGCTTAACTTAACGGTAATTTGCTCATATACTCTTGACTAAGAAGTCGTAGGTTCAAAACTAAATATATATTAGTTTAACTTACTAGTTTATATATTTTGATATGAGAAGTATGACTAAATTTTTTTATATAAATATATCATAAAAAGAAATTACAAATAATAATTTTTTTTCATTTTCTCTTCATATAATTAACTTTTAAAAATATTTTTCTAAGAGTTAAAAAATATTTACACTCATTTTTATTTAATTTGATATAAGGAAAAGAAATATATCATTAAAAAAAATTAAATGAATTACAAATAGATTAAAACAAAAAATATGATACATTTTTTTAATTATTTTATATTTATTTATATTTTATAGCTATATTTAAATTATTTATCAGGAATGAATATAATTTATGAGATTTTTTTAAATAGAATTTAAATTATTTAGAGTTTTTATTTTTATGGGGTGAAATATATATAATAAAATAAAAAATAAACACATATTCTAAAAATTAAACAAGCTGGAATTTGAAAGAAGCTATCCCTAAAGCTAAGATGGATTGTGCATATCTTATTTAACATTTTAAATATTAGAACTAAACTTTTCGGGAGTTAGAGGGACGAGCCCCTTCATAAATTCGCCCCTGATTTAGTTTATTATATTTTAATATTAATTTAAGTTATTATATTTTTAACATTTTTAATTATATATTTTTCATTAGTGAATATTGAAATTTGCTCATAATACATGACATGATATTGAATGAATATAGAGGCACCAATTTAGAAGAGTAATAATCCAGTTATGTAACAACAAGAGGCCAATTAACATAAAACGTGTGTCCTCGACTATGAAATTAGAGGTTCAAATTCTTCATCCACTTATAACTACTCCGGGTATTACCCATCCATCGGTAGAGTTTATAAATAAATACAGATGTTTGGTATCTGAGATATACCATAAGACCAATAAGTTGATCTCACTATCAACCTCTTGGCCTAAAAAAAGTAATCTTTCTTGATAAAGTCAGTTGATTAGGATAAAATTCTATCATCATGTAAATTTATATGCAGTTAATTTTAACAATGATTGATATGAGCATAATATTTTTTTAAAAAAGCTAAAATATAAAGGTCTAACTTATAACTGGTTATAGAATTGGATGAAATTGAAAAAGACAGTGGCTCCAAAACATATATTTAGCGTGTAGGATTTATTATTTAATCTTAACAAATTTAGTGCAGAATTCGACAGTAATTTCAAGTTACTACAGAAACAAGATTTCATAATCGATGATCACTTGATGATCCATGATTGGGCCTTTACTGATACTTATTACATCCTCTTTGCCAACCGAATTAAGCTGGATGTGATAGGTACGTTTTCTTTGTCTTTTTTTTTCTCATTACACCTCTAATTTTATATTGGTAGCTAATTAGAATTAATATTTATTTATTTATTAATTTGTTAGAAAAGTTATAAAAAATGATTAAATGGTAAATGAAGGTGCAATGGGTGCGATTAGCGGAATAAATCCAATGATATCGGCACTGAGTGTAAACACAAGCAAACCGACATCCCAAGTTTATTTGCTTCCAAGATTTGGTGAGGATCATCAAAATAGAGATTGGAGAGAGGGTGTTGAAGTTCCTTCAAGGCTTTGGCTACTTCATGTTGGCAATGCCTTTGAGATTAGACATCAAGATGGCAACTTGGAAATCCAAATCCATGCCTCTGCTTGCTCCTATCAATGGTTCAATTTTCAAAAATTATTCGGTATCTCTTTTTCGACTCGACTCAAAAATGCTGCACACTCACTATTTTTCACTCTCCTTTATATTATTCCTTGTTTCACTACTTGATTCTATCAATTTTTTCTATTTTATAGTTCACATTAATTGAAGTTGGAGATCGAATTTTTTACCTATTAGTTAGTTCTAGACATTTTTTTTTTATTTCTTAGTTTTTAAATCGGCTTTTAAAATAAAATTGAATTTTACCTTTAAGTTTTACGAAAGGGTATAATTATATGACAAGACTCTTCATTTTTCTAATTTTTTTTTTTAATTCTTTATTTGAAATGTATCTTTTATGTTTAATCAAGAAATGAGATTGAATTATTTTTCCACCGCCAGGGTATAATTGGCAGACTGGAAAGCTTGACCCTTCCATTATGAACCTGAATGGAACCAAAAGTGAACTGTTGCCTCGCCTTGTTAAGGTAATATTTCTTTCTTTTACTTTTTGCATTTGATTAGACCTACAAATTTACTGCTTTATGTTCATCTCTTAGGTTGTTTATCGTGAGTGTTTATAGATTACTAAAAGTATTTTTTTCAAAAAAGTGGCAGTATGTGGTTTAATTTTCAAAAAGTTGTAAAAAGTGATTTTTAAATTTTGATAATAAAAAATAGTTTGAAACATTAAAAAAATAGATTAAAAAAAATCTTAAAGTGCTTTAAAAAATAAATATTTAGGCATATTTGAGGAGTGATTTTGAAAAGATTAAAATCTATTTTTGTCGGATTCCAAATCACTTAAAACATCTTTTTAATTATTTACCATCAATTTTTATGGTAAGAAAATGACATTTAAGAGGGTAAAGTAAAAAAATTAAGTTAATTTTGAATTGCTAAAGACATGTTTTAAAAATATTTTAAATATGACAAAAATGATTTTAACCATTTCAAAATTACTCATAAACATCTTAATCAGTAGTCTTCCATTTCTTAAGCAAATCTTCACTTACAACCTTTTTTTTTTCCAACTACCTCTCAAACACACTTTCACTGTATTTTATAACTTTTTTAGCAGTTATTTTTGCAATGTTTTAAATGCTAAATTAGAGTAAAACAAAACAACTACTCTATCAACTCACATTTTTTTAGTTAGGAGTGGAAATTTGAATATCTTTTATCTTGGTTTAATCAATTGAGCTAGCTATACTAATTTTAAAAGCTTATAAAATTTTAATTATAAAAATTAATTGATAAGAAACACATTCTAAACGTTACATTGCAGGTGTCCATCAGTTTAAGTAAGAATGGGAAGTGCGAAGAGTGCAGCGTGGAGCCATTGAACCAGTGGAAAAAAGCTTCAGATTTTCCGGCGATAAACCCTACATTCTCAGGGATAAAAAACAACTACTTATACGCTGCAACTTCCTCCGGTTATCGGCGATCGCTACCGTCGTTTCCTTTTGATATGATCGTAAAACTCGACACTGTCACCAACACCGTGCAAACATGGTCAGCTGGTAATCGGAGATTCGTCGGAGAACCTGTTTTTGTTCCCAAAGGAGATGAAGAAGATGATGGATATCTTCTTGTGGTTGAGGTTAGCAAATTTATAAACCATTCTCTTTTCTTTTTAATGTTTTGTGTTTTTATTAATTTACAACTTGCTTTAATGAAAACAAATCATAGGGATTAAATTAAAAACCAAAAAAAAAAAAAAACACTGGACTATTAAAAAGATTAAAAATTAAAAACTCAAAATAGTAATAAATTAAAACGTATATTTAGCTACAGGTATTAAATTAAAAAAATAAACACCGGACTCTAAAAAAGATTAAAAAATTAAAAACTAAAAATAGTGTAACGCCCTAGGTCCAGGATTCGAAATGCAGATTTGGCCCCCACATTTCCTACATCCCTGACCACATTAGTATACCATCAACCCAACATAGAATTGGTCCGAGCTAAACACGTTTAACTTTAGAGTTCCTATGATTGAGCCACCGAAAAGGAAGGTGCACCCTTATTGGTATAGATAGTTGCTATCAATTTTTTTAAGTTTTTCTCGTCCATACTTTTATAGCCTTAGGATCCCTCTCATTCGTATGTAGACTCAGTTCATTCATGTACCTCTTTTTTCGGGCGTCACAAATAGTAATAACTTAAAACATATATTTAGCTTTAGAAATTGTAAAAATAGAAAGGAAAAAAGAAGAAACAGAAAAGCAAAAAGGTTATAGATATGAAAAGTTTTAAACTAAGCTATAAATTTACTGGTATGGTGTTATTTCACACGTTTCCTTTTGGTTCTAAAAAGTATCTAATAAGTTTCTAAATTTTGAATTTCATGTTTAATTGGTATTTCAGTTTTTCTTTTAAAACAAATGTTATATTAGCTCAAAAACATGAATGAAAAGTTGAAGGATTTAGCCGACATTTTCAAAGTTCATCATTCTTATAGGACACAAAATTAAAGATGGAAGAATCAATTAGACAGTTTTTAAAATTAAATGACCTATTATATAATCATAAAAGTTTAAATCCTAAACTTGTGCTTAATCATTAAGATCCGTTTGGTAACCATTTAGTTTTTAAAAATTCTACTTATTTTTTTTTTTAATCTTTCCTATCATAATTTTCAATTTTCATGTTGAGGAAACATTCGAGTACTTAGCAAAATTCTAAAAATAAAAACAAGTTTTTGATAACTATGTTTTTAGTTTTTAAAATTTGACTTGAGTTTTGAAAACAAATAAAAAGTAGATAACAATAATAAAGAAACTTAGAGGTAGAAGTAGTATTTATAAATTTAATTTTCAAAAATAAAAAACTTAAAATCAAATAATTATTAAACGGAGATTAGAATTCTGAACTTTTTTTTTTTTTTGAGAAAAAAGTGACCAGATATCATTAAACTTCAATAGAATGAGATGTTACATCAAAATTTGAGCTATATAAGGATAAATTTTGAATCCAACATGAGAAATCGTTCGCCCATAACATAGGATTTCTTGATATTCTTAATCGAGCTAAACCGTTAGCCAAAAAAATTTCTTCTCGACGTACATGCACAAATTTGACCGATAAAAAATCATTTTCGAGCATCTTAATATCATGAATGGCATTCCTGACCCCCATAGTTATATTCTACCAACCGTTAAATATTGAGATAAGTGCCAAAGAGTCAGAGCATAGTGTAATACGCTGAAAACCCATCCTGTGAGAGATACGTAAGCACTCTAAAACAACACATGCTTTAGAACATGTAAGAGACACATACATGTTAGTACCGTTCCCCAATGCTGCCACAAGACATCCATCAGTATATTTTATAGCAACATCCACACCTGTCCTCCTATCCTGTCCATTACAGGCGACATTAACTAACACACTTACCCAATCACCATCCTTAGGCTAGAGAATCATGACTTTTCAGTTCAATTATTATTGCTTAATCCGCAGTTTTCCTGATGGAATTCCTGCACGTAAGACATAATCCATTCACATCTATCTATTATGGGTTGTAATTGATGGGGATCTGATCCCCTTGAGTAGCGAAAATGTGTTTTATGAATTGATTTTGCTTGTTTATTTTGGTTAAACACAAATACCAATACATTGTTAAAATACAGAGAATAAGCATAATCTTAATCTAATTAGGCATGAAGCTAAACATGCAAACATGTTGTGTAAAAGTTAAATTAAAAGTAAGTAACAATTACCTTTGTAGTTTTTCCAACAACAACTCCTTGCTCGAAGAATACATCAACACAACAACCCAAAAAAATTTCTCTGTTTTTACAGAACACTACCATTAGTGAGAACCTTCTATGTTTTTGGATTCCACTTAGATCTCCCTTAGTGGGAAGAGTTTCAACTTTTGGAAGAAAAGAAAGGGAAAGGTTTGAAAGAGAGAATTTTTTGTTACAACAATTCACTAATTGCTCTGAATGATCGATCAAATCGTCCAAGTTTCTGTCCAACGAGAAGTTGAATGGGAGAGCAGAGCTTCCCAACTCCCTATCGAAAGGAAGTGAGGTGGGAAGAGGGGAACGTGTCCTCCTGACACATTTCCAATAATTAATTAATTAATTTTTAAAATAATTAAATTAAATTTAATTTAATTAATTAAATATCATATATTTAATTAATCTTTAAATATCATATATTAAGATTAAATCATATTTAATCTAATTCTCCTCTAACCTATAGTTTTAATGCACATCTCATGCACATTAAATGTTATCCTATAGTTTTTAAATATGAATCACATTCACATTTAAATTAATATTTGAATTATTTCAAATATTTAATTCTCTCATATAATTTAATATGAATCATATTCACATTAAATTTATTATATAAAGTTTCAAAACTTTATATTATAACATATCTATATACATTAAATTTATTTCCTAATGAATTTGAACATTTCGAATTCAAACGAACTAAGAACCCTTTACGAGCTAGAAGGTGGACCTAATGGACCTACAGATCAGAAGCTTCAACGATACGAAATTATTCGGTTAATCTCATTAACCTCCTAATCACCATTCGTTAACTGCGGGAACACTCCACTAAAGTGCTGAAAGTGCACTCTTCTCACTGCAGATATATTTCTATGTCCACGGATATTGACCAATAACAACAAGTCAATATTTCACGAATGTTCGTAACACCAGCTGGGTCAATTACCGTTTTACCCCTGGGTTACATCTTGTACCTTAAGTACCAGTGCTCCTCTAATGAACAATTTGTTTGTGGTTCTACCAACAAACATAAGTCTCTCTCGGGCCAATGAGAGGGTTGTGCCCTTTGTTCAAGTCTCGGAGACACCACTTAAGGAAACATTCATCTACTTACCCTAATAGTCGGGAAGGAGTGAATTCCATCTTGCTAAGCTAAGTCCCCGACTGTTCACTCGGTCTTGTCCCCAAGAAGGTAGGCATATTGAGTCGGCGAATCTGGCCACTCTCACCCATACTAGTCAAAGGACAATCCCTCGCAAACTGGATTTCGTAATCTGCTCAGGATTAAGATCAAGTTGCCTACGTTATCCTAGTGAAATAGAATCCTAGCTAGTCAATGGAGTTACATCTAGTGGTTACTATTTCGCGGTCCGGTCTTATGTAATCTCATTACATAAGATATCCCCACTCACATGTCATATACACGAACACGTTAGGATCACAATCTTTGTATCATATACAAAGTGAGCCACATCCATAGTATTACCAGGGTAAGGTACGCAAACTTTATCCCCTTACTATAGACCATTTAGGTTATATCTCGAATCGAGATCTTTTTTATGTACACTACATTCAGTACAAGAGACATCTTACAACCTTGGATGTTTAGCTTATTGAATTTAGGGTTAATACAAGGGCAATAATACAAATATCGAATAATAACTCTTTATTGTAAATAATAACTCTTTATTACAATAATTAGAACACAAACTACGAGTTTTAGGGTACAAACTCCAACAAAGTAATGGTGTATTAAAAACATGATTATTTCGATTGCTCAAAATTGACAACACTCCAACACACAAAATCCCCAGCTCAATGGAATTTAGACAATTTAAATCCTGCAACCATCTGTCCTTTATGCAAAGACACCCATTCAAACCCATCTGTTTGAGAATATCCCATATCTCCTTAACCCTTAAGCATTTGAAGAAGGTATGATCGGTTATCTCGACTTCCTCCATACAAATGAGACATTGAGTAGGGCTCTCTATCCCCTAGAACACAAATTAACTCCTGTTGGGATACAGTCATGAAAGGATCACCATACAAACATCTTAATTTTTTATGGATGCTTGTTTTCCATAACGTATGCCACCAACGTTTTGAAGGGAATCAGATCCTCTTGAGCAGCAGAAACATGATATTAAAATCGTTTTTGCTTGATTGTTTTAGTTTACTCCAAAAAACTCATACATTAACAATAAACACAGAGAGATAAGCAATTCTAAATAAAGCATGGATTAAAGCAATTAACATGTTGTACAATCTAGTCTAAAGGGAGAAACTTGATTACCTTTGTAGTCTCACTATCAACTGTCCTTGCTTCTCCAAATTGTGCAGTGCAACAACAACAACGTATTTCTTCTTCTCTATAAAACAGGACACTACCAGCAACAGAACCTTCTATCCTCTGAATCCTTAGACCGAGGTTTGGTGGGAAACCTCCAACAATTGGAATAGGGAATTTTTGTGAATTTTCGTGAGAGAGAGCTTTTTCAATTTTCCAATATAGTTTCAAATTGAGTGATCGATCATCTTGTACTTCTCCTAATCCAGAAGAAGAAATACTCACAGAGGGATAACTTCTCAACTCCTATCGATAGGGAGTTAGAGGAAAAGTGGGGAACATGTCTTGACACATTCCCAATTTTTTATTTTATTTAATTAATAATTAATCTAATAATTATCAAATAAATTAATTAAATCACATTTAATTAACATTAAATCAAATATCATATATTTAATTAAGATTAAATCATATTTAATCAATTCTCTCTCTAACCTATAGTTTTAATGCACATCTTATGTATATTAAATTTTAACCTATAGTTTTAAATATGAATCTCATTCACATTTAAATATTTGAACTCTTTCAAATATTTAATTCTCTAATAAAATTTAATATGAATCATATTCAAATTAAATTTATAACATAAAGTTCTAAAACTTTATATTATAATGTATCTTTATACATTAATGTTTATTCCCTAATTAAATTTGAACATTTCAAATTCAAATGATCTAAGAACCCTTTACGAGCTAGAAGGTGGACCTACAGATCAGAAGCTCCAACGCTCATTATATGGTGTAGGAGATAAGGTTCTAAAGGATGACAAATGTTGTGAGATATGATAGGGAGCTCTTGAATCTAATACCCCACAGAGAATGAAAACTTACGCGGACTCTGATACCTAATTCAGATAATAGCTTCCATTGATATTGATATAAACTATGTTGCAATGATATAAACCTAAAAAGCCTATTTATAGTAACCAAAACTAAATCAAATCTAAACCAAATAATATAATTCAAATTACAAATCTAAACTAAATCTAATCTAAATAACAGAATACTAAATAAACCATTTCATTTTGTAAATACAGTACGCAGTATCAATACAAAGATGTTATCTTATTATTTTGGAGGCTAAAAAATTTGGGGAAGCCAATGCAGTTGTAGCAAGACTTGAAGTTCCAAAGCATTTGAATTTCCCACTTGGTTTCCATGGTTTCTGGGCTGCTAATTAATACATAAGGGAAAAAATTGATATTCGTCGACTCAATTCTTCCAAAGGAAAATAAATTTTTGTGAGTTGCATTTCTTCTTCCATGGTGCCTTATTTTTATTTTAATTTAATCTTGATGGAAGATGTATGTATAAAGATAAAATTCTAGAAATGAGTTGTAATAGCCCCTATTTTTTAATATGGTCATCTTAACAATAATGTCTGTGGAAGCATGACAATTATAAGAGATATTGATTGTATATTTTAAAATAATGTTGTTATAAGGATGTTCATTGATCAAATTGTTTGTTTTCTCTGCTAAAATTGAATGGATATTGATTGTATGTTTTTTATAGTATGTTGTTATATATATTTCAACATTGTGTCTAGTTTCTCAATCGTTTTCTTAATTTTCATTAATGATTTGTCAAATTGAGAATATTATATTACTTGGTAAAGTAACGTTATTACTATAATGATAGTGTAAGGCTTCTAAATTTGTTTTTATTAAGAAATGTTCTAAAAATCTATTGCCAACTCAATCGAATTGTTTGAGAAGCACCTGATTGATGAGTTAGCGGTAACGAAATAACTTGCACGTATCTCCTATTTGACATATTAGATGTCAAGCTAAGAAGATTAAAAAAAAAATCATGACAACATATGAGAGGTTGAAGTAAATAGAAGTTAAATTTAGATATTGTCTAAATGATCTCAAACTTAAGTATTACAAATATCTAAGAAAAGAAACTAAATGATTGAAGCTATAAAAGAAAATAGTTTCTAGATTAGGCAACACAGTCCTAATGAGAGGAATTTTTGAAATGCCTCTATGGGAAGAACAATAGAAATAAAAGTAAATTTGATTTACTATGTTTTGGATGGAAAATAAACAACCTCACATCTATATAAAGATTTGTTCTTAATTATAGTTAATATGTAATTCTTGAAAAATACTTGGATGTAGAATGATCTTTACGTATTGGCACCAAGAAGCCCATCTTGGTTAGTGTATTGAGAGATTAAAATGTCATTAAGTAATTATAGATTCTTAATGCTGAACATGGTACTTTTAGTGCTAAATTAAGTGAAATTAGATCTCGATAACTTTATTTCTAGAAATTTCATACCGTATCAATTTTGCAAAAGCTTATATTTTAAAAATGGTTTGAAAATATGTTTAACTGAAAGTCTGAAAATAAGAACAATTTGTATGTATTAAAATGCTAGCATATTCTCTTGGGAGAAAAATAATGATAATAATAATAACCACAATATTAATTACTACTATATTAAATCTCCCCTTCCACAAGATAAGCCAACCAGATCAAAGTCACAAATAATAAAATTAAAAGACAAGAAAAGAGAACGACACTAGAGTTTATATTGGTTCACCCCAAAATTGGGACTACATCCAGTCTTCTACAACTGCAAGTTATCCAAAAAAAACCTTCAACCTACGAGAGAAAAACAATTTTTTTCTCTCACAAATGTTATTAAGTTGTCTTCCCTCTGTTGGCGGCTACACATAAAACATCATATACATATATATGTATATATATATATATATGTGTGTGTGTTTACAAAAACCTAATATCTGAATGGGCTTTGGCCCATTGGCCTTTTATTTTGTCCCCACACAAAACCCAACAATCTCCCACTTGGAGACAAAACTTCAATCTTGTCTTATACTGCAACAAAGCTTTGATCACCCTGCTAAACTCCAAGGCACAACTCCCACTACAACTGTTATTTCTAATCTTCTTGGCAAACTCCAAGGCTAAAAAAACTTGAAACACAACAAACTCATAAAAACAGGCAACCATCAGAACATAATTATGTGTATCTGTGCTTGCTACGTGGATCTGTCTCGTAGACGAAAAGGACAGACACGTAACTCCCACTTCAGCTAAGTGGTACTAACTGACATCTTCTTCAATCCTGAACCACTATTCTTGAAGAAGATACACTCTGAGAAGGGCTTGAATTCTCTATCCAAGCTTGCAACCAATTTAGAGACTTTACCCTTGGTCATAGCAACTACTCTGGCCTTCCACTTTGATGCCTCCACTCGCCTAGGCGACTTCTTCAATTCAACTATCCGTCTGACAATTGGGGGGTTCATCATGATAGCCATCAACTTTCTCTCCTGGACTTCCCAATTGTTCCTGAACTAAAGGATCCTGATCTGACTGATCAAACTTGGCTATCATTGCTGCTAGCTCAACTGTACCTCTACTATAACCATCTACAGCTTTAACTGACATCCACTCTCTCTTCAAACTTTTATTGGCAACATTTAACCGACATCTGTATAGTGTAGATTTCCTGTGGCCAACTGCCACTACATGGGCTCCTAACTTAAATTTACACTGGCTTCTGCCAAACTCACACATGTAGCCATCATATGTTAATTTACCAGTGGAGATAAGATTCATCTTGACACTGGGCACAAACCTGACATCTCGCAGTACAAAATTATTTCCACATTCAGTCTTCAGATTAATCTCTTATATCCCATTAGTCTTTGATGTTTTACCATTTCCCTTCCTCACTAGGCCATGATTACCTTCAGTAAATGATGTGAACAACCTCCTATATGAAGCTATATGGATAGTAGATGCGCTGTCTAAAATTTACTCAGATGAATTACTACAACTCTTTGTGTCACTCCCAACACAGACTAAAACAACTTGCACTACATTTGTATCTTGCTTTTCTCTCTCTTCTAGATCCTTTTTTCACTTTCTACACTGACTTTTAGTGTGACCCTTCTTGTGACAGTAAAAACACTCTATCTCTTTATTCCTATTGTCCCACTTTTGCTTACTGTTACTCGTCGTATTTTCATTATTAATCTTCTCTTTACCCTTAGTCATAACCAAAGCTGATCCTACAGTGGCCACCCTCACCCGTACTAGTCAAAGAACAGACCCCCGTAGACAGGAGTACGTAACACACTCAGGATTAAGGTCGAGTCACTAATGGTCATCTACGAAATTATTAGCCCTATACTGTTAACGGTGTTACATCAGTAAATCTAACAATTCACAGTCCGGTCTTGTACAATCTCATTGCACAAGATGCCCCCACTCGCATGTCAACCACATGAATGAGTCAGATCACCTCGTTTGTATCTAATACAAAGCGGGCCACATCCACAGTGTATCCAGGATTAGGTCTCCAACCCTATCTGTATATTGTAGACCGTTCGGGTCATTAACTCGAACGTGATTCTCCCTGTGTGTCCACTACACACCGTTCATGTTCTTAGTTCTCTCATAATACAATGTCCCTGGAGCTTAGTTTATTGGATTAAGTTTATGAAATATGTGAGACATAAAGTTCAAATAAATAACTCTTATTTATAACACAAAGTTAAAATACACGAGATGAGGACATACATTCCAACAAACTCCCACTTGGACTAAGCTAGTGGAGTACATGATATATTTCTCAAATGTACAGTAAAGTAATACAATAAACTAGGGCGTTGACTACCCCTTTACAATACTCCCACTTGCCTTAGTCAGGAAGCACTCGAAGACCTAGACTCTCTAGGTGACCCTCAAACACCTTAGCTGTGAGGGCCTTTGTGAATGGATCAGCAACGTTGTGCTCCGAACCTATCTGCGTGACTATCATGTCTCCGTGGTGCACAATCTCCCGTATCAGGTGATACTTACGCTCAATGTGCTTGCCCCTTTTATGACTCCGAGGTTCTTTTGAGTTGGCTACTGCACCATTGTTGTCACAAAACAGCGTGATCAACAAGTTCATATTTGGAACAACTTCCAAATCCAGCATGAGCTTCCTAAGCCAAACAACCTCCTTTGCAGCTTCAGAAGTTGCAACATACTCGATTTCTATCGTGGAATCAGCGATGCATCCCTGCTTGATGCTTCGCCACACTACAACTCCTCCATTCAGAATGAAGGCTGACCCCGAAGTGGATTTCCTAGAATCCTTATCGGTCTAAAAGTCAGAATCTGTGTGTCCCGTAAGGATCAAATCTCCACTCCCATACACAAGGCTGTAGTTTCTCGTTCTCCTAAGATACTTGAGGATTTCCTTTACGGTTGCCCAGTTATCTAATCCTGGATTGGATTAATACCTACTGACAATCCCAACTGCATAATAAATGTCGAGTCTAGTACACATCATGACATACATCAGGCTCCCTACAACTGAAGCATAGGGGATTCGTCTCATATCCTCAACCTCTTGAGGAGTCTTAGAACATTGATCCTTAGACAAGTGAACCCCATGCCTGAAAGGTAGTAAACCCTTCTTGGAGTTCTGCATCTTATATCTAGACAACATCTTGTCAATGTAAGATACCTGAGACATGGCTAGTGTTCTGTCCTTTCGGTTCCGGACTATCTAGATACCTAGAACATACTATGCCTCTCCCAAATCTTTCATTTGGAATTGCGAAGCCAACCATTCCTTAATGTCAGTAAGAAATCCTACCTCATTCCCAATGAAAAGGATATCATCCACATACAATATTTGAAATGCGATAATACTGTTAACGATTTTCTTGTAGACACAAGCCTCGTCAACATTCTGATAAAATCCATAAGATTTGATCGCCTCATCAAACCTTATATTCCAAGACCTCGAGGCTTGTTTCAGTCCATAAATAGACGTTTTAAGCCGGCAAACTCTTTGCTCTTGGCCTTGGGCTGGTCCATGTAGATGGCCTCGTCAAGGTTGCTATTCAGAAAGGCGGTCTTGACATCCATCTCCCATACCTCATAGTCATAATATGCGGCAATGACCAAAAGGATTCTAATCGACTTTACCATGGCAACAGGTGAAAAGGTTTCCTCATCGTCATCCCCTTCCACCTGGGTAAAACCCTTTGCCACTAGTCGAGTTTTGAAGGTTTGCACCTTCCCATCTACGCCACATT
This sequence comes from Trichosanthes cucumerina, assembly GCA_036507285.1. Classification (NCBI taxonomy): domain Eukaryota; kingdom Viridiplantae; phylum Streptophyta; class Magnoliopsida; order Cucurbitales; family Cucurbitaceae; genus Trichosanthes; species Trichosanthes cucumerina. The sequence goes on from CM071840.1 coordinate 43,929,450, forward strand.
TACGCTTGTAGATCCACTTGCAACCAATAGGTTTAACCCATCTGGTTGGTCCACAAGCTCCCATACGGAATTGAAGTACATTGACTCCATTTCCTAGTCCATAGCTTTAATCCATTCGTCCTTGTCAACGCCTGCCATTGCCTGATCATAGGTTAATGGATCCTCACAGTCATCATCAGGAGTGACGACTTGGGTTTCAGCTAAACCCATGTAACATTCAGGCTGTCTCACAACCCTCCCACTACGTCAAGGCATTCCCAACTCTTGGGAACGGACTTGACTAGATGAGCTAGGATCAACAACACTTGTTGACGTAGCATCATCAGCAACTCTTGCTGATGAACTGCCCATTTCATTCAACACAATCTTACTCCTTGGTAAGTGATCCCTGATGTGGTCTTCCTCAAGGAAAGTGGCGTTTGTCGACAAAAGCACCCTATTATCCTTAGGATCGTAAAAGAAACCACCTCTAGTCTCTTTTGGGTAACCTACAAAAAGGTACAACTTTGAACGGGGTTCCAACTTCTTCGGGTTTGACACCAACACATGGGTCGGGCATCCCTAAATTCTGAAATAACGTAAACTGGTTTTATGACCATGCCATATTTCGAAAGGTGTTTCACAAACACTTTCGACATAACTGTATTCAAAATGTATACCGCAGTCTCCACTGCGTAACCCAAAAAACAATCAGGGAGACGATCATAACTCATCATCGATAGAACCATGTCTAACAGGGTTCTGTTTCTCCTCTCCGATACACCATTCTGCTGTCGCATACCAGGTGCTGAGAGTTGGGACGTAATTCCATGTTCTATCATATAGTCCTGGAATTCAGTGTCCATATACTCTTCATCTCGATCCGATCGAAGTGTTTTATAGTTTTACCTAACAGGTTCTCAACCTCAGTCTTGAACTCCTTGAAATTTTCAAGTGTTTCAGACTTTCTATGCATTAGGTAAATGTACACATACCTCGAATAGTCATCTATGAAAGATACAAAGTATTGGTAACCACCTCATGCTTTAACATTCATCGGACCACAGAGGTCAGAGTGTAGAAGCTCAAGGGGCTCCTTGGCTCTATATCCTTTTCCCCTAAAAGGACGTTTGGTCATTTTGCCTTCAAGGCATGACTCACACACCGGTAAAGAGTTTTCTTCCAACTCGCTTAGAAGTCCACTATTCACTAGTCTCTCAATCCTATTGAGATTAATATGGCCTAATCGTAGATGCCAAAGATAGGCACTTTCTTTAGGAGAAACTTTTAATCTCTTAGTTTGCATTTCAGCTGTTTTAAACAATTCGGTATTCAAAACACTTTTGACCGAATTACGGTTCAAAACATATAAATTGCTCTCAAGCGAAGCATAACAAATCAAATTTCCATTTCGAGAAACAAACGCTTATTACTTTTGAAAGAAACAGAAATATTTTGTTCTAATAGGCAGGATATAGAAACTAGGTTTCTCGTAAACCCTGGAACTATGAACATATTATCCAATAATAAGTACTTCCCACCAAAGAACAGTTTTTCAGTGCCTATTCTTCTGTGGTGAGACAACTTCTATAGGATCCTATCCTGAGTGTTATCTCACCATCTTGCAGCCGCTGCCAGGAACTTAATCCTTTAAAAGAAGAGCAAACGTGGTTAGTGGCGCCTGAATCTAATATCCAGACGGAGTCACTACTCTCCACTAAACAAGTTTCTGTGACAAGTAAATCACATTTACCTGTCTCCTTCTTTTCATCAAGGAACTTGGGACAACTCCTTTTCAGGTGTTCGTCCCCGTTGCAGTAGAAACACTTTCTCGCAACTTACTTGATTTCTTTGCCTTTTAGGGCGGCAACGCGGTCAACTCTATCCTCTTTCAACTTCTTCTTCTTCCCATTAGGGCCTGAAGAGCCTACAAACTTTGTCCCAGAGATCAAACCCCTGTGAAAAGGTCCTAAGGAAACACTTGCCTAAGCTTTCCGTCCCTTGGTTTGCACCAAAGATTGGAAGGTTTGTAGATCGTTGAATAGGATTATTGAGCCGGGCACCTGAGGACCCTCCTCAGTGAGCACGAACTTTTGGTCGTCATTTACCAAAAACGTGTTAATATTATTTTTCCACGAAATATTATCGCCGACTAACTTAACGGAAGCTAAAGGAGCTTTAAAAGTGTTTGACATTTTGCTGAAAAATGAAAAACTTTGTGTTAGTCTCGCAAAAACTTTTGAAAATCCAATCGAGTTTTAGCAAATTTTTATCCTATGGATCCTAGGTCATTTTTTAAAAAATTGCAATGATACTCCAAAAGTTTAGAATGACCGCCACCGTAGGGTAGACAAACCCACTCCTCCTCTGGGACGAGACTTTCTCGACCAGACCCTAATACCAGAATAACTCTTATTCCATTAGGCGTCCAATTACCATTATTTTTCGGTGTGAATCCATTAACTCTTAATGAATCCTGTGAGTGTTACCCTCATTCTTTAAATTTCCAAGTATTCGTCCAAACAATAGCCGTCGTAGGGAGGACTATGAAGAAAAACCAACAAGGAAATCGTATCCCTTTCGAGAATTCACGGTGTTCCGACTCCCATGATCAAGGCCCTCCGTAGGGATTGTCTGGTCCATGCCAAACTAGCAGACGGATCATAGGGGTCCCACGATGTGAATCGAAAAAAGAGACCGTGGGTCCCGTTTTCACAGGTCCCGCTGCCACTCACTATAAATACTCTCCATTCACGTTGAATATTGACCCATACAAATGCTACCCGTAGGGGGACGCTCCCATTTGTGCTACGAGGCCGAGTATGGATCTCACGGTGCTAACTTAATAGATATTTGTGGATGGAAAATTAAATGTATCTCATACACTTTATTTTCTCTCACTCAACACTTTAAATTAAACGGGATTGACCTAGATAAACTGAATAAAATTTACCCAAGTCTACCAATATAACTCTTATATTGGATTAACCTAAGTCTATAATCACATTATTAATATAGGTCTATGTAAGTAAATTAATTAACTCTTAATTAACGACACTCACGAGAATATAACCTATGAATCTTCAGACCGAATTCACTCCCAGGTTGGTTCCCAGGTAGGGGTGTTCCGCAAAGCGTCAGCTTAAATACCCCAGCCTTAGACAGAACCTTCCTTAGATAGAGTTACTTATCAGTGTTGGGATTTTTGTCCTAATCTCATGTTTGTAACATATTGTTTGAAATTAATAAGAGTTATTAATTTCATCACTTTGTGTCTCGCAATATTTATAAACTTTTCCAATAGACTAAGCTCCAGGGTCATTGAATTTATGAGAGAACTGGAACTTGAGCGGTGTGTAGTGGACACACGGGGAGGATCACACGTTCGAGTTAATGACCCAAGCGGTCTACGATGATATGGATAGGGTTGGCGACCTAATCCTAGATACATCGTGGATGCGCCCGCTTTGTATTAGATACAAACGAGATGATCGACTCGTTCATGTGGTTGACATGCGAGTGGGGCATCTGTGCCATGAGATTGTACAAGACCAGGACCGTGATTTATTAGACCCACCGATGTAACACCATTTGTGATAAGGACTAATAACCGTAGATAACCATTAGTGACTCGACACGAATCTCGAGCGTGTTACGGACTCGCATTTGCGAAGTCCGTCTTTTTGACAAATACGGGTGAGGGTGGTCGCATTACTCGCCCAATATTCCTATCTTCTCAGGCGACGAGAACCAAATAGGAGGCTGGGAACTTAACTACGCGAGATGGAATTCACTCGTTCCCGCCATTAGGGAAACTAGAGGGGTTGTTCCCGTAAGTGCTATCTCCGGGCTTGGACAACGGCGCCCACCTTCTCACCGGCAGAGAAGGTGTTGTGTATGGTCGGACCATCACAATATGTTGTTCATTAGAGAAGCGGTGGGGACTTAAGGAACAAGAGGTAGACACAGGGGGTAAAGCGGTAATTTGACCAAAGCGGTGTCACGAACAAACTGTGAAGGGTCGACTCATGGAAATTGGTTATATCGGTGGACACGTAATATTCTCGTGCGACGGGAGTGCGGCTACGGGCTATAGTGGAGTGTTACCAGTAGCTAATGAATGTTGGTTAACCAAGGTCAAAGAGTTTGGTGGCTAATCTCGGATCATTGGAGCCCGCCACCTGTAGGTCCATTAGGTCCCTCGGTTGGCTCCACCTGGGTTAAAAGAAGGGTTAATGTTTTGGTATGAAATTGAAGTGTTCAATTTCACTTTAATGACATTTATGTCATTTATATGAGATGTGAATGATATAATATATAGTTTAATGTGCATGAGATTCATAATAAACTATAGGTTAGTCTAATTGTTGAATTAGGACTAATTGGAGAATTTGATTGAGAGAAATTAAATTGGATGTGATTCAATTTAATTAATCAACAATTATTGCAAATGAGATTTGCAATATGAGATATGAGATATTTTATATTATGTGGTTATGCAAATGAGATTTTGCATAACCTATGGTTGTGGTAAAGTGGTAATAATGAGGAAATATTAACTCCTTCATTCCACTATTTAAACCCTTTGCAAGAAGGGTTTGGTGAGCAATCTTCTCATTTTTTGTTTTTCACCAAAGAGAAGAAAAGAGAATTTTCTCTACACTCTCAATTCTCCTCCCTCTCCAAAACTCTTACAAGATCACACCATCTTCCCTTCTCCAAAAGAGAACAACCGAGAAGGCCATTTGGTTGTGTTCGGGTTCCATTTGTGGGGAGTGTTCGTTGAGTTCGAAGAGCACGAAGAGTTCGTGATTTGAAGAATAAACTTTGAAGAAAGTCTTCAACAAATAAGTAAACTCTATTTGCTGTAAATTTCTTCTTCTTTAAAGCATGTTTAGCCTAGATCTAAGTGTTAGATCAATTTTAATAAACACATGTTGCATAATGATACCACGACGATTCAATCGTCTTCCGCTGCGCGGGATTCTCATTCCCTTCAATTTGTATCCGAGCCATCTCGATGGTTCTTCATTTATGCACTGTTTTGTTAAAATTTGGTGGGTGTTTTGCCATAATTTCATGAGATGATGTTTTGGTTTGCATTATGGATGTTTACGATTTTTGGCACTAGTTTAGATTTACAATTATGTTGATGAGATCAATGTAAGGGCCCGTTGTTTTTTGGGCATTTTGTTGTAAATCGAGTCCGTAAGTCGGGTAAATGCGTGGCAAGAGTTCTTTGTAAAGAAATCGGAGCGTAAACAAAGTGAGTCGATGGAAGAACAACAAAGTGTTTCTTTGCTCGTCGATGGCGTTGAGACGCTGCCCAACGACGTCTCAACTTTGTTCTCGCGGGCGGAGGCTTTGCTGCAGAGCAGCGTTGCAACGCCGTTGGCGTTTAGAACGCGGCTTCGACGTAGCCGTAGGCGACAACGTGTAACGCGCCACGACGTTACAGCCTTGCGCACGCGTTGAGGCGATTCTTTGGAGGCGGTTTCGCGAGGACGTGGGATCAAGTCTTAGTGGGGCAGTTATTTTCATTTTATTTAATTATTTTTATTTATTTAATTATTTATTTTATTAAATAATATTAATATAAATGTTATATTAATGTTATATTTTTTAAATTAAAAGCATGCTCATGCATTTAATTCATGTGATGAATGTATGTTATAGTATAGTATTATTCATGTGATGGATGATCAAACACTATAACATAGAAATGCATGCAACCTAAGTTAATTATTAGTTTTAAAGTGTTTAGAACTTGAATAATTAGACTTAGGTTTTCTATTTTTCTAATGAGATTAGAAATTTAGGAAATCAAATATAACCTTTGAATGGAGACTGATAAGTAACTCTGTCTAAGGAAGGTTTTGTCTAAGGCTGAGGTATTTAAGTTGACGCTTGCGGAACACTCCTATCTGGAAACCGACCTGGGAGTGAATTCGGTCCGGAGATTCTTAGGTTATATTCTCGTGAGTGTCGTTAATTAAGTGTTAATTAATTTACTCACTTAGACCTAAGTTAATAATGCGATTATAAACTTAGGTTAATACCATATAAGAGTTATATTGGTAGACTTAGGTAAATTTTAGTCAGGTTTATCTAGGTCAATCCCTAATAAAATTAAAGTGTTGAGTGGGAGGAAATAAAGTGTATGAGATACATTTGAATTTCCAACCACAAATCTCCTTTAAGTCCGCACCGTGAGATCTATACTCGGCCTCGTGGCGCAAATGGGAGCGTCCCCCTTCGAATGACATTTGTATAGGTCAATATCATCGTGGATGGAGAGAGTACTTATAGTGAGTGGGAGCGAGACTTGTGAAAACGAGATCCACGGTCTCTTCTTTCGATTCACACCGTGAGACGCCTATGATCTGCCTGCTAGTTTGGCCTGGACCAGACAATCCCTTCGGAAGACTTGATCATGGGAGTCGGAACACCGTGAATTCTCGAAAGGGATACAGTTTCCTAGCTGGTTTTCCTTCTTGGTTCACCCTTCAGTGGCTATTATTTGGACGGATACTTGAAAACTTAAAGATTGAGGGTGACACTCACAGAATTCGTTAAGTGTTAATGAATTCGACCGAACAATGGTAATTGGATGCCTAATGGAATAATAGTTATTCTGGGATTAGGGTCTGATCGAGAAAGTCTCGTCCTAGAGGAGGAGTGTTCTGTTCACTCTTCGGTGGCGGTCATTCTAAACCTTTAGGGTATAATTGCAAAATTTTGAATGACCTAGGGATCATGAAACAATTTTGCTAAAACATGATTGGATTTCAAAAAGTTTTTGCGACACTAAAACAAAGTTATCTTATTCTTTTTTCAGCTACAAATGTCTAGCGCAATAATAGCTTTACTCGCTTCGGATAAGTTAGTGGGAGATAATTACCAGAGTTGGAAAAACAACATTAATACAATTTTGGTACAATACGATCGATGGATCAGGACCAATGAAAAGGCCAAGGTCTATATAATTGCCAGCATGTCTGATGTCTTGGCAAAGAAACATGAGCTGATGGTTTCCGCTAAGGAAATCATGGAGTCCTTGCAGGAAATGTTTGGACAACTGTCCTTTCAGGTCCGGCATGACTCGCTCAAATACGTTTTCAACGCATGGATGAAAGAGGGGTCGTCCGTCCGTGAACACGTTCTAGACATGATGACCCACTTCCATATGCATTTGAGATGAACGGGCTTGATCGATGAGTTGAGCCAGTCGTTTTATTTTGGAGACTCTTGAAGAGTTTCCTTGGGCCAGATAGCAATGTCTTTGTTATGAACAAAATTAGCTACACTCGACTACCCTCCTCAATGAGCTACAGAATTTCCAATCCTTGAACAGGTCAAGGAATCGAGGCAAATGTTGCCTACAGGTCTTATCACAGGGGTTCGACCTCTGGGACGAAACCTGTTGCTCCTTCACGCTCAAAAGGGAAGAAGAGGATGAAGAAGGGTAAAACTGACCGTGCTGCCGCCCACAAGGGCAAAAAGGTCAAGGAGGTTGCAGAGAAAGGAAAGTGTTTCCTGGCAATGGGGGCGGTCACTGGAAGAGAAACTATCCCAAAGTCCTGACCGAGAGGAAGAATCAAGGTAAATGTGATTTACTTGTGACTGAAACATGTTTAGTGGAAAGTAGTGACTCTGCTGGATATTGGATTCGGGCGCCACTAACCACGTTTGTTCTTCTTTTCAGGGGATTGATTCCTAGCAGCCGCTGTGAGAGGGTGAGGTGACTCTACGGGTTGAATCCGGAGAGCTTGTCTCTGGTGCAGCGATCGACACGGTGAAGCTAAACTTTGGCGGGAAGTACTTATTGTTGGACAATTTGTACATAGTTCCAGGGTTTACTAGAAACCTTGTTTCAATTTCCTGCTTAATTGAACATTGTATTTCAGTTTCTTTTGAATTGAATAAAGCGTTTATTTCTTTCAAAGGGAATGTTATTTGTTCAGCTTCACTCGAAAATAATTTGTATGTTTTGAAACCTAATTCGGTCAAAAGTGTTTTGAATACTGAATTGTTTAAAACTGCAGAAACACGAACTAAGAAAACTAATGTTTCTCCAAAAGAAAATGCCCACCTTTGGCATCTTCGGTTAGGCCACATTAATCTCAATAGGATTGAGAAACTAGTGAAGAGTGGACTTCTAAACGAGTCGGAAGAAAACTCTTTATCGGTATGTGATTCATGCCTTGAGGGCAAAATGACCAAACGTCCTTTTAGTGGAAAAGGATATAGAGCCAAAGAGCCTCTTGAGTTAGTACATTCTGACCTCTATGGTTCGATGAATGTTAAAGCTCGGGGCGGTTATGAGTACTTTGTGTCTTTCATAGACGACTACTCCAGATATGGGTATATTTACCTAATGCATAAGAAGTCTGAAACTCTTGAAAAGTTCAAGGAGTACAAGACTGAGGTTGAGAACCTCTTAGGTAAATCGCTTAAAACACTTCGATCGGATCGAGGTGGAGAGTACATGGACACTGAATTCCAGGACTATATGATAGAACACGGAATCACGTCCTAACTCTCAGCACCTGGTATGCCACAACAAAATGGTGTATCGGAGAGGAGAATCAGAACCTTGTTGGACATGGTTCGGTCGACGATGAGCTATGCTAGTCTCCCGATTCTTTTTGGGGATACGCAGTGGAGACTGCGGTTTATATTTTGAACAACGTTCCATCGAAGAGTGTTTGTGAAACACCTTTCGAGCTCTGGATTGGACGTAAAGGCAGTTTACATCACTTCAGGATTTGGGGATGCTCGACCCACGTGTTGGTGTCAAACCCGAAAAAGTTGGAACCCAATTCGAAATTGTGCCTATTCGTAGGTTACCCTAAAGAGACTAGGAGTGTGAGTGCATTTACGATCCTAAGGAAAATAGGTGCTTGTGTCGACAAACGCCACTTTCCTAGTGGAAGACCACGTCGGGGATCATTTACCAAGGAGTAAAATTGTATTAAATGAAATGGGCGATTACATCGCCAAGAGTTCTTTGATGGGGCAATGTACGTCAACAAGTGTTGTTGATCCTAGCACGTCTAGTCAAATCCGTTCCCAAGAGATGGGAATGCCTCGACGTAGTGGGAGGGCTGTGAGATAGCCTGATCGCTACATGGGTTTAGCTGAAACCTCAGTTGTCGCTCCTGATGATGACTGTGAGGATCCATTGACTTATGATTAGGCAATGGTTGATGTTGACAAAGACGAGTGGATTAAAGCTATGGACCAGGAAATGGAGTCTATGACTTCAATTCTGTATGGGAGCTTGTGGATCAACCGGATGGGATAAAACCTATTGGTTGCAAATGGATCTACAAGCGTAAACGTGGCGTAGATGGGAAGGTGCAGACCTTCAAAGCTCGACTTGTGGCAAAGGGTTTTACCTAGGTTGAAGGGGTTGACTATGAGGAGACCTTTTCGCCTGTTGCCATGGTAAAGTCGATTAGGATCCTTCTGGCCATTGTCGCGTATTATGACTACGAGGTATGACAGATGGACGTCAAGACAGCCTTTCTGAATGGCAAACTTGATGAGACCATCTACATGGATCAACCCAAAGGGTTCATTGCCCAAAGCCAAGAACAAAAAGTTTGTCGGCTTCATAGGTCCATTTATGGATCAAAGCAGAACCGAGGTCTTGGAATATAAGATTTGATGAGGCGATCAAATCTTATGGCTTTGATCAAAATGTCGACGAGCCTTGTGTCTACAAGAAAATCGTTGACAAAACTGTCGCACTTTTGGTGTTGTATGTGGACAATATTCTTCTCATTGGGAATGAGGTAGAATTTCTTACTGACGTTAAAAAGTGGCTAGCTTCACAATTCCAAATGAAAGATTTGGGAGAAGCTCAGTATGTTATAGGTATCCGAGATAGTCCGGAGCAGGAAGAAGCGTAACGCTAGCCTTGTCTCAAAGCGTCTTATATTGACAAGATGTTGTCTAGATATAAGATGCAAAACTCCAAGAAGGGCTTGCTGCCTTTCAGGCATGGGGTTCACTTGTCTAAGGATCAGTGAAGACTACTCAAGATGTTGAGGATATGAGACGGATTTCATATGCTTCAGCTGTAGGGAGCTTGATGTATGTCATGTTGTGTACTAGGCCTGACATTTGTTATGCAAGAGGAATTGTCGGTGAGATATCACCCAATCGAGATTAGATCACTGGGCGGTAAAGTAAAGGCAATCCTCAAGTATCTTGGGAGAACGAGGAACTACTGACTTAGTGTATGGTAGTGGGGATTTGATCCTTACGGGATACACGGATTTTGATTTTCAGACCGATAAGGATTCTAGGAAATCCACTTTGGGGTCAACCTTCATTCTTAATGGAGGAGGCAGAGTATGACGAAGCATCAGCGAGGATGCATCGATTCCACTATGGAAGCGAGTATGTTGCGCTTGTGAAGCCGCAAGGGAAGTCGTTTGGCTTAGAAAGTTCATGATGATTTGGAAGTTGTTCCAAATATGAACTTGCCGATCTGCTTGTTATGTGATACAAGTGTGGTGCGAAGAGCCAACTCACGTGAGCCTCGGAGCCATAAGAGAGGCAAACACATTGAGCGCAAGTATCATCGACACGGGAGATTGTGCACCGCAGAGACGTGGACGGTCACGCAGATAAAGCGTCCTGAGCACAACGTAGTCGATCCATTTACAAAGCTCTCTCACGGCTAAGGTGTTTGAGGGTCACCTAGAGAGTCTAGGTCTGAGAGAGCTTCGACTAGGGCAAGTGGGAGATGTGTAAACGGGTATTCAATGCCCTAGTTTATTGTATTACTTCGTTGTAATTTATGTACATTTAAAATGTATTTTCTCCACTAGCTTAGTCCAAGTGGGAGTTTGTTGGGATTTTTGTCCTAATCTCGTGTTTGTAACATATTGTTTGAAATTAATAAGAGTTATTAATTTCATCACTTTGTGTCTCATAATATTTATAAACTTTTCCAATAAACTAAGCTCGGGGTCATTGAATTTATGAGAGAAGCTGGAACTTGAGCGGTGTGTAGTGGACACACAGGGAGGATCACGTTCGAGTTAATGGCCCGAACGGTCTACAGTATATGGATAGGGTTGGAGACCTAATCCTGGATACACTATGGATGCGACCCGCTTTGTATTAGATACAAACGAGATGATCTAACAAATTCATGTGGTTGACATGCGAGTAGGGGCATCCTGTGCAATGAGATTGTACAAGACCGGATCGTGATTTATTAGACCTACTGATGTAACACCGTTGACAGTAAGGACTAATAACTTCGTAGATGACCATTAGTGACTCGACTTGAATCCTGAGCGTGTTACGGACTCTTGTCTACAGGGGTCTGTTCTTTGACTAGCACGGGTGAGGGTGGTCACAGTTACTCGCCCAATATGCCTATCTTCTCAGGGGACAGAACCAAGTAGGGAGCTGGGAACTTAACTACGCGAGATGGAATTCACTCGTTCCCGCCTTTAGGGAAACTAGAGGCGTTGTTCCCTTAAGTGCTGTCTCCAGGGCTTGGACAACGGGCCCCACCTTCTCACTGGCCCGAGAAGGGTGTTGTGTATGGTCCGACCATCACAATATGTTGTTCATTAGAGGAGCAGTGGGAACTTAAGGAACAAGAGGTAGACACGAGGATAAAGCGGTAATTTGACCGGTAGTGTGTCTCACGAACAACCTGTGAAGGGTCGACTCATGGGAATTGGTTATATCAGTGGACACGTAATATTCTCCACTGACGGGAGTGCAGCTACGGGCTATAGTGGACTATTACCGTAGCTAATGAATGTTGGTTAACCGGGTCAAAGAGTTTGGCAGGTTAATCTCGGATCATTGGAGCTCATCCTTTGTAGGTCCATTAGGTCCTCGGTTGGCTCCACAGGTTAAAAGAAGGGTTAATGTTTTGGTACGAAATTGAAGTGTTCAATTTCACTTTTAAGGACATTTATGTCATTTATATGAGATATGAATGATATAATATATAGTTTAATGTGAATGAGATTCATAATAAACTATAGGTTAGTCTAATTGTTGAATTAGGACTAATTGGAGAATTTGATTGAGAGAAATTAAATTGGATGTGATTCAATTTAATTAATCCAAAATTATTGCAAATGAGATTTGCAATATGAGATATGAGATATCTTATATTATGTGGTTATGCAAATGAGATTTTGCATAACCTATGGTTGTGGTAAAGTGGTAATAATGAGGAAATATTAACTCCCTCATTCCACTATTTAAACCCTTTGCAAGAAGGGTTTGGTGAGCAATCTTCTCATTTTTTGTTTTTCACCAAAGAGAAGAAAAAAGAATTCTCTCTACTCTCTCAATTCTCCTCCCTCTCCTAAACTCTTACAAGATCCCACCATCTTCCCTTCTCCAAAAGAGAACAACCGAGAAGGCCATTTGGTTGTGTTCGGGTTCCATTTGTGTGGAGTGTTCGTTGAGTTCGAAGAGCACGAAGAGTTCGTGATTTGAAGAAGAAACTTTGAAGAAAGTCTTCAACAAATAAGTAAACTCTATTTGCTATAAATTTCTTCTTCTTTAAAGCATGTTTAGCCTAGATCTAAGTGTTAGATCAATTTTAATAAACACATGTTGCATAATGATACCACGGTCTTCCGCTGCGCGGGATTCTCATTCCCTTCAATCAATTTCCATTCAAATGTCATATTTGATTTCTTAATTCTAATCTTATTAGAACTAGAAAACCTAAGTCTAATTATTCAAGTTCTAAACATTTTAAAACTAATAATTAACTTAGGTTATATGCATTTCTATGTTATAGTGCTTGATCATTGATGAGTAGAAATTAATTATGCTTATGATATCTAGTTTCCTTACATTTTAAGTGAATAAAATGTTTAATTGTTGAAATTGTATCCAATTTAGTTTAGGTGATAAATTATCATTATTTAGTGAAACTAGTCTAAAAAGCACATTTTAGTTCAAATTCGTAAATTGAAATAAAAATTAAAAATTAGAAAACAAAAGAATGAGAGAATTGGAAATAAAAAAGAATTAAAGAAATTGAGAAAAAATAACATAAAAAATGAAAAGGAAAAAGATGAAAGTTTATTATCTAATTTTTTCTTTTGTTTCTTTTTTTTCTTTGTGTAGGTGGCATGCACGCATGGAGTCTTCCATGAGAAATGCAAGGGAGAAATTCTTTTGTGGCTTGGCACACACTGTGGAACAAGAAACGACACATTTAAGAGACCTATTTCTGGTCATTTTCAAGTATAAACGGAGGGCAATGCATTGAGTAAGGGAGTGCAGAGTTTTAGTGTTCTCTACAAAAACAAAAGTTTAGAGAGTGTTCTATATCCTTTTTTTTAATCCTATTTTATGTTTATCCCCTGTACACTTATTCTTGCTTTTCCACCATGTGTGGCTAAGCTTTAATTTCAGATTCCAGGGCCATTTCATTTCCAATTGTAATTTTGTGAGGCTTTAGACCTAATTGAAATTTTGTTTCTAATTTAAGAATTCTGTGTTTTATTTTTATGATTGGTCGTTACTAATTTAAATTTGTTTGGATTTATGCCCTAAACTTGTGTAATTTTGATCAATTAAATAAAGTGTTATTTGTTTTGATAAGATTACAATCTTGATTTTATAAATCCAATAAACTAAGCTCCAAGGTTATAACGTTTATCTTGAAATCAATGTAGTGGACACTATTTGGGTTGACTTCAAGATTATAACCTAAACAGTATATGGTATAAGAATAAAGTTGGAAACCTCATTCTGGTAACACCATGGATGCGACCCACTTTGTAATTAGTACAAATGAGGTAATCCAACTCATTCATGTAGTTGACATGCGAGTGGGGGCATCCTGTATGAAGAGTTCATACAAGATTGGATCGCAAATTATTAGTCTAACCAGTATAACACCGTTAACAGGATAAGACTAGTAATTTATAGATGGTCATTAGTGACTTGACCTGAATCTTGAGCAAGTTAAGAACTCCTGCTTATAGGGGTTTGCTTAGACTAGTATGGGTGAGAGTGACCTGTAGCCGACTCAATAAGCCTACCTTCTCAGGGACAGAACCTCGTAGGTAGCTGGGAACTTAACTGTGCAAGATGGAATTCACTCATTCCTCTCTCGAGGAATCGAGATAGGGTGTTCCCTTAAGAATCGACTCGTGTCTTGAACAACGGGGCCCCGCACTCTATGAGGGTATGAGTCTAAGGTAGGACCTTAGACTTGTTGTTCATTAGAGGATCATTGATGCTTAAGGAGCAAAGAGGTAATCATAGGGGTAAAACGGTAATTTGACCCAGCTGTGATTACGAACAACCTGTGAAGGGTCGACTCATGGGTAATGACTATATCAGTGGACACAATAATATCTACAGTGAGGAGTGCAGCTACAAGTCTATAGTGGAGTGACTTGTAGTTAATGAATATTGATTAACTGGATCAAAGAGTTTGATCAGTTAATCTCACATCATTGGAGTTCATGATCTGTAGGTCCATTAGATCCCTCAGTTGGCTCAACATGGTAATATTGAGGGTATAAAGTTAGGAGTTATATCCATTATATGTGATGTAATTGATATAATATATAGTTTTAATGTGAATTAGATTCATATATAAACTATATACTAAAGTGAGATTAAAGGAGGGGTAGAATGGTCATTTCCATACCATTCCCCTGTATATATAGTTGCATGAGATGCAACTAGGTCAAGACTTTGAGAAAGTTTTTACAAGCCTCCTTATTGTGTTGTTGGAAGTGTTCCAAAAACACATATCTCTCTCACAAAATACCTCACCACTCCTAAAGGGAACCCACCTTCCTCCCTCACCTAGAGAACAACGGAGAAGATCCGGTGGTGGTGTCGGTGATCGTACGAGTTCTTGTTGCTGAGATCGGACCGTGGAGAGAGGAGCACTTGAAGAAAGATTCTTCAAAGGTAAACTTCTTGTTGTCCATTTTACTTTTATGCTTAATCTATTGTTTTACGTTCTTGCATTTTCCGTTGTAACTAAATGAAGAGCGCGCGATTCGCAATCGCTTCCGCTGCGGGGACTTCGATTCCTTCAAAATTGATGCCTTACTTTAGTTTCAATCAATTTATTGCTATCCATGATTTTGTGATCCGTAATTGTCACAAATGATTGAAAAAAATGTAGTAAGGGGTTGACTTATGTGTGTGTAATTAATGGCTTTTCCATTTTACATAGCTTGGATAATAGACTCTAGGGAAACAAAAAAATAAAATTAATTAATTTGTAGTTATCTCAATTAGTTAATTTTGGTTTAGTCCTCTCATTATTTTTAATGCTATTATTTAAATCCATATGGAACGCTATCGTACACAATGGATTAAATTATAAGTTTTGATTTTGATGCTTGGTTAAGATCAATTAAATTAGGAGAATTTATATTTATTTCGGTTTTTTCGAGTAAATTGACTGAGTTCTTGAAGTAACAAAATTAAAATTGATTTCTTTTTTTTCTTTTGAAGCCTATGATCAAGATTACAATTGGATGAAATTTACATCCTTGAATTGGAAGTTGCATAAAATTATCTTTTTACCTTTTTTTTTAATTTCATTTTTTGTTCAACAGTTCAAACCCCCCTTTATTTTTGTTATCATTATTATTTTTAACTTCGAGAAATTAATTCGATTGGTTCCCTTGGGATACGACCTGGTCCACTATTTCTACAAGTTAGATCTAGAAAACTAGTAAATATTTGGAGGGCTTCGACAACCCGACCAAAATTTGGCGCCGTTGCCGGGGAACCATTGTTAGTTTCTCAATGTTAGATTTGTTATAAAAAAAGATTCTTTTGTATTTTATTATTTTTTTCCTATACCTATTCTTACATGGTAGAAAACCTTCATCATTATTATGCATTTGGTAGAGCTGCATCGTTTGCTGATGAGGATAGTGAGCTCAAAACTTAAATTTCTGAATTGACTTCTGTTATTCTTCAAGTAGTTGTAGGGAAGCTAGAAGCACTCGAGGCATGCAAATTATGCTCGCTTCAAGGACACCCCACAGAAGCATGCCATCGACTGTAACAAAACTTTATTCCTAACACCTGCATCTTGAGAGAATTTCATGGTCATCAAGTAAAGTACGAGTCTTTGGATCATTACTATTCTGAATGGGATCAATCCAGCTATGGATATGGATACCAGGTGAAGCAGAAAAACCCATGCCATCAAACTTCAGACTCAGGTATGTCTCTAGAGGTTATAGTATATGAACTTGCTAATAGTACTCTTCAATTTCAAGAGGAAAGTCGAGCTGGAATGCAGAGCTTGGATGACCAAATTACCTAGGTGGCTAATTCAGTGAGAAGATTGGAGAGTCAACGAGAGCATCAATATATCGAGACCAATGAGTTGAAGTGGCAATGTACATGAATGACGCCGATGTTGAGCTTGAGAATTTTGTGCCATGTGAGGTCCAGGTTTGTGAGAAAAAGAAAGAAGATGAGCCTTACCACGAAAAGGAGATTCAAGTGATAGAGTTTGAGGCTAAAAAACCTTCTTCTATTCTATTCCCTTGCATTTTTCTTGATTCTAAATATTCCTACCTTTATTCTCATGAGTTTGTAGAGTCTCTTATTTCTTTCAAGTCAGTTGAGTCTTATTTTATGTCCTTCATTCCTTATATAAAAAATCTAAAAAATAATGATCTTTCAGGTACCCTAGAAAAACAGATGAGCCTTTTAGACTTCGAAGGCTATATTGATTCGAGCAAGAAGGGACCAAAGAAAATTGAAGAATTTTATGTGCCCTGACATGCATAAGAATCTCGTCGGGCAAAACGACGTTAAATAATTGTGCTATTGGGAGGCAACCCAATGTTTTCTTTATTTTTTCTTCTCTTTATTTTTAGTTTTTTCTTTCTTTGTTTCTTCTTTCAATTTTTCCTAATTCTATTTTTTTTTTTGCAGGGCATTAATTTTTAATAAGGCATGATCACCCATTCTTTCAACACTCTAAACTATACCAATTCAAGTTGTTCACAAATCAGGGGAGTTTAATTTTCTTTCTTTTTTTTGTGAGCAATATTCTATTTATACATTGAGGACAATGTATAGTTTAGGTGTGGGGGAGGATTTTGTTATACAATTTTATATCTAAAAAAAAATAGGTTTTACTTTGAATTTAACATGTCCTAATTCGTACATGTTACTTTTTCTTTTGAAACCTTGAATGTTTATTAATATCTTTTAATGCTTTGTAAGTTAAGGATGCATCTTTAGTTTGAATTTCCAATACATGAGAGAGATGAACATGAATAGGGTTTTTCTTTAAAAATTATATGATAGTGTGTCATTGATTTGTTGATTGAATAGTGTACAAAACTTGATACAAATTACACAATCCAGTGAGTTTTTTGAGCCTATGAGCATTTCATTATATTTTTCTCAATTTATTTCTCGTTGAGTGTTATCAAACTTAGTATGCTTATTCTAGAACTTGCTTGTGAATGCATTTTGAGACTACATTTTTTGGATTGATATCTTAATATGATAAGGACAAATTAGGATTAACCGGTTTTTGGACCTCTAAAAATATCCACCTTTATGTTTTTCCCTCTAGTTAGCCATTTTGAGCCTATTTCTTTTTTCTTGATTCAAACACATTGTATTAAATCTAAGACCATTTTGTTTGTAAGCCTCAACATTTGTACCTTTTGTAAAGACAAGAGAAAATATTGCATGTTAGTTATGTTTGAGGGCAGAAAAAAAATAATAATGAAAAAAAAAAGAGAGAAAATTTGTGAAAAAAAACGAAGAAGAAGAAGAAGAGAAGAAAGAAAACAGAAGAAAAATTTTGGAGAAAAAATTGCCAAAAACATTGGAATTATTAAAATGTTAGTTCTCCAAAATTCTTAGTGCTTGAAATGAGATGTAAGAATAAGGTTCAATGTCTTGGGTAATGTGTGATTGTTATGTGACATTGATATAATGTATACAACTCTTGGTCTTGATTGTGAAGCACATAAACTTTTCCTCCTACCATACCTTTACCTAAGCCCCATTACAACCCTTATTAAGTCCCTTTGATTTCTTCATTCATTCATCTAAGTGATAGAGATTTGATTCATTTGCAAGCCTATGGTAATAACAAGCTAGGTTTTGTTTTTGAGAGTACAAGCACCCTAAATCCTTTGAGCGTATTGAGTGAAACCACGCGAGAGTGTTAAGTCTTGTTGCATGTGATTTTGATGAATTGATGAGATGCTTGAGTTTTTTTATAAAATGTTTCCTATGAGTGTTCATTCTCTTGATTGTCACTACAATTCAACATTGATGTGTAATTGGCTTTATTGGTATTTTTGGATATTGAGAAATATAAAAAGGGAGTAAAGAGGAGGTTCATATGTTGAGTTAAGGCATGCTTGAGGACAAGCATGGATTAGGTGTGGGGGAATTTGATGAGTAGAAATTAATTATACTTATGATATCTAATTTTCTTACATTTTAAGTGAATAAAATGTTTAATTGTTGAAATTGTCTCCAATTTAGTTTAGGTGATAAATTATTATTATTTAGTGAAACTAGTCTAAAAAGAACATTTTAGTTCAAATTCGTAAATTGAAATAACAATTGAAAACTTAGAAAACAAAAGAATGAGAGAATTGGAAATAAAAAAGAATTAAAGAAATTGAGAAAAAATAACATAAAAAATGAAAAGGAAAAAGATGAAAGTTTATTATCTAATTTTTTCTTTTGTTTTTTTTTTCTTTGTGTAGGTGGCATGCATGCATGGAGTCTTCCATGAGAAATGCAAGAGAGAAATTCTTTTGTGGCTTAACACACACTGTGGAGCAAGAAATGACACATTTAAGGGACCTATTTCTGGTCATTTTCAAGTATAACAGGAGGGCAATGCATTGAGTAAGGGAGTGCGGAGTTTTAGTGTTCTCTACAAAAACAAAAGTTTAGAGAGTGTTCTATATATTTTTTTTTTAACCTATTTTATGTTTATCCCCTTTACAGTTATTCTTGCTTTTCCACCATGTGTGGCTAAGCTTTAATTTCTGATTCAATGGTCATTTCATTTCCAATTGTAATTTTGTGAGACTTTAGACCTAATTGAAATTTTGTTTCTAATTTAAGAATTCTTTGTTTGTTGTTTTGTTTTTATGATTGGTCGTTACTAATTAAATTGACGCCTTAATTTAGTTTCAATCAATTTATTGTTATCCATGATTTTGTGATCCGTAATTGTCACAAATGATTGAAAAAAAATGTAGCAAGGGGTTGGCTTATGTGTGTGTAATTAATGGCTTTTCCATTTTACATAGCTTGCATAATAGACTCTAGGGAAACAAAAAAATAAAATTAATTAATTTGTAGTTATCTCAATTAGTTAATTTTGGTTTAGTCCTCTCATTGTTTTTAATGCTATTATTTAATCCATATGGAACGCTATCGTACCCAATGGATTAAATTATAAGTTTTGATTTTGATGCTTGGTTAAGATCAATTAAATTAGGAGAATTTATATTTATTTTGGCTTTTCCGAGTAAATTGACTGAGTTCTTGAATTAGCAAAATTAAAATTGATTTCTTTTTTTTCCTTTTGAAGCCTATGATCAAGATTACAATTGGATGAAGTTTACATCCTTGAATTGGAAGTTGCATAAAATTATCTTTTTACCTTTTTTTTTTAATTTCATTTTTTGTTCAACAGTTCAAACTCCCCTTTATTTTTGTTGTCATTATTATTTTTAACTTTGATAAATTAATTCCATTGGTTCCCTTGGAATTCGACCTGGTCCACTATTTCTACAAGTTAGATCTAGAAAACCAGTAAATATTTTGGAGCGCTTCGACAACCCGACCAATCATTCATCACATGCATAATACTATACTATAACATACATTCATCACATGAATTAAATGCATGAGCATGCTTTTAATCTAAGAAATATAACACTTATATTAAATAAATTAAATCATGCTAACATTATATTATAACTCTTATAATATAATCCTATCATGCATATTATATATTATAACTCTTATAATATAAATGATACATGAAATGTTTAACCTAAGATGAGAGTTTAAATCTACATGACATACATTATGCACATAGAAATAATTAAATCCTACATCTCATGCATAAAATAATTAAATAGCATTATTGAACTGATTTTTTTGGCACCCTAGGGACATAAAATTAAATTAATTAACATTAATATAACATTTATATTAATATTAATTAAAATAATTAATAAATACATTTAATAAATACAATTTTACAAGAAAATAAAATTAAAACAAAAACATGCAGCTGTTGGGTTTCAAACCGCCGCACTCTTGTCCCAATTGCCACTTCCCGCACGATCTCACGCAACCGCTGGAAACTGTCCACTACGCGACAATGTTGCAATGCCGTGATCAGCGTGAAACGCTGCAGCGTTCAGCGTTGCACCTCGCGTGCGCAACGCTACACCCAACGTTGCAACACTGACCTGCAGCAGCGCCTTGATCAGCATGGACAACGTTGAGATGCCGATGAACAACGTCTCAACGCCGTCGATAGAACAACAAACTCTTTGCTCGTTCTTTGTCATTTTTCACCTATTTCCACTCCGATTTCTTCACGACATCTCATGCCACGAACGACACAGACTTACAGACTCGATTTACATAAAAAATGTCCAAACACCGGGACTTTACATTGATCTCATCAACTTTGAATGTAAATCTAAATAAGTGCCAAAAACCGAACTTATCCAAAACGCAAACCATTAACATTCATCTCATGAAAATTAATGCTACCCACCTAATTTTAAGAATTACAGAATACACAACGAAGAGCAACGATTGGCTCTGATACCAATTGAAGGGATTTGGAATTCCCGCAGCGGAAGACGTTG
This sequence comes from Trichosanthes cucumerina, assembly GCA_036507285.1. Classification (NCBI taxonomy): domain Eukaryota; kingdom Viridiplantae; phylum Streptophyta; class Magnoliopsida; order Cucurbitales; family Cucurbitaceae; genus Trichosanthes; species Trichosanthes cucumerina. Next base: position 43,950,317 of record CM071840.1, read on the forward strand.
TGAAACGTCATCGATTTGTTACAACAAATCATTAGCTTACTCGTGACATAAACGTTTACCATCCTATCCCTCATCATTCTTTCATTACTATATAGTTAATATGTGAATCTAATTCACATTAGATATTATATCAATTATATCACATATAACTGATATAACACCTCATATATGAAATTGAACACTTCAATTTCATTCCTAACTTTATACCCTCAATATTACAATGTTGAGCCAACGGAGGGACCTAATGGACCTACAGTTCATGAGCTCCAATGATGTGAGACTTTCTTAGGATTCAGGTCGAGTCACTAATGACCATCTATAAATTGTCAGTCTTATCCTGTGAACGACGTTATATTGGTTAGACTAATAATTTGCAGTTCGTTCTTGTATGAACTCTTCATACAGGATGCCCCCACTCGCATGTCAACCACATGAATGAGTTGAATTACCTAATTTGTACTAATTACAAAGTGGGTTGCATCCATGGTGTTACCAGAATAAGGTTTCCAACCTTATTCTTATACCATAGACCATTTAGGTTATACTCTTGAACACAATCCAAATAGTGTCTACCACACTGATGTTCAAGATACATCATAACCTTGGAGCTTAGTTTATTGAATTTATAAAGTAAGAATATAATTTTATCAAAACAAATAACTCTTTATTTATTTGATCAAAATTACATAAGTTTAGGGCATAAATCCCAACATCACAACTCTCCCACTACGTCGAGGCATTCTCAACTCTTGAGAACGGACATGACTAGATGAGCTAGGATCAATAACACTTGTTGACGTACTAGCCCCTTCAGCAACTCTTACTGGTGAACTGCCCATTTCGTTTAACACAATATTACTCCTTGGTAAGTGATCCCTGATGTGGTCTTCCTCAAGGAATGTGGCATTTGTCGACACAAGCACCCTATTTTCCTTAGGATCGTAAAACAGACCACCCCTAGTCTCTTTTGGATAACCTACAAAGAGGCATAACTTTGAACGGGGTTCCAACTTCTTCAGATTTGACACCAACATAGGGGTCGGACATCCCCAAATTCTCAAATGTCGTAAACTTGTTTTACGACCATGCTAGAGTTCGAAAGGTGTTTTACAAGCACTCTTCGACGGAACTGTGTTCAAAATGTATACCGCAGTCTCCACTAAGTAACCTCAAAAGGAATCAGGGAGACGAGCATAGCTCATCATCGATCGAACCATATCCAACAGGGTTCTGTTTCTCCTCTCCGATACACCATTCTGCTGTGGTATACCAGGTGCTAAGAGTTGGGACGTAATTTCGTGTTCTATCATATAGTCCTAGAATTTAGTGTCCATATACTCTCCACCTCGATCCGATCGAAGTGTTTTAATCGTTTTACCTAACAGGTTCTCAACCTCAGTCTTGTACTCCTTGAACTTTTCAAGAGTTTCAGACTTCCTATGCATTAGGTAAATGTACCCATACCTCGAATAGTCATCTATAAAAGATACAAAGTATTCGTAACCTCCTCGTGCTTTAACATTCAACAGACCACAGAGGTCAGAATGTATAAGCTCAAAAGGCTCTTTAGCTCTATATCCTTTTCCACTAAAAGGACGTTTGGTCATTTTGCCTTCAAGGCATGACTCACAAACCGATAAAGAGTTTTCTTCCAACTCGCTTAGAAGTCCGCTCTTCACTAGTCTCTCAACCCTATTGAGATTTATGTGGCCTAACCTTAGATGCCAAAGATGGACACATTCTTTTGGAGAAACTTTTACTCTCTTAGTTCACATTTGTGTTGTTTTAAACAATTCAGTATTCAAAAACTTTTGACCGAAGTAGGCTTTAAAACATACAAATTACTCTCAAGCGAAGCAAAACTAGGGATTGTCTGGTCCAGGCCAAACTAGCAAGCAGATCATAGGCGTTTCACGGTGTGAATCAAAAGAAGAGACCGTGAGTCCCGTTTTCACAGGTCCCGCTCCCACTCACTATAAGCACTCTCTCCATTCACATTGAATTTTGACCCATACACATACCACCCGTAGGGGCTCTCATTTGCGCCACGAGGCTGAGTATGGATCTCACGGTGTGAACTTAATGGAGATTTTTGGATGAAAAATTAAATGTATCTCATACACTTTATTTCCTCCCACTCAACACTTTAAAATAATCGGGATTGACCTAGATAAATCGGTTAATATTTACCTAAGTCTACCAATATAGCTCTTATATTGGATTAGCCTAAGTCTTTAATCACATTATTATCTTAGGTGTATGTGAGTAAATTAATTAACTCTTAATTAACGACACTCACGATAATATAACCTATGAATCTCCAGACCAAATTCACTCTCAAGTCGGTTCCCAGGAAGGGGTGTTCCGCAAAGCGTCAGCTTAAATACCCCAGCCTTAGACATAACCTCCTTAGATAGAGCTACTAATTTGTCACCATTCATAAGTCATATTGATTTCCTCATTCTAATCTTATTAGAACTAGAAAACCTAAGTCTAGTATTCAAGTTCTAAATAATTTAAAACTAATAATTAACTTAGGTTACATGCATTTCTATGTTATTGTGCTTGATCATTTATCACATGAATAATTAAACTATATAACATACATACATCTCATGTATAAATGCATGTCTATGCTTTTAATCTAAGAAATATAACTCTTATATTAATTAAATTAAAAAATATACATTATATTATAACACTTATAATATAATCCTATCATGCATACTACTCTTATAATATAAAATGATGCATGAAATGTTTAACCTAAGGTGAGATTTTAATCTATATGACATACATTATGCACATAGGAAAAATTAATCATACAACAATTGCATAGTTTAATAAATAGCATAATTGGGCCGATTTTTGGCACTCTTGGGACATTAATTTAATTAATTAACATTAATATAAAAATGTTGGGATGTATGTCCTAATCTCGTTTTGTTTGTAATATTACCATTTGAAATTAATAAGAGTTATTTCTTTCATCACTTTGTGTCTCGCATTTTTACAAACTTTGTCCAATAAACTAAGCTCCAGGGACATTGAATTTATGAGAGAACTAGAACTTCAACGGTGTGTAGTGGACACACAGGGAGGATCACGTTCGAGTTAATGACCCGAACGGTCTATAGTATATGGATAGGGTTGGAGACCTAATCATGGATACACTGTGGATGCGACCCGCTTTCTATTAGATACAAACGAGGTGATCTGACTCATTCATGTGGTTGACATGCGAGTGGGGGCATTCTGTGCAATGAGATTGTATAAGACCGGACCGTGAATTATTAGATGTATTGATGTAACACCGTTGACAGTATATGACTAATAACTTCGTAGATACCATTAGTGGCTCAACCTTAATCCTAAGCGTGTTACGGACTCATGTCTGCGGGGGTCTGTCCTTTGACTAGGACGGGTGAGGGTGGTCACAGTTACTCGCACAATATGCCTATCTTCTCAGGGACAGGACCACGTGGGGAGCTGGGAACTTAACTACGCGAGATGGAATTCACTCGTTCCTGACTTTAGAGAAACTAGAGGGGTTGTTCCCTTAAGTGTTGTCTCCAGGACTTGGACAACGGGCGCCCACCCTCTCACTGGCCTGAGAGGGGTGTTGTATATGGTTGGACCATTACAATGTTGTTGTTCATTAGAGGAGCAGTGGGGACTTAAGAAGCAAGAAGTAGACACATAGGTAAAACGGTAATTTAGTCCAACAGTGTCTACGAACAACTTGTGAAGGGTCGACTCATGGGCATTGGTTATATCAATGGACACAACTTGTCCTACAGTGATGGGAGTGCAGCTACGGGCTTTAGTGGAGTGTTACCGTAGCTAATGAATGTTGATTAATCGGGCCAAAGAGTTTGAAAGGTTAGTCTCGGATCATTGGATCTCGTCACGTGTAGGTCCATTAGGTCCCTCGGTTGCCTCAAACTGGATTAATAGAGGGTTTACAGTTTGGTGTAGATTTGAAGTGTTCAAATTCATTATTTGGGTATTTATGTCATTTATATAAGATATAGATGACATAATATATAGTTTGATGTCACACCGAACTACTCACTACTTAGCCCAGAAGACGGCGTGAAGCCAACAGGCATTATTTAGCTCTTAACAATACCTGTTGACCCTGATAAACATACTATGTTCGCATATGGAACACTTTAACATAACACAACGGAAACTTGACAACTACAAAACATACATAAGGAGAAACACTTCTTAAGTCTCTCTTGAAAACTAAAACGGGCAAAAGCATCAGAACCACAAACAGACCCAACTATTAATTACACAATCACAACCTCTAAAGCACATATAACTATAACTACATTGTCCCCTCGAAATTAACTACAACACATATGGACTTGCTATACAACACCACCCAAGTAAAAAATATCAAGCTCGTGGAGCTTCTAGTAGACTATGGCAGGATGTCAGGCACTAGGAGCTCGATCTCTACCTGAAAAGTTTGAAAACACTGAAAGAATGAGCTATGAAGCTCAGTGAGTGATTGAGTTTAAGATCTAATAACTCATAAATCATATCACCTGGAAACTTATAAGCATATGTATCTGTAATAAAGCGTTAAAAATACACGTGTAATCATAATAGCTTTTTAGAAATCCAGCAAGTACGTCATTAAAATCTCGCAAGGCATATCGATACTACTAACCATTTAAAAACGTATGACAATCTACGTTGTGTAGGGCACACCCAGTACAACCAACGTTTACTCTACGATGTAGTGGGGCCCGCCCAGCACTCACGAAAGCATTGTTGTCAAAGAGTTCACTCAACGTCGACAACAGAAAATGACCTGTGTGCACACGGTACTATATAGCCTCGGGCTCAATATCTCAGCCATTTACTCATTCAAGTCTTAGAAAAACACATAAAAATACTTAAACATGCCTGCTTATCTTTCCTTTCGTAAAACTCAAGCTTACTCAACTTGTTCATAAAACTGGAAATCTTTAAATAATGCTTGCTAGTACATGCTTGCTTGAAATCCTAACATATCACTAAATTTTGGAAATCAATATACATATGCTCATGAATAAATTCATCAGGACATCTAGGCTCACAACGAGCACTTGAAATCATTTGTAGAAAAAATGAATGCTCATAAGTAAGTATTCAAAGGAAAAAGAATTAGGATTGAAACCATTTCGTTTTAGCAAACCCTTGCATTTTTATAAGCATAATATAAGCCTATAAACCGTTTTCGAGGTTCGTTTTGTCACTCACCGTGTTAAAACTAGAACCTTGGTCCATACACTCGATCTATTTCCTCTTGGCCTGTCAAACAAACCAAATCTAAGTATTATAACCTCGAGCTCATCAATTTCAACCTTAGAATTACAAAAAAAAACACATAATTTAATTTTCCAGCATTTTACACATCTCATGCCCTGAATTCATACTCTCATAACTTATTCATTACTTAGTCAAAAAGGATGTACTTAATACCAAACTCTTCCTTTTTGAACCCTGTAAAACTCATAAGAAGGAATGAAATTGAGATTCCAAACAAATTTGTTCGAAAATACCTCGAAAGCGTCTTCCCCTGAAACAAACGTTTGCTATTCCAGATTTGTTTCCCTGTTGCAACCCGAAATGGACCTGAAATTTTGAATATCTTCCAGTCGATTTCTCCTCACGAGTACTTCATTAAAGTTGTAGGAAATTCAATGAGCTTTCCAACCATACCTATTAGAGCTTCAGACTCCAACTGTACAGATCAGCACGACTCACAAATCAGAGACTTCTCGGATTTGACAGCAAAATCTTTCCTCTGCCTTTCTTTAAACAAATTAGTAACTTAGACTTAGAATTTGCTCGAGCTTCCTTCACAAACTTTGTTCAAAAAAGGAATTAACCTTCAAGAAAATCAAACCTCAACTCTTACCTCTTCTTGTGGAGCTCTAAATAATCAAAACATCAGAACATGGTTGAATTGATCATAGAATTGCCATGGAAATTGAGTTGAACCTTTCTCCTTTCTTCTTCAACCTCAAAACCTAAAACCCCTTCTTCTTCTTCAGTTCTCCCTCGAAGCTCTTCTGTCCTTTGTTGAAAATGAAAACAAAATGAGATGGAATTGATTTTTAAATGGTTTTAAAAAATAACCAAACAATGGTGCCCATTTTCTTCTTTTCTTTTTAATTCCTTTTGTCCTTTTCCCTTTTCTTTTTTTTTTTTTCCTTTATTCTTTCCGTTATCTCTTTTCCTTTCCTTTTCTTTTCTTTTCAAAGCAAAACCCAAATATTTAAACATTTCCTTTTTTGTTTCCTTTTATTTTTTTAAAAGGAAATTCCAAAGAGAAATCTCGGGTTTACATTTGATGTGAATGAGATTCATAATAAACTATAGTATAGCCTAATTGATTAATTAGTGCTAATTGGAGAAATTGAATTGAGAGAAATTAAATTGAATGTGATTCAATCTAAAAATCCACAATTATGGAAATGAGATTTGTATAATAAGGTATGAGATACCTCATAATATGTGATATGCAAATATGATTTGTATATCATATAGTTGTGGTAATATTGTGATTTGGTGGTTGTTTTAACTCCATCACACAATAGTATTTAAAGGCTTTGCAAGAAGCCTTTGGTGTGCCTTTTTGCCATTTTTTGGATTTTGATCCAAAGAGAGCAAAAGGATTCTCTCTCAACTCTCTCTCAATTATCTCAAACTCTCCTCACCCAAAATTCAAAGAGAGTCCCACCTACTCTTCCTCAACCTCTCGAGAAGAACCGAGAAGAAGACATTTTGGAAGTGTCTTGCACTACTATTCGAGGAACGAGTTCGAAGAGTTCGTTGGATCGAGAGAGATCGTGACCGGAGGCGGAAAACATTGAAGAAGTGTTCTTCAACAAGTAAGTAACGATAACCTTACTGTTTTTCCTCTCTTTAATGCATGTTTAGCCTAGGATCTATGAGATAGGTTTAATTTTAAGATAGGAATTACACAACGAATCAACGACGTTTCACAACGTCTTCCACTGCGGGAATTCCAAATCCCTTCAATCCATATACCCATTACATATCTCCCACTTGCCCTAGATTAGCCTTTGTACATATCTCGTAGACCTAAACTTTCTAGATGACCCTCGAACACTTTAGCCGTGAGAGTCTTTCTAAACGGATCAACAATGTTGTGCTCCCAAGCGATTTTCATGACTGTCACATCTCCTTGTTGCACTATTTCTCGTATAATGTGATACTTCCTCGAACACTTTAGCCGTAGAGTCAACGATGCATCCTTCCTTGATGCTTCGCCATACTATAGCTCCTCCGTTAAGGGTGAAAACTGATCCCGATGTGGATTTCCTAGAATCCTTATCGGTCTGAAAATCAGAATCAGTGTATCCAGTAAGGATCAAATCCTTAGTCCCATACACAAGCGTATAGTCCCTCGTTCTCCTAAGATACTTGAGGATATTTTTAACTACGGTCCAGTGGTCTAACCCTAGATTGGATTGGTACCTACTGACTATTCCCACTACATAACAAATGTCTGGCCTCGTGCACAACAAAGCATACATTAAGCTACCTACTGTAGAGGCATATGGAATACGTCTCATATCCTCAACTTCTTGAGGTGTCTTAGGACACTGTTCCTTAGACAGATGAACTCCATGCCTGAACGGTAATAAACCCCTCTTGGAATTTTACATCGAATATCGGACCAACATTTTGTCGATATCTGCTTGAGACAGAGCTAGCGTTCTATTCTTGCGATTCCTGAAAATTTGAATCCCAATAACATATTGCGTCTCTCCCAAATCTTTCATTTGGAATTGGGTCGCCATCCACTTCTTTATGTCAGTTAGGTATCCTACACTATAAAGTACTAAGAAAGCTACTTTGTCGTTGATAATCCTCTTGTAAACACAAGGCTCATCAACGTTTTGGTCAAAGCCATAAAACTTGATCGCAGTATAAAATCTTATGTTCCAAGATCTGGATGTTGGTTTCAACCCATTAAATGGATCGATTGAGCTTGCAAACTTTTTGCTCTGGACCTTGGGTTATGAACCCTTCGGGCTGAGACATATAGATGCTCTCGTCAAGATTACCATTCAAAAAAGGCAGTCTTGACGTCCATTGGCCAAATTCCATAATCATAAAAAAGCGGTTATGGACAAGAGTATCCTTATAGACTTAAGCATAGCAACAGGGGAAAAAGTTTCCTCGTAGTGAACTCCTTCCCTTTGGGTAAAACCCTTAGCTACAAGTCTTGCCTTAAAGGTTTGTACCTTTCCGGCTGCATCTCTCTTTCTCTTATAGATCCATTTGCACCCTATGGGTCTTACCCCTTCAGGTTGGTCTACAAGTTCCCACGCTGAATTGAAGTATATTGATTTCATTTCAAGGTCCATGGCTTTGATCAATTGGTCCTTATCTACGTCATTCATTGCCTGTTTATAGGACAATGAATCCTCTACAACGTCATCAAGTATGACAAATTAAGTTTCAACTAAACTCAAGTAGCGGTCAGGTTGGGAAACAACCCTCCCACTGCGTCGAGGCATTCCCAACGATTGAGAAGGACGAGACTGACTCGATGTGTCGGCTTCTTTATCAAGTCTTGATGAAGGTCTAGCTTGATCAACAACTCTTGTTGACTCATCTGTACCTTCATTTAATACTAACTTACTACGCGGTTTATGGTTCCTCATGTGATCTTCCTCTAAGAAAGTGGCGTTTGTCGATACAATCACCTTGTTTTCTTGTGGGTCGTAGAAAAGACCACCACTCGTTTCTTTGAGATAGCCAACAAATTGACATAATCTTGAACGAGGTTCCAATTTCTTTGGGTTTGTCTACAACACGTGTGTCGGACAACCCCAAATTCTGAAGTGTTGTAAACTAGGTTTACGCCCCTTCCACAACTCAAAAGATGTTTATGAAACACTATTTGATGGAACAATGTTCAAGATTTGAACCACAATCTCTATTGTGTAACCCCAAAATGAGGCAGGCAATTGAGCATAGCTCATCATAGATCGAACCATGTCTAACAAGGTTCTATTTCTCCTTTTAGATACACCATTCTACTGAGGTGTATTAGGTGTCAAGAGTTGAGATTGGATTCCATGTTCTATCAAATAGTCCTGGAATCTTAGATCCATGTACTCTCTACCTCGATCGGATCGAAGTGTCTTAATGGTTTTCTCTAATGCATTCTCTACTTCAACCTTATACTCTTTGAACTTTTCAAGAGCCTTACACTTTATGATTCATTAGGTATAAATAACCATACCTCGAATAATCATCTATGAAAGAGATGAAATATTCATACCCTCCTCGAGCTTTAACATTCACCGGACAACAAAGATCCGAATGTATAAGTTCTAACGGTTCTTTGGCTCTATAACCTTTTTCAGTAAAAGGTCGCTTAGTCATTTTACCTTCCAAGCATGACTCACAAGGAGGTAAAGAATCATCTTCTAACTTATTTAGAAGTTCATTCTTAGATAGTCTCTCAATCCGGTTGAGATTTATATGACCATGTCTAAGATGCAAAAGATAGGTATTATTATTTGGAGAAATTCTTTGTCTTTTACTTTGAGTATTTGCAGTTTTAAACATCTCATGATTCAAAATTGCTTTAGTTTGATTCGGTTTAAGTACATACAAGTCGTTTTCTAACTTATCAGAACAAATATTGACACCTTTCTTTGAAATGAACACTTCATTACTAGAAAAGGAAATACAATAACTATGTTCAATTAGACAAAAGATAGAAATCAAGTTCCTCTTAATCCTAGGAACTATGTACAAATTTTCTAAAAATAGGAATCTATATCTAAAAAACAACTTGGTATCTCCCACTGCACGAGCTGAGACGACGTCTCCCATTCCAACCCTGAGCGTCATCTCACCCTCTTCGAGCTCCTTGAAAGAACTAGTTTCCTGTAAAGAAGAACAAACGTGATTAGTGGCCCTCTAATCAAGTATTTAGGAAAAATCATCATTTTCCATTAAACAAGTTTCAAGAATAAGTAAATTGAATTTACCTTTCTTCTCTTTGAACTCACTATCTGTAGTAGCAGAAACTTTCTCTTTTTTCTCCTTTCCTCTTCTGCGTCTTCTTAATCCCAAAAGAAGAACCACAGGGCTTGGTTCCAGAGGATGAACCCATTTGGACCCTTTTGGAATGGGAAAACTAATTTGTCTCTCCATCAACCTGTCCCTTATTATCCATAAGAGACTACTAGTAAGTCTACAATTCATTTAGGAGGGAAGTCAGGCTATACTTCCTTTTGTTCATCTCCGCATTGATGCGGAATTGCAGGAAACTCTTCGAAAGAGATTCCAAGATAAACAATACCTGACTTTGCTCATCCAAGACCGCTCCATTCATTTTGGCCACGTTGAAGTGAACTTTAAGATCGAGAACATGTTCTCTCACTGAAGTTCCCTCCTTCATGCGCGCGTTATAAATGTACTTGAGGGATTCGTGCCGAATTTGTTCAGACGGTTGTTTAGACAAACTCTGCAGATAACCCATGATCTCACGAGCTGAGACCATTCCCTCCAACTTTCTAGCAAAAACATCAGATATGCTAGCCAGGATATAGGCCTTGGCCTTTTCATTGGCCTTGGACCAGCGGTCAAACGCATCCTTAACTGATTGAGGTGCGTTTTGAGTTGGGATATGAGGATATTCCTCAGTTATTACAAACCGAAGGTAATCCATAACCAAAATCGCATCCAGGTTGGACTTCCACGTAGTATAATTCTCGCCAGTTAAACGTTCACTTTTGAGTAAGGCTATTATTGAAGACGACATGCTGAAATTTCAAAAATAGTTCTAATTAATATGCCTTTAACCCATTACAAACTAATCAATTTTAGAAAAATTATTAAAGAACCCTAGTTTAAATTAAACCTTTAATTTTGCAAAGATACTTCAAGGGTTTAGAACAAAAGCCACCATCGGGTTGTCAGTCACTCCTCCCCTCAATTGAGACTATCTCAGCTAATTCTCACTACCAGAACATCTCATGTCCCAATGATTCTTAGCTACCGTTTGCTTGGTCAAGGACTTGTTAACTAGCTTAACTTATTCCGTAAATATGACCCTACCACTTTCAGATCCAATAGGTTCGAGCCAAGGAACTACTATTAAGAAAAACAACTGTTAGCAAATTACCTAAGAGACCCTATCCATTTCTGGAGTTCGCGGTGTTCCGACCCCTATAGTCAGGCTCTCCGTAGGGATTGGTTGTTCCAGGATAACCTAGCAGGCGGACTATAGAAATCTCATGGTGCGACTTAATGGAGGAGACCGTAGGATACGTTGACACGCGTCCTGCTCCAATTTACTATGGATACTTCCCTCATTCACCTTGGTATTGAACCATGCAAACACTTATCGTAGGGGGACACCCTATTGACGCCACATAGCCGAGCATGGAACTCACGGTGTGAACTCTTGAGGGCGTGAGAGTAAACTTGATGCGAACATCTCGTTTTCTCCCACTGAAGCTCCTGAGGTTAGGGTATAGGTTTAACTTAGTCGGATTCTGGCTAAAAGAATCTATCTAAGTCTCTGCCTATTATAACTTTTATAACTAGGTCTTTTAACCTTATGTCTAGGTGAATAAACATTTTAATTACCTAGATATAACACAGGACTATGGTTAATTCAACTCAAGTTCCAGGTCAGTGCTTAGGTAGGAGGTGTTTTGTTAACCGTCAACTTAAGTACCCCCAGCCTTAGTCAGAACATCACTGGTAGAGTTCCCTTAAAACCAATGTCCTATTGTCCTACTATATTTTAAACTATTTAAAATACTGTGAAAGACGAACTTTGAATCATATTAGAAATCAAACTTAGGTCTAAATTAATTTTAAACAATTTAAAGCTAATTTTTATTTAACCCAAGTTCCTATGTTTGCATGCAGCTCTTTGTTATAAGTTATGGTTTCTAAAACCCTTTATAACTTTTGTAAAAAAAATTAACCTATGACGACGAACTTAAATGTAAATCCAACAAAAAACTTCTAATTGGAATTACATTCAACAATTTGAATTATGCAAACTACTTAAATAAAATAACACTTTATTTTAAACTAAGTAATTTCATGCTCCATGCTATTTATTTTTCATATAATCCAATTATAACAATTATAATCAATTACTCATGAAAAATAAATTATATCATGCATTTCTACCATATTTATATAACAATTATACAAATAAATGCATGAACATGCTTATCCTAAGGTGGAAAAAATTCTAAATGACATTCATAAAGAAAATAGCTGTAAAACCGGAAATATTTGGCCCCTGAAGTGCAAAAAATAATAAAATTACACTAATTATATTACAAAACCGATCCAAAACACATTGAACCGGGCTCAGACTGCTCGAACCGGACAACCTATGACTCAAACCGCCTCTGAACCGGTCTGCTTCTTCAAGTTGATGTCACGACGTTGCAACGCTGAGGAGAGCGTTGCAACGCCGCGTCCTTATGTGCGCGGTTCAGGTATCTGAAGGGATTGAAACTCCCGCAACGGAAACGACTTGGAATGTCGTAGTGTTCGTTGTGAAAAATGTTTCTTAAAATTGAACTAAACATTTTAATTCTAGGCTAAACATGCATGAGAAGAAGGAAAAAACAGTGAGTTAATGGTACTTACTTGTTGAAGAACGCTTCTTCGTTAATTCCTTCTCTGATCTCGATCGCTTTTGTTCCAACGATCGCACGAACTAGAACAAATTGGACACTTCCAATTGATCTTCTCGGTTGTTCTCGATCGGTTGAGGGAGAGTGGTGGAACTCCCTTTGGCTTTGGTGGAGAGAAATTTGAGAGAGAATTTGAGAGAGTTTCTTTCTCTTTGGATAGTTTATTCGAAAAAAATTAGAAGAAAAAGTGTGGAATGTCTCACATTCCATCCTTATATGGTGTCATATGGTGGAGTTAAAATCTCAACCTATTTACCCTTTTACCACAACCTTATGTTATGCAAATCATATTTGCATAGCACATATAATAAGATATCTCATATCTTATTATTCAAATCACATTTGTATAATTGTGGATTTTAAATTGAATCATATTCAATTTAATTTATCTCAATCCAATTTCTCCAAATTAGCACTAATTAATCAATTAGGTTAACCTATAGTTTATTATGAATATCATTTACATTAAACTATATATTATGTCAATCATATCTCATATAAATGACATAAATATCCTTTTAATGAATTTGAAAACTTTAAATCCACACCAAACTATAAACCCTCAATTTATCCAGTTTGAGCAAACCGAGGGACCTAATGAACCTACAGATGACGAGCTCCAATGATCCGAGATTAACCTTTTAAACTATTTGACCCAGTTATTCAACATTCATTAGCTAGGTAACACTCCACTAAATCCCGTAGTTGCACTCCCATCACTGTAGGACAAGTTGTGTCCATTGATATAACTAATGCCCGTGAGTCGACCCTTCACAAGTTGTTCATAAACATTGTTGGGTCAAATTACCGTTTTACTCCTGTGTCCACCTCTTGCTCCTTATGTCCCACTGCTCCTCTAATGAACAACAACGTTGTATGGTCAAACCATAAACAACATCCCTCTCGACCCAGTGAGAGGGTGGTCCCTTGTTGTCGAAGCCCTGGAGACAACACTTAAGAGAACAACCCCTATAGTTTCCTTGATTCGGGAACGAGTGAATTCCATCTCGCGTAGTCAAGTTCCCATCTCCCCACGTGGTCTTGTCTTTGAGAAGATAAGCATATTGGATGAGTAACTGTGACCACCCTCACCCGTACTAGTCAATAGACAGACCTCCGTAGACAGGAGTCCGTAACACGCTCAGGATTAAGGTCGAGTCACTATTGGTTATCTACGAAGTTATTAGTCCTATACTGTTAACGGTGTTACATCAGTAAGTATAATAATTCACTGTACCGTCTTATACAATCTCATTGCACAGGATGCCCCCACTCGCATGTCAACCACATGAACGAGTTGGATCACCTCGTTTGTATCTAATACAAAGCTGGTCGCATCCACAGTGTACAATTTCAAGTTCTATTTCTCTCATAATTCAATGACCCTGGAGCTTAGTTTATTGGATTAAGTTTGTAAATATGCAAGACACAAAGTGATGAAAAAATAACTCTTATTTATTTCAATAAGGAATGTTACAAGCATATACGAGATTAGGACATACATCCCAACAAACTTCCACTTGGAGTAAGCTAGTGGAGTACAAAATACATTTCTCAAATGTACAGTAATAATACAATAAACTAGGGCATTGAATACCCTTTACAAATACTGCCACTTCCCCTAGCTTGGAAGCACTCGAATACCTAGACTCTCTAGGTAACCCTCAAACACCTTAGCTGTTAGGGCCTTTGTAAATGGATCAACCACGTTGTGCTCCGACGCTATCTGCGTGACTGTCATGTCTCTGCGGTGCATAATCTCCCGTATTAGGTGATACTTCCGCTCAATGTGCCCTTTTATGACTCTGAGGTTCTCTCGAGTTGACTACTGCACCACTGTTGTCATAAAACAGGGTCACTGACAAGTTCATATTTGGAACAACTTCCAAATCTATCATGAACTTCCTTAGCCAAACAGCTTCCTTTGGAGCTTCACCAGCTGCAACATACTCGGCTTCCATCGTGGAATTAGCGATGCATCCCTGCTTGATGGTTCGCCACACTACAACTCCTCCATTCAGAATGAAGGTTGACCCCGAAGTGGATTTCCTAGAATCCTTATCGGTCTGAAAGTTAGAGTTTGTGTATCCCGTAAGGATCAAATCCCCACTCCCATACCTAAGGTTGTAGTTCCTCATTCTCTTAAGATACTTGAGTATTGCCTTTCGGTTGTCTAGTAATCTAATCTTGGATTTGATTGATACCTACTAACAATCCCAACTGCATAACAGATGTCGAGCCTAGTACACAGCATGGCATACTTGAGGCTCCCTACAGCTGAAGCATAGGGGAGTCGTCTCATATCCTCAACCTCTTGAGGCGTCTTAGGAGATTGATCCTTAGATAGGTGAACCCCATGCCTGAAAGACAACAAGCCCTCTTGGGGTTTTGCATCTTATATCTAGACAACATCTTGTCAATATATGATGCCTGAGACATGGCTAGCGTTATGTTCTTCCGGTTCTGAACTATCTGGATACCTAGAACATACTGGACCTCTCCCAAATCTTTCATTTGGAATTGCGAAGCCAACCATTTCTTAATGTCAGTAAGAAATCCTACCTCATTCCCAATGAGTAGGAAATCATCCACATATAATATCAGAAATGCGACAGTGTTGTTGACGATTTTCTTGTAGACACAAGGCTTGTCAACATTCTAGTCAAAGCCATATGATTTGATCGCCTCATCAAACCTTATATTCCAAGACCTCGAGGCTTGTTTAAGTCTATAAATAGACCTATGAAGCCGACAAACCTTTTGCTCTTGGCCTTGGGCTGGTCCATGTAGATGGTCTCATCAAGATTTCCATTCAGAAAGGCTGTCTTGACATCCATCTGCCTTACCTCATAGTCATAATATCGGCAATGACCAGAAGGATCCTGATAGACTTTACCATGGCAACAGGAGAAAACGTTTCCTCATAGTCAACCCCTTCAACCTGGGTAAAACTCTTTGCCACTAGTCTGGCTTTGAAGGTCTGCATCTTCCCACCTACGCCACTTATACGCTTGTAGATCCACTTGCAACCAATAGGTTTGATCCCATTTGGTTGGTCCACAAGCTCCTAGAAGGAATTGAAGTACATCGACTTCATTTCCTGGTCCACAGCTTTAATCCATTCGTCTTTGTCAACGTCTGTCATTGCTTGATCATAGGTCAATGGATCCTTGCAGTCATCATCAGGGGTGACGACTTGGGTTTCAACTAAACGCACGTAAGGTTCAGGCTGCCTCACAACCCTCCCGCTACGTGAAGACATTCTCAACTCTTGAGAACGGACTTGACTAGACAAGCTAGGATCAACAACACTAGTTGACGTACTAGCCCCATCAACCACTCTTTGCTGATGTACTGCCCATTTCATTTAACACAATCTTACTCCTTGGTAAGTGATCCCTAATGTGGTCGTCCTCAAGGAAAGTGGCGTTTGTCGATATAAAAACCTTATTTTCCTTTGGATCGTAAAACAGACCACCCCTAGTCTCTTTTGGGTAAACTACAAAGAGGCACAACTTTGAACGGGGTTCCAACTTCTTCGGATTTGACACCAACACATGGGTCGGGCATCCCTAAATTATAAAAATGGTGTAAACTGCCTTTACATCCATTCCAAAGTTCGAAAGGTGTTTCACAAACACTCTTCCATGGAAGATATATATCGCAGTCTTCACTACATAACCCCAAAAGGAATCAAGGAGACGAGCATAACTCATCATCGACCGAACCATGTCCAACAGGGTTCTGTTTCTCCTCTCCGATACACCATTCTGCTGTGGCATACCAGGTGCTGAGAGTTGGGACGTAATTCCATGTTCCATCATATAGTCCTGGAATTCAGTGTCCATATACTCTCCACTTCGATCCGATTGAAGTGTATTAATTGTTTAACCTAATAGGTTCTCAACCTCAGTCTTGTACTTCTTGAACTTTTCAAGAGTTTCAGACTTCCTATGCATTAGGTAAATATACCCATACCTTGAATAGTCATCTATAAAAGATACAAAGTATTCGTAACCTCCTCGTGCTACACTCATCGAACCACAAAGGTCAGAATGTATAAGCTCAAGTGGCTCTTCGGCTTTATATCTAGTGGACATTTGGTTATTTTGCCTTCAAGGCATGACTCACATACCGGTAAAGAGTTTTCTTCCAACTCGCTTAGAAGTCCATTCTTCACTAGTCTCTCAATCCTATTGAGATTAATGTGGTCTAACCTTAGATGCCAAATATGAGCATTTTCTTTAGGAGAACTTTTATTCTTTTAGTTCGTGTTTCAGCCGCTTTAAACAATTCAGTATACAAAACACTTTTGACCAAATTAGATTTTAAAACGTAAAGATTATTCTCAAATGAAGCAGAACATAACAAGTTTTCATTTCGAGAAATAAACACTTTATTATCGGAAAATGAAACAGAAATACAATGTTCTAACAGGCAGGAAATATAAACTATGTTTCTTGTAAACCCTGGAACTATATACAAAATATCTAATAAAATGTAATTCCTGCCAAAAAACAGTTTTACTCTGCCGATTGTTGCATCAAGGACAACCTCTCTGAATGCAACCCGTAGTGTTTCTCACCCTCTCGCAGCAGGTGCCATGAACTAATTCCCTTGAAGGAAGAACAAACATGGTTAGTAGCGCCTGAATCCAGTACCCAGGCAGAGTCATTAGTCTCCACTAAATAGGTTTCAGTTACAAGTAAATCACATTTAACTTCTTTCTTCCTGTCGGCAAGGAACTTGGGACAGTTTCTCTTCCAGTGACCATCCCCGTTGCAGTGGAAACACTTTCCTTTTTCTGCAACTTCCTTGACCTTCTTTCCCTTCTGGGCGGCAGCACGATCAACTTTAACCTTTCTCAATCTCTTCTTCTTCCCTTTCGGACCTGAAGAACCTACAAATTTCGTCCCAGAGGTCGCACCCCTGTGAAAGGACCTGAAGACAACGTTTGCGTTAGCTTCCGGTGTCCTGATCCTCATCAACGATTGGAAGTTTTGTAGTTCATTGAGAAGGGTGGTCAGAGTGTAGCTAATTTTGTTCATAGCAGCATTGCTACGAAACTGAAGGAAACTCTTCGTAAGAGTCTCCAAAATAAAGCTGACCTAGTTTGACTCGTCGATCGAAGTCCCGTTCATCTCTGCTAGATTAAAGTGGCCATCGTGTCTAGAACATGTTCACGGACAGACGCCCCTCTTTCATCCTAGCATTGAAGACGTGTTTGAGGGAATCGTGCCGAACCTGAAAGGATTGTTGTCCAAACACTTCCTGCAGAGACTCCATGATCTCCTTAGCGGTGATTATCACCTCATGCTTTTTTTACCAAAACTTCAGATAAGCTGGCAATTATGTAGACTTTGGTCTTTTCATTGGCCCTGATCCACCGATCATATGCATCACGAACACTTCACGATGCGGTCGAGCCTGGCACCTGAGGACACTCCTCAGTGAGCACGAACTTTAGGTCGTCAGTTACCAGTATCGTGTTAATATTATTCTTCCACGTTTGAAAATTATCTCTGACGAGTTTATCAGAAGCTAAAAGAGCAACTATTGAACTAGACATTTTGTTTGCTGAAAATAAGAAAAAATTTGTATTAGTCTCGCAAAAACATTGAAAATCCAATCATGTTTTAGCAAATTTTTATCCTATGATCCCTAGGTCATTAAAAATTGCAATGATACCCCAAAGGTTTAAAATGACTACCACCGAAGGGTGAACAGAAAACACTTCTCCTCTGGGACGAGATTTTCTCGACCATACCCTAATATCAGAATAACTCTTATTCCATTAGGCATCTAGTTACCATTATTCGGTCTGAATCCATTAACTCTTAATGAATCCCGTCAGTGTCACCCTCTATCTTTAAATTTCCAAGTATCCGTCCAAACAATAGCCACCGAAGGGTGAACCACGAAGGAAAACCAACAAAGAAATTGTATCCATTTCGGGAATTCACGGTGTTTCGACTCCTATGATCAAGGCCCCTCCGAAGGGATTGTCTAGTCCAAGCCAAACTAGTAGGCGGATCATAGGCGTCCCACGGTGTGAATCGATAAAAGAGCCCGTGGGTCTCGTTATCACAAGTCCTTCTCCCACTCACTATAAGTACTCTCTCTATTCACTTTGATATTGACCCATACAAATACCATTCGAAGGGAGACGCTCCCATTTGCACCACGAGGCCGAGTATGGATCTCACGGTGTGAACTTAACGGAGATTTGTGGTCGGAAAAATTTAATGTATCTCCATACACTTTATTTCCTCCCACTCAACACTTTAAGTTAATCGGGCTTGACCTAGATAAATCGGCTAATATTTATCTAAGTCTACCAATATAACTCTTATATTGAATTAGCCTAAGTCTATAATCACATTATTAACTTAGGTCTATGTGTGTAATTTCATTAACCCTTAATTAATGGCACTCACGAGAATATAACCTATGAATCTCCGAACCAAATTCACTCCCAAGTCCCCCAGGTAGGGGTGTTCCGCAAAGCGTCAACTTAAATACCCCAGCCTTAGAAAGAACCTTCCTTAGATAGAGTTACTAATCAGTCACCATTCATAAGTCATATTGATTTCCTAATTCTAATCTTATTAGAACTAGAAAACCTAAGTCTAATTATTCAAGTTCTAAACAATTTAAAACTAATAATTAACTTAGGTTACATGCATTTCTATGTTATAGTGCTTGATGATTCATCACATGAATAATAAAACTATATAACATACATTCTTCACATGAATTAATGCATGTCAATGCTTTTAATCTAAAAAATATAACACTTATGTTTATTAAATTAAAATTATGCATCATATTATAACACTTATAATATAATCTTATCATGCATACTATATATTATAACTCTTATAATATAAATATGATGCATGAAATGTTTAACCTAAGGTAGGATTTTAATCTATATGACATACATTATGCACATAGAATAATAAATTTCATACATCACATGCATAAAATAAATTAAATAGCAATATTGGACTGGTTTTGGCACCCTAAGGACTTTAATTAAATTAATTAACATTAATATAACATTTATATTAATATTAATTAATAAAATTATTAAATAAATACATTGTACAAATAAATAAAATAAAATGAAAATAAAAAATGTGTGCAGTTGCTCGAACCGTTGCCCACTAAGTCCTTCTGCCACTACCGCGCGTTTTTCTCGTGGAACTGCTGCCAACTACGCGACAGCGTTGCAACGCCGTCGATTGCAACGTTGTGCTGCCCAACGCCTTGGCAGCGTGCGCAATGCCCACAACGTTGCAACGCTGCGCTTGCAGCGCGCTTGGATCCGCACGAACAACGTTGAGACACCGAAGAACAGCGTCTCAACACCATCGACAGAACAACAAATTCATTTGCTGTTCTTCATCGTTTTTCGCCTGATTTCACTCCGATTTCTTCACAACAACTCTTACCATGAACGACACGGACTTACAAACTCGATTTACTTTCTAAAATGCCCAAAAACACTAGGCTTTTACATTGATCTCATCAAAAGAAAGGTAAATCTATAATTAAGTGTCAAAACCGAAAACATCCATCATGCAAACCACAATTCATCTCATGAATTAAAGCAAACACAGCTAATTTAAAAAAAAAAACAAATTGCACAACAAATAAGCCAACTATTGGCTCTGATACCAATTGAAGAGATTGAAACTCCTGCAAAAAAACAAATTGCACAACAAATAAGCCAACGATTGGCTCTGATACCAATTGAAGAGATTGAAACTCCTGCAGCGAAAACGGCTTGGAATGTCGTGGTGTTCGTTGTGAAAAACGTTTCTTAAAAATGAACTAAACATTTTAATTCTAGGCTAAACATGCTTGAGAAGAAGGAAAAAACAGTGAGTTAATGGTACTTACTTGTTGAAAAATGCTTCTTCGTCAATTCCTTCTCCGATCTCGATCTCTTTCGTTCCAACGATCTCACGAACCAGAAGAAATTGGACACTTCCAATTGATCTTCTCGGTTGTTCTCGATCAGTTGAGGGAGAGTGGTGGAACTCCCTTAGGTTTGGGTGGAGAGAAATTTGAGAGAGTTTCTTTCTCTTTGGATAGTGAATTCAAAGAAATGAGATAAATACCCTTTTAATGAATTTGAACACTTCAAATCCACACCAAACTGTAAAACCCTCAAATTATCCAGTTTGAGCCAACCGAGGGACCTAATGGACCTATAGATGACGAGCTCCAAGGATCCGAGATTAACCTGTCAAACTCTTTGACCTGGTTATTCAACATTCATTAGCTACGGTAACACTCCACTAAAGCCCGTAGCTGCACTCCCATCATTGTAGGACAAGTTGTATCCATTGATATAACCAATGCCCGTGAGTCGACCCTTCACATGTTGTTCGTAGACACCGCTGGGTCAAATTACCATTTTACCCCTTTGTCTACCTCTTGCACCTTAAATCCCACTACTCCTCTAATGAACAACAACGTTGTATGGTCCAACCATAAACAACATCCCTCTCGAACTAGTAAGAGGGTGGGCGCCTGTTGTCCAAGCCCTGGAGACAGCAGTTAAGGGAACAACCACTCTAGTTTTCTTGATTCGGGAACGAGTGAATTTCATCTCACGTAGTCAAGTTTCCAACTCCTCACGTGGACCTGTCCCTGAGAAGATAGAAATATTGGATGAATAACTGTGACCACCCTCACCCGTACTAGTCAAAGGACAGACCCCTGCAGACAGGAATCCTAACACGCTCAAGATTAAGGTCGAGTCACTATTGGTCATCTACGAAGTTATTAGTCCTATATTGTTAACGGTGTTACATCACTAAGTCTAATAATTCACGGTCCGATCTTATACAATCTCATTGCACAGGATGCCCCCACTCGCATGTCAACCACATAACGAGTTGGATCACCATGTTTGTATCTAATACAAAGCAGGTCGCATCCATAGTGTATTGAGGATTAGGTCTCCAACCCTATCCGTAAACTGTAAATCGTTCGGGTCATTAACTCGAACGTGATCCTCCCTGTGTGTCCACTACACACTGTTCAAGTTCTATTTCTCTCATAATTCAATGACCCTAGAGCTTAGTTTATTGGATTAAGTTTGTAAATATGCGAGACACAAAGTGATGAAAAAATAACTCTTATTTATTTCAATAAGGAATGTTACAAACATATACGAGGTTAGGACATACATCCACACAGTATCGGGTAGCGTTGCAACGCTGAGAGACAGTATTGCAACGTTGTTGACCCCTCGAAATTCCTTGTCGATAGGTGCTTCGGTGTTACGACACCGTTCCTCAGCGTTGCAACGTTGTTGCTTCTGCAGCAGCTGTTTTCTTCCAAAAACAGTAGCTTCAGATGGCAATTTCTCCCCCAGATCTCATTTGAAATGTTTCAAACTTGTCACAAACAACTCATCATACTATTACAGACTCGATTATCAACTTAATTGCCCAAAACGCAGGGGCCTTTACATTTAATTTTCTTAAATCACAATTAAAACTAAGTCCAAAAGTTTCCTAAACTAGTTTTACAACAAACCATATGCAATTCCCACCTATTCAATGCAAATTTGTTTCGACCAAAACAAAACAAACATTGCTCTGATACCATTTGAAGGAGACTTTATCCCCATGAGCAGCGAAAACGTGTTTTTTAGATCAATTGCTTGTTTATTTTGATTTATTTGAAATACGAATACATTGGATAAAACAGAGAGATAAACATTTCAATCTAATCTAATTAAGCATGGATCTAAACATGCAAACATGCTGTAAACAATTCCTTAATTAAACTAAAAGTAAGAACCTAATTACCTTAGTAGATCAAATCTGGCAGTAACTCCTTGCTCCTTCAAAATTTTGTACAACAACTACAAACAAGAAAACTCCTTTGTTCTTCTATTCTCTGAGAAAATTAGATCTACCCTTTGTGGGAAGGGATCCAACAAGTTTGGAAGAAGAAAGGAAATTTTTGTCAGAGAGAGTTTTTTTTACAGCAATTCACCAATTGAAAGGTTGGTCGATCATACAACTCGTTTGCAGAAGAATAATATAATATCGAGGGAAAACTTCCCCCACTCCCTATCGATAGGGAGTGGGAGGGAAGTGGGGAACGTGTCACACGTTCCCCCTTTTTTATTATTTAATTAATAATTAATCATATTAACTATTAAATAAAACAATTAAATCATATTTAATTTAAATAAATTAAATATCATATATTTAATTTGGATTAAATCACATTTCATAAATTTTCCCTCTAACCTATAATTTTAATGCACATCTTATGCACATTAAATTTTAACCTATAGTTTTCAAATATGAATCTCAAATATTTAACATTTGAACTCTTTCAAATATTTAATTCTCTCACATAATTTAATATGAATAATATTCACATTAAATTTATAATATAAAGTTCCAAAACTTTATATTATAACGTATCTATATACATTAAATTTATTCCCTAATTGAATTTGAACATTTCAAATTCAAACGATCTAAGAACCCTTTACGAGCTAGAAGGTGGACCTAATGGACCTATAGATCTGAAGCTCCAACGATACAAAATTATTCAGTTCATCTCATTAACCTCCTAATCACCCTTCGTTAACTGCGGGAACACTGCACTAAAGTCCCACAGCTGCACTTTTCTCACTACAGATATATTTCTGTGTCCACGGTTATTGACCAATAACAACAAGTCAATCTTTCACGAATGTTCGTAACACCAGCTGGGTCAAATTATCGTTTTACCCCTGGGTTACATCTTGTACCTTAAGTACTAGTGCTCCTCTAATGAACAATTTGTTTGTGGTCCTACCAACAAACAGAAGTCTCTCTCGGGCCAATGAGAGGGTCGGGCTCTTTGTTGAAGTCCCGGAGACACCACTTAAGGGAACATTCATATACTAACCCTAGTAGGCGGGAAGGAGTGAATTCTATCTTGCGCTACTATTTCGTGGTCCAGTCTTATGTAATCTCATTACATAGGATATCCCCACTCACATGTTACACGAACACGTTTGGATCACAGTGTTTGTATCATATACAAAGTGGACAATATCCATAGTATTACCAGGGTAAGGTACCCAAACCTTATCCCCTAATTATAGACCCTTTAGGTTGTATCTCGAACCGAGATCCTTTTTATGTACACTACATTCAGTTCAAGAGACATTTTACAACCTTGGATGTTAGTTTATTGGATTTAGGGTTAAAACAAGGACAATATCGTAAATAACAAACAATAACTCTTTATTACATTAATTAGAATAAAAATTACAAACTACGAGTATTAGGGCACAAACCCCAACACATACGCGTCCTTAATAGATTGAGGCGAGTTTCGAGCAAGGACCTGAGGACGTTCCTCAGTCAGTACGAATCGAAGGTCATCCACAACCTGAATCGTATTCAGGTTGGACTTCCGCATAGTGTAGTTTTCCCTAGTTAATCATTCACTTTTTAATAAGGTTATAATTGAGGACGACATGCTGAAATTGGAAAAAAGTTCTAATTAGTTACGCCTTTCAACCCATTACTAAAACCAATCGAATTTAGTAAAATTATTAAGAACCTTAGAGTTTAAACTTAAGCCTTTTAATTTTGCAACGATACTTCAAGGGTTTTGAATAAAAGCCACCGTCGGGTGGTCAGTCACCCCTCCCCTAAATTGAGACTATCTCAGATAATCATCAATACCAGAACATCTCATGCCCCAATGATTTTTAGCTATCGTTTATTTGGTAAATGACTTGTTAACTAGCTTAACTTATCCTATAAATGTGACCTTACCATTTTCAGATTCATTAGGTCCGAGCCAGCAGGCTACTATTAAGAAAGACAACTATTGGCAAATTACCTAGGAGACCCTATCCATTTCTGGAGTTCGCGGTGTTCTGATCCCTATAGTCAGACCCTCCGTAGGGTTTGGTTACTCCAGGGAAACCTAGCAGGCGGACTATAGAAATCTCACAGTGCGACCGTAGGACACGTTGACACGCGTCCTTCTCCCATTTACTATAGACACTTTCCTCATTCACCTTGGTATTGAACCATGCAAACACATACCGTAGAGGGACACCCTATTGATGCCGCGTAGCCGAGCATGGAACTCACGGTGTGGACTCTTGAGGATGTGAGAGCTAAAACTCAATGTGTACATCTCGTTTTCTCCCACTAAAGTATCTTAATAATTTAGGGTTTAGGTTTAACTTAGGTGGATTCTGGCTAAAGGAATCTATCTAAGTTTATGCCTATTATAACTTTTATAACTAGGTCTTTTTAGCTTATGTCTAGACGAATAAACATTTTAATAACCTAGATATAATGCATGCTAACAAGACTATGGTTAATTCAACTCAAGTTCTGGGTCAGTTTCCAGGTAAGAGGTGTTCCGTTAACCGTCAGCTTAAGTACCCACACCTTAGACAAAACATCACCGTAGAGTTCCCTTATAACCAAAGTCCTATTTAGTCCTACGATACTTTAAACTATTAAAAATACAATGTAAGACTAATTTCTAATCCTATTAGAAATTAAACTTTGGTCTAATTAATTTTAAACGTTTTAAAATTAATTTCATCCTATCCAAGCTCCTATGTTTGCATGCAACTCTTTGTTATAGGTTAAGGTTTTTAAAACCAATTTACAACTTTTATAAATTTTAATAATTAACCTATGACATGGAACTATATTGAATTTCCAACAATCAAATTAAAATTGGAAAACAAATGTCATTCAAATATTTGTATTATGCACATTACTTAAACAATATAACACTTTATATTATACTAAGTAATTGCATGCTCCATGCTCTCCATTTTTCATATAATTAAATTATAACACTTATAACTAATTACTCATAAAAAATTTTATGCATTTTCATCATACTCATATAACACTCATATAAATAAGATGTATGTACATGCCTATCCTAAGGTGGGAATAAACCTAAATGACATTCATAAAGAATAAATAGTTGTTAAATCAAAATTTTGGACCTCTAATGTGCAAAAAATATATATATATATATATATAAATACATTAATTTTATAACTAAACCGGTCCAAAATCCCTTGAACAAGAGCCGAACTGCTCGAACCAGACTGCAAATCAACCAAACTACTCGAACCATCATTGAACCGACCAAACTCCATTTGCCAATGGCACGACATTGCAACGTCGTGATCCATCATGCTCGCGTCCAGCATCGCAGCGGTGTTGCAACGCCATAACCCTTTGGATTCTTTATCGATAGGAACCACAATGTTTCAACGCTGCGACTTCTGGCAACAACTTTCCTCTTCGAAAAGCAACAACAAATAGCAACAAATTGGCACCGAATCTCATCCAAATTGCCCGAACTTGTCATGAATGACTCACAAACTTAATTACATACTCGATTTTGCACTAAATTGCCCAAAAACGCAAGGGCCTTTACATAATTTGATCAAATCAAAAAGTAAACTAAGGCCAAATACTTCCTAAACAGTTTAACAACAAACCAAATGCAAATTCCCACCAACCAATGCAATTTTGTTTCAACCAAAACAAACACAAGCATTACTCTGATACCCATTGAAGGAATCTGAATTCCCTTGAGCAGTGGAAACGTGTAATTGGAACGTAATTGCTTGTTTTATTTTGGTTTACTCCAAAAAACAGTACATTGTTAAAACAAAGATAAGCAAATAAAATCATGGATAAAACTAACTAAGCATGTTGTGAGAGGAACTAAACTAAAAGGAAAGGAGTATAACTTTGTAGTTTAACAATTGGCAACTCCTTGCTACAAGATTTGCACAGCACCACAACAACTCTCTAATTCTTCCTTCTATAGAAATAAGACAACACCACGAGGAAAACTTCCTGACCTCTGAATTATCTCGATCCAACCTTGGTGGGACAATTCCAACAGTTGGGTGGAAGGAATTTTGAGAGAGATAGATTTCTTGTGAGAGCAGAATGAATTTTTCACTAAAAAAATCATCCAAATGCTTCAACCACCACACATCGATCTCATCAATTGGAGTTAAACATTTTACCCCACTCCTTCTCTCCCTATCGAGGGGGAAAGTGGAGGTTAGTATGAACGTGTCACTTTGACACGTTCCCTTTAATTAAATAAAATAATAAAATTAACTAATTTAATAATTATTAATTAATTTAATTAATAAATATTAATAATATAATTAAATCAAATTTAAGTATACATTAATATCAATTTTAATTAAATCCTATTTAATCAAAATGAAATATCATATTTAATTTAGTTCATTAATGATTAAATCATATTTAATAATTTTTCTCTCTAACCTATAGTTTTAATGCACATCTTATGCACATTAAATTAAACCTATAGTTTTAAATATGAATCCCATTCACATAAAATTTTTACATTTTTCAAATATTTAATTCTCCCAATTGATTTAATATGAATCATATTCAAATTAAATTTATAATATAAAGTTTTAATGCACATAAAAACTTTATATTATAATGTATCTTTATACATCATGCTGATTCCCTAATTGAATTTGAAAATTTCAAATTCAAATGATCGAAGAACACTTTACGAGCTAGGAAGTGGACCTAATAGACCTCAAGATCCAAAGCTCAAACGATACAAGATTATTCAGATAATCTCATTAACCTCCTAATCAACATTCGTTAACTGTGGGAACACTCTACTAAAGTGTTGCAGTTACACTCTTCTCACTGCAGATATATTTTTGTGTCCACGGATATCGACCAATAACAACAAGTCAATCCTTCACGAATGTTCGTAACACCAGCTGGTTCAAATTACCGTTTTACCCATCTTTTAACTTAAGTCTCAACACTCCTCTAATGAACAACCTGTTTATGGTCCTACCAATATACAGAAGTCCCTCTCGGGCCAATGAGAGGTTTGGGCCTTTTGTTCAAGCCCCAGAAACACCACTTAAGGGAACATTCATCTACTTACCCTAAATGCAGGAAGGAGTGAATTCCTTCTTGCTAGGTTAAGTCCCCAATCGTCTCCTCGGTCTTCTCCTCAAGAAGGTAGACATATTTAGTCAATGTCTCGGGCCACTCTCACCCATACTAGTCAAAGGACAATCCCTCGCAAACAGGAGTTTGTAACCTGCTCAAGATTGAGATCAAGTTGCATAGGTCATCCTATTGAAATAGAAACCTAACTAGTCAACGGAGTTACATCTTGTGATTACTATTTCTTCGTCCGATCTTATGCGATCTCATCACATAGGATATCCCCACTCACATGTCGTCTACACAAACACGTAAGGATCACTGTGTTTGTATCAAATACGAAGTAGGCCATGTCCATAGTATTACTAGGATGAGGTACCCAAATCTTATCCCCTTACTATAGACCATTTAGGTTGTATCTCGAATTGAGATCCTTATATGTCCACTACATTCAGTTCAAGAGACATACAACAACCTTGGATGTTAGTTCATTGGATTTAGGGTTAACATAAGACAATATAGAAAATAATGATAAACAATAACTCTTTATTGATAACAATAACACTTTATTGGTTTAATTATAACATTATTTAAACTACGCGTTTTAGGGCATAAAACCAAACAGGGGGCAGACTGGGACCTGGGCACGATTTCAGGAAGAGTCTTACAACAAGTATTATCCGACTCTCATTAGGGCCATGAAGGAGGTTGAATTCATAGAGTTGAAAGAGGGACCAAATCAGTTGGTGGAGGGCTATGTGCACAAGTCCACTTTACTCTCTCGATTCGCTGAGTTTGATGGACACAGAGAAGAAGAGAGAAAATTGGTTCATTATGGGTCGTGTGACGACCTATATGGAGGAGTGGCAGTTCTTGAGCCACAAACATTTGCCTCAACTTTACAAGTGGCATCCTTGCTGGACGTCTGAACCCTAGGTCAAAGGGGGTCAATATCAGTCAGTGTGAAGGAGCAAGTCAGAGCTCGGGTCAGAAGAGGAAGTTTGATTAAACTGCTTCTAGGCCGAATCGACCTGGAAAGTAAGGGAAATAGGTGGCACATGGTTCTGAAAGGAGTTTGTGCCCCAACTGAAGGAGTCGCCATAGCGGGGCCTGTTTTACAGCCGGTAAGACCTGCCACCATTGTAGAAAGATAGGTCATCTGTCAACCTCGTGTAGACAAAAGAAGAGAGAACAGGGAGTTCGCTTCATTTGCAGGAAGTCAGGACGCATGCCCTCGCCCCAAGACTATTACAGAGGTGTGCAACTTCTTAGGTTTAAAAGGTTATTATCAACGGTTTGTAAAGGATTTCTCCAAGATTGTAACTCCCTTGACTCAGTTGACACGGAAAGGTAACACCTTTGTTTGGAGCGAAGCTTCCAGGAGCTCAAGTACAGGTTGATCTCAACACTAGTGCTCATAGTGCCTAAAGGTTCGAGAGGCTTTATGGTTTATAGTAATGCCTCCAAGAAAGGACTATGAACGGAATTACCCGACCCATGACTTGGAGCTAGTTGTTGTGGTTTTTGCCTTAAAAATCTGGAGACACTAGTTATATGGCAAGAAAATCAAGATGTTCATGGAGAACAAAAGTCTTAAGTATTTCTTTACGCAGAAGAGGTGTAACATGAGGTAACATCGGTGTTTGGAGTTCGTGCAGGACTACGAGATCGAGATTCTGTACCATCTGGGTAAAGCAAATGTGGTAGCAGATGCCCTCAGCCGGATGGTTGCCCACACCTCAGCCCTGGTTACGGGGTAGACTCACTTGCAACCCGACTTAGAGTGTGTCGGGATAGTAGTGATGGTGGGGCAGGTTATGGCTCAACTAAGCCAATTGTCCGTTCAGCCAACCTTGAGAAAACGAGTGGTGGATGCCCAACAAGAAAACCTGAGTCTCGAGGATTGTTGCCGCCAAATAGAGTCAGGCAAGAAGAGCGAGTTCTCAGTGGTAGACGATGGTGGGCTTCTGTTCAAGAAGTGATTGTGTGTGTCCGATCTGAGTTGCGTACGGAGGATATCCTAACCGAAGCACACAACTTTCCCTATAGAGTGCATTCGAGTAGTTCCAAGATGTATTAGGATCTGAAACAGTTTTACTGGTGGCGTGGAATGAAGAAGGATGTGGTCGAGTTTGTCAGTAAGTGTATGGTGTGCCAACAGGTCAAAGCCCCGAGGCAGAAGCCTGTAGGGCTATTGTAGCCTTTGAAGGTACCTCAGTGGAAATGAGAGGAAATGTCAATGGATTTCATTGCTAGATTGCCTCATACGGCGAGGGATTTCATAGTGATTTGGGTGATTGTGGACAAATTGACTAAGTCGGAGCATTTCCTACATGGAAAGCCGACCTATACAGTTTTGAAGTGGGCATGCTTGTTTATGGAAGAGACAGTAAGATTGCACGGAGTTCCAGTGAAGATCGTATTCGATAGAGACTCCTGATTCACATCTAACTTGTGGAGGAGCTTCTAGAAGGGCTTGGGAACAGAGTGCAACTTTAGCACCGCGTTCCACCTACAAATCGAAGGTCAGACTGAGAGGCTAAACCAAATTTTTTAAAGATATTCTTAGAGCTTGCGTTATGGACTTTTCCGGTAGTTGGGACACAACATCACATGATGGAATTTGCCTATCACAACAGTTACCAGGCAACGATAGGCATGACTCCCTTCGATGCCTTGTATGGAAAGAGGTGTCTATTGGGGAGAGGTCGGGGAGCATAAATTAACAGGACCCGAGCTAATGCAGGCGATGAATGAGGCGGTGCAAAAGATTAGAGCTAAAATGTAAACAACGCAGAGCACGCAAAATAGTTATGCGGATATGAGGTGAAGAGTTTTGGAATTCGCTGTGGGAGATCATGCGTTCCTGAAGGTTGCGCTTATGAAGGGCGCCCATAGATTTGGCAAAAGGGGGAAGCTAAGCCCAGGTTAATCGGGCCATTCAAGATCTTAGAGCGCATCAGTCTGGTGGCTTATCAATTAGCTTTACCACCGTCCCTCGTAGAAGTTTATGATGTATTTCATATGTCGATGCTGTCGGGCTATGTACTTGATGCATCTCACGTGATCGACTACGAGCCTCTATAAGTGGACAAGAACTTGAGTTACGAGGAAAAGGCAGTGTAGATTCTTGCCCGCGATTGTAAGGTACTAAGAAATAGGGAGATCAAGCTAGTTACAGTCTTGTGGCAAAACCAACAACTCAAGAAAGCTACTTGGGAAGCTCGACTCGACACTGTCATTTCGCAAAGTGTGGGTGAGCTCGTCCGTGAAATCTGGGAGGAGCAACCGATCTAGGGGAGCCCCAAATTGAGATAAGTAGCCATTTGGAATCGTACGTGTAGCCCGTAAGCGAGGAAACTTGTGTGGCTTAGAGTTGTCCTATTTTGTGTTGCTTGTGAAACCTTTTAGCATGTGTGCCTGAGTAGAAACGAGTTCATGTTCGTGTTTAGCCAGTTTTGGTTTATCCTAAGTTGTGCGTGTTTTTGAATGATATAACTAGCAATCAGATAGTTTGCCTATGTATAAGACCTGATTGGTATTGTTTGGCTTGCTACGGAACTCTGTTATTTACTTGTTCTTCAATTTATTGAATTGTCTGGTCCATTATTCATGATTTGTGCTTGTGTGTCGTGGAGTGAAATCATTCATGGCCATTGACATGAGGGATTTGGTCGGGTTATGGGACCAAGGATTTAGGCTAGGAGTGTCGGGTTCGCGTACGGTGCCTTGACTGTCTTGAGTTGTGTCCTAGGTGAATCCGTGAGTATTTTGGTGCTTGTTAGCCTTTTTGGATGTGAGTGGGATGCTTACTTAGTATTTTATACTCACCCGTCTACTTTTTTATTATTGGTTGCAGGTAAAAAACCATGAGGCGCTTGACGACAGTGACGACATGACCAGGCTGTGAAGATATTTTCCCTGTTTAGGCATATTTCTTTTACTCTAGGAAGTTTCATAGTTATTGGTTGTATCGTAGTTGTGTTTTGACCTTGGTTTAATTTCCTTTCTTTGTGAAGATTGCATGGTTGTTAGCTTTCGCGCTTTTGTACGTTTATGAAGTTTCGAACATAGTTCCTGTAACTGCCTCTTAGTTTCTATCTTCTTTCCATTGAGACTTTCGTCTGCTTGCTTTTAAATTATGCCCAACCTATTCTTGATTGTAGTTTGGTGGAGGCTAGGCAATTTTGTTATCTTAAGAAGTTTTTGCTCAGGCTTACAGGTTCAAGGAAAAATATTTCAGTTTCTCCTAGTTACGTTGTTATGCTGCCAAAATTTTGGCGCAAACAACGTGACAAAGTAACTTCCCTAATTAGGTTCGTCCCAAGTTTTAGGGTTGTTACAACCTCTAATGGAGTTATAAAATATTTATTGGAGGGACCTTTTCCCAACCCTAGTAGGAAAATTTAATCATTCTTCCATAACCTATAGTTTTTAATATGAATCTTATTCACATTAAAATAATATTTGAACTCTTTCAAATATTTAATTCTCTTATAAATTAATTTTGAATCATATCCAAAGTTAGATTTATATTATTAAGTTTTAATAAACATAAAAACTTTATGTTATAATGTATCTCTATACATTATATTAATTATCACCGTGAATTTGAACATATCAAATTCCATTTAAGATCAAGCAATCCTAGTACTCTTTACGAGCTAGGAAGTATACCTAATGGACTTACAGATCAGAAGCTCTAACGATACAAGATTAATTGCCTAATCTCATTAACCACTCAATCGACATTCGTTAACTGCGGGTACACTCCACTAAAGACCTGCAATTGCACTTTTCTCACTTTAGATATTTTTCTGTGCCCATGGATAAAGACCAATAACAACAAGTCAATCCTTCACAATTGTTCGTAACACGAACTAGGTCAAAATTATCATTTTACCCCTGAGTTACATCTATGATCTTCTGTACCAGTGCTCCTCTAATAAACAACCTCTTTATGGTCAAACCACTAGACCAAAACCCCTCTCAGACCAATGAGAGGGTAGAGCCCTTTGTTCAAGTCCTAGAGGTTGTTGGGATTTTTGTCTTAATCTCGTTTAGTTTGTAAATATACATTTAAAATTACTAAAGGTAATTTATTTCTTCATTTTGTGTCTCGCATTTATTACAAACTTTGACCAATAAACTAAGCTCTAGGGTCATTGAATACATGAGAGAACTAGAACTTGAACGGTGTGTAGTGAACACACAGGGAGGATCACGTTCGAGTAAATGACCCGAACGGTCTACAGTATATTGATGGGGTTGGAGACCTAATCCTGGATACGCTGTAGATGTGGCCCGCTTTGTATTAAGATACAAACGAAGTGATCTGACTCGTTCATGTGGTTGACATGCGAGTGGGGGTCGACATCCTGTACAATGAGATTGTACAAGTCTGGACCGTGAATTATTAGACCTACTGATGTAACACCATTAACAATATGGACTAATAGCTTCATAGATGACCATTAGTGGCTCGACCTGAATCCTGAGTGTGTTACGGACTCCTGTCTGCGGGGGTTTGTCCTTTGACTAGTCCGGGTGAGGGTGGTCACAGTTACTCACCCAATATGCCTAACTTCTCAGGGACAGGACCAAGTAGGGAGTTGAGAACTTAACTATGCGAGATGAAATTCACTCGTTCCCGCCTTTAGGGAAACTAGAGGGGTTGTTCCCTTAAGTGTTTTCTCTAGGGCTTGGACAACCGGCACCCACCTTCTCACTGACACGAGAGGGTTGTCGTGTATGGTCGGACCATTACAACGTTGTTGTTCATTACAAAAGCAGTGGGGACTTAAGGAGCAAAGAAGTAGACACGGGGTAAAGCGGTAATTTGACCCAAAGAAAGGTCATTTAACAACCCGTGAAGGATCGACTCATGAGCATTGGTTATATCAGTGGACACGTAATATCTTGCACTGACGGGAGTGCAACTACAGGCTTTAGTGGAGTGTTACGTAGCTAATGAATGTTGATTAACTGGGTCAAAGAGATTGATAGGTTAATCTCGGATCATTGGAGCTCGTCACTGTAGGTCCATAAGGTCGCTCGGTTGGCTCAAACTTGATTAAAAGAAGGTTTACATTTTTTGTGTGAATTGAAGTGTTCAATTTCACTAAAGGGCATTTATGTCATTTATATGAGATATGAATGATATAATATATAGTTTAATGTGAATGAGATTCATAATAAACTATAGGTTAGCCTAATTGTTGAATTAGGGCTAATTAGGAGAAATTAGATTGAGAGGTATTAAATTCAATGTGATTCAATTTAAAAATTCACAATAATCCAAATGTGATTTGTAAAATGAATATGAGATATCTTATAATATATGGTTATGCAAATATGATTTGCATAACCTATGGTTGTGGTAAAATGGTAAATAGGTGGAGATTTCAACTCCACCTATCTCCATTATATAAACCCCTTTTGCAAGAAGGGTTGTAAGGTTTTTGTTGCTCATTTTTGGTTTTCTCACCAAAGCAGCTAGAGAATTCTCTCTCAAAGCAATCTCTCTCAAAATCTCCTCCCTAACAAAAACCTAGAATCCCACCATTCTCCTTCTTCCAAAAGAAGAACAATCGAGAAACCTAGTGGTGGTGTTCGGTCGGCATTCGTGAGAAGAGTTCGAGATCGTTGAGATCGAGGAAACACGTAGAGTTTGTGAACGGAAAGAAAGCCTTGAAGAACGTTTTCAACAAGTAAGTAACAAAGAACTTGTTGTTTTTCCTTTCATTGTATGCATGTTTAGCCTAATTATGTGATAATTTATTTTAACGAAATTAAGTAGCACAACTTCATCTCGACGATTCGATCATCTTCAGCTGCACAGGGAGTTTCAATCCCTTCAATTGGTATAAGAGCCATTCATTGGTTCTTGTTGTGGACTGATTTTCGTTAAATATAGGTGGGTAATGACTTTAATTCATGAGATGAATGTTGGTTTGCAAAAATGGATGTTTTCGGTTTTGGCATTGTTTTAGATTTACATTTTATATTGATTAGATCAATGTAAGGGCCCGTATTTTGGGCAATTTTTAATGTAAATCGAGTCTGTAAGTCTGAGTCGTTCGTGGCAAGAATTGTTGTGAAGAAATCGAAGCGAAAATGGGCAAGAATTGACGAAGAACAACAAGAGGAGCTTGTTGTTCTGTCGACAACATTGAGACGCTGATCATCGGCGTCTCAATGCTGCGCATGCAGTCGGAGGCCTAGCTGCAGAGCAGCGTTGCAACGCCGAGGCGTGAAGTGTCACGGTCGCACCTCTCGCACCGTGCGGCGCCATGATTCATCCCTCGAACATGGCCAGCCTTAAGGGGAACTCCTGCCCCATCTCTATGATCGCAACGCTTTGTGGCTTCGTCGGGCCTTAGGTGAGGTTCTTCAGTCCTCAACCAAGCATCAAGTAAATAAACAGCGGAATATAACTCGGTCATACACGTCGCCCGTCCGTGTACTTGCACTTGTCTTTCCCATGAGTTGGCTTTAACGGGACATTCTCTGATTGTTGGCTGTTAACGACCCGTATATCTGAACCTCCAAGCCATGGGAAAGGTCACAATGTCGACACACCTGTGTCGTCCGACACTGTCCCTTTAAAACCCGTTACAAAGGAAACGTCCAAGACACTTCTCTTGTGACGCTCGCCCTAGCCATGACACGCTAACGTGCCACGGGGTGACTCACTTAGGCCCACAAGCCCAGGGGTGGTGGAGAGTCGACACCATGGTACCCCCTATAGTAAATTATGTGAAATATCAGGTCTTCCTCCCTTGCACGTCATTTTGGCGAGGAGTCATACGCCCATACATCGACCCCTCCAATGACACGGTTGGCCCAGTCTCACATGCCTTCCAGCCCACCTATCTTGGTGTGTTAGATGATGCACCGTCCTCTTCGATCGCATCATGGCACGACTTGTCACTGTGAGGTTCACAAACATACGCTCTTCTAGTATAATTGTGACATTCTCCACCACTTAATCTCGTCATCGTCCTCGATGACTTACTCGGGGGTTCAATCCAAATCATCACACAATGGATTGTAACACTCTCCCCCACTTAAACTTAGCATCGTCCCGATGACGATCCGTTTCTCGGGCTTGCAACTGATGGACTTGCTGAATATAATCGTGCATCAGATCGAATATGGAAACTGTCACCTACTCATGAACTGTACCGCCCAAGGGACCTACTGCGCCCAACTCTAGGACTTGGCCCGACGACCAGAATCACAAGCACGAACCACTGCCACCCTATGGGCTATCCCTCTCTGGGGCCTACCTCGCTCAACTTTAGGACTCGGCCCGGGAATCACCAGACAGGACATCGCAAAAAGGCATAGGCATTCTCTTACCTAGCCACGCGGAGCGCGCCCCAACACACTTGGCCACTCTGGCCACCACATCACATATTCTCTGAGCGGCACATCACGGTGCACGGAATGAAGTCATCGTGACACCAACTCTCACGGTAGCAAAGTCTGAAAGCACATTGACATAGCCCACTGTCTGTTGGCACTCCCCTTCGGCCAACTCTCAACTGGCCACACCATGTGGCAGTATAAGACAGTGCCCCAGCGCTTCTTCTCCCTCAACGTGCTCACTCTGCTCGAGCACTTTCATAGTAGCACTCCTGGCCACATCAATATGCTTGCGCACTCTGGCGCTTCACTCGGGCATCATCGCCCGTACAACTCGTTGGCTTTCACACGCCAACTGCTCAACTTGCGCACTATGGCACTTCAATCGGGCATCACCGCCCGCACAACTCACCTGTTGGCTTGCACACGCCAACTGCTCAACTTGCCCCTCTTGGGCATAATGTTGAAGTCGCGTCTCGTTTGGACAACTCTCTCGAACTGAACCAACGCCAACATTGTCCTCATACGCCAAAATGTTGCCTTTTCTTGCTTAACATATGATTTCTCTTGCTAACGTTAATTATATTCACAACACTTCACTTTCATTGTCACAACGGACCCCATTCAACTCCTTGTCCGACTGCGCGCACAAAGGTTGGCTCTAATACCAAGTGTCACGGTCGCACCTCTCGCACCGTGCGGCGTCATGATTCATCCCTCGAACATGGCTAACCTTAAGGGGAACTCCTGCCCCATCTCTATGATCGCAATGCTTTGTGGCTTCGTTGGGCCTTAGGCGAGGTTCTTCAGTCCTCAACCAAGCATCAAGTAAATAAGCAGCGGAATATAATTCGGTCGTACACGTCGCCCGTCCGTGTACTTGCACTTGTCTTTCCCATAAGTTGGCTTTAACGGGACATTCTCGGATCGCTGGCCGCTAACGACCCCTATATCTGAACCTCCAAGCCATGGGAATGGGCGCAATGTCGGCACACCTATGTCGTCCGACACTGTCCCTTGAAAACCCGTTACAAAGGAAACACCCAAGATACTTCTATTGTGACGCTCGCCCTAGCCATGACATGCTAACGTGCCACGGGGTGACTCACTTAGGTCCACAAGCCTAGGGATGGTGGAGAGTCGACATCATGGTACCCCCTATAGTATATTATGTGAAATATTGGGTCTTCCTCCCTTGCACGTCATTTTGGCGAGGAGTCATACGCCCATACATCGACCCCTCCGACGACACGGTTGGCCCCAGTCTCACATGCCTTCGAGCCCACCATTCTTGGTGTGTTAGATGATGCACCGTCCTCCTCAATCGCATCATGGCACGACTTGTCACTGTGAGGTTCACAAACATACGTTCTTCTAGTATGATTGTGACATGGAGCAAGCGGGGTGTGACGCTTGATGTTGTTGGCAGCAGTAACGCCGCCACGACGTTGCAACGTTACGTGCGTAGTGAAAGGTTGGGCTTAGGCGCGCGCGAGAATTCTTAGGGGCATGCTTCGTGGGCAGTTTTTACAACGTGATTTTATTTTATTGTAATTGAAAAATGTTTTTATTTTTAATATTAATTTATTTTATTAAATAATATTAATATGAATGTTATATTTGAAAGGAATGAGAATCCCCGCGCAGCAGAAGACGATCGAATCGTCGAGGTATCATTACGCTACTCGAATTTCATTAAAATCGATTATAAAAAATCTAGGCTAAACATGCAAAATGGGAAAGGAAAAACAACAAGTTAAGTTACTTACTTGTTGAAGACCTTCTTCAAGAACTCCTTTCCTACGAATCACGAACTCTTCGCGAAAAACCCGATCTCAACGAACTTGATCTCTTTTAACAAACAAGAATCGAACACAACCACTAATGGCTTCTAGGTTGTTCTTCCTTTGGAAAGAAGGAAGTTTGTAGGAACTTCGTTTTGGTTGAGAGGGGAGAAATAGTAGAGAGAAAAGTTGAGAGAGAGTTCTCTTCTTTTGGTCAAATTTCCAAAAAATGAGAGAATAGGATGAGAAACCCCTCTTGCAAATGGTTTAAATAGTGGAGAGAACATGGAGTTAAAATCTCCACATTATTACCACTTTACCACAACTATAGGTTATGCAAATCATATTTGCATAACCATATATTATAAGATATCTCATATCTAATATTACAAATCACATTTGTATAATTGTGGATTTATTAAATTGAATCACATTCAATTTAATTTCTCTCAATTAATTTCTCCAATTAGCCCTAATTCAACAATTATGCTAACCTATAGTTTATTATGAATCTCATTCACATTAAACTATGTATTATATCATTCATATCTCATATAAATGACATAAATACACTTGAAGTGAAATTAAAAACTTTAATTTCATACCAAAACTTTAACCCTTCTTTTAACCCAAATTGAGCCAACCGAGAGACCTAATGGACTTACAGTGACGAGCTCCAATGATACGAGATTAACCTATGAAACTCTTTGACCCGGTTAATCAACCTTCACTAGATACGGTAACACTACACTAAAGCCCATAGCTGCACTCCCGTCAGTGCAGAATATTACGTGTCCACTGATATAACCAATAACCATGAGTCACAGGTTGTTTGTACACACTGTTGGGTCAAATTACCGTTTTACCCCTGTGTCTACTTCTTGTTCCTTAAGTCCCCACTACTCCTCTAATGAACAACATATCGTGATGGTCCAACCATACACAGCACCCTTCTTGGGCCGATGAGAAGGTGGGCGCCCGTTGTCACAGCCCTGGAGACAACACTTAAGGGAACAACCCCTCTAGTTTCCTTAAAGGCAGGAACGAGTGAATTCCATCTCACGTAGTTAAGTTCCCAGCTCACTACTTGGTCCTGCCCCTGAGAAGATAGGCATATTGTGCGAGTAACTGTGACCACACTCACCCGTAATAGTCAAAGCGACGGACTTCGAGCATGTGAGTCCGTAACACGCTCAGATTCAAGTCGAGTCACTAATGGTCATCTCACGAACGGTTATTAGTCTCATACCGCATTAGCGGTGTTACATCGTGAGGTCTAATAATTCCATCACCGTCTCTTTACAATCTCATTGCACAAGATGCCCCTACTCGCATGTCAACCACATGAACGAGTCAGATCACCTCGTTTGTATCTTAATACAAAGCTGGCCGCATCCACAGCGTATCCAGGATTAGGTCTCCAACCCTATCCATATACTGTAGACTGTTCGGGTCATAAACTCGAACGTGATCCTCCCTGTGTGTCCACTACACACCGTTCAAGTTCTAGTTCTCTCATAAATTCAATGACCCTGGAGCTTAGTTTATTGGAAAAGTTGTATAAAATGCGAGACACAAAATTATGAAATGAATAACACTTTATTAATTTTAAATAGTAATTTACAAACACGAGATTAGGACAAAAATCCCAACAAACTCCCACTTGGACTAAGCTAGTGGAGAACATACATTTCTGAAATGTACATAAATTACAATGAAGTAATACAAATAAACTAGGGCGTTGAATACCCGTTTACATATCTCCCACTTGCCCTAGTCAGGAAGTACTCGAAAACCTAGACTCTCTAGGTGACCCTCAAACACCTTAGTCGTGAGGGGCTTTGTAAATGGATTAGGTACGCTGTGCTCCGACGCTATCTGTGTGACTGTCACGTCTCTGCAGTGCACAATCTCCCGTATCAAGTGATACTTCCGCTCAATGTGTCTGCCTCTCTTATGGCTTCGAGGCTCTCTGGAGTTGGCTATTGCACCACTGTTATCACAGAATAGCGTGATCGACAAGTTCATATTTGGAACAACTTCCAAATCTGTCATGAACTTCCTTTGCCAAACAGCTTCCTTTGCAGCTTAACAAGCCACAACGTACTCCGCTTCCATAGTGGAATCAGCGATGCATCCCTGCTTGATGCTTCGCCATACTACAACTCCTCCATTCAGAATGAAGGCTGACCCCGAAGTAGATTTCCTAGAATCCTTATCGGTCTGAAAGTAAGAATCTGTGTATCTCGTAAGGATCAAATCCCCATCGCCATACACTAAGTTTTGGTTCCTCGTTCTCCTAAGATACTTGAGGATTGCCTTTACGGCTGTCCAGTGATCTAATCCTGGATTGGATTGATACCTACTGACAATCCCTAGTGCATCACAGATGTCGGACCTTGTACACAACATGGCATACATCAGGCTCCCTACAGCTGAAGCATAGGGAATCCATCTCATATCCTCAACCTCTTGAGGAGTCTTAGGACACTGATCGTTAGACAAGCGAACCCTGTGCCTGAAAGGCAACAAGCCCTTCTTGGATTTCTGCATCTTATATCTAGCAACATCTTGTCAATATAAGACGCTTGAGACATGGCCAACGTTCTGTTCTTCCGGTTCCGGTCTATCTGGATACCTAGAACATATTGAGCTTCTCCCAAATCTTTCATTTGGAATTGCGAAGCTAGCCATTTCTTCACGTCAGTAAGAAATTCTAGCTCATTCCCAATGAGAAGAATATCATCCACATACAACACTAAAAATGCGACAGTTTTGTCAACGATTTTCTTGTAGACACAAGGCTCGTCGACATTTTGATCAAAGCCATAAGATTTGATCGCCTCATCAAACCTTATATTCCAAGACCTCAAAGCTTGTTTCAGTCCATAAATGGACCTATGAAGCCGATAAACCTTTTGCTCTTGGCCTTGGGCAATGAACCTTTGGGTTGGTCCATGTAGATGGTTTCATCAAGTTTGTCATTCAGAAAGGTTGTCTTGACGTCCATCTGCCATACCTCGTAGTCATAATACGCGGCAATGGCCAGAAGGATCCTGATCGACTTTATCATAGCAACATGTGAAAAGGTTTCCTTACAGTCAACCCCTTCGACCTGGGTAAAACCCTTTGCCACTAGTCGGGCTTTGAAGGTCTGCAACTTCTCATCTAGGCCACGTTTACGCTTGTAGATCCATTTGCAGCCAATAGGTTTTACCCCATCAGGTTGATCCACAAGCTCCCAGACAGAATTAAAGTACATCGACTCCATTTCCTGATCCATAGCTTTGATCCATTTGTCCTTCTCAACATCAGCCATTGCCTGATCAGAGGTCAATGGATCCTTGCAGTCATCATCAGGAGTGACAACTGAGGTTTCAGCTTAACCCATGTAACGATCAGGCTGTCTCACAGCCTTCCCACTACGTCGAGGCATTCTCAACTCTTGGGAACGGATTTAACTAGACGTGCTAGGATCAACAACACTTGTTGACGTACTAGCTCCATCAGCAACTCTTGCTGACGTACTGTCCATTTCATTTAACACAATTTTACTCCTAGGTAAATGATCCCTAACATGGTCTTCCTCTAGGAAAGTGGCGTTTGTCGACACAAGCACCCTATTATCCTTAGGATCATAAAACAAACCACCTCTGGTCTCTTTTGTGTAGCCTACGAATAGGCATAATTTCGAACGGGGTTCCAACTTCTTCGGGTTTGACACCAATACGTGGGTCGGGCATCCCCAAATTCTGAAATGGTGTAAACTACCTTTACGACCATTCCAGAATTCGAAAGGTGTTTCACAAACACTCTTCGACGGAACGTTGTTCAAAATGTAAACCGCAGTCTCCACTGCGTAACCCCAAAAGGAATCAGGGAGACGAGCATAGCTCATTATCGACCGAACCATGTCCAACGTGGTTCGCTTTCTCTCTCTCGATACACCATTCATTTGTGGCATACCAGTGCCGAGAATTGGGACGTAATTCCGTGTTCTATCATATAGTCCTGGAATTCAGTGTCCATATACTCTTCACCTCGATCCGATCGAAGTGTTTTAAGCGATTTACCTAACAAGTTTTCAACCTCAGTCTTGTACTCCTTGAACTTTTCAAGAGTTTCAGACTTCTTATGCATTAGGTAAATATACCCATACCTCGAGTAATCATCTATGAAAGACACGAAGTATTCATAACCACCTCGAGCTTTAACATTCATCGGACCACAGAGGTCAGAATGTACTAGATCAAGGGGCTCTTTGGCTCTATATCATTTTTCACTAAAAGGACGTTTGGTCATTTTGCCTTCGAGGCATGACTCACACACCGGTAAAGAGTTTTCTTCCAACTCGTTTAGAAGTTCACTCTTCACTAGTTTTTCAATCCTATTGAGATTAATGTGGCCTAACCGTAGATGCCAAAGATGGGCATTTTCTTTAGAGAAACTTTCGCTCTCTTAGTTCGCGTTTCTGCCGTTTTAAACAATTCAGTATTCAAAACACTTTTGACCGAATTAGGTTTCAAAACATACAGATTATTCTCAAGTGAAGCTGAACAAATTAAGTTTTCATTTCGGGAAATAAACGCTTTATTGCCTTGGAAAGAAACGGAAATACATTGTTCTAACATGCAGGAAATAGAAACTATGTTTCTAGTAAACCCTGGAACAATATACATATTGTCTAACAAAATGTAGTTCCTGCCAAAATGTAGCTTCACCGTGTCGACCGCTGCAGCAGAGACAAGCTCCCCAGATCCAACCCGTAGAGTTACCTCACCCTCTCGCAGCTGCTGCCAGGAATCAATCCCCTGAAAAGAAGAACAAACATGGTTAGTGACGCCTGAATCCAATATCCAGGCAGAGTCACTACTCTCCACTAAGCAGATTTCAATCACAAGTAAATCACATTTACCTTGATTCTTCCTCTCAGCTAGGAATTTGAGACTGTTTCTCTTCTAGTGTCTGCCCCCATTGCAGTGGAAACACTTTCCTTTCTTTGCAACTTCCTTGACCTTCTTGCCCTTTTAGACGACAACTCGGTTAGTTTTACCCTTCTTCATCTTCTTATTCTTTCCTTTCGGGTGAGAAGGAGCTACAGGCTTTGTCCCAGAGGTCGAACCCTTGTTATAAGACCTAAAGGCAACGTTTGCCTCAGCTTCCGACTTCCTGATCCTCATCAAGGACTGGAAGGTTTGCAGCTCGTTATGAAGAGTAGTCAGAGTGTAGTTTATCTTGTTCATAACAGCGTTGCTACGAAACTGAAGAAAACTCTTCGGAAGAGTCTCCAAGATAAAACTGACCTGGCTCGACTCATCGATCGAAGCCCCTTTCATCTCCACTCGATTAAAGTGGGTCATCATGTCTAGAACATGTTCACGGACAGATGAACCCTCTTTCATCCGTGCGTTGAAGACGTATTTGAGCGAGTCATGTCGGACTTGAAAGGACTGTTGTCCAAACATTTCCTGTAAGGACTCCATGCTCTCCTTAGCGGTGATCATCAGCTCATGCTTCTTTGCCATAACATCGTACATGCTGACAATGATATAGACCTTGGCCTTTTCATTGGTCCTGATCCATCGATCGTATGCATCATGAACACCTCGCGATGTAGTCGAGCCAGGCATCTGGGGACACTCATCAGAGAGCACGAACTTTATGTCGTCAGTTACCAAAATTGTGTTTAAGTTGTTTTTCCACGTTTGGTAATTATCTCCCACTAAATTGTCAGACGCGAGTAGAGCTATTATTGAGCTAGACATTTTTTTTTAGCTTAAAATCAAATAAAATTTTGTGTCAGTCTCGCATAAACTTTTTGAAATCCAATCAGGTTTTAGCAAAAATTGTATCATGATCCCTAGGTCATTCAAAAATTTGCAATGATATCCTAAAGGTTTAGAATGACCGCCACCGAAGGGTGAACAGAACACTCCTGCTTTAGAACGAGACTTTCTCGATCTGACCCTAATCCCAGAATAACTCTTATGCCATTAGGCGTCCAATTGCCATTATTTGGTCGAATTCATTAACACTTAACGAATTCTGTGAGTGTCACCCTCAATCTTTAAGTTTCCAAGCATCCGTCCAAACAATAGCCACCGAAGGGTGAACCAAGAAGGAAAACCAACTAGGAAATCGTGATCCCTTTCGAGAATTCATGGTGTTCAGACTCCCATGATCGAGGCCCTCCGGAAGGGATTGTCAGTCCAGAGCCAAACTAGCAGGCGGATCATAGGCGTCTCACGGTGTGAATCGAAAGAAGAGACCGTGGGTCCCGTTTTCACAGGTCCCGCTCCCACTCACTATAAGTACTCTCTCCATCCACGATGATATTGGCCCATACAAATGCCATCTGAAGGGGGACGCTCCCATTTGCGCCACGAGGCCGAGTATGGATCTCACGACGCGGACTTAACAGAGATTTGTGGTCGGAAATTAAATGTATCTTATACACTATATTTCCTCCCACTCAGCAATTTAATTTTATTAAGGATTGACCTAGATAAACCGACTAAATTTACCTAAGTCTACCAATATAACTCTTATATGGTATTTAGCCTAAGTTTATAATCACATTATTACTTAGGTCTATGTGAGTAAATTAAAACACTTTTAATTAACGATACTCACGATAAGTATAATCTAAGAATCTTCGGACCGAATTCACTCCCAGGTCGGTTTCAGGGTAGGGGTATTCCGCAAGCGTCAACTTAAATACCCCAGCCTTAGACAAAACCTTCCTTAGACAAAGTTACTAATCAGTCACCATTCATAGACTAAACTTTGATCTCCTAATTCTAATCTTATTAGAACTAGAAAACCTAAGTCTAATTATTCAAGTTCTAAACTCTTTCAAACTAATAATTAACTTAGGTT
Organism: Trichosanthes cucumerina; assembly: GCA_036507285.1. Taxonomy (NCBI): domain Eukaryota; kingdom Viridiplantae; phylum Streptophyta; class Magnoliopsida; order Cucurbitales; family Cucurbitaceae; genus Trichosanthes; species Trichosanthes cucumerina. The sequence goes on from CM071840.1 coordinate 43,995,071, forward strand.
GCATGCATTTCTATGTTATAGTGCTTGATCATTCATCACATGAATAACTATATACTATAACAAAAATAATTCATCACATGAATATAAATGCATGAGCATACTTTAATTCAAAAAATATAACACTTATATTAATTAAATTAAAACATGCATTTAATTATATTATAACATTTATAATATAAACTATCATGCAAACTATATATTATAACTCTTATAATATAAATGATGCATGAAATGTTTAACCTAAGGTGAGATTTTAAATCTATATGACATACACTATGCACATAGAATTTAATTAAATCATACATCACATGCATAAAATAATTAAACAACAAAAATGGACCGATTTTTGGGACCTAGGGGCAATTTATTAAATTAAATAAAATTAATATTAATATTATTTAATAAAATAAATAAATAAGTAAAATAAAATTCATTTTACATTTTAAAAAATAATAAAAAATGAATTTTTTAACTGCCCCACGATTAGCAACTCGCATCAACGCCCACGTACTCGCGAAACCGCCCGCGAATCGCTTCACGTCTACGCGGCGCGGCGTTGCAACATCGCGCGTTTCAGCGTCACACGCCACGCCGTGGCGTGCGCGGTAACGCCGCTCAGTAGCAGCGATGCCTCGTCCCGCATGAATGGCGTTGAGACGCCTAAGAACAGCGTCTCAACAACATCGACAGAACAACAAACTCCTTTGCTGTTCTTTGTCGATTTCTCGCCCGTTTCCGCTCTGATTTCTTCACAACAACTCTTGCTACTAAAGACTCGGACTTACAGACTCGATTTATAACAAAATGCACAAAAACAACGGGCCCTTACATTGATCACATCAACATAAATTGTAAATCTAAAAGAAATGCCAAAAATCGAAACATCCATTATGCAAACCAACATTCATCTCATGAATTAAGGCAATTTACCCACCTAATTTTAACGAAAAACAGTGCATAACGAAGAACCATCGAGTGGCTCTGATACCAATTGAAGGGAATGAGAATCCCGCGCAGCGGAAGACGATCGAATCATCGAGGTATCGTTACGCTACTCGAATTTCATTAAAATCGATTATAAAAAATCTAGGCTAAACATACAAAATGGAAAGGAAAAATAGCATGTTAAGTTACTTACTTGTTGAAGACCTTCTTCAAGAACTCCTTTCCTGCGAATCACGAACTCTTCACAAAAAACCCGATCTCAACGAACTTGATCTCTTCAAACGAACAAGAACCGAACACAACTGTTAATGTCTTCTCGGTTGTTCTTCCTTTGAAAAAAAGGAAGTTTGTGGGAACTTCGTTTTGGTTGAGAGGGGAGAAATAGTAGAGAGAAAAGTTGAGAGGGAGTTCTCTTCTTTTGGTCAAATTTCCAAAAAATGAGAGAATAGGATGAGAAACCCTTCTTGCAAAGGGTTTAAATAGTGGAGAGAACATGGAGTTAAAATCTCAAGATTATTACCACTTTACCACAACTATAGGTTATGCAAATCACATTTGCATAACCAAATATTATAACATATCTCATATCTAATGTTACAAATCACATTTGTATAATTGTGGATTTATTAAATTGAATCACATTCAATTTAATTTCTCTCAATTAATTTCTTCAATTAGCCCTAATTCAACAATTAGGCTAACCTATAGTTTATTATAAATCTCATTCACATTAAACTATATATTATATCGTTCATATCTTATATAAACTACATAAATACCCTTTAAGTGAAATTAAACACTTTAATTTCATACCAAAACTTTAACCCATCTTTTAACCCAGATTGAGCCAACCGAGGGACCTAATGGACCTACAGTGACGAGCTCCAATGATACGAGATTAACCTATCAAACTCTTTGATCCGGTTAATCAACCTTCATTAGCTACGGTAACACTCCACTAAAGCCCGTAGTTGCACTCCCGTCAGTGCAGAATATTATGTGTCCGCTGATATAACCAATAATCATGAGTCGACCCTTCACAGGTTGTTCGTAGACACTGCTGGGTCAAATTACCGTTTTACCCATGTGTCTACTTCTTGTTCCTTAAGTCCCCACTACTCCCCTAATGAACAACATATCATGATGGTCCAACCATACACAACACCCTTCTCGGGCCAGTAAGAAGGTGGGTGCCCGTTGTCCAAGCCCTAGAGACAACACTTAAGCGAACAACCCCACTAGTTTCCCTGAAGGCGGGAACGAGTGAATTCCATCTAGCGTAGTTAAGTTCCCAGCTCCCTACTTGGTCCTGTCCCTGAGAAGATAGGCATATTGGGTGAGTAACTGTGACCACCCTCACCCGTACTAGTCAAAGGATGGACCCACGCATGCGGAGTCCGTAACACGCTCGTGATTTGTGTCGAGTCACTAATGGTCATCAACGGTTATTAGTCTCATCATTAGCGGTGTTACATCGTGAGGTCTAATACCCGGTCCGGTCTTGTACAATCTCATTGCATGTGATTTCCCCCACTCGCATGTCAACCACATGAACGAGTTAGATCACCTCGTTAGTATCTTAATACAAAGCGGGTCGCATTCACAGAGTATCCAGGATTAGGTCTCCAACCCTATCCATATACTGTAGACCGTTCAGGTCATTAACTCTAACGTGATCCTCCCTGTGTGTCCACTACACACCATTTAAGTTCTAGTTCTCTCATAAATTCAATGACGCTGGAGCTTAGTTTATTGGAAAAGTTGTATAAAATGCGAGACACAAAATTATGAAATGAATAACACTTTATTAATTTCAAATAGTTAATTTCAAATAGTAATTTACAAACACAAGATTAGGACAAAATCCCAACAAAATTAATGTTATTTAATTAAATAAATACCCTTAAACTGCCAAAACCTGTCCATTTTTGCTATTTAATTATTTTATGTATGTGATGTATGATTTAATTAAATTCTATGTGCATAATGTATGTCATATAGTTTTAAAATCTCACCTTAGGTTAAACATATTCATGCATCAATTATATTATAAGTGTTATAATATATAGTTTGCATGGTAGGTTATATTATAAGTGTTATAATATAATTAAATGCATGTTTTAATTTAATTAATATAAGTGTTATATTTTTTAGATTAAAGTATGATCATACATTTTAATTTCATGTGATGAATTATTATGTTATAGTATATAGTTATTCATGTGATGAATGATCAAGCACTATAACATAGAAATACATGTAACCTAAGTTAATTATTAGTTTTAAAGTGTTAAGAACTTGAATAATTAGACTTAGGTTTTCTAGTTCTAATAAGATTAGAATTAGGAAATCAAAATGTAATATTTCAATGGTGATTGATAAGTAACTCTGTCTAAGGAAGGTTTTGTCTAAGGCTGAGTTATTTAAGTTGACGCTTGCGGAACACCCCTACCTGAAAACCGACCTGGGAGTGAATTTCGTCTGGAGATTCTTAGATTATATTTTTCGTGAGTGTCGTTAATTAAAAGTTGATTAATTTACTCACATAGACCTAAGTAATAATGTGATTATAAACTTAGGCTAAATACCATATAAGAGTTATATTCGTAGATTTAGGTAAATTTTAGCAGGTTTATCTAGGTCAAACCCGAAAATAATAAAGTGTTGAGTGGGAGGAAATAAAGTGTATAAGATACATGTTTTTCTGACCACAAATCTCCGTTAAATCCGCACCGTGAGATCCATACTCGGCCTCGTGGCGCAAATGGGAGTGTCCCTCTTCGGATGGTATTTGTATGGGTCAATATCAAAGTGGTTGGAGAGAGTACTTATAGTGAGTGGGAGCAGGACCTGTGAAAACGGGACCCACGGTCTCTTCTTTCGATTCACACCGTGAGACCCCTATGATCCGCCTGCTAGTTTGGCCTGGACCAGACAATCCCTTCGGAGGGCCTTGATCATGGGAGTCGGAACACCGTGAATTCAAGAAAGGGATATAGTTTCCTTGTTGGTTTTCCTTTGTGGTTCACCCTTCGGTAGCTATTGTTTGGACGGATACTTGGAAACTTAAAGATTGAGGGTGATACTCACGGGATTCATTAAGTGTTAATGAATTCGACCAAATAATGGCAACTAGACGCCTAATGGAATAAGAGTTATTCTGGGATTAGGGTCTGGTCGAGAAAGTCTCGTCCTAGATTAGGAGTGTTTTTGTTCACCCTTCGGTGGAGGTCATTTTAAACCTTTATGATATCATTGCAATTTTTAAATAACCTAGGGATCATAGGATTAAATTTTGCTAAAAACTTGATTGGGTTTCAAAAGTTTATGCCAGATTGACACAAAATTATTTTTTGAATTTTTCAGCAAAAATGTCTAGCTCAATAATCTCTTTACTCGCTTCCGACAAATTAGTGGGAGATAACTTCCCAACGTGAGAGAATAACATAAACACGATTCTAGTAACTAATGACCTGAAGTTCGTGCTTAGTGAGGAGTGTCCTCAGTTGCCGACCTCGACTGCACCACGAAGTGTTCATGATGCATACGATCGATGGATCAGGGCCAATGAAAAGGCCAAGGTATATATAATTGTCAGCTTGTTTGAAGTCTTGGCAAAGAAGCACGAGTTGATGATTACCGCTAAGGAGATCATGGAGTCGTTGCAGGACATGTTTGGACAACAGTCCTTTCAGGTCTGGAACGATTCGCTCAAACACGTCTTCAACGCACGGATGAAAGAATGGACGTCTATCCATGAACATGTTCTGGATATGATGACCCACTTTAATCTAGCGGAGATGAACGGGGCTTCGATCGATGAGTCGAGCCAGGTCAGCTTTATTCTAGAGACTCTTCTGAAGAGTTTCCTTCAGTTTCGTAGCAATGCTTTTATGAACAAAATAAGCTACACTCTAACTACCCTCCTCAATGAGCTACAGAACTTTCAGTCCTTGATGAGGATCAGGACACCAGAAGCTGAGGCAAATGTTGCCTACAGATCATATCACAGGGGTTCGACCTCTGGAACCAAATCTGTCGCTCTTTCTCGGCCGAAAGGGAAGAAGAAAATGAAGAGGGGTAAAGCTAACCGAGCTGCCGCCTAAAAGGGCAAGGAGGTCAAGGAAGTTGCAAAAAAAGGAAAGTGTTTCCACTGCAATGGGGACGACCACTGGAAGAGAAACTGTCCCAAGTTCCTTACCGAGAGGAAGAATCAAGGTAAATGCGATTTACTGGTAACTGAAACTTGTTTAGTGGAGACTAGTGACTCTGCCTGGATATTAGATTCAGGCGCCACTAACCACGTTTATTCTTCTTTTCAGAGAATTGATTCTTGGCAGCAGTTGCGAGAGGGTGAGGTGACTCTACGGGTTGGATCTGGGGATAGTCTCTGTTGCAGCGATCGACAAAGTGAAGCTCTACTTTGGCAAGAATTACCTATTGTTAGACAATTTGTACATAGTTCCAGGGTTTACTAGAAATGGTAATCTTAGAACAATGTATTTTCGTTTCTTTTAATGGTAATAAAGCGTTTATTTCCAGAAATGGTAATCTTAGTTGTTCTGCTTCACATAAGTCAAATTTGTAAAGCCTAATTCGGTCAAAAGAGTTTTGAACACTGAGTTATTTAAAACTGCAGAAACACGAACTAAAAGAGTAAAAGTTTCTCCAAAAGAAAATGCTCATCTTTGGCATCTAAGGTTAGGCCACATTAATCCCAATAGGATTGAGAGACTAGTGAAGAGTGGACTTCTAAGTCAGTTGGAAGGCAAAATGACAAAACGTCCTTTTAGTTGAAAACGATATAGAGCCAAGGAGCCCCTTGAGCTTATACATTCTGACCTCTGGTGTCCGATGAGTGTTAAAGCACGAGGAGATTATGAATACTTCGTATCTTTCATAGATGATTATTCGAGGTATGGGTATATTTACCTAATGCATAGGAAGTCTGAAACTCTTGAAAACTTCAAGGAGTCCAAGACTGAGGTTGAGAACCTGTTAGGGAAAACCATAAAAACACTTCGATCGGATCGAGGTGGAGAGCATATGGACACTGAATTCCAAGACTATATGATAGAACATGGAATTACGTTCCAACTCTCAGCACCTGGTATGCCACAGCAGAATGGTGTATCGGAGAGAGAAGCGAGAACCTCGTTGGACATGGTTGATCGATGATGAGCTATGCTCGTCTCCCTAATTCTTTTTTTGGGGTTACGCAGTGGAGACTGCGTTGTATATTGTAAACAATGTTTCGTCGAAGAGTGTTTGTGAAACACCTTTCGAACTCTGGAATGGACATAAAAGCAGTTTACACAATTTTAGAATTTGGGGATGCCCGACCCATGTGTTGGTGTCAAACCCGAAGAAGTTGGAACTCCGTTCAAAATTGTGCCTATTGGTAAGTTACCCAAAAGAGACTAGGGGTGGTCTATTTTACGATCCTAAGGAAAATAGGGTGCTTGTGTCGACAAACGCCACTTTCCTCGAGGAAGACCTTATCAGGGATCATTTGCCTATGAGCAAAATCGTGTTAAACGAAATGGACAGTACGTCAGCAAGGGTTGCTGATGGGGCTAGTACATCAACAAGTGTTGTTGATCCTAGCACGTCAAGTCAAGTCCGTTCCTAAGAGTTGGGAATGCCTCGACGTAATGGGAAGGATGTTAGATAGCCTGAACGTTACATGGGTTTAGCTGAAACCCAAGTCGTCAATCCTGATGATGACTACGAGGATCCATTGACCTATGATCATGCTATGGCTGATGTTGACAAGGACGAATGGATTAAAGCTATGGACCAGGAAATGGAGTCGATGTACTTCAATTCTATCTGGGAGCTTGTGGATCAACTGGATGGGGTAAAACCTATAGGTTGCAAATGGATCTACAAGCGTAAACGTGGCGTAGATTGGAAGGTATAGATCTTCAAAGCACGACTAGTGGCAAAGGGTTTTACCTAGGTCAAAGGGGTTGACTATGAGGAAACCTTTTCACCTGTTGCCATGGTAAAGTCGATCAGGATCCTTCCGGCCATTGTCGCGTATTATGACTACGAGGTAATGGCAGATGGATGTCAAGACCGCCTTTCTGAATGACAACCTTGACGAGACCATCTACATGGACCAGCCCAAAGGGTTCATAACCCAAGGCCAAGAACAAAAGGTTTGTCGGTTTCATAGGTCTATTTATGGATTGAAACAAGCCTTGAGGTCTTGGAATATAAGGTTTGACGAGGCAATCAAATCTTATGCCTTTGATCAGAATGTTGACGAGCCTTGTGTCTACAAGAAAATCGTCGACGAAACTGTCGCATTTCTGATATTATACGTGGATGATATCCTTCTCATTGGGAATGAGGTAGGATTTCTTACTGACGTAAAAAATTGGCTAGCTTCGCAATTCCAAATGAAAGATTTGGGAGAAGCTCAATATGTTCTAGGTATCCAGATAGTCTGGAATCGGAAGAACAGAACGTTGGCCATGTCTCAAGCGTCTTATATTGACAAGATGTTGTCTAGATATAAGATGCAGAAATCCAAGAAGGGTATGCTTTCTTTCAGGCACGGGGTTCGCTTGTGTAAGGATCACTGTCCTAAGACTCCTCAAGAGGTTGAGGATATGAGACGGATCCCCTATGCTTCAGCTGTAGGGAGCTTGATGTATGTCATGCTATGTACAAGGTCCAACATCTGTTATGCAGTAGGGATTGTCAGTAGGTATCAATCCAATCGAGGATTAGATCACTGGACAGCCGTAAAGGCAATCCTCAAGTATCTTAGGAGAACGAGGAACTACAACTTAGTGTATGGTAGTGGGGATTTGATCCTTACGAGATAGAAAGATTCTGACTTTCAAGTCGATAAGGATTCTAGGAAATCTACTTAGGAGTCATCCTTCATTCTGAATGGAGGAGCTATAGTATGGTGAAGTATCAAGCACGGATGCATCGTTGATTCCACTATGGAAGCGGAGTACGTTGCGGCTTGTGAAGCTGCAAAGGAAACTGTTTGGCTTAGGAAGTCCGTGACAGATTTGGAATTTGTTCCAAATATGAACTTGTCGATCACACTGTTTTGTGACAACAGTGGTGCAGTAGCCAACTCTAGAGAGCCTCGGAGCCATAAGAGAGGCAAACACATTGAGCGGAAGTATCACCTGATACGGGAGATTGTGCACCGCGGCGACGTGACAGTCACGCAGGTAGCGTCGGAGCACAACGTAGCTGATCAACTTACAAATCCCTCACGCCTAAGGTGTTTGAGGGTCACCTAGAGAGTCTAGGTCTTCGAGTACTTCCTGACTAGGGCAAGTGGGAGATATGTAAACGGGTATTCAATGCCCTAGTTTATTGTATTACTTCGTTGTAATTTATGTACATTTCAAAAATGTATTTGCTCCATTAGCTTAGTCCAAGTGGGAGTTTGTTGGGATGTTTGTCCTAACTCGTTTAGTTTGTAAATATACGTTTGAAATTAATAAAGGTTATTTATTTCTTCATTTTGTGTTTCGCATTGGTTACAAACTTTGACCAATAAACTAAGCTCCATGGTCATTGAATACATGAGAGAACTAGAACTTGAACGGTGTGTAGTGGACACACAGGGAGGATCACGTTTGAGTAAATGACCCAAACGGTCTACAGTATATGGATGGGGTTGGAGACCTAATCCTGGATACGCTGTGGAAGCGGTCCACTTTGTATTAAGATACAAACGAGGTGATTTGACTCGTTCATGTGGTTGACATGCGAGTGGGGGAATCCAGTACAATGAGATTGTACAAGACCGAAACATGAATTATTAGACCTACTGATGTAACACCGTTAACAGTATGGACTAATAACTTCGTAGATGATCATTAGTGACTCGACCTGAATCCTGAGCGTGTTACAGACTCCTATCTACTGGGGTCTGTCCTTTGACTAGTACGGGTGAGGGTGGTCACAGTTACTCACCCAACATGCCTATCTTCACAAAGACAGGACCAAGTATAGAGCTGGGAACTTAAACGCGAGATGGAATTCACTCGTTCCCGCCTTTAGGGAAACTAGAGGGTTATTCCTTTAAGTGTTGTCTCCAAGGCTTGGACAACGGGCGCCAACCTTCTCACTGACACGAGAGAGTTGTTGTGTATGGTCGGACCATTACAACGTTGTTGTTCATTAGAGGAGCAGTGTGGACTTAAGGAGCAAGAAGTTGACACAAGGGTAAAATGGTAATTTGACCAGCAGTGTCTACGAACAGCCTGTGAAGGGTCGACTCATAGGCATTGGTTATATCAGTGGACACGTAATATCTTATAATTGACGGAGTGCAACTCTGACCTTTTAGTGGAGTGTTACCGTAGCTAATGAATGTTGATTAACCGGGTCAAAGAGTTTGATAGGTTAATCTCGAATCATTGGAGCTCGTCACTGTAGATCCATAAGGTCCCTCGGTTGGCTCAAACTGGATGAAAAGAAGGTTTACATTTTTGGTGTGAATTGAAGTGTTCAATTTCACTAAAGGGCATTTATGTCATGTATATGAGGTATGAATGATATAATATATAGTATAATGTGAATGAGATTCATAATAAACTATAGGTTAGCCTAATTGTTGAATTAGGGCTAATTAGGAGAAATTAGATTGAGAGATATTAAATTGAATGTGATTCAATTTAAAAATCCACAATAATGCAAATGTGATTTGTAAAATGAGATATGAGATATCTTATAATATATGGTTATGCAAATATGATTTGCATAACCTATGGTTGTGGTAAAATGGTAAATAGGTGGAGATTTCAACTCCACCTATCTCCATTGTATAAACCCCTTTTGCAAGAAGGGTTGTAAGGTTTTTGTTGCTCATTTTTGGTTTTCTCACCAAAGCAACTAGAGAATTCTCTCTCAAAACAATCTCTCTCAAAATCTCCTCCCTAACCAAAAACCTAGAATCCCACCATTCTCCTTCTTCCAAAAGAAGAACAACCGAGAAACCTAGTGGTGGTGTTTGGTCGGCGTTCGTGAGAAGAGTTCGACATCGTTGAGATCGAGGAAACACGAAGAGTTCATGAACGGAAAGAAAGCCTTTAAGAACGTCTTCAACAAGTAAGTAACAAAGAACTTGTTGTTTTTCCTTTCATAGTATGCATGTTTAGCCTAATTATGTGATAATTGATTTTAACGAAATTAAGTAACACAACTTCACTGCGACGATTCGATCATCTTCTGCTGGCGGGGAGTTTCATTCCCTTCCGAGGCACCACTTAAGAGAACACTCATTTACTTACCCTAAGTTAGGAAAGAGTGAATTTCATCTCGCAAAGTTGAGTCCCTAGCTACCGATAAGGTTTTGTCTCTAAGAAGGTAGGCATATTGAGTCGGCCTCTCAGGCTACTCTCACTCATACTAGTCAAAGGACAATCTCTCGTAGACAGGTGTTTGTAACCTGCTCAAGATTAAGAATAAGTTGTCTAGGTCATCCTATTGAAATAGCAACCTAAATAGTCAAAGGAGTTACATCTATTGGTTACTAATTCGCAGTCTAGTCTTATGTGAACATATTACATAGGACACCCCCACTCAGATGTCACCTAGACGAACGCGTTGGATCATTGTGTTTGTATTAAATACAAAGTGGGTCGTATCCATAATGTCATCAGCATAAGATACCCAACCTCATCCGTATACTTTAGACTCTTTAGACTATTTCTTGAACTTTGATACATGTATGTCTCCACATACAGTTCCTAGGATGTTTGTTCATTGGATTTAGGGTTAATTTAAGGCAAACTAAATAAAATTCAACAACATTTTATTTAATAGTAACAATAACATTTTATTGATAAAATTAGAACAAATTACAAATTTACAAAGTACGAGTTTTAGGGCATAAAACCCAACAATAGGAGGTCTCATTTGATAATTAGAAAGCCCAACTCCTTGATTGCTCCATGAAAAGTTTGGATGTTGCCTCCAACCCGGGTTATATGTATTCGAATAAGGATTAAAGTTTTTGTTGTACCCCACATAGTTCACAGACGTTGGATTGGATGAACAAACATCAAAGGTGTGGCCCTCACCATAATAAACACAAGACACTGCTATTGGCGACCAAACTAGACTTCCTGACCCCTTATTTAGTGATTTCAATGTATTGGTGAAAGTAGCAATCTGTGCTGTAAGATTCGTTGAACTAGCATCTTGCACTCTCGCCCCCTGTCGAGTAGGGTTAAGGCGTGAAGTTGGCAAGTGATAATTATTCTTTGCTATCTTCTCCAAAATTCCATAGACATCATTGTACGTCTTCAACATCAAAGCTCCTCTAGCTGAGGCATCTACTACCATTCACGTATGGGTATTCAACCCATTATAAAAAGTTTTCATTTGAATGTCGTTGGAAATACCATGGTTTAGGCATTTGCGCAATAACTCCTTAAATATCTTCCATGTTTCATATAAAGATTCATCCTCCTATTGGCGAAACGATGTGATCTCACTCTTGAGCTTGGTTGTCTTAGTGGGTGGAAAATACTTTGTTAGAAACTTTTCCACCAACTCATTCTAACTAGTAATAGCTCCAGGTGGTATACCATTCAGCCATTCTAGTGCCTTTCCTCTCAATGAATAAGGAAAAAACGTCAACCGGAGAGCATCTTCACTCACCCCTCAAATTATGAAGGATTTACAAACACCCATATATAACTAGAGATGTAGGTGAGGATCGTCCATCGGTGTACCACCAAACTGGCATGTGTGCTAGAGTATCTGAACCATGACCAATTTTAATTTAAACTATTGTGTTCCTATTTCTAGTGGCAAAATTCAAGGAATCAAAATTGGCATGACATATTCCTGAATAACCTGATCTTGTTCATCTTCCATTACTCCGACTCCTCCATTATTATTAAGTCTCAATGGTGGGTCAACCATGCCTTCAACTATTGGCAACCCTCTCTATTCCCTTATTCTCCAGTGGAATATGCATTCGATCTTGAGATTAAGAGGCAACAGTTCAGGATCATGCTCCTCGTTCATATAAGGAAGTTAGAACCTAACAGGATATATAGGTAACCAATCAAATTTTTGTGTTCATTAACTAACACTACAAACACAAATAAAAGTACTAAATTTCAAAAAATTCATAAGCAATTAGTCCCTGACAATGACGCCAAAAACTTGTTGTGGTAAAACTCACTACACAAGCATACACAACTGTAGGTAGTACTTGGTGAACAAGGGTCGATCCCACGAGGACTAAATAGTGCATAAATTTGTAAATTTGAGTACCACTAAACTAACTTTACAGCTCATAAGCAAACTAAAGGAAACTAAAACGAGCTCAACACGAGAGAAGTAAATTCTAGCAACCTCGGGATGAAAACTAAATGGAAAAGCTAATAAACACACCAAACTTCAAATGATAAAGGCGTTGGAATTTATGGATAACCACTGCTAACTTTGGCTTCTTGATTCTGTGTAATGTTATAGCATTGTGCAACATTGCTGCACTGTGTAGTAACGAGAATTTCAAGAAAAGAATACTTTGAAAACTATTTATAAACCTTGAATTACAGCTAAAAAACAAAGTTTAACAAATTTCTATGAAACCCAACTTTCAATCACATTGATATCTCTATTTTCCTAAGTTTGCAAGCTAAAAGTATATGCCTATACCCTTGAATTCCTCTCTAAAACAAGATAAGAACCTACTTGCATTGCTTATGCCATTTCCATTCATTTTAACCTTTTCAGAATTAAAACAAACTTGTACTCAATCTTAAGTTGATCACTCTTAAAAAGAACATCAAACAACAAAGACCCATAAGCAAACTACAGATATATGTAACATTTCAAAGCAAAAATGTGGTCCAAAATTTTAGTTGTAAATCAATAAATTCTAACCTACAGAAATTAGCCCATGGTTTTTACAAAGAAACCAATAAAAAATACCCAATGTTCATAAATAACTCAAGTTTAAACAAGATTCACAAAACAACAACCTAGAATTAACTAAGATAAACTCTAATAATAAGAAAGCTCAAGAAGAAAGGTAGAAGGAAGAAGAAATGGGTTAAGAATTGACAGAGACTCCTTGCTGCTTTTCTTTTCTATCTTCTCCTTCCTTTTCCTCTGTTTTTGCGATAGATTATTCCCCAAATGGTCTCCCCTTTTGATAATCTCCATATTTTCCAAATTAGGGCATCCTTCTTCTTTCCTTGTTTTCCCAAAAGCCCTTCCACTTCATTTTTTTTACACATGGTCCAATTGGATAGCAGAAAAATAGAAAAATAGGTTCTGTTTGCATCATCAAAAGTGGGTCTCGAATTGACTTTTCTTTCACGAAATCAATATTGAACAATGTTGCAGTATCAACAACTCAATAGCATTCTTTTACTCAAAGGTTGCAAGGCAATGTTGAACAATGTTGCAACATCAACAACTCAACAAGCATTCTTTTACTCAAGGGTTGCAAGGCAAAGGTACACAAAACTCACAAAATAAGCTAGGTAACGAGATTAGAACAACTAAACACCAAACTCACTTTTGCCAAGACTCAACACAAAGCTCACTAAAGACAACTAAGACACACACTCGACTCAATTTTGAATGAAAACCAATGAGAGAATATGCCAAATAATCCCATTTCATGGGATTATCAGTCGATCGTCTCGTTTGTCTGCTTCATTGATTCCTTCAGCCCGATGACGTTCTAGATCTCGGATCTGACTTGTATTTGGCCCAATTGTCTTCTATTGTTGGGTTTTACCTGGTTGTCCAAATTTACACATAACATTAAGCCCCCACCCCCATGTTGAGATTTGTAGTTTAGCTTAATTTTAGGTTGGACGCTCAAAGCCCAATTTGGGAATAATGAGCTTGTAAATGTTTCCTCCAAGAATAGTATTTAACCCAAGTACAAGGCGCCCCCTATATTTTCATGAAGTCATTACAATAGAAAAAGAAAAGAACAAGGAGAAAAGAGAAACAAATCAGCGATTGAATGAATCTCCAAGTGTAACTCTCGCTCTATATGATGGCTTTGGTCCTCCACGTGGTGTACTTTTACCAAAAAAATTGGCGGGCCGTACTTTTACGTTTTTTCCAGCGCACGAGTCAAGTAAAATGAAACGATATTTCTACCGAGTATCGAATCCACATAGATTGACTTTTAATTCAATTAATTACCATGAAGACTCTCACTTAACTTTATTTAGAGAATCAAAGTCAAAAGAACATAAACTAACTAACAAAAGAAAATAAGTGCAGAAAATAAATGGGATACACAAATACAATGTTTAAATTCGAAAATGATTACCAAGCTAACAGACAATTATAAAACTTATGAACAGTAAACTCATAAGTCTAGAAGCTCTAAAGACGTGGAATCTCCTCTCAGTCTCCTCCACTCTCAAGTACTAATTAACTAACTTGGGTCTCCCTAGCGCTAGCTAACTCATACAAGACATTAAGACTCTTCATTACAAACTTCTAATGTCTACTTATTAACCCTCGGCTGTCACTCTGGTAAATAAACCTAAGTTATGCAATTGGGTTATTGTCTAAGCTTCTCTCTGTCAAGTTTCTACTCAGAAAACTAGTTAATTAACCAATGCCCAACTAATTAAACCTCATCACAACCTACAATTAATTAACTATTAATCTCGTTGTCACTCGAGTAGTTAAACATTAAGCTAAAGTAAGTAATCTGTCTAGAGCTCAACTTAGAAATACCTCAATTAATTAGAGAAACAATGATTAAATGCATTAAGAAAAGATTGCATAAATGATTCAAAGCCCTATTAGTCATAAACATCCATAAACGACTAAGCAATTGGTCCAACAATTAAGCATCAATTTCAATAAATCCAAGTAATTAGAGATTAAACAATACAAAAATGAGTCCATACAATGAAGAAACCCTAATTTTCTAGCCTATAAAGTAGTTGAAAGTGAAAGAGAAAAGAGGAGAATGCAAACAGAAGGTCGATCCCATATTTCCGTTGTGATCTTCTTGATCCTCAAGCTCCAAATCTTCAAATCTACTTACAAAACGCTCTTAAAGTCTCTCAAAATAGCATGAAACTGAGTTTAGGACAAAAACCCTTGGTTTGGCCTCTCCAAAATCAAAGAGAAAATGTTATATTTATAACAGAAATCACGCAACGCTAAAAAAACGCATGCTCTACAAAAATCGTAGTGTCTAGGCACTATAGAGCAGCGCCTAGGCACTACATGACAGCTCCTAGGCGCCATCTCTCGGGTAAAACTACCCAAAATCACCTTTTTGAGCGTCTTGATGCTCCTGCCTCTTGCTCAACTTTTTATTCTTCATCTCTTCTCATCTCGGATCTTCAATAAATCTCTAAAAATCTCAAATATTTATTAAAATAATATCAAACACTTGATTTCGCTCCGTTAGCTCAGTTTCTACAAAATGTTCACAAATATGTATAGAAGCTTACAAATTCATAACAAAACTAGCTAAATATAAGGAATAAAATAACATTAAAGGAGTGTTATGAGCTAAGAATATAATTTATTGCTCCTTTTTCCAATACATTTATCATATTTACATTTAATTTTTTTGGGTGACATTTAAATTCTTTTATACATTAATCATTTATTAAATTATTGTATTATTTTTATTAGATCTCTTAGTTAGCTATTTTATTTGAATATTTAATAAATTTATGAAACTTTATTTTTTATATTGCAAAATAAAACTTAAATTTCCACGTACATGGCACGTGAAGTTTATTCATAATTTGCAACAATTATTTCTTTTTATAAAACAAGTTAATAGTTGCTGATTTATTAGTTGTTTAAAGGGTGATTTTTATTAATATTGTATTTTTTAAAACTTATTATAAAAATATTATAATTTTAAAACTATTTATATTAATATTGTTGTTTTTTTACAGGTGGCAGGAGGTCAAAAAAGCGGGGGATGGTCGTCTCTTGAAGAGACGACCATGTCCAAGAGACGACCATCTCACAATTTAACGGAAAGCCATGTTTGGCATAACGGAAAGCCACGTTCCTGGGTTCGAATCCAACCAAATGCAAGTTTTAACATTTTTTTTTCTCTTTCTTGTTTCTTTAGTTTTTTCATTTATAGTACAAAAACAATAAATTACAATTTACTTAAGATATTAAAAAAAAATAAAGTCAACCTAAAATGACGTAAATTAAAATGTTCTTCTTCTAAAACATTTTCATAGTAACAAGACAAATTATCAATTTACTATTTTATTTGATTTAAATGATAATTCTTTACTATCTTATTTGAAAAAAAAAAAAGAAAATATGTCTTATTGCTATCTGATTTAAATGATAATTCTTTTCCTTTTTCTTTATTCTGTTTAAATATCTTAATTTTTTTTAATAATTTAAGTAAAATGAATATTATATTACAATTTATTTTTTAAAAGTAAATTAATAATTTGTCTTATTGCTCGGTAATACTTTAGAAGAAGAACATTTTCAAATAAGATAATAAATTACAATATAATCTATATTTTAAAAATTAAAAATATTTTATTTAATTTAAATAAAAGAAAATATAAAAATAGAGAAAAACGGAATAAACTAAAATGACGTAAATTAAAATGTTCTTCTTCTAAAACATTTTCATAGTAACAAGACAAATTATCAATTTACTATTTTATTTGATTTAAATGATAATCCTTTACTATCTTATTTGAAAAAAAAAAAATATGTCTTATTGCTATCTGATTTAAATGATAATTCTTTTCCTTTTTCTTTATTCTATTTAAATATCTTAATTTTTTTTAATAATTTAAGTAAAATGAATATTATATTACAATTTATTTTTTAAAAGTAAATTAATAATTTGTCTTATTGGTCGGTAATACTTTAGAAGAAGAACATTTTCAAATAAGATAATAAATTACAATATAATCTATATTTTAAAAATTAAAAATATTTTATTTAATTTAAATAAAAGAAAATATAAAAATAGAGAAAAACGGAATAAAGAAAAAACTAAAGAAACAAGAAAGAGAAAAAAAAATGTTAAAACTTGCATTTGGTTGGACTCGAACCCAGGAACGTGGGTATATTAAAAATTTGTCCAACCGCTATGCCAAACATGGTAAATTGTGAGATGGTCGTCTCTCAAGAGACGACCATCTGCCAGATTGGACATGGTCGTCTCTTCAAGAGACGATCATATCCCGCTTTTTTGACCTCCTGCCACCTGTAAAAAAACAAAAATATTAATATAAATAGTTTTAAAATTACAATATTTTTATAATAAATTTTAAAAAATACAATATTAATAAAAATCACCCTTCTTTTTGTGTTTTTTGCTAGAGATTAATTATTTTATTCTTGAATTTGATGAAAGAAAAATCTATTTATCAACAAACGTTTTTTTTTTTTTTTTTCCTTGTATTTCATGGAGGTAAAAATCTTGATTATTAGTTTATTTGAATAGAACTTCTATTATTGCAAATTGAAACTTCTTTTCAATGTATATTTTTCTATTGTTAGTTCTCCACACATACAATTTGTTGTAAATGAATGGCCAAACATTCTTGTTCTATTAACACAACCTATTATGTGGGTCTAAATTTGTAAGAGAGAGAATCTATTTTTAGGTCTTTTTTTTTTTTTATTGATCTAAATATAGCTAAGTAAGAAGACTATAAAAGGGTCTCTCATCTTTTCAAACGTGCATCCACTTGCAAAAGGAGACACTGTAAAAGGCAGGAAGGGAAGAAGAGAGTTTAGAAAAAGAAAAACAAAAGAGAAAGGAAATGGCAAAGAAGATGATTGCAGTGTTTCTGATGTGCATTGTCGTGGTGGCTACATTGCAGGTTTTCACTGCCAATGCTGAGGACAAGGAGGCCAAATTCGACGCCAGGTTCAAATCTTGCTTCAAAAATTGTGAGAAGGAATGCCTTGACAAGGGCAGTGGTCAAAGCTTCTGTGAAGTTAAGTGTGATGAAGATTGTGGTGAAAAGGAAGTTGCTGGTACTCTTTCTTTCTTCTTTGTCTCTCTCTTTTTTATTCTTATGGAGAATAAATAAATGCACTATTATTGACTAGTTACGTTATAAACTATATTTTTCTCATATTAATTTAAATGGTTGTATTTGTTTTACAGACAAGCTGCATATCAACCTAGCACGTTGAGTAATGGAGAATAAACAAAGAAGAATGATCAAGTTTATGCCGAGGATCATGTACTAATTATATAAAAATCAAGTTTGTAAGAAGAATTAATAAACTTCCTTTTTCCTCCCTTTTTTCTATAATATGATTCTAATATTTCAATTTATGTTAAATCAACCGTTTTCACCGTTATATTTTTATTTAAAAACATAAAGCAACTTAAATTTTACTATGTTCAACATGTTGGCACTAGGAACTCCCGTGGGAGACATTAAGATGTCATTAAGTATTGATTATTACTTAAGGTTGAATATAGTATTAAAAGAGAAATTTTATTTCTATGAAATTCACATACTATGAAATTTGCAAGTAATAAATTTTATATTATTAAAATTGTTTGAAAATATGTTTAAGAAAACAATAAGAACAATTTATGTGTTAAAATGTAATTAACATATACAATACTATACAATAATGAGATATTTACTATTATACAAACCATAATGGAAAGATAAATTGTTTTCTCTCCTAAAAGATGATACTTGTCTTTGTCATTTTCAAGGTTCATTCACATAAACTTGTACAAAATAATTAGAAGACTAGCAAGATGTGATTCTCTAAAAGTTAGAGTTAATTACTCTACATATGTCTATAGATTTGTCTTTCATGCAAGATAACTTATAAGATTATTACTAGACGAAAGACCTAAAAGGCCAAAGAACACTTTGAGTTTAGGGTTATCACATCACTAATGAGTTACACGTCATTTCCAGACTCTTGTGAGGATATGCAATAGAGATTGCACAATGAACATATTCCCTCGAAAAGTATCTCTAAGAAGGCTTTAGAATTATAGAAGTGTAGTAAAGTTAGTTAAGAGCACTTCAACATTTGGAATGTTAAATGTGCATCCTAAAACGAACCCAAAATAGCTGGAATATATTCAAAGATATATATATTCTTAAGTGTGTAGGTTGCCCTAAAGGAGAAACATAATGGCATTTTATATAATTTTGAAGAGAATATGGTGTTTGTATAGCAAATGCCATTTTTCTATGAGGATTGAGAAATTTCAAATAAAATACCACAAACCTTGAATAAGGTAGGATAGTGTTAATAATTAAGTTCCCCTAAGTAAAAGCCACAAATTCATTAACAAAAGTTGTTAAGAATTAAATAACATTTAAGAGTGATATGCATCCTATATAGGAAGCTTATGAGATGACTCAACTGTTACATGGCAACTTAATTGAAAACCAAGTTGCTATATTAAATGACACAATTGATGACTTATTAACATCAAAGTAGCAATAAGGGATGTTGACAAGGATAATATTGCTAAAATTCATGAATCTCGAGATAGAGTCCATGAACTCCATCTCCATCTTCAACTTGTAAATCCAAAGATGTTTAGATAAAAAGGCAAAGACCTTCCAAATTAGATTAATGGCAAAGAGTTAAACCAGATTCGAGAAAGTAAACTATGAGTAAATTTTGTCATTGTTGCCTATAAGCAGTTTCTAATTCATTATTTCACAAGAGATACATGAAATAAAGGTCTATAATTCTTTTTTGCATATACAAATTACTCAGCGACATTCCTTTTCAAAGATGAAAAGCAAAAAGTTTGTAAATTGTATAGGTTCATGAATTTAGACATTTAGATCTTTGAATATAAAGTTTGATAATAGTATCAAAACCTATGAATATGAATAAATAATGTGTGCTTGTCAGACACTCACAAAATAATATTTATGAACTGACTAGCTACAAATTTTAATTTTTCGTCCAGTCATCACATCGAATCACAGGGAGGCGTGAGAGTATTTTTTTTAGTATCAACTTGCTCAACTGGGGTTCATGGTAACCCGGGGTGGTTGTGATTCATTAAAGTTAAGAAACACGAAAATTTAAATACATAAAATAAATTCAAAGAGTAAACTAACAAAGAAATCAATGGATGATAATTCTCATTTATGAGAATTATTTAGCCTATAAATTTAGTTATTCTCGTGAATTTTTTTTATCAATATTATTTGATGAAAATTAGAAAATGGTTGAATTTATTGACATAAATGTTGGAGGACCTTTAAACTAAGTAGGTTGAAAAAAGACAACAAAAGAAGAAGAAAATTCTCGCTTATTTAATTTTGATTGCAGATTTTAGGCAGAATGCAAATGCAATGTACGGCAGATCTTGAAAATAAGGAAAAAATGGAAATTAAGGAGTTCGGGAAGAAAAATACCCATAGAATTTAGCTTGATTATGAGTTGTAATTGCCCCTCAATCAGGAAGGAAATCCGAACATGAAGTCTATATATATTTGGAGGAAGCCATCAAATGAAAGCTCGATTTTGAAGACTTTTTACGTTTTAGTTTCTTGGTTTTTGGACAACATTCTGTAGTGTCTTTCGTAATTTATGCAATTTTCATTTATTTTGTCTTGTTCTTTTAATTTTCCGCCTCCAATTCTCATTCAATCTCATCACTACGAAGGTTGGTGTGGTGGATATGAATGATTTCTAGTTCGATTGAATAAAGGAAGAGGGAAATTTTTGTTAGTTTGATCCAATTAAATTATGCATTTCTGTTCTCAGTAGCTGCACTTCAAATTACAACATTTAAATCAAGTTTGGTTTGTTTTAAATTTGATCAATAAGAATATTTCTTTGTCCCAAGATTTCTTGATATAAGTTTTATGTGTTAATAATTTTAAATATTTTCATCTTTCTGGTTTTGTTTTTCTTATTCCAAAAGAAAAATCAAGTTTAAATTTCTTCTTAGCTTGAATATAGAGCAATCTCTTGGCAAAAGTACGTATTTCTTCGTCTAAGTTTGAAATTTTAGTAGTTTAGTTGTCTTTCAATTCTCTTTTCGTTTCAATAGCCTTTCCTACATTGTTCTCATTGTGTTTTGTTAATTTCATCACGAGGAAAGAGATTATTCTCATTGTGTTTTGTTAATTTCGTTTCAATGGATTCAAGTTTGTGAATGATCTAGAGGAAAGATGTAAGACTCGATAGTAAAAACAATCTAGCTAACACTTGGACTTAGTTTTCTTTTGGTGAGTTTAATGTTGGGTAAACCCTAGTTGACCAGTTAGTGTTGTTTGTCGCACTTTAACTTAATACCGAAAGGGTTAAGGGAACCGAATATTGCAAAAGTAATGGAGGAAAAAGCTTAGACATAGGTTCTTAAACTTTGACCTTAGACATAGGGCGAGACACCAAAACCACTAGAGTTGTGCGCAAAAATATCTGAGTTAGATTAGTCATAGACACATAGGTTTAATCACTCAGCCTCCTAAACATACTTCATAGAAGGTTGAATAGGAGTTGAATTCGGTTTACTTAGTTTTTTGTTAGTTAGGATTGCAATTGCCTTCTAGTTGCATTTTCTTTCCGAAGGGGCATAAGCATTTTTTAATCCCTTGCATTTCCATTCATTTTAAATACTTTTTTGTCAACCAAACCATCTCACAATCCATTTTTACCCACGACTACTTAAAGTTTAAATTTGTCAACGATTTGTGTTATCTCAATAGATTTTATTAAAACATGTTCCCTTGGGTACGATAGTCTGGAATACTTTTAGTTTCTTACTACTTCGATCATGTGCACTTGTGTGTAACATATTGACCAGTTGACTAATTGGATACCGATTCATTGGGTCATGTCGGGAATAGATTTTGTAATGCCAATCACGGGTCGTGCTAGTTGAATTAATTTACAAGCTAATTTATACTCACCCATCCAATTGAAGCTCAATGAACTCATAATTAATTCTAAGGTAGTTCAATCGACAAAGAAATTAAACCTAAAACACTAATCTAAAGCTGGGAACGGTACTAATCCTAGACAGAGGCTATCACGTGTCATGCTAAAGACCAATCGTTTAAGCTTCAAAACGAATTAAGATTAGCAAGTTACTTAGTTTAATCTAAGTTGCAAGCTTTATAAGCCTTAGTGTTAAGGCTTATTTAACGTCCAAATATTAAAAATATTCTTGTTTTATCTTTAGATTATTGGAAATAGCTGAAAATATCTTGAAATTGGGAAAGAAAGAAGAATAAAAGCAATTAGAGTGAAAAATATTAATAACTTACTTTTGTGTAGAAATTGCGAAAAATGCAGAATCACATTGTAAAATCAGACTTTGCAATTTCTAGGCAACCTGAAGAACATGGAAAAATTGGAGAATCGCATTGCAAAATCAGACTTTGCCATTTCGAGGCAGCCTGAAGAACGAAAAAAGAAAAAAAGAAAAAAAAAACGAAACCCATTTGGAATGTTCGTGATTTGTGCACGATTTGTGGGATTTTAAGCACGGTTTTTGGACAATTTTCAACCCTAATGATTGCTTATAAAGGGAGAGAAAGAGGAACATCAAGAGAAACATTTTTTAGGGTTTTATTTTTGTGGATTTTGTTCGTGGAGTTTTTTTTTCTTCTTCTCTGTTTTTTTGTGATGGTTGACTCACCCTCTTTCTTATATTTCCAGCAGTGATGTATGTCGATTTTTTCTCCATCTTTGAAGTTGCATTAAACGTTTTTTTTTTTTGGATTGAGGATGTAGAATTTTGTGTTGGTATTTTTGAAAGTTACTTGGGAAATTCTAAAAATTAACCCTTTAGAAGTTTTGGATTGGATTATTGGGTCCCACTTGTAAAAACTTGTCATTTTGGACCCTTTGGTGATAAAAATGAGGTAAAAGAGAAAATGTATTATGTATAATTACAATAATTGGCCTTATTGTATTTTAAAACATAATACAATTCAATCCACTATATTTAATACCTCAAACTAACTCAACTAACCCATTTAATTACCACCAACAAATTTTCACATATCCATCATTTTCATAATTTTCATATCTCAACTACAAAAATCTCATATCACAAATATAACATTATAATTGATTCCAGAAAGAAGCAACGATCTAAGGTCCGTATATATGTAAGTGTTAAGTTTTGTTTATTTGAATTGTTGGGTGGAAACACATTGTTAGGAGGGTGCAATTTATATGAGGTTAAATAGGTTTTTTGTGGTGATTGAAAGGTGTTAGTTGATTTTTTTCGGTAAATCTCGGGATTCACATTAAGAATCCAAGCTGAAATTGCATCTCGGCCGAGTTTATAAGAACACCGACCGAGATTCAAATTCGGTTGGGATTTTTCATGGAAATCCTGGGATTTCTATTTACTTTTTTTAAAAAAAAAAATACTTATTTCTTTATTATTTTGTTGCAGTCATGCCACGTGTTTGGGTTTGTTTTGGTGGTGTATGGAATGAAAGGGGAAAAGATTACGATGGTGGAGAAGTGAGAGGTTTGGATGTAGACATTGATGTAGGGTTTGATGATTTCATAGGGAAAGTATATGAATTAAGCGACCCTAATGGATTCAAACTTATTATACGATGTTTACTGCAATTAAGGTCGAAAGCTCATGCATTTGTCATTAGAAATGATGCGGACATAAAAAGTTTCTTTACTTGGGAACAAGTATCCTCAATCCCTATTTATGTATCCACTGAGTCAAAGTTTACTAGCTAGCACGCATTTCGACCATATCTCATTACATTCACGATACCGAATAATGATTTTGTTGGTGTTCAAAATTTTCAAACTTTCCATCTACAAACACATGGTTCCCACCTAACATAGGTCAAGAAATTCCTTGTACTTACACCCCAGACCAAAAAAAAAATGTTAGATATTCCATCATCATCTGTACCATTAGAACATGACGAAAGTGAGTATGTTGTTCCACCAACCATTCCACCAACATTTACTAATGATGAAGATGTAGTTTCATCTACATTCCCAAGTAAGGAAGAGGAACAGGATATTCCATCATCATCACTGCCCTATTTGCATGATTTAGGCGGATATATTGTTCCTTCAACATGTCCAAATAACAAAGATTCGGAAGTGATTCCATCTACCTTCCCACATATGCCATTGACATCTTTGCTTGAAAATGATTTAGACTATTATAATTTCAATGATTGGGAGAATTATAATTTGGGAGATGATGGAGTGGGTGAGGAAGGCCACGAGCATATGGTTGGACACAATGAAAATGATGAGATAGAAGATCATCAGTTGGATGAGACGACCTACGATATGGTTCCCATCTCCATCATCATCCTTGACATCTGATTCCATCTGGTCTTTAGGTTTGCCGCCCTCACCACCTTCCGATGGACCAACATCATCGTTCCTCTAGGACAATGGCACAATATCCTTCAGTGAGTCAGTCTCTTTCGCCTGCAGCACAAAAAAACCGTTTGGTTCTCGAGAGTCAACAAATGATAAAGTAAGCATTGTAACAACCTTGAGCGACATACCTTAACAAGCCGACACAACAACCTCTTAATGTCCTTCAACTCAGACTCCATGTTGTGCATGCGACCACCCATACTCTTCATCCACCTTTTGCACTTGCACTTCATCTTCTTCTTTTTCTTTTCCAATATAGTGTCCTCGTCCACTATCTCAACAATCCTCGCCGCCAGTCTCTTTTTTCTCTATTTCAGTCTCCTTCTTCTCTTCCAAAGTCTCTTCCTTCTTCCCTTCATCTTTGATCGTGTGTGAAGACTCAAGCAAAGAGGTAGAAGAAGGAGGAGGATCAGACAATGGTGGCAAAAGAACAAAAAGGCTTGGTGGCAAAAGAACAGTGTTCTTCCGCTGGTGCGTGGGGCTCAATCCTTCTATTGATGAAACGAACCTCGTCCTCAGAAGCGACGAGATCGAGATGGATAGTGGCTTAAAAAAAACAATACATAAGTAAACCAAATGTCGAATATATTGAAGTAAATTAAACATTGATACTACTAACCACATTGGATGCAAATATCTCGTTTGTGAGTCGTAAATAAGAAGGAGAGTGCGCGCATGACCATCTATAGATTCTTGGAATGGGTGTGTCATTTAATCGACTAGCAACACGGCCTCTCAACGTCGAGACAATCTCATATGCCCATACTTGCATTAGCAAAGTATTAAAAAAGTTCAACAATGTTATCGAGTAAATATCAAATTCAATATTTTGTTTCAACTAACCTGAAACGCTTATGTAAATCCATATAAGTTATACGTCTTTGACTTCTTCAAAGTATTTTGTTTCACCTTGTATGACTCTTTTTTCCCTTCAAAGCTATTGGGATTTTTGTCATAATCTCGTGTGTCACACCCCCTCTCGAACTACTTGCTACTTAGCCCGAAAGGCGGCGTGAAACCAACAGACATTGTTTACCTCTTAACAATACCTGTTGTCCCTATTCTCCTGATAAACATACTATGTTCGCATTTGGAACATTTCAACATAACACAACAGAATCTGGACAACTATTAAACATAAACAAGGAGAAACCCTTCATAAGTCTCTCTTGGAAACTAAAAGTCAAGTGCATCAAAACAACACAAGACAACTCAATGTTTATACAACCACTAATGTACAAAACTTCTATAACTACATAACGACTTGCTATACAACACCAGCCACGTACAAACTATCAACTTATGAAACTTCCAGCAGACTATGGCAGGATGTCAGGTACCAGGAGCTTGATCTCTACCTGAAAAGGTTTGAAAACATTGAAAGAATGAGCTAAAAAGCTCAGTGAGTGTCTATCTTTAAAACATTATAAGCTCACAGGTGAATCATAATAATGGCAGATTATAAGTAGAAAATAGCCTAACATCTGTTTGTAAACATAAACAAATCATGCTTCCAATTTACAGGTTTAAGTCATCACTTGTGCATAGCACAAAACTCGAAATGTACTAACATATCGAGGGTTGATAGATCAATAAAATAGAAACTCATAACAATAAAACACATGACATGATACCACATTAAACCATAGAGGTGGTAGAGTTACATTTATACCAATAAGGTTCGTACCACTCTCTCTCTCACGTGCACGTGGAATGCCTTTGGTCGTTTGGTTTTCCTTAATACCTTCTCTATGTCCTTCAGTATTAAGGTAAAACCATTTACTACCCGAATACCTTCTCATTGTCCTCCAAAGATTTAGGTAAAACTATTTACTTCAGGATACCTTCTCATTGTCCTTGAAGATCGGGATATCATGATTCATTCCCCTAAGTACCTTCTCGAATGTCCTTCAAGATTAGGGGTTAACCCCAAACAAGGGCATAATTTGTGTACCATGGAAATCATGTCTTTATAACACATACAACAATTCCTTGACATTTCCACATTGTCATTTATACATGTTCCCAAGTGGATTTACACAAAACATTCTCTAAAGGAAAGCATACTTTCATAATTTAGTTTCCATACTGGATTTATAGTTACAACTAATTCAAAGCATGCTTAGGTTCCATCATGACTTTATGTTAGAAAAATCTATGAAGCCATTCACAACTAGTTCAATCAAGATGTAATTATCAACACTTATGTTCATGAAGAAAAACATAGATCAAACATAGTTCTAAGATAGAGTCACTCACCGTATTAGAATTGGAACCTTGGCTTGTAAACTTGACCTATTTGCTCTTGGCCTGTCAAACAAGCCAAATCAATCATTAGAACCTCGAGCTCATGATTTTTGACCTTAAAACTTGCAAGAAAACACACTTTCAAAATTCCAGCATTTTCAGATTTTCTGCCCTGTTTTTAGACAGCCATAACTTCTCCATTTCTTAGCCAAACAGGATGAAATTTATACCAAACTCTTCCTTTTTGAATCCTATAAAACTCTTATGAAGACATGAAAATGAGATTCCCAATAGATTGGTTCAGAAATACCTCGAAGTCTTCTTTCCCAGGAACCAACTTCTGCTATTCCAGATTCGATTTTCTGCTGCAACCCGAAACTTGACCTGCTATTTACAACATTTTCCAGTCATTTTCTATTCACGATTTCTTCATGAAAGTTGTAGGAAATTCAATAAGCTTTCCAACCATACCTATTAGAGCTTCTGGTTCCAACTCTACAGACCAGTACAACCAAAACATCAGAGACTTCTCGGATTTGATAGCAAATTCTATCTTCTGTCTTTCTCTTCACAAAACAGTAGCTTAAGATCTGAATTTGCTCGAGCTTCCTTCACGAATTTTGTTCCAATATGAGTTAACTTTCATGAAACAAAATCTCAAATCTTACCTCTTTCTGTGGAGCTCGTGATGAATAAAATAGCAGAACTGATCTGAGTTGTTCACCTTGCTGCTACACAAGTAATCTTTGAGTTCTCCTCCCTCTCTTCTGCAATTCCAGCACCAAAAACCCCTTCTTCCTCTTCCTTTCTGCTTCTCTCATGGAAACCCTTGCTGCTCCTTGTTGAAAATGAGAAGGAAATCGATGGAATGGGTTGATTTAAAAAGAAAACTAAGGTGGGATCCACCACCCACTTTCCTTTTCCCTTTTACATTCTTTTTTCTTTTCTTTCCTTTCCTTTATCTTTCATTTCTTATCTTTTCTTTGCAAAACAAAACAAACTTAGTATATTAAACATTGTTTCATTTCCTTTTCTTCTTTTGTCTTAAAAGCAATCCAAACCAAAATGGTTTAAACTTTCCTTCCTTGTTTTCCTTTTGCCTTTCACTTCATTTCTTTCCTTTTTAAAACAAGGAAAACCAAGTTTTAAGCATTCATTTCTTCCTTTCTTTTGTTGTTTGATATTAAGGAAGTTCCAAAGAAAGATCTCGGGTTTACAACTTACCTCCTCCTTAAGAAATTTCGTCCTCGAAATTTAGTAGTCCTTAGGTAAAAATCATCGGATACTTCCTCCTCATTAGTCTTCTAACTCTCAAAGTTGCCTCCTCCACTCGTGTTGTCTCCAACGAACCTTCACGAGTGGGATCGTCTTGTTTCTCAAAACTTGTTCTTTTCTCGCCGAGAATTTGAACTGCATCCTCTGCGTAACTCATGTCTTTTTTTCACTCAACAGTTGTGCTTGTAGCACATGTGTCGGATCCGAATATACTTTCTCAAGATAGTTTCTTTGGCAATTCTAGTCTCAGAGTGTCGCCCAACTTGTCTTTGTTACTTGATAAGGACCAATATATCTAGGGCTTAGTTTACCTTTCTTACCAAAACGAAGGACGACTCTCCACGGAGATAACTTCAAGAAAACTTGATCTCCGATCCGGAATTCCAAGTCCTTTCGTCGCTTATCTGCATAACTCTTCTGACGGTCTTGTGCTACCTTCAGATTCTCTCTGATTATCTTACTATTGTTTGTCATAACTTGCACCAACTCAGGATCGATTAGCTTCCGCTCTTCTAGTTCATTCCAATATACGAGCCTCAAATGGTGCCATGTCAAAACTAGACTGATAATTGTTATTGTAAGCGAATTCCATAAGTGATAGGTGTGTATTTCAACTTCCCTTAACTTGAAAGACACATGCTTGCAACATGTCTTCTAGGGGTTGGGATGGTCCTCTCGGACGGACCATCTGTCCGAACATGAAACGTTGTACTAAAACTCACTTTGTCCCCATAGTTTTTTTTTTTGTAAGCTAGGCCAAAACATAGAAGTAAATCTCGGATCTCTATCTGGAAGTATGGACACGGTCTTTTGTCTTAGTGAGTCTATCGACCATTATCATATACCATAATGTCTACTAGGAGTAAGATGTACAAGCAACAGGAAATCCATAGCGATATGCTCTTATTTCCACTCCGACACGAGTAGTGGATTAAGGAGTTCTCCTAGTCTTTGTCTAACTGGTTCAACTTGTCGACACATTAAACATCTATCAACATAATCAACTATCTCCCGCTTCATCCTGTGCCACCAATAAGTCCCTTTTACGCTTTTTACACATCTTGGTGCTTCTCGGATGCATAGCGTAGAATGAAATGTGAGCTTCCTCTAGAATAGCATCATAAGCTCACTAATACGCGGGACATAGTTTTCTCTGCTTAACTATGGTTTCACTGTTCTCATTCTAGATTATACCTCTGGGCCTGTTTGGACATTCCAAACATTTCGCAAGTTACTAATCTTTGGTTGTTTTCTCACAATCTTTGTTACACAGTGAAGACTGATCCGAATTGAGCTAAGAGACCCCCCAATTCTTTGCAATCACATTTGCCTTAGAAACCCTTAGAGTACTTAAAAAAATGTTGCTCGAATACCACACAAGGCATCCCTAGGAAGTCTTGACTTCCTGCTCAATGTAACTGCTACCACATTCACCTTACCAGGATGGTATTCTA
Organism: Trichosanthes cucumerina; assembly: GCA_036507285.1. NCBI lineage: Eukaryota > Viridiplantae > Streptophyta > Magnoliopsida > Cucurbitales > Cucurbitaceae > Trichosanthes > Trichosanthes cucumerina. The sequence goes on from CM071840.1 coordinate 44,024,341, forward strand.
TGGTACAATCATAATCTTTAATCAGTTCTACCATCTTCTCTGTCTCATATTCAACTTCCTTTGATCAAAGATGTACTTCAGACTTTTATGATCTGTGTAAATGTGACACCTTTCACCAAAGCAGGTAATGTCTCCGGATCCTCAATGCTAGAACAGCTCTGCGCTAACTCAAGATCATGGGTATGGTGATTACATTCGTGCTTTTTCAATTGCCTTAACGCATAAGTTATTACTTTTCCTTCTTGCATCAGTACACACCCTAAATCTTTCCTCGAGGCATCACGAAGAAACCACATACTCTTTTTCCGTTACAGGAAGTGTCAGAATAGGTGTTGTAACTAATCTCTTTTTCAGCTCTTGAAAACCCTGTTCACACTTATCTAACCATTCGAACTTAGCATTCTTCCTTGTCAAAATTGTTAATGGTAATGCTAATCGTGAGAAATCCTCAACAAACCGTCTATAGTATCCTGCAAAACCTAGAAAACTACGTACCTCTGTCATACTGGCTGGTCTCTCCTAGTTGAACCCAACTTTCACTTAATGCGGATCCACACTAACTCCATTTGCTGAAACAACATGCCCCAGAAACACTACCTGATTCAACCAAAACTCACATTTGGTGAATTTAGCATACAACTGCTTATCTCGTAGTGTTTGTGGAATAATCCTCAAATGTTCCTCATGAGCTTTCCTATTAATTGTGTAAACTAGTATATCATCAATAAATACTATCACGAACCGATCCAAATATCGGTGGAATATTTACATTCATGAGGTCCATGAAAGCTCTTTGGTGCATTCGTCAAACCGAACGACATTACTAAAAGCTCATAATGCCCGTACCTGTTTCTGAATGCTGTTTTAAGAAAGATCTCGGGTTTACATCGTGTTTGTAAATTACAGTTTGAAATTAATAAGAGTTATTTATTTCATTACTTTGTGTCTCGCAAATATTTACAAACTTTTCCAATAAACTAAGCTCCAGGGTCATTGAATTTATGAGATAACTAGAACTTGAACGGTGTGTAGTGGACACACAAGGAGGATCACGTTCGAGTTAATGACCGAACGGTCTATGATATATGGATAGGGTTGGAGACCTAATCCTCGGATATGTTGTGGATGCGCCCGCTTTGTATTAGATACAAACGAGGTGATCTGACTCGTTCATGTGGTTGACATGCGAGTGAGGGCATCCTGTGCAATGAGATTGTACAAGACCGGACCGTGAATTATTAGACCTATTGATGCAACACCGTTGACAGTAAGGACTAATAACTTCGTAGATGACCATTAGTGACTCGACACGAATCCACGAGCGTGTTACGGACTCGCATGCGTGGGGTCCGTCCTTTGACTAGTACAGGTGAAGATGGTCACAGTTACTCGCCCAATATGTCTATCTTCTCAAGGGCAGGACCAAGTAGGGAGCTGGGAACTTAACTACGCGAGATGGAATTCACCCGTTCCCGCCTTTAGGGAAACTAGAGGGGTTGTTCCCTTAAGTGTTGTCTCCAGGGCTTGAACAGCGGGCGCCCACCTTCTCACTGGCCCGAGAAGGGTGTTGTGTATGGTTGGACCATCACGATATGTTGTTCATTAGAGGAGCAGTGGGGACTTAAGGAACAAGAAGTAGACACAGGAGTAAAACGGTAATTTGACCCAACCGTGTCTACGAACAACTTGTGAAGGGTCGACTCATGGGCATTGGTTATATCAATGGACACGTAATATTCTGCACTGACGGGAGTGTAACTACGGGCTATAGTGGATTATTACCGTAGCTAATGAATGTTGATTAACCGGGTCAAAGAGTTTGATAAGTTAATCTCGGATCATTGGAGCCCGTCACTGTAGGTCCATTAGGTCCCTCGTTTGGCTCCATCTGGGTTACAAGAAGGGTTAGAGTTTTGGTATGATTGAAGTGTTCAATTTCACTTAGAGGCATTTATGTCATTTATATGAGATATGAATGATATAATATATAGTTTAATGTGAATGAAATTCATAATAAACTATAGGTTAGCCTAATTGTTGAATTAGGGCTAATTGGAGAAATTAATTGAGAGAAATTAAATTGGATGTGATTCAATTTAATTAATCCACAATTATTGCAAATGTGATTTGCAATATGAGATATGAGATATCTTATATTATATGGTTATGCAAATATGATTTGCATTACCTATGGTTGTGGTAAAATGGTAATAATGTGGAGATTTTAACTCCATGATTATTCCAATATTTAAACCCTTCTTCTAAGAAGGATTAGAAGATCACACTCTCATTTTTTGGATTTCACCAAAGAGAAGAGTCTCATTTTTTCTCTAACTCTCTCCTCACCAAAACACAAAAGAATCCCACCATTCTCCTTCTTTCCAAAAGAAGAACAACTAAGGTTCCAATTGGTGGTGTTTGTTCTTGTTCGAGAAGTTCGAGATTTGCGAAGTGTTCGTGACCATTGGAAGAAAACTTTGAATAGAGTCTTCAACAAGTAAGTAGGTTTCTTTTTGCTGTTTTTCTTCCTTAATTATGTATGTTTAACTTAGATCTAAGTGTTAGATCATTTTAATAAATTTCAAGTAGCGTAACGATACCTTGACAATTTGATCGTCTTTCGCTGCGCGGGAATTTTCATTCCTTACTATTGGTATCAGAGCCATTTCGATGGTTCTTCGTTCTGCACTGATTTTTGTTAAAATAGGTGGGTAATTTACCTTATTTCATGAGATGAATGTTGGTTTGTGAATTTGGATGTTTTCGATTTTGACATTTTAGATTTACAATTTTATGTTGATGAGATCAATGTAAGGGCCCATTGTATTTTAGGCATTTTGTTGTAAATCGAGTCTGTAAGTCCGAGTCGTTCGTGGCAAGAGTTGTGAAGAATTCGGAGCGGAAACGGGCGAAATTCGATGAAGAACAACAAATGAGTTTGCAGTTCTGTCGATGGCGTTGAGACGTTGTTCTACGGCGTCTCAACGCTATCCTTGCGGGCGCTGGCTTGGCTGCAGAGAGCGCTGCGTGGTAACGCTGGTGTGGCACCTGTTGTCCTCAACGCCGACGCGCGGCTGTTGCGTGCAACGCCGCACGCGTAGTGGGCAGTTCGCGAGGAGTTACAAGACGGGGGCAGTTGTGGAGCTTCATGGGGCAGTTTTGCTCGTTTTTTTTTAATTTATTTTATTTTATAAAATGTATTTTATTTTTAATTTAATTATTTTATTAAATAATATTAATATAAATGTTATATTAATGTTATTTAATTAATTAATTGTCTCTAGGTGCCAAAACTTGTCCATTTTTGTTATTTAATTATTTATGCATGTGATGTATGATTTAATTAAATTTCTATGTGCATAATGTATGTCATATAGATTTAAAATCTCACCTTAGGTTAAACATATTCATGCATCATTTATATTATAAGAGTTATAATATATAGTTTGCAAGATAGTTTATATTATAAGAGTTATAATATAATTAAATGCATGTTTAATTTAATTAATATAACTGTTATATTTTTTAGATTAAAGTATGCTCATGCATTTATATTCATGTGATGAATTATATTATGTTATAGTATAAGACATAAACTTCCTTTTATCCTAGAAATATGAATTAAAGACTCCATACTTAATAAATTTACTGAGTCGAAAATATCTAAGGAAGAGAGGCTACAAACATGTATGTCACTCACTTAGCCTCCTAACACCTAATTCTTAAGCAAATGAGAGTAGTAAATTTGGGGCTCATTTGATTACGTTCCCGTTCACGGTTTCTTGTTCTCATTTTTCATTTTTCAAGAAACAAACTTATTTGATAAACGTTCATGTTTCTTATTTATAAAAAATGAGTACATTTTGAGAAACTACAAAATGTAGTTTTTCAAATTATGTTTCTGTTTTTTTTTTTTTTCACATTTCATGCATGTATCCCTACTCTCTACATCAATCTATCCCCTTTTTCTTCTTTCTCCCTCTTCCATGCATTCAAATTTTTTAATTTTAATGCTTTTTTCTTTGTTTTTCTTTTTCTTTTTTTCTCTCTTGTTTCTCTCTCTTCCATCATAATCTTTTTTTTCTTTTAATACTTCCTTGTTTTTTTTTAATTTTTCTTTTTTTTTATGTTTTCTCTTTTCTCTTTTGTTATTATTTTCTATTTAAATCTTATTTTTATTTCTTTTGGTACGAATAAATGTAAAAAATATAGAGACACTTGCATGAATAGCAAAAAAATATATAAATATTGTACTCATGTCACTCCTTAATTCAATTTGCAAAAATAGCAACAAAAAAAGGCTCAACCTAAACGAATGGCGTGCAAAGTCAAAAATACCATTATATTTTTCGCGTACATTTTTCAATCTAAAGTATATAAATAGCCTATCATTAGTCTATCAAAAACATACTTATCAATAGTCTATAAAAAACATAATGATGTACTTATGATATACTATTGATATACTAATGATATACCTAAAATGAAATATACTATTGATATACTACTTATATACTAAATATAAATTATATCAGATATACTATTGATATATTACTGTATCTAAAAAATTATTGCTAGATTTACAAATACCTTCTCTGTGTTGTTCAATATCGAGAAAATCAGTAGTCTATCAACAATAGATCTAATATAGCAACGATATATCTAACCAAAAAATAACTGCATAAGTGATATACTACTGATTTTGTTGATTTCACTAATATTAAGTATATATTAATGTGATATACTACTGATATATTTTATTTAGTATATCAACATTATATCACAAATAGGGATTTATGCTTGATAGTGATTTATGTTGACATACTTTATTCAGTAATATTAGGTATATCAATGGAATCTCAAAATCTATTGCTAGATTTACAAATGTCCTCCTTGTGTTTTTCAATATCGATAAAATAAGTAGTTTATCAATAATAGATCTGATATACCAATGATATATCCAACCAAAAAGTAATTACATGAATGATATGATATCTGTTGATTTCACTAATATTAACTATATATTAGTGTGATATACTAACGAAATACTTTATTTAATATATCAACGGTATATCACAAATGGTGATTTATGCTTGACAGTGATTTATGTGATATATTTTATTCCGTAATATTAGTATATCAACGGGATCTCAAAAACTATTGCTAGATTTGGAAATGTCCTCCCGTGTTTTTTAATATTGAAAAAAATCAATAGTTTATTAACAATAGATCAGATATACCAATGATATGTCTAACCAAAAAATAATTAATAGTCGTTGATTTCACTAATATTAAATATATATCGTTGTGATATACTACCAAAATACTTTATTCAGTATATCAATGATATATCACAAATAGTGATTTATGCTTGATAGTGTGATGATATACTTCATCCAGTAATATTAAGTATATCAACGGGATCTCAAAAGTTATTTGTAATGTCCGACATTTCAGGTTTTGCTTTTAAATTTCAGGTAGAATTCATAATTTAAAACCAAATTGGATTGTTATATTTTATGTGTGAGATGTGTTATTATATAGAGTATATCACTAATATACTACTGATATATGTATATGAAGTTAATTTAGAGTATATCAGTAACTCGCATATGATATATGTTCATTTCACTAATATACTAATGATATACTAAATGTTAGGTATATTAGTGAAATAAACATATCTAAAATGAAGTACATTAGGGATATACTAATATGCCAAATATCTCTAATTTGCTACGGATATATAGGAAGTATATCATTCTAAATGATATACCTAAAAGAAGGGTATCCGTAGTATATCAGTAATATACTACTATTAACATACTTCGTTTTGAGGTATATATTGATACATAAAAATAAAGTATATCAGATATACTTCTGATATACCAATATAAAGTATATCAGATATACCACTGATATACCAAATGTAAAGTATATCAGATATACTACTGATATACCTGTTGCTACACCAATGAGGGTAAATCTGAAATAATAAAAAACGGAAATAAGATTTAAAAAAATTTGCTAGATTTGCAAATCTAAAAAATTAGCTAAGTTTGCAAGTATGCTAATATTTTGTGCTACCCATTACAATTCCCCAGAAATATATGTACTATCTCTCTCTTTTTTTTATTTTACTTGCGTGTATGGCTAATGAATTTTTAAAGAAAAAAATAAAAATAAAGTTTATTATTAAATTAAAGAAATGTGGGTATGCTTGATTGACTAACCTCACAATTTACATATTAGTCTAATTGAACTAACTTGTGTAAGCCAAAATCGTATAAGGTGAATTGATTCAAGTGAGAAATGACATTGCAAATCAAATTTGAACAACATTTGATGGATAAAATTTATTATTATCATTAATTTTGTGTTGGGCCTAAATAAAATACCATAAACTCTTTATAATTATTCTATATTTATTTTAACGCAGGTTAAATGTTTTATTATATTATATGTACTAAACTTATTTTTACTAAAGAAACAAGTAACAAGAAATAGATATAAAACAAATGTCTGTTTCTACTTCTTTTTTAAAAAAACAAGAAACATAAATAGTTACTCAACATGTTTCTATTTTTAATTTTTAAGAAACAAGAAATAGGAAACAAGAAACATAAATAAGAAACGGGAAATGAGAAACGAGAATGTTATCAAACGGGCCCCTTGGTCTCAAGTTGAATGTAAAATAGGGTGACATTGAAATTGTAGTTCTAAATTCACAGATTAGGCAAGGATAATTCTTGAGCCCCATTCATTTCTATTTAGATTTTTTAAAAAAAAAATTCTTACACATATGTTATTGAATTCTAGGTTTCTGCTAAGTTAGAGTTTGCAACATGCATTTTTACATGTCTTGCCAATTTCACATTACAATGTCTGATTTTGCATTTGGATTTTGCAATTGAACTTACATAGCTAATCTTTTAGTTATCTTGTTATTTCAAACCAAAAAACCAACAAAACATTTTTTGCATTTTTAGTTTCCAAAATTACAATTCTACTTACATGATTGCTTTTACAATAATTTTTGTTACTCTCTTTCCTGTGGGATCGATACTTAGGAATACTCCTATTTTTATTACTTGCATCTACTGTGTGCACTTATATTGGGGTTGAACCCAATTCACTTATTATTTTTCACCCTAAAATTCACCCGATCACAAGCCTAGACTAAACCTTATACTTTTTCTTTCCTCTCTAAGCACTAGACTCATTAAGTCGTTCATTGAAGCTCACAAACTCATCGATTTTAATGCTTATTGCTACTAAATTACATGCTAAAACATAAATTCATGATGGGGATTAAGCTCATTTGACGCATTAAGAGGGTGTCAAATTCTACTACAAACATGCTTGGTGATTAAAACAAGAGGAATAAAGATAGAAATCGAGAAATTAATTCGCATTAATGGATAAACCTCATGGTGTTACAAGAAAATTCGGACGATCACCTCCAAATTGGTGTTCCTACTTAGTTAGTAGCCTCGATACAAACGCCCATAATCAATATTTCTAAGCTAAAAAACTAAACTAAACATATCCTAAAGAAGAAAATATAGAAGCTTAAATTGTCTAACAATGGTGCTTCACCTAATTCTCCTCCCTTTTTTTGCCCTAAAAGGAAAGAGGTGCTTTATTACAAAACAAAGCAGTATGAGATGCCAAGCACAACGTCTCAACGTTGATGCCATAAAAATCCAGCGTCGAGGGACGCTTACTATTTCAGTGTTGAGATGCTATGGATAGCGTCTCAACATTGCCTTATTGTGCGCGTTTCTAGACTTGTGACAGTGTCGAGACATTGTGGATAGCATCGAGACGCAACTATGCATCTCAACGTTCTTCCTTACAACATTCAGAGAGGTTCCGTAAAGTGTCTCGATAGTCTTGTCTGGGGCATAAGAATTAACCCCGAACCCTCCAAAAAGGTCTAAAAATTGTAAAAACATCCCAAAATTCTCCTCAAACTAAATTATCTACAAAATGATAAATAAAGCACTTTAGATCCCTTAAATCAACAAAAATTAGACATAAAAAAATAGGACTAAATTGAGTCATATCAATAAATATTAATGAATCTTGTATAGACAAGAAATCATTAATTGCTTAATGGATTTTTCTCTTATTTTATGTGGATGATTTTTTACTCATCGCTAATGATGTAAAATTTCTATCTAACTTAAATAGTTGAGTACGAATCAATTCCAAATGAATGGTTTCGAAGGACTCAGTATGTTTTATATGTCCAAAATAGAGATTTCAAGGACAAAATATTAAGTTTGTCTCATACATCTTATATCTAACAAACTTGTTGTCAAATATTTGATACAAAAGTGGTAAGAATAAAAATTTATCATTCTGACAGGAAGATGTTTCTTTCCTAAGGGAGAGTATCCTAGGACACCTCAAATGTTGAAAACAAAAAAAAAATTATCTACGCCTCAGTAGGTGTTGTGGTTATTTTTTATGTTATGCGTTGAACTTAGAGGCGTTTGGATCCAAGAGTTGGGTTGAGTTGAGTTGAGTTGTGCAGAGTTGTTTTGTCAGTAAGTTCTGGAAATCAGTGTTTGAGGTGCAGAGTTGAGTTGAGTCAGAAAGTCAGTGTTTGGGGTTGCAGAATTGAATTGTAACGCCCCTACTTTTATAACATAAGTTCCTAGGGACATTACTACTCATGCATGCATTCGAGGCCTTAAATAACTTTAAATGAGTAAAAATTGATAATTCAAATCGATTTAATTTGGGATCCCATAAATACAAAACATTTACAACTAACTAACTTTGGCCTCAATTTAAAAATCGTTATACTACATAAGCGGAACTAAAGTCATTTTAAAAAAAAATACTTTCTAAATCATGTATGCGGAAAATCTTGACTTGGTTCCCATGACTTCTGTAGTGCATCCCCGTCACTCGCCTGGTATGACCTCGCCTTTACCTGAAAACATTTTAAAACAGAGAAAACACAACAAAGGTAAAGGGGTGAGTATTATAAAATACCCAGTAAGTGGGGATCGGGAAATGAAAACACATGCATATGACTTTCCTTTAAACCTGACTTTTAAACATGACTATTATTCGTGACTCTTAAAATCATAAAGTTTTCTGTAGTGGGACCTAAAACTTTCTTTCATAAAATCATAACTTTTTCTCTTTAGCTATACGTGGTCAATTGAGTCTACCTGAGTCTTTTCATATTGAGTCCCTCACAGACCTCTATAGGTTTGAGTCCCTCACATACCCCTATAAGATTTGAGTCCCTCACAAACCCCTATAAGTTTGAGTCCCTCACAGACTCCTATAAGTTTGACCCATAGGGTCTCTGATGTATGTTTTACCATGCATAAATTCTCAGGAGACCAATTGCCACAGCCTACAAAGCATGTTCATATACATACAATATGAAAGTTAGTCACACGTACATATGCAGTCATAATAGTTATACCATGTTTTCCCATATGTCAGTCACACGTACATATGCAGTCATAATAATGCACAATCACATAATCATAGCATAACTTTCATAGCTTTGAAACTTGAGTCAATCAATCATAAAACATAAATACATTTACATTTTCAAATACATGTTCATCACAGTGGCATAACTGAACATCTCGCTATAGGTAAATATACATAACTATATTAAAAAAACTCATTTTTCAAATACTTTGAAATCATTTCCATTCGGGTCCTTTCAAGCCCTTAAATCATATGAAAATTCTCTTAAAAGTTAAAATCGTGCATTGGGGACCTCTCGAACCCTTCGGAATAGTAATTCTTGGAAAAATCATTCTCGAAGGCAAATCCTTGAAATTCATCTTTTTCAATAAACACATGAGTTCACCCTTTTGAAATAAATCTTTCAAGGACATACCTATTTCCCTTTTTCAAATTAATTTATATAAAAATCCCTTACCTTAGCATAACTTGAAACTCCTCAAGCTCCGTTCCTAATTCAAGGTTCCTCTCAAGCTTGCTCGGTACTCGAATTCCTTCAATCCAACCCATTTTCCTAATTAAACAAATAATGAGTAAACTTATTTTTCAAATCCAATAAAAGATAAGTCGAATTACCACTAACGGAGGCTGAAAACGAACTCGAGGGATCAAAACAGTGGACCGAAGCAGCGACTCGGCGAGCGGCGCGGCACGTGAAGCGGCGCGTGGTGTGGTGAGGAGATCGCGCGATCGGGCGCGTGAAAGTCAGATCTGTGAACGTCGTGAGCCGATCTATTCAAAATCGATCCTGAAACCTCAAAAATTGATCAAACAACACCCAAAGACTCAAACCAAATCGTGAACCGGCGGTGACTGATCTGCACGATTCAGCGATCGGCAGCTCTATGATCGACGGCAGGGCTTCCGAAACTACGAAACCCATGTAGAAACGGCTTCGTCTGCGGCGGTGAAGCTTCTTGGTCGGTGACTCGGGACGTACGTTGCTCGCCGACGCTCCGCTTGTCGAGTTGGGCAAAGAACCGGCAGCTGGACGCACAACACCGTCGAGCTTCGACGTGCGACAGAAGTTTTCCATTGGCGGGGTGGATGCGTAGCGCGAACAGAGGTCGCCGGCTTCGACTCAGGCTAACGGTTGACTCGTTTGACGGCGAGCTGCAGATGCCGGTGTTTGAGAAGTATACTATCGACGGCGAGGGGGGGTCCTCCATGGCTGCTGCACGTGGAAGGGAAGAGAAGGTGGGGGTAAGCCTCGTGCAACGTGCCTCAAAAGAGAGAAACCCTAAATCTAAGATTTTGTTTTTCCTATTCCAAAATTGCCCCTCCTCTTCCATAGAAACACAATTTTGCCATAACTCTTAATTAAAAACTCAAATTATTCAATTCTCTCTAGTTTGTAAAGAAACCTTAACAAAATTCCAAGCCAAACTAAATATTCCATTAAATAAATCCCAGTATAACCTAAAAGGCACTTGATATTCCATTAATTTCAAGTGCCTTTCATTATGTCAAGGGTATCTGGTGTAATTTTTTGTAAAGTGAATAAATCTTATTTTTTGTGACTTTTTTCTTACATTTTTTGTTTCCATCAAATCAATTGCAAACGTATTTGTCTACAATTTCAAAACTTCATTATGAGATCAACTAAAAATTCACAATATATATCATCATTTGCAAGATTCATGGGATATTTTGAAATGTACTAGATATAAGGATTGATATTAATTTTTCTTTTCCAATAAAATTCATTTTTATCTTGTGTTATTGAGACATATTCTTCAATATGGAGTTTCTTCTTTTGAAGCACATGTTCACCATTACTCCATTTATTTTAATGTACTTAGGTATTAGTATTAATACTTTGTAAGAAAAACGTGGGTTCATTGTCTACAAATCAAATACAAACACATTTGTCTACAATTTCAAAACTCAATTATGTGATCAATTATAAAATTACAATATATATTACCATATGCCAAATGTATGTTAGGGATATTTGCAAAAGTAATGGATATTGGGTTTGATATCAATATTTCTTTTCCAATAAAATTCATTATTTATAACATTTACTCTTCAATATGAACTTTATTTCTTTTTGTATGCACATGTTCACCACTACTTTTTTTATTTTAATTTAGGTAGGTATTAGTATTAATACTTTGCATATGAAGAGTGTTTATTTAAATTTGTCTAAATACATGCATTGTTTGTGGACATCTTTAGAATGGAATAAATAGTTTACCTTGTGAAGATGTTAAAAATATGTCAACATACTTAAATATTTTATGTCATATTGAAGTTGCATATCTACAAAATATTAGATATGTCATCAAGGTCCTAGCAACGTCGTTATGTTGCCGAAATTTTCGGTGCAGGCGGTGTTGCTTAGTAACGTCCCTAGGAAATTTTGGGTTTGAAAAATTAGGGTCGTTACAGTTGGTATCAGAGCATGGGTTTTAGATTTTGCATACTCGCCTACATCGTAGGCAACGATCCTTATAACCTCTCGCAGGAAGTCACCTCGTCATCTGCATGTTTGCTTTGATTTTGTAGACTAGTTAAAGTTATTTAAGTTGCTTGTGTGTTAACATTTGTTATGTTATGCTTTTGACTTCTTTGTTATTGTGCTAAAGTAGTTTAATGATAAGCGCCGAACTTGTTGGTTTAACAAAGCTAGAGGTCCTTCTAGGATCTTTGCAAACGTCACGAACAAGGCTAACTTAACGAATTGATTTCAACTAAGAGTTTAGTTAGAAGATGAATCACTCGTAGATCAATCTTAGAATAAGGATGGTCACTCCTAGATCCTAAGACAACTCACTCCAGAATTAGCTTGATCGGGGCTAATCCAATGAATCGGTTAAACATCAAACCTAAAGCAAGATTTGAAAGAAAGTTAACACCAAATGGGGCTAAACAAAACACAAGTTTTTTTTCATAAAGGTTCTGCCTTTTCCATGCCAATACAAGCCTTTAAATAGGCCAAAATGGTCGTGCAAAGCACCAAAGACCAAAAGTCTTTAAAAAGCATTAAATGTGAAATGAAGAAAAAATTGACCTAGGAATTTAAAACTTGATTGCACAACGTTTGAGAGCTCTAAATATGGAACAAAAAATATAGAAATTCTTTAAATGGTCATAATTATCTACTGTAGGATCCGCCATGCATGACTATTTCGTTTGACGAGGTTTGACATCACGAAATCCCAAGAGGTGCAATCTAGACAGTCACATGTTCACATTTTCTGCACACTTTTTTTGTCCTCCGTGACATCTTTCAAACTAGACAACTTTTCCCGTACCATATTCACTTCATTCTCATCTTTACTTGTTGTACTAACATTATAAAGAATTTTGGGCTCAAAAATCTTGGTCTCTCCTTGTGCATTCACGAGCTTTTGGAGATACAATGTGAAAGCCTCTTGAATCTTCTTGGCCTTGCTCCTTGTTATTGCTCTTTCAGGTACATGCAATGGATCAATGGTTTTATTCACATCATCCCCCCTTTCTTTAAAAGGATTTTTCCTCAAATCAACGTCTTCATTTCCTACATCAAAAGGAGTCAAATCAACCACATTAAAAGTAGAACTTACATTGTACTCACCTCGGAGATCTAGTTTGTATGCATTGTCATTGATCCGCTCTAATACTTGAAATGGACCATCTCCCCTTGGTTGAAGTTTAGACTTCCTTTGGTCCGTAAACCTTTCCTTTCGTAGATGAATCCAAACCCATTCACCCGGCTTAAAAATCAATTTCTTTCTCCCTTGGTTCTTTTGAGTGACTAGCTTTTGATTTTTCTTTTCAATCCTTTCCTTGACTTCTTTGTGCAGATTTTTGATGTATTCGGCTTTAGAAACAGCTGCATCACTAGAAAACATATTAGGTGGTAAAGGTGATAAATCTAGAGGAGTTAAGGAATTAAATCCACACACAACCTCAAAAGGTGAACAATGAGTGGTGCTATGTATCGCTCTATTGTATGCAAACTCCACAAAAGGTAGAGTCTCTTCCCAAGACTTAAGATTCTTAGAAATCAGCGATCTAAGTAATGCCCCTACAGTTCTATTAACCACCTCGGTTTGCCCATCGGTTTGGGGGTGACAAGTTGTAGAAAACAAAAGCTTAGTTCCCAATTTACCCCACAAAACTTTCCAAAAATGACTTAAAAATTTGGCATCTCTATCACTTACAATGGTTTTTGGAATGCCATGCAATCTAACCACTTCCCTAAAGAATAGATTAGCTATATTAGTTGCATCATCTATTTTGTTACATGGAATGAAATGTGCCATTTTACTAAACCTATCAACCACCACAAAAATGCTATCATGATGTCTCCTAGTCTTTGGCAATCCTAGAACAAAATCCATGCTAATGTCAACCCACGGTTCACTAGGAACATCTAAAGGTGTATAAAGTCCATGTGGTTGTGTTTTAGACTTAGCTTCCTTACATTGAAACATTGCTTGCACACTTTATTCACATCCTTCCTCATGTTCAACCAATAAAAGTGTTCACACAACATGTTGTATGTTTTAAATTCCCCAAAATGTCCCATAAGACCTCCCCCATGAGCTTCCTTCACAAGTAACTCTCGAATAGAACACTTAGGAATGCAAAGTTTACCTTTCCTAAAAAGCATACCATCAAATACAACATGATCATGTACATTGTTTCCTCCTAAACATTGCATATACACATCATGAAATTCAGATTTCTCAACTTTGTAAAGCTCAATCATATGTTTAAAACCAAGAATCTTTGCACTAAGAGCAGAAAATAATGCACACCTTCTTGATAATGCATCGGCCACCACATTATCCTTACCTTTTTTGTAATGAATGACATAAGAAAATGTCTCAATGAACTCTACCCATTTCGCATGCCTCCTATTTAGCTTTGTTTGGCTTTTGAGGTGCTTCAAACTTTCATGATCAATGTGGATGACAAACTCTTTTGGCCACAAGTAATGTTGCCAAACTTGCAAAGTCCTCACAAGTGCATGCAGTTCTTTGTCATATGTCGAGTAGTTGAGTTGTGCTCCATTTAGCTTCTCACTAAAGAACATGATTGGCCTCTTTTCTTGCATCAAAACAGCTCCTATACCTATCCCACTTGCATCACATTCAATCTCAAAAGATTTGACAAAGTTAGGTAAAGCAAGACAAGGTGCATTGGTCAATTTATCTTTTAATTCATTGAATGCATCTTCTTGTTTTTCTGTCCATTCAAATTTCACATGCTTTTTGACAAGTTCATTTAATGGTGAGGCTATACTACTGAAGTTCTTAATAAACCTCCTATAAAAACTAGCCAAACCATGAAAAGATCTCACCTCATTTGCATTGGTAGGTGTTGGCCACTCTCGGATAGCCTTTACCTTTTCTTCATCAACTTGCACACCATTCCTTCCAACAATGAGACCTAGGAAATTGACTTGGTCTAGACAAAAACTACACTTTTTGAAGTTGGCATATAGCTTCTCTTCTCTAAGTTTAAGTAAAATTGTCTTAACATGCAAAATATGATCATCCAAGCTTTTTGAGTAAACAAGAATATCATCAAAGTACACAACAACAAATTTTCCAATGTACTCTCTCAACACATGATTCATTAGCCTCATAAAAGTACTTGGTGCATTAGTAAGGCCAAATGGCATAACAAGCCACTCATAAAGTCCAAATTTTGTTTTGAAAGTCGTTTTCCACTCATCTCCCACATGCATTCGAATTTGATGATAACCACTTTTAAGATCTATTTTTGAAAACAGATTAGCACCATGTAATTCATCTAGCATGTCATCCAATCTAGGAATGGGATGTCGATATTTTACCGTTATCTTATTGATGGCTCGACAATCAACACACATTCTCCATGTGTCATCCTTCTTGGGTACCAAAATCACCGGAACTGAGCAAGGACTCATGCTTTCTCTAACATAACCTTTATCCATGAGTTCTTCTACTTGCCTTTGAATCTCCTTAGTCTCGGTTGGATTGGTCCTATAAGTCGCCATATTTGGAAGAGTTGCCCCGGGTATGAAGTCAATTTGATGTTCAATCCTCTTAAAGGAGGTAAACCAGTAGGTGCATCTTCATGTAGAAACATATCATTAAATTCCTGCAAAAGAGACTTAAAAGAACTTGGCAAAACATCATTAGATTTTGGGTTAGTTGTTAAACACATCCATTTGCACATAAGTACAAATTTTGGTTGTTGTGTCAACAACACATTCCTCACTTCCCCCTTTCTTATAACCAAATTCACATTCTTTCTTTTTTCCTCAAAATCACTCTTTTTTCTCTCTTGGTTTTCACTCACCTTTTGCCTCTCACTTCTCTCTTTCTTTTCACTCTTCTCTTTTTCTTTTAACTTATTTTCTTCTCTCCTCTCTTGTTCTTCAAACTCTTTTCTTTTCTTCTCTAATTTCAAATGATCACAATGTACTTCATATGGAGACAATGGAAGTAAAGTAAATTTCTTCCCGTTGAAGGTAAACGAATACTTATTTTTCACTCCATCAAATGTGACCTCTCTATCATATTGCCAAGGTCGGCCTAACAATATATCCTCGCATGCATAGGTAAAACATCACAAAGTACTTCATCCTTATATCTTCCCAAAGTAAAAGGAATAAGAACTTGAGAATTTACCTTAAGTTCTCCTTTGTTTGTCAACCATTGAAGTTTGTATGGCTTTGGATGTGGACGGGTAGTAAGTTGAAGTCTCTTTACAAGAAAACTACTTACCACATTTGTGCAACTCCCACTATCAATCACCAAACTGCATGGACTTCCTTTAATTAGGCATCTTGTGTGAAACAAGTTTTCCCTTTGGTCTTCAACTTTGTCTTCCTTGATTTGCATACTAAGGACCCTTCTTGTGATCAACGATATGGAGTTACCTTCTTCAACATACTCATCATCACATATTTCAGATTCTTCCTCAAATGGGGCATCATGCTCCTCACATTCATCCTCCGAATCAACTACACCATTTCTTATCACCATAGCTCTTTTATTGACACATTCTTTTTTGCTCATGTGTCCAAACCCTTTGCACTTCCAACATTGAATAGAACTAGACTTTTCCCTTACCTCCTTTGAAGCTTCATTCTTTTTAGCATTGGAGCTTTCGGCCTCCACTCTTTTGCAAATGACAAACTTGCTTCTTTGTTGTGTCGGTTCATTCCTATTCACAAAACTATCCTTGTTCCATGCATTAGAGTTTGAAAAGGTACTAGCTTTTAGGTGTATACCTTTTTGAATGCTCCTTTTCTTCCTTCAATTGAGCTTCAATTTTGATAGCATAATGATACATATCTTCAAGGTAAGGTGGTGGATTTCTATCAACCGGATGAGTAATTTCTCGATTCAAACCTCCAAGGAATCGAGACATGGTGTCTTCCTCTTCTTCTCGAATTTTTGCTCTTTCCATCAAGGACTCCATCTCTTGATAATATTCAAGCAACATTTTTGTTCCCACTGTCTCAAAGATTGCAATTTAGTTTTCAAATCTCTTTCATAATGTTTTGGAACATACCTCTTTCTCATGGTTTCTTTAAGTTCTTCCCAAGTTTCTATTGGATCCTCTTCTTTCCTTCTTCTCTCGGATTTGAGATGTTGATACCATTCTCCCGCATGATTGGTGAATTCGGCAATGGCAAGTTTCATCTTCTTATTCTCACTATATGTATTACAATCAAATACATGTTCTATTTTTCTTTCCCATTGCAAGTATGCCTCTGAGTCCGCCGTACCACTAAAGGGTGGAATTCTGAGTTTCACTCCGCTATCCCTTTCTTCATTCACTCTTTCCAATCTTCTAGGTTGCACAATGTTTGCAACGTTATTTCTTCCTCTTTCCCTCACATTTCCTCTTCCTCCTAAGTTTCTTTCTTGTACCTGTAAATCAAACATGCCTTCATCTTCTTGCAAGATTCGTTCTTCTTTTTGTTGTTGTGCTCTCCTTTCTTCCCTTTCTTCCCTCATCATCTCCATCATACCTTGAATTTCTTGAAGAATAGCCATATTTGGATCTACCACTTGCGGAACTTTTGCGGAACTTTTTCTTTATTATCTTGTGACATTTTTGTTTTAAGGACCTCTCCACACTTCTCACCAAGATATCACTCAAGGACACTCGTGTTTATCACTCAAGGGTAGGCTTTTGGTACTAGGTCAAAGATGTAAGGGTTGGTTTAAAAATTTGGTGCAACCTTACTTTTCAACTTGATATAAAACTAAATCAATGATAACCTTTCACAAGCTAAGACTAGAGAAACTCATCCTAAGGATCTACAACTCAAAGTTTTGAGCAAATAAAATTTAAAATCAAGAACTTTTGTGTGTCTTGGATCCTTGAACACTTTTTTTTTTTACTACTATTTTTTTTCCACTTTTTGCTACTGCTTTTTTTTTCACTTTTTGCTACTGTTTTTTTTTTTTAATCTTTTTGCTACTGATTTTTTTTTATCCAAGAACTAAACACAAGGAAATTAAAGAAAAGTTTTAGGATTCCTTGTATTAAACTTTGTAAATGATAAAAAAATGACAGAAAATAAAGTAAAGCAAATTTAAGATATTTCACCTCTAGAGAGTCGGCCAAAGGATGTCGACCAACGAGCTCTGATACCAAATGATAAGCGTCGAATTTGTTGGTTTAACAAAACTAGAGGTCCTTCTAGGATCTTTGAAAACGCCACGAACAAGGCTAACTTAACGAATTGATTCCAACCAAGAATTTAGTTAGAGGATGAATCACTCTTAGATCAAACTTAGAATAAGGATGGTCACTCCTAGATTCTAAGACGACTCACTCCAGAATTAGCTTGATCGGGGTTAATCCAATGAATCGGTTAAACATTAAACCTAAAGCAAGATTTGAAAGAAAGTTAACACCAAATGGGGCTAAACAAAACACAAGTTTTTTTTATAAAGGTTCTGCCTTTTCCATGCCAATACAAGCCTTTAAATAGGCCAAAATGGTCGTGCAAAGCACCAAAGACCAAAAGTCTTTAAAAAGCATTAAATGTGAAATAAAGAAAAAATTGACCTAGGAATTTAAAACTTGATTACACAACGTTTGAGAGCTCTAAATATGGAACAAAAAACATAGAAATGCTTTAAATGGTCTTAATTATCTACTGTAGGATCCGCCATGCATGACTATTTCGTTTGACGAGGTTTGACATCACGAAATTCCAAGAGGTGCAATCTAGACAGCCACCTGTTCACATTTTCTGCACACTTTTTTTGTCCTCTGTGCCATCTTTCAAACTAGACAACTTTTCCCGTGCCATCTTCACTCCATTCTCATCTTGACTTGTTGTACTAACATTATAAAGAATTTTGGGCTAAAAAATCTTGGTCTCTCCTTGTGCATTCACGAGCTTTTGGAGATGCAATGTGAAAGCCTCTTGAATCTTCTTGGCCTTACTCCTTGTTATTACTCCTTCAGGTACATGCAATGGATCAATGGTTTGATTCACATCAAGTAGTTTAGAGTTTAAATTTAGATTATGGCTCGAAGATGTGGCCGTTGTAAAGTTCTAGAAACTTTCAAAGACGAAAGTTTTTCTTAGATGGGCATATTGTAACACCCCATAGTACTTTAATTATATTTATTTTAAATTTGAATATTTGGATAATTATATCAGGATTAGGAAATGTTGTTTTAAAGTTTAAAAAATATTAAGATTTCTGTTTTAAAAAGGTTTAAGATTCCTTTTTCTAAAATCATTAGAATTCTTTGTTCTAAAATGATTAGAAATCCTTGTTCTAAAAGGATTAGGACTTTTTTGTGCCTATTTAAACTAGAGTATTAGCAACTTAAAGGCACACTTCAAAACTCTCCCCTTCTTCTCCTTCTTCTTCTTTTCTACACTTTCTTTATCTCACCGGACCGTCATCGGGAAGTCGTCGGACCGTCGTCGGACCGTCGTCGGACCGCCGTCGAAAAGTCGCCAAACCACCACCGGAAAGTGAAGTGCCAGACCTAGTCGTCGGAAAGTCGTCAGACCACTACCGGAAAGTACTGTACGATTGAGTTAATAACTCCACTCCATGGAGTTTAGTTATTAACTCATTGATTATAATTACTGGTGGGTCAAACAAGGAGTTGGGTTACTAACCCAACTCAACCCAACCCAACCCCATCAACCAAACACCACCTTCGAAGGCCTTTGGATTGCATAGTTGGGTTGAGTTGAGTTGTGCAAAGTTGTTTTGTCAGTGAGTTCTGGAAATCAGTGTTTGGAGTGTAGAGTTGAGTTGAGTTGAGTCAGGAAGTGTTTGGGGTGCAGACTTGAGTTATTATGTCAGGGGTATCTGGTGCAGTTTTTTGTAAAGTGAATAAGTTTGATTTTTTGTGACTTTTTTCCTTACATTTTTTGTTTCCACCAAATCAATGACAAACATATTTGCTTACAATTTCAAAACTTCATTATGAGATAAACTACAAATTTACAATATATATTACCATTTTGCAAGATTTATGAGATATTTAGAAAAGTATTAGATATTGGGATTGATACAATTTTTTTTTCCAATAAAATTCATTTTTTATTTTATGTTATTGAGAACATATTCTACAATATAAAGAAGTTTCTTCTTTTTAAGCACATATTCACCATTAATCTATTTATTTTAATGTACTTAGGTATTAGTATTAATACTTTGCAAGAAAAACGTGTATTCATTGTCTACAAATCAAATACAAACACATTTGTCTACAATTTCAAAACTCAATTATGTGATCATTTATAAAATTACAACATATATTACTATTTTCCAAATGTATGTTAGGGATATTTGCAAAAGTAATGGATATTGGGTTTGATATCAATATTTTTTTTCCAATAAAATTCATATTTAGAACTTTTACTCTTCAATATAAATTTTATTCTTTTTTTATGCACATATTCATCACTACTTTTTTATTTTAATTTAGGTAGGTATTAGTATTTATACTTTGCATATGAAGAATGTTTATTTAAATTTTTCTAAACACAAGCATTGTCTATGGACATCCTTAGAATGAAATAAATAGTTTACCTCGTGAAGATTTTAAAAATATGCCAACATACATAAATATTTTATGTCATATTGAAGTTGCATATCTACAAAATATTAGATATGTCATCAAGGTTCTAAAATTTTCGGTGCAGGCGGTGTTGCTTAGTAATGTCCCTAAGAAATTTTGGGTTTGAAAAATTAGGGTCGTTACAGTTGATATCAGAGCATGAGTTTTAGATTTTGCATACTCGCCTACATCGTAGGTAACCATCATCATAACCTCTCGTAGGAAGTCGCCTCGTCATCTCCAGGTTTGCTTTTATTTTTTAAAGTAGTTAAAGTTATTTGAGTTACTTGTGTGTTAACATTTGTTATGCTATGCTTTTGACTTTTTTGTTCTTGTGCTAAGGTAGTTTAGAGTTCAAGTTTAGATTATGGTTCGAGGACGTGGCCGCTGTAAAGTTCTAGCAACTTTCGAGGACGAAAATTTTTCTTAGATAGGTATATTATGACAACCCGTAAAATTAGGTGCTTTAATTGTATTTGTTTTAAATTTGAATCTTTGGATAATCAGATCAAGATTAGGAAATGGTGTTTTAAAGTTTAAGAAAAAATTAGGATTTCTGTTTTAAAAAGGTTTAGCATTCCTTTTTCTAAAAGGATTAGAATTCCTTATTTTAAAAGGATTAGGACTTTTTGGTGCCTATTTAAACTAGAGTATTAGCAACTTTTCAAAACTCTCATATTCTTCTCCTTTTCTCCACTTTCTTCATCTCGCCAGACCGTCGTCGAAAAGTCATCGGAAGGTCGCCGGAAGTTTGTCGGATCGTCGTCAGAAGATCGTCAGAACGTCGTCGGAAAGTCGTCGGACCACCGTCGGAAAGTACTGTACGGGTGAGTTAGAGTTGAGTTATTAAGTCACCGATTATAATTGTTGGTGGGCCAAACAAGGAGTTGGGTTATTAACCCAACTCAACCCCATCAACCAAACACCCCCTTCTAGTTTATTATTTCTCAATTAGATGTAGCTATAAAATTCGTGTTTACTTTTGGTCACTTACCTGAACTCTACGCGCTCTCTAACGTGGTGGGGATCGGAGCTAGGTGATCTATCCAAATTCTACATCCTAGTATGTGTTTCATCTTTAAACTAAATGGCGCTCTGTTGAAGCTAAAGAGTGTTAATCTTCAATGGTCATACATTGAACTTGAACTCGAACTCGATGCTTGTGCCTGCATAGGTGTCTATCATTATCCGGTGCATCCTCCGACTTCATTTTCCTCTCACAGCAATTGTGGGCAAGTGCTGGCAGTGTATCCTTGGGTGGAACATATACTACATGCCTTCACTGCCTCGAAATCTATACCCAACCGACGAACAAAAGATG
The DNA here is from genome assembly GCA_036507285.1 of Trichosanthes cucumerina. Classification (NCBI taxonomy): domain Eukaryota; kingdom Viridiplantae; phylum Streptophyta; class Magnoliopsida; order Cucurbitales; family Cucurbitaceae; genus Trichosanthes; species Trichosanthes cucumerina. The sequence continues at coordinate 44,046,212 of CM071840.1, forward strand.
TTAGCTCATAAATTTTAGATTTTAACTCGCTTGCCACTTTTTAGTCTTAATAACCACTCTAACAAAAACTGTATTACTTGACATTTTTGGAATCTCATATTCTTATGCACTAGAAACGTCGAGAAAGCTACCGTCAAGAATAAGCCTACAATATGACAAACCAAAACCGTCAAAGTATGCTTTTTTTTTATATTTTTTTAAATGTCAAGGATGTTAAAATATTGACATGTCTAAAGCATCGTGTGTATAAATTTTTGATATTTATTATGTATCATTTTTGTTAGAATTTGACGTGTTTTATGCATCAAATATAGTTTTTTCTTAACGTTGTGGAAATGCTAATTTATTTAGTTATTAACGCATTATTTATTTAGTTCTTGACGCATTTGGCATGTCATGTTTGTTTTTTATTTTATTGTTTTTCAACTCTAATAAATGTCCTTTTCATCTTGAATCTCTTGCATTGTGTTCCAACAATCTGATATATTAAATATCCCATAACTTCATCAACCAAATAAACAATACACATTCAAGATCCATCAATCAAATTTCCACCAATAGCTTTAACAAAGTTCATATCTTCAACATTACTAAAGTATTCAACCTCATGAACAATTTCAAAATTACAAGAAAAATACATAACTATTATTCCCCATGAAATGTTTATACATATGAACAAATAAAAAAGTTACAATAACTATTATTCCCCATGGAAGTATATATAGCATGGTCAAATATAATTTCAATAAAATTATGGTGTTTGTCAAGTCAAATATTGTCAATTGTAAAAAAAAAAAATTAAAAAACCTCAAATAACTCTTTGAAGTTTGATCGAACATGTTGCAATTTGTAATTAAAGCCATTGATGCATAGGATCATATCTGATACATAAGAAAAAATGCAAAGAATGTAAGCAAAAAAATTAAAAGTGGAAGTTTGAATAACATATGTATACTCAAACGAACATAAACAACTAAACTCATCAAATTAACAAAAACAACTTAAGTTATCAAACTTTATTGAACATAAATACAAAATTAAACTAACTTATCGAAAATTCATGAATATAAACACTAAACTAAACATAGCAAAGCTTAAGAATATTATAACAACCAAATGTTTCATGCACACAAATATTAAACCCATCAAACTAATGTCAACTATTAAGTTATCAAAACTTAAACTTATTAACATGTAAAAAAAAAGTTAACTAACTTAACAAAATTGACAAACATAACATCTAACTTAAACTAAGCTTATCAAAACCATAAATATACTTTCAAAATAGCACCCACAATTAAGGTTATCAAAACTTTTGAATATGACAACATAACAAAAACACAAAAAACTTAACTTAAAAAGTAAACTCACGGCATGACCGACAATATCACTTAATTCAAAGACAACAACAAAGGAACCCTTAATGGGCTTAGCAACATTCCATGTCAAGTCTCGATTGAGCGGGCTCTACAGAATCGCACTATGTGTAGCCCTCTGCAAAATAATCACAAAACAATGTTCTCATATTTAGCAAGAAAAAAAATATGATAACTAAAGCATAGACAAAAGATTAAACAAGCAGTCACCAACTTGGTCGAAAATGATATCCTGCAGAATATTACAAGGGGAAGGGGAAGGTAATATCACTATTTTTGAATTTATATGACATACCATTAGACAAGCTATAATATGGGATGAGAAGAAAACATTCGAGAATAGTCATACCGCTTCGATCTAGAATGGATAGGTCTTGGTGAAGTTCATCAACAATAGTTTTATAGCAGGAAAAGTATTGATTCTAAGAGACAGAGTACAGGTTTTTTTGGAGTAAAACAATAAGGGCAAGACAAACAACATAATGTTATGAAAATTATACATCTAAAATCTAAAATAAACTCAAATAATCACAATAACATCTAAAATAAACACAAAGATTATAAAGTACTAAAAAACATAAACATAACACAAAACAACTACATTTACTTACAACTTAACTATCATAGAGTATACCAAAGATAATAACCTTGTAAACTTATCAAAACTAAAGAACGTAGCACATCTAAAACTCAACTATAACGATCGTAACTAAGTTGTCAAAACTAATGAAGATATAACATTAAAACTTAACTAAGTTACTAAAGTTTTTTAAAACAATAACAACTAATTCGTTGGTGACAAATTTAGTACACTCCAAACAAAAAAGACGGTAGAAAAGTAACAAAAATAACATTACCCTCAAACTAATTTGACTTATCATAGATACAATCAAACTTCAAAGGCATGCAAATTCATTCAAATGACACTTTTACAATAATACATTTGGAAAAACATCACACCCCCATCCATCAAATAGAGAAAAAAAAATCAATGTTTCTATGTTGTTTAGATTCTTGAAGAAGATGTTAAGACTCGTTAAGACGATGCTCCAGAACATGTATATTACAAAACGATCCAAACAACTCAGAAGGAGTAACACCCACTTCATAACCACGAACACGTCCATATTTCTCTGGAATTAGAAACTAAAACTCAAACAAAGATTGTTTGAAAACTCAATTTCAATAGAATAGAGAAACCAAAAATAGAACAAGAACTCAAAATAGAAGGTTAGAAGACAGTCAAGAAGAAATGGGTGATCAGCTTCATGAACAAAGAAGAAAAAAAATAGAACAAAAATTCAACTACATACAACAAAAGAATGTTGAATTGGAAGGCAGTCAACAAGCAACAAACAATCAGCTCAATGAATAAAGAAGAAATCCAATAACAAGAGAAAATAACAACAAAAACCAAAAGATCAAATTTAAAAAAAAAAAAAAAAGAAGAAGAAGATAGTAATGAAGAAATAAACCAACAGCTCAAGAATAGAGGAAAACAAAAAATGTGGCATTTCTTTCATCTACACTCTCAAAGAACTCTATATTACGCATAATCAACAAATAACAAATAGTTTATGCATCTTTGCCATCATTGTTTTAAATCTATCCCAGTGATGTTGAGGCGCAGCCAAGCACTCGCCTTAGGCGACAAGCGAGGCGACCTCGAGGCTTTGCGCCTCACACATGCTTGAGGCGAGCCCCTTCAACGGGGCGCACCGCCTCGCCTCTGGCGCAGGCGATCGCCTGCGAGTTTTCGCAGCTTTTTTTTTTAAAAAAAACTTTAAATAAATCTAAAATACTTAACTTAAAGTTCAAGAAACCCTAAAAAATCAGCCGACTCCATGCATATAGAGTTGCCGCTTCGTGTTTCCTTTTTATTTAATGAAAACGACAGCAACTCTTCACCTTATTCCAATCTATCGATTGAGGGACTCCATCGAAATTCAACTTTATTTATACTCTATATATTATTTATTTATATATTTAATTATTGTGTCTCGCATCACTCGGGCCACGCCTTTTTGTCGCCTCTCGCCTTCGGGTGATCACAGGGCTCGTCGCCCTGAGGTGTGCCTTGTGCTTTGAAAACACTGATCTATCCTCAAAATAATTTTCTAATTCAACAATTTGATCTTTGAGTACAAATTGGTCTCCTAAACTTTACTACAAGATAGACTTTTCATATCAACCCACAACCTATCAACCAATTTAACATTTCATTTCAAGCAAAATCTCACCTTGAAAAATTTGCTCTTTGCAATAATCTCATCCATCACTTCATTCTTGCTTTTGCGTTTTTGTAAAGTTAGATAATTGATTTCAGAAATATTAATTCATTGCCTAAAAATATGTATAGATATGCATATATGTGCTTAAACATACTTGCAACAAGGTTGTACATACAAATACATTCATATCTCTAGACCTACAACATAGACTAAAGTATAAATGCAATAGTGTCATATAAACTTGTATGGGTGAGTGTGCTACAATAGGAAGACAATGACCAAGCTTTCACATTTCTTCTTCCCTGTAAAGGCATAACTTCGGAAGTAGGAGAGCAGAAACTTATAAAATTTTAGCTACAACTTTCTGTAAAGGAAAAATCAAACAACATCCATGTGTTGCAATTGCAAGCATGAAAATAAATACAACCAATTTGTCCATATATGATGATAACATAAAAAGGAAGAAAAAATAGATAGCAAGGAATCTCACATATATCCCTCTACGCTGCATCACGATAATCCCTTTCCACATACTACAATGAGCAGTATTAATGAGATTTCAAAGAAACAAAAGAATAAGTTGATATAGGACTAGTATTCCAATAAGTATTGGTCAACAAAAGAGATGGGTTACCAATGATAATAAACTAAGTACGGTGTTCTTTTTTCAAATAATGAACTAAACAAAATAGGCATTGGGTTGAGAAAAAAGAAGGCCGCATTTGGAGAAAAATGATAAAGCATGTTTTGCAATGATATTTATGAACAAAAACTTTACACGTACTCTTAGTTCTAGCAACTGCTGCATAATTATCGTCGTCCGGCATTACTTCGTCCTCAAAATAGTCGTTTGCAAATAATGCACCAAGACTTTGGCTTCCAAAATAATCTTCTTCTTTTCCACCAGGCAACGATAGAAAGTCCTAATTACTCAAATTTCTCATGCCCACGAAAAATATCCTCCGGAACGAACATTGCACAGTTGAGTAACACCAACACATCTAAATGAATTTATGCAACGACAGAGGAAAAACCAGACAAAATGAAGTTAGGAAACCGACCTGGTGAGCATCCTGCGAGGGGATTACATAGGCATCGATACCAATGCTAGGTTCAGAGAATAACTCCTGGAGAGCTTGAAACTTGGAATTGGGCTCATCCTTAGGGTGGGGCTTTCTGAGGTTTGAGGAAGGCTTCAGTGATGGAAGAGCAACTTATGATGGTGGAACATTGTAGTCGATAGGAAATGGTGGAGAACACAGGGGATTGAGGATTGAAATAAAGGAAAATTGGGAAGGCAGAAGAGATGAAATGGAGGTAGAGAGATGTGGAAAAGAGATGGAGATTTTGGATTGAAGTCGGAAAAGACATAGCAGCGTTAGGGCATCCAACGATTATGTTATAATTATTTTTTCTTTTTTTCTTTTTTTAACGATATGCCTGACATTTTAGGGGTTGTGTGGCTCCTGTTTCGGAATCAAAATCGTGGGGTTTGTTTGGGGGTTCTGAAGTCTGGGAATCATAAATCTGTATTTGGGATGCAGTATTATGAAGCCTAGTAATAAGAAAATAGTGTTTGGGGTGCACTATTTTAAATCCTAGGTTTATGCTGTTTTTTTCCTTTTATTCTCTTATTTTTTTAGTGGATGTTCTGTGAATTGTAGATAACATAAATAGGTTACAAAATTGAAACTCTATTTTAGAAATTAAGAAATTGGAAGTCTAGGTAAGAAATTAGAGAATTTAAAACTCTACCAAGTGTTTAGAAAAGTATTTTTGGAACTCTATTTTAAAAATTAAAAAATTGAAAGTTCATTTAAGAAATTAGGGATTTAAAGCTCTATTTTAAAAAATATTTAGAAAAGTATTTTTGGAACTTTATTTTAGAAATTAAAAAAAAATATAAGTTTATTTAAGAAATTAGGGAATTAAAAACTTTATTTCACGTCACATAGTATTTTGAAAACTACTTTTTAGAATTCTACTTTAAAATTAAAAAAATTAGAAGTTTATTTAATAAATTAGGCAATTTGAAACTATATTTTATAGAGTATTCAAAAACTTATTTTTGGAATTCTATTTTATAAATTAAAAAAATTGGAAGTCTATTTAAGTGATTAGAACATTTAAAATTTTATTCCACAAAGTATCCAAAAACCTATTTTTGGAACTCTAATAAGAAAAGTGGTGATTACGCACAAGTTGGGTCGTTAGGGTAGTTGATTGCTCGAGTGATCGGGATATTGGGGTAGGCGTATACAAGTCTCTTGAGTGGTTGTCGAAAGTAGTCAGTAATAATGGTTAGGTTGTCGATGTAGTCATTAGAGTTGTCGTCGAAGGTAGTCGTCAGCGGTGGTTGGGGTCGCCAGTGTGGTCGTCGGAGGTAGTCTCCAGCGGTGGTTGGGGTCGTCGGTGTGGTCTACTGAGTTGTCGTTGGAGGGAGTCGTCAGCGGTGGTTGAGGTTGTCGGAGTTGTCATCGGAGGTAGTCGTCAGCGATAGTTGGGGTCGTCGGGGGTAGTCGTCAGCGATGGTCGGGGTCATCGATATGGTCGTCGGAGGTAGTCGCCAGCGGTGCCAAGGGTCGTCAGAGTTGTCATCGGAGGTAGTCGTCAGCGGTGGTTGGGGTTACCGGTGTGATCCTCGGATGTAGTCGTCAGCGGGGGTTGGGGTCGTCGGTATGGTCGTTGGAGGTAGTCATCAGCGGTGGTTGGCGTCGTCGGTGTGGTCGTCGGAGTTGTCGTCAGAGGTAGTTGTCAACGGTGGTCGGGGTCATCGGTATGGTCGTCAGAGTTATCGCTGGAGGTAGTCGTCAGGGTTGGGGTCGCTGGTGTGGTCGTTGGAGGTAGTCGTCAACGATGGTTGGGGTCGTCGGAGTAGTCGTCAGTGATGGTCGGGGTCATCGATATGGTCATTGGAGTTTTCGCCGGAGGTGGCAGGGGTTGCCGGTGTGGTCGTCGGAGTTGCCATTGGAGGTAGTCGTCAGTGGTGGGGGGTCGCTGGTGCAGTCGTCGGAGGTAGTCTTCGGCGGTAGCGGGGTCACCAGTGTGGTCGTCGGAGTTGTCGCCGGAGGTAATTGTCAGCAGTGGTCGGGTCACCGAAGTTGTTGCCGGAGGTAGCCATTAGATGTAGTCGGGTCACCGGTGTAGTTGTTGGAGTTGTCACCGAAATTGTTGTTGAAGTAATCGCCGAAAAATGGAAGATGACAAATAAAATAAGAAAACATAGAACAAACCCATGGGGTTGCACTGTTGTAACCCATGGGGTCTTGCTTCAAAACTAAGGGTTTTGAACACATTGGGCCAACACATGGTTTTGGATTTGGAATCCAAAACCATCCAAAGCCAAAACAGGGGGTCAAACGACCCCTTAAAAGTCTCAAGTTTTCACGTTACCGTGCAAAATCCACCCACCTCCACCTTTTACTCATTTTACTTGACTTTTTTTTTAAAGAAAAAGTATATTACATGACCTTTTTTCAGAAAAATGACTAGTAATTAAAACTACCAAGTGTCGAGTAACATATAATTTGTAGTAGTGAAGACAAGAAAAGTCTTTTATTATTATGGTTGATCCATGCTAGTTTTGGTAGTTTTATGTGATTTAGTGTTGATTTGGTAAGAAATCGAGCATAAAGTGTATTTTGGAGTGTTTGCATTCAAATGGAGTTAATTCGGTTCAATTTGGAGGTCAATTGGCAAATGAGTAATAAGAATAAGTGAAATGACCAAAATATACCCTTGATAAGAGTATCAAGATGTTGCAACGGTAGAATGTTGCAAATGCAGAACAACGTTGATATGCTATTGATCGCACTTGTCACAGGTATGCCAAATAAGTTTATAATTCGTACCACAAATATTTTGCAATATAGTGGCATGGTTGATCTGCAGGGACGCAGGTGTGATAATTTACCTACTTAATTAAAACTTTCTAATTAACCGGAATTGGGAGGGGGGGGGGGAGTTGTTTGTTGATATAAGAAAATTAAACGTAAGAGATTAAATATGTAGAAATTAAAAGGGTAAATTTAAAGGTACCTACTAAATACCGAATCAGTGTTCATCGGACTCAATTTTGTAACTAGGTCATTGGTAACGAAAGGTGATGTCGAATTACATTTTAAGCAATTAACCGACCTACCTGGTAAAGTCAGGCAAGTCTTCTAAGGGACTCTCAAAGCTAACTAACCAACCTAGTATCGATTAGTCCTAAATTAAGCAACATTTAAGTTTGGCACGATAGCGTTCCATGCTAAGAGGAGTTCAATTTCAATTTTACTCGGGAGTTGATTGTTTAGAGCTTGTCGAGGGCTCTATCAAAGGAAATTTATAATATCGATCTAAAATGAAATATTTGTAGTACTTAATAATAGACCGGGTCAAACCATAAGGAACCGAATTAAAATCTAATTTCTTTTATTTTGTTTTCTTTATGACTCAGACTGACACGGACTAAGGGGAGATAAACATAAGAAGACAGAAAGACATAAAGCAGTAAAGATAGGGAATACGATCTTACCTCAGACACCAATTTTAGAGTTAAACCAGGTAACAATGTAATTTCGATCACAACTACTAACAAGAACTTCCGATTAGCTATTTATTACCTAATCAAACTTCCCAGAACAGCCAGACACGCCAAGCTTATACCCTTTGAATCCTAATTAACTCAACCTAACATCAAGTTAATTAACCTAATTAGCTGGGCACGATAACGTTCCATACTAACGAAGCTAATTTCATTAAGATCTAAGGATTGGTTTGGACTAATTAATTAAACTAGGCATGTATTCTCAATTTAACTAAATTAGCTCTCTTGATTCTAGGTCCTATCATGCAATCTACATGAGAGACTAGCCTCTACGATGTAAACATGAGTCGACTCTTTTGCTAGCTTAATCTAGCTATGACAAACATTTGTAACGATAGGTTAACAGGTTATCAACAAACATGTTTGTACTAGGTATGCATTCTCAACACGAATAAGTTAATCATGCTTGTACTAGCCTCTACGTGTTAATCATGCATTAAGATCTAAGGGGTAATAAACATGCTAATGGAAATTCGGGTTCATCTCTATTTTACACTAGTCTAATCATGCATTCTCAACACGAATAAGTTGTCAATCTAACTATGAGCATACAAACAATTAAACTAATGTAACATAAATCTTATAAAAATAAACAATGTACCATGGTTTACAACCCAAAATCGACGTCGAATGCTTAGCCGAACATTAAATGAAGCCTTCCAAATATCGAGGATAAAGAAAAAATGGCTAAACTAACTTATACTACTGGTAAACATAAAGGAAAACTACCTTAAAGGCTCCATTTTCAGCAAAAATGAAGACTAAATGACCTAATTCACAAAATCTACTTTTCATACAAATCGTCACAACATCGAGAATCTATAGGCACCGTCTCGATGCTATCTTGAATTGCTCTAGTGTCACATGAGGCTCGCTGCAGCGTCTCGAAACGCTCTTCATTGCAACGTCGAGACGTTGTCCAACATCCACACATTCTCTAGACGCTTCGACTGTTGGGATATATGTCCTAATCTCGTATATGTTTGTAATATTCCTTATTGAAATAAATAAGATTTATTTTTTTCATCACTTTGTGTCTCGCATATTTAGAAACTTTATCCAATAAACTAAACTTCAGGGTCATTGAATTATGAGAGAACTAGAACTTGAACGGTGTGTAGTGGACACACAAGGAGGATCACGTTCGAGTTAATGACTCGAATGGTCTACAGTATACAGATAGGGTTGGAGACCTAATCCTGGATACGCTGTGGATGCAACATGCTTTGTATTAGATACAAACGAGGCGATCCAACTCGTTCATGTGGTTGACATGCGAGTGGGGGCATCCTGTGCAATGAGATTGTACAAGACTGGACCGTGAATTATTAGACCTACTGATGTAAGACCGTTAATAGTATAGGACTAATAACTTCGTAGATGACCAACAGTGACTCGACATTAATCCTGAGTGTATTACGGACTCCTGTCTGCAAGGGTCCTTTGACTAGTACGGGTGAGGGTGGTCACAGTTACTCACCCAATATGCCTATCTTCTCAGGGACAGGACCACGTGGGGAGTTGGGAACTTGACTACGTGAGATGAAATTCACTCGTTCCTGACTTAGAAAAACTAGAGGGGTTGTTCCCTTAATTGTTGTCTCCAGGGCTTGGACAACGGGCGCCCACCCTCTCACTGGATCGAGAAGGGTGGTGTTTATGGTTGGACCATACAACGTTTTTGTTCATTAGAGGAGCAGTGAGACTTAAGGAGCAAGAGGTAGACACAGGGGTAAAATGATAATTTGATCCAGCAGGGTCTACGAACAACCTGTGAAGGGTCGACTCACGGACATTAGTTATATCAATGGACACAACTTGTCCTACAGTGATGGGAGTGCAGCTACGGGCTTTAGTGGAGTGTTACGTAGCTAATGAATGTTGAATAACCGGGTCAAAGAGTTTGACAGGTTAATCACGGATCATTGGAGCTCGTTATCTGTAGGTCCATTATGTTCCTCGATTGGCTTAAACTGGATAAATTGAGGATTTACAGTTTGGTGTGGATTTGAAGTGTTCAAATTCATTAAAAGGGTATTTATGTCATTTATATGAGATATGATTGACATAATATATAGTTTAATGTGAATGAGATTCATAATAAACTATAGGTTAGCCTAATTGATCAATTAGTGCTAAGTTAGAGAAATTGGATTGAGAGAAATTAAATTGAATGTGATTCAATTTAAAATCCACAATTATACAAATGTGATTTGTGTAAAAGGTATAAGATATCTTATTATATGTGTTATGCAAATATGATTTGCATAACCTAATATTGTGGTAAAATGTTAAATAGGTAAAGATTTCAACTTCACCTATCACCATTATAAAAGGCCTTTGTGAGAAGGCTTTGTAAGATCATTTGGCCATTTCTTGGAATTTCACCAAAAAGAGCACTCTCATCTTTAAAATTCTCTCTAAAATTCTCTCTACCCCAAACCAAAAGGAGTTCCACCACTCTCCCTCTACCGACCGAGAACAACCGAGAAGATCGTTTTGGAAGTGTCCAGTCCATTCGGTTCAAGAGATCGTGATTATAGAGATCGAAAGCACGAAGAGTTCGTGATCGGAGAAGGAATTAGCGAAGAAGTGTTCTTCAACAAGTAAGTAACAATTACTCACTGTTTTTCCTTCGTTGTATGCATGTTTAGCCTAGAATCTATGAGAGAGGTTTAATTTAAGAAACGACGAACACCACGACGATTCAAAGTCATTTCCGTTGCGGGAGTTTCATTCCCTTCATCGACCAACATCTAGACGCTATTGTCAGGGGCATTATGGTCATTCCAATTCTATTTGTTGCTCGGTTGCTCAAATGACCTCTGGTTTTGAACGTTTGAATCCCAATTGGATGCATTTCTTCGATTTCATCTTTCTGGCTTGAAAATGTTGGGATGTTTGTCCTAATCTCGTTCTGTTTGTAAATTAATATTTGAAATTAATAAAGGTTATTTATTTCATCATTTTGTGTCTCGCATTTGTTACGAACTTTGTCCAATAAACTAAGCTCCAGGGTCATTGAATTATATGAGAGAACTAAAACTTGAACGATGTGTAGTGGACACACAGGGAGGATCACGTTCGAGTAAATGACCCGAACGATCTACAGTATATGGATGGGGTTGGAGACCTAATCCTGGATACGTTGTGGATGCGACCCACTTTGTATTAAGATACAAACGAGGTGATCTGACTCGTTCATGTGGTTGACATGCGAGTGGGGGCATTCTGTATAATGAGATTGTACAAGACCGGACCGTGAATTATTAGACCTACTAATGTAACACTGTTAACAGTATGGACTAATAACTTCGAAGATGACCATTAGTGACTCGACCTGAATCCTGAGCGTGTTACGGACTCCTGTCTGCAGGGGTCAATCCTTTGACTAGTCGGGTGAGGGTGGTCACAGTTACTCGCCCAATATGTATATCTTCACAGGGATAGGACCAAGTAGGGAGCTGGGAACTTAACTACGCGAGATGGAATTCACTCGTTCCCGTCTTTAGGGAAACTAGAGGGGTTGTTCCTTTAAGTGTTGTCTCCAGGGCTTGGACAACGGGCGCCCACCCTCTCACTGTACGAGAGGGTTGTTGTGTATGGTTGGACCATTACAAAGTTGTTGTTCATTAGAGGAGCAGTGGGTACTTAAGGAGCAAGAAGTAGACACATGGGTAAAACAGTATTTTGACCTAGCAGTGTCTACGAACAACCTATGAAGGATCGACTCATGGGCATTGGTTATATCAGTGGACACGTAATATCTTGCACTGACGGGAGTGCAGCTACGGGCTTTAGTGGAGTGTTACCGTAGCTATGAAGGTTGATTAACCAGGTCAAAGAGTTTGATAGGTTAATCTCGAATCATTGGAGCTTGTCTCTTTAGGTCCATAAGGTCCCTCGGTGGGCTCAAACTTGATTAAAAGAAGGTTTACTATTTTTGGTGTGAATTGAAGTGTTCAAATTCACTAAAGGGTATTTATATCTTTTATATGAGATATGAATGATATAATATATAGTTTAATGTGAATGAGATTCATAATAAACTATAGGTTAGCCTAATTGTTGAATTAGGGCTAATTTGGAGAAATTAGATTGAGAGATATTAAATTAGATGTGATTCAATTTAAAATGCACAATAATGCAAATGTGATTTGTAAAATGAGATATGAGATATCTTATAATATATGGTTATGCAAATATGATTTGCATAACCTATGGTTGTGGTAAAATGGTAAATAAGTGGAGATTTCAACTACACCTATCTTCATTATATAAACCCCTTTGCAAGAAGAGGTGTGGACTTTTGTTGCTCATTCTTGGTTTTCTCACCAAAACAATTAGAGAATTCTCTCTCAAATCAATCTCCTCCCTAACCATTAACCAAGAATCCCACCATTCTCCTTCTTCCTAAAGAAGAACAACTGAGAAAAAGTGGAGGGTGTCCGTTCATTTGGATTGTTCGAGGAGTTCGAGATCGTTAGGAGAACACGAAGAGTCCGTGATCATCGGAGGAAGGAACTTTGAAGACGGTCTTCAACAAGTAAGTAGACCTAACTTGTTGTTTTCCTTCCTAGAATGCATGTTTAATCTAAATTATGTGATAATTAGTTTTAACTTAAATAAGTAGCACAACATCACCACGACGATTCGATCGTCTTCCGCTGCGCTGGGACTCTCATTCCCTTTAAGTGGTATCAGAGCCATTCGTTGGTTCTTGTTGTTGCACTTAATTTTGTTAAAATTAGGTGTGTATTGCCTTTAATTCATGAGATGAATGTTTTTTTGCGAAATGGATGTTTTCGTTTTTGGCACTGTTCTAGATTTACATTTTAGGTTGATTGATCAATGTAAGGGCCCGTTGTTTTGGGCACTTTTAATTTAAATCGAGTCTGTAAGTCCGTGTCGTTCGTGGCATGAGATGTTGTGAATAAATCGGAGCAGAAACGGACGAAAATCGATGAAAAACAACAAGAGGTGCTTGTTGTTCTGTCAACAGCGTTGAGACGCTGTTCATCGGCGTCTAAACGCTGCGCATGCGGACGGAGACCTGGTTGCAGAGCAGCGTTGCAACGCTAGGCGTAGCGTTGCAGCGCCGAGGCGTGAAGCACGCGGGGCGTGACGCTGGACACTGCAGCGTTGCAACGCTGGCCATGGCGTTGCAACGCTGCAAGCGTAGTGGCCAGTTCGTGAGGCCAATGCGTTGAACGTGGGCAGTTGGTGAAGGAGTTCATCGTGGGGCATTTTTTATTTGTTTTAATTTTATTTTTAAAATGTAAAATGCATTTATATTTTGTATTTATTTTATTTTATTAAATAATATTAATATCAATGTTATATTAATGTTATTTAATTAAATAATTTCCCCTAAGAGCCAAAACCGATCTATTTTTGCTATTTAATTATTTTATGCATGTGATGTATGATTTAATTAAGTTCTATGTGCATAATGTATGTCATATAGATTTAAAATCCCACCTTAGGTTAAACATATTCATGCATCATTTGTATTATAAGTGTTATAATATATAGTTTGCATGATAGGTTATATTATAAGTGTTATAATATAATTAAATGCATGTTTTAATTTAATTAATATAAGTGTTATATTTTTAGATTAAAGTATGCTCATGCATTTTAATTTCATGTGATGAATTATTATGTTATAGTATAGTTATTCATGTGATGAATGATCAAGCACTATAACATAGAAATGCATGTAACCTAAGTTAATTATTAGTTTTAAAGTGTTTAGAACTTGAATAATTAAACTTAGGTTTTCTAGTTCTAATGGAATTAGGAAATCAAAATATAATGTTTGAATGGTGACTGATAAGTAACTCTGTTTAAGGAAGGTTTTGTCTAAGGCTGAGGTATTTAAGTTAACGCTTGCGGAACACCCCTACCTGGAAACTGACCTGGGAGTGAATTCGGTCCGGAGATTCTTAGGTTATATTTTTCGTGAGTGCCGTTAATTAAAAGTTGATTAATTTACTCACATAGACCTAAGTAATAATGTGATTATAAACTTAAGCCTAATTCAATATAAGAGTTATATTGGTAGACTTAGGTATATTTTAGCCGGTTTATCTAGGTCAATCCCGAAAATTATAAAGTGTTGAGTGGGAGGAAATAAAGCGTATGAGATACATTTAATTTTCGACCACAAATCTCCGTTAAGTCCGGACCGTGAGATCCATACTCGACATCGTTGCGCAAATGGGAACGTCCCCCTTCGAATGGTATCAGTATGGGTCAATATCAAAGTGGATGGAGAGAATACTTATAGTAAGTGGGAGCGGGACCTATGAAAATGGGACCTACGGTCTCTTCTTTCGATTCACACCGTGAGACCCCTATGATCCGCCTGTTAGTTTGGCCTGGACCAGACAATCCCTTTGGAGGGCCTTGATCATGGGAGTCGGAACACCGTGAATTCTCGAAAGGGATACAGTTTCCTTGTTGGTTTTCCTTCGTAGTTCACCCTTCGGTGGCTATTGTTTGGACGGATACTTGGAAACTTAAAGATTGAGGGTGACACTCACATAATTCGTTAAGGGTTAATGAATTCGACCAAATAATCGTAACTGGACGCCTAATGGAATAAGAGTTATTCTGGGATTAGGGTCTGCTCGAGAAAGTCTCGTTCTAGAGGAGGAGTGTTTATGTTCACCCTTCAGTGGCGGTCATTCTAAACCTTTAGGATATCATTGCAATTTTTAAATGACCTAGGGATCATAAGATTAAATTTTGCTAAAACTTGATTAGATTTCAAAAAGTTTTTGCGAGACTGACACAAAATTATTTTTGATTTTTTCAGCTAAAAATGTTTAGCTCAATTATCGCTTTACTCGCTTCCGACAAATTAGTGAGAGATAACTTCCGAATGTGGAAGAATAACATAAACACGATTCTTGTAACCGACGACCTGAAGTTCGTCCTTACTGAGGAGTGTCCTCAGTTGCCGACCTCGACTGCATCACAAAGTGTTCGTGATGCATACGATCATTTGATCAGGGCCAATGAAAAGGCCAAGGTCTATATAATTGCCAGCTTATCTAAAGTCTTGGCAAAGAAGCACGAGTTGATGATCATCGCTAAGGAGATCATGAGTCGTTGCAGGACATGTTTGGACAAACGAAATTCAAAAGTCGTGCACGATTCGCTCAAACACGTCTTCAACGCCCGAATAAGAGAAGGGACGTCTGTCCGTGAACATGTTCTGGACATGATGACCCACTTTAATTTGGCGGAGATGAACGGGGCTTCGATCGACGAGTCGAGTCAGGTCAGCTTTATTCTGGAGACTCTTCCGAAGAGTTTCCTTCCGCCAGTAGCAATGTTGTTATGAAAAAATTAGCTACACTCGACTACCCTCCTCAATGAGCTACGTAACTTCCGGTCCTTGATGAGGATCGGGACACCGAAAAGTCGAGGCAAATGTTGCCTACTGAGATCATATCACGGGGTTCGACCTGCGGGACCAAATCATTGTTCTCTTCTCACTTTGAAAGGGAAGAAGAAAATGAAGAAGGGTAAAGTTGACCGAGCTGCCGCCCAAAAGGGTAAGAAGGTCAAAGAAGTTGCAGAAAAAGGAAAGTGTTTCCACTGCAATGGGGATGGTCACTGGAAGAGAAAATGTCCCAAGTTCCTTGTCGAGAGGAAGAATCAAGGTAAATATGATTTACTTGTAACTGAAACTTGCTTAGTGGAGAGTAGTGACTCTACCTGGATATTGGATTCGGGCGCCACTAACCACGTTTGTTCTTCTTTTCAGGGAATTGATTCCTGGCAGCAGCTGCGAGAGGGTGAGGTAACTCTACGGGTTGGATCCGAGGAGATAGTCTCTGCTACAACTATCGACAAAGTGAAGCTTTTCTTTGGCAGACATTACATTTTGTTAGACAATATGTACATAGTTCCAGGGTTTACTAGAAATCTCGTTTCTATTTCCTGTCTTTTAGAACAATGTATCTCTGTTTCATTTAATTGTAATAAAGCGTTTATTTCCAGAAATGGTAATCTTATTTGTTCAGCTTCACTTAAGTCAAATTTGTATGTTTTAAAGCCTAATTCGATCAAAAGCGTTTTGAACACTGAGTTATTTAAAACTGCAGAAACACGAACTAAGAGAGTTAAAGTTTCTCCAAAAGAAAATGTTCATCTTTGGCATATAAGGTTAGGCCACATTAATCTCAATCGGATTGAGAGATTGGTGAAGAGTGGACTTCTAAGTCAGTTGGAAGAAAACTCTTTACCGGTGTGTGAGTCATGCCTCGAAGGCAAAATGACCAAACGTTCTTTTAGTGGAAAAGGATATAGAGCCAAGGAGTCCCTTGAGCTTATACATTCTGACCTCTGTGATCCGATGAGTGTTAAAGCACGAGGTGGTTACGAATAGTTTGTATCTTTTATAGATGACTATTCGAGGTATGGGTATATTTACCTAATGCATAAGAAGTTTGAAACTCTTGAAAAGTTCAAGGAGTATAAGACTGAGGTTGAGAACCTGTTAGGTAAAACCATAAAAACACTTCGATCGGATCGAGGTGGAGAGTATATGGAAACTGAATTCCAGTACTATATGATAGAACACGGAATTACGTCCCAACTCTCAACACATGATATGCCACAGCAGAATGGTGTATCAGAGAGGAGAAACAGAACCCTGTTGGACATGGTTTGGTCGATGATGAGTTATGCTCGTCTCCCTGATTCTTTTTGGGGTTACGTAGTAGAGACTGTGGTTTATATTTTGAACAACGTTCCGTTGAAGAGTGTTTGTTAAACACCTTTCGAACTCTGGAATGGCCGTAAAGGCAGTTTACACCATTTCAGAATTTGGGGATGCCCGCCCCACGTGTTGGTGTCAAACCCGAAGAAATTGGAACCCCGTTCAAAATTGTGCCTATTCGTAGGTTACCCAAAAGAGACTAGGGGTGGTCTATTTTTCGATCCTAAAGAAAATAGGGTGCTTGTGTCGACAAACGTCACTTTCCTTGAGGAAGACCACATCAGGGATCATTTGCCTAGGAGCAAAATCGTGTTAAACGAAATGGGCAGTACGTCAGCAAGAGTTGCTGATGGGGCTAGTACGTCAACAAGTGTTGTTGATCCTAGCACGTCAAGTCAAGTCCGTTCCCAAGAGTTGGGAATGCCTCGACGTAGTGAGAGGGTTGTTAGACAGCCTGAACGTTACATGGGTTTAGCTGAAATCCAAGTTGTCAATCCTGATGATGACTACAAGGATCAATTGACCTATGATCTGGCAATGGCTGATGTTGACAAGGACGAATGGATTAAAGCTATGGACCAGGAAATGGAGTCGATGTACTTCAATTTTGTCTGGGAGCTTGTGGATCAACCGGATGGGGTAAAACCTATAGGTTGTAAATGGATCTACAAGCGTAAACGTGGCATAGATGGGAAGGTGCAGACCTTCAAAGCACGATTAGTGACAAAGGGTTTTACCTAGGTTGAAGGAGTTGACTATGAGGAAACCTTTTCACCTGTTGCCATGGTAAAGTCGATCAGGATCCTTCTAAACATTGTCGCGTATTATGACTACGAGGTATAGCAAATGGATGTCAAGACTACCTTTCTGAATGGCAACCTTGCCGAAACCATCTATATGGACCAGCCCAAAGGGTTCGTTGCCCAAGGCAAAGAGCAAAAGGTTTGCTGGCTTCATAGGTCTATTTGTGGACTAAAACAAGCCTCGAGGTCTTGGAATATAAGGTTTGATGAGGCAATCAAATCTTATGGCTTTGATCATAATGTTGACGGGTCTTGTGTCTACAAGAAAATCGTCGACAAAACTGTCGTATTTCTGATATTATACGTGGATGATATCCTTTTCATTGGGAATGAGGTAAGATTTCTTACTAACGTAAAGAAATGGCTAGCTTCGCAATTCCAAATGAAAGATTTGGGAGAAGCTCAGTATGTTCTAGGTATCCGCATTGTGCGAACCAGGAAGAACAGCAACGCCGCCATGTCTCAAGCGTCTTATATTGACAAGATGTTGTCTAGATATAAGATGCAGAACTCCAAGAAGGTCTTGCTGCCTTTCAGGCACGGGGTTCACCTGTCTAAGGATCAGTGTCCTAAGACTCCTCAAGAGTTTGAGGATATGAGACGGATCCCCTATGCTTCAGATGTAGGGAACCTGATATATGTCATGTTGTGTACTAGGCCTGACATCTGTTATGCAGTAGGGATTGTCAGTAAGTATCAATCCAATCCAGGATTAGATCACTGGATGACCGTAAAGGCAATCCTCAAGTATCTTAGGAGAATGAGGAACTACAGCTTAGTGTATGGCGTTGGGGATTTGATCTCACGGGATACCGCATTCGACTTTTCGACCGATAAGGATTCTAATCCACTTCGGGGTCAGCCTTCATTCTGAATGGAAGAGTTGTAGTATGACGAAGTATCAAGCAGGGATGCATCCCTGATTCCACTATGGAAGCGGAGTACGTTGTGGCTTGTGAAGTTGCAAAGGAAGCTGTTTGGCTTAGAAAGTTCATGATAGATTTGGAAGTTGTTCCAAATATGAACTTACCGATCATACTTTTTGGGACAACAGTGGTGCAGTAGCCAACTCCAGAGAGCCTCGGACCCATAAGAGAGGCAAATACATTGAGCGGAAGTATCACCTGATACGGGAGATTGTGCACCGCGACGACGTGACAGTCACACAGATAACGTCGGAGCACAACGTAGCTGATCCATTTACAAAGCCCCTCACGACTAAGGTGTTTGAGGGTCACCTAGAGAGTCTAGGTCTTCGAGTACTTCCTGACTAGGGCAAGTGGGAGATATGTAAACGGGTATTCATGCCCTAGTTTATTGTATTACTTCATTTTAATTTATGTACATTTCAGAAATGTATTTACTCCACTAGCTTAGTCCAAGTGAGAGTTTGTTCGGATGTTTGTCCTAATCTCGTTCTGTTTGTAAATTAACATTTGAAATTAATAAAGGTTATTTATTTCATCATTTTGTGTCTCGCATTTATTACAAACTTTGTCCAATAAACTAAGCTCCAGGGTCATTGAATTATATGAGAGAACTAGAACTTGAACGGTGTGTAGTGGACACACAGGAAGGATCACGTTTGAGTAAATGACCCGAACGGTCTACAGTATATGGATGGGGTTGGAGACCTAATCTTGGATACGCCGTGGATGCGACCCATTTTGTATTAAGTTACAATCGAGGTGATCTGACTCGTTCATGTGGCTGACATGCGAGTGGGGGCATCCTGTATAATGAGATTGTACAAGACAGCATCAGTGAATTATTAGACCTCGCGATGTAACACCGTTAACAGTATGGACTAATAACTTCGTTGAGATGACCATTAGTGACTCGACCGAATCATGAGCGTGTTACGGACTCTTGTCTGCGGGGTCTGTCCTTTGACTAGTACGGGTGAGGGTGGTCACAGTTACTCGCCCAATATGCCTATCTTCTCAGGGACAGGACCAAGTAGGGAGTTGGAAACTTAACTACGCGAGATGGAATTCACTCGTTCCCACCTTTAGGGAAACTAGAAGGGTTGTTCCTTTAAGTGTTGTCTCCAGGGCATGGACAACGGGCGCCCACCCTCTCACTGGTACGAGAGGGGTTTTATGTATGGTTGGACCATTACAACGTTGTTGTTCATTAGAGGAGTAGTGGGGACTTAAGGAGAAAGAAGTAGACACAAGGGTAAAACGGTATTTTGACCCAACAGTGTCTACGAACAACCTGTGAAGGGTCGACTCATGGGCATTGGTTATATCAGTGGACACGTAATATCTTGCACTGACGGGAGTGCAGCTACAGGCTTTAGTGGAGTGTTGCCGTAGCTAATGAAGGTTGGTTAACCGGGTCAAAGAGTTTGATAGGTTAATCTCGAATTATTGGAGCTCGTCTCTATAGGTCCATAAGGTCCCTCGGTTCGCTCAAACTTGATTAAAAGAAGGTTTACTATTTTGGTGTGAATTGAAGTGTTCAAATTCACTAAAGGGTATTTATATCTTTTATATGAGATATGAATGATATAATATATAGTTTAATGTGAATGAGATTCATAATAAACTATAGGTTAGCCTAATTGTTAAATTAGGGCTAATTTGGAGAAATTAGATTGAGAGATATTAAATTGGATGTGATTCAATTTAAAATCCACATTAATGCAAATGTGATTTGTAAAATGAGATATGAGATATCTTATAATATATGGTTATGCAAATATGATTTGCATAACCTATGGTTGTGGTAAAATAGTAAATAAGTGGAGATTTCAACTCCACATATCTCCATTATATACACCCTTTTGCAAGAAGGGGTGTGGACTCTTGTTGCTCATTTTTTGTTTTCTCACCAAAGCAATTAGAGAATTCTCTCTCAAATCAATCTCTCTCTCAAAATCTTCTCCCTAACCAAAAACCAAGAATCCCACCATTCTCCTTCTTCCTAAAGAAGAACAATTGAGAAATCGAGTGGAGGGTGTCCGTTCGTTGGAATTGTTCGAGGAGTTCGAGATTGTTAGGAGAACACGAAGAGTTCGTGATCATCGGAGCAAGGAACTTTGAAAACGGTCTTCAACAAGTAAGTAGACCTAACTTGTTGTTTTCCTTCCTAGAATGCATGTTTAATCTAAATTATGTGATAATTAGTTTAACTTAATTAAGTATCACAACATCACCACGACGATTCGATCGTCTTCCGCTGCGCTGAAACTCTCATTCCCTTTAGAAAATACCTACAAAATAAGATAACAAACATATAAAAACTAATAAACTCGCATAAATTAGGTACCAAATATGGGTACATTTTGAGTCCTATCATTGATTAACCTCTAATTTAATTTAGAAAGCCTAAATGAAATTACGAAGGTTCTTGGGACCCCAAGCCTATCAAGTAATCTACAGGGAAGAGGTTAAACCACATTCTACGCAAACACGAACCGACCTAGATACTACTAAATTAAGCATGTGATCAGAGTGATAAATTCCAACAACATACAAGTAAATCAGAGTCCA
Source organism: Trichosanthes cucumerina (assembly GCA_036507285.1). NCBI lineage: Eukaryota > Viridiplantae > Streptophyta > Magnoliopsida > Cucurbitales > Cucurbitaceae > Trichosanthes > Trichosanthes cucumerina. Next base: position 44,067,450 of record CM071840.1, read on the forward strand.
AACTTGCTTAGGATTTATAAATCAACAACTAATTAAGATACAAAACCTCCTAAGTTATAAAACTGACTCAAATCGACCACGACTCAATGTTACGACTAGCCGAAAGCCTCGAAATCTTCTCCCGACGTCATCCAAGACCAACAAAAACAACCCAAATTGGGAAAGAAAAAACAAAAGTAGAAAAATCGTAGAGAGTCTCGGGAAAGGAGCTGTCAAAAATTCCTAAAATGGAAAGATTCCCTTTTATTCTTCGAAGCAGCGTCGAGACACTGTCACCTTAAATGCCAGTGTCACAAAGGGCTCGCTGCAACATCGAGTGAGGCTTAACGTCTCGACGTTATGGACAATATCTCGATGCTACCATGTATCTTCAGCTACTACCTTGCAGCATCGAGCAGGGCTCAGTGGAGCGTCTCGACGCTGCTGCAAAAAAAAAATAGACATTTTAGGCTCTTTATCATCAATTGGTACTTGGTTGACCATTGGATAAGCTTGGTTGTTCCACCTCGAACACTCCAAATTAGCTCTAAAAATGGCGGAAACGACTCCAAATGCTAACTAAATTACCTGTAAAATATAGAATTAAGCACATTAAATCGACTTAAATACCAAGGATTATGTATAGAAATTAAGACTTATTTGAGTGTTATCAGCTATCTATATCATTTAGATGTTGTCATAAACATGCGCGTTGCAACTTCATTTAGCGCTATGGAGCGATGAGATTAATGGTGGTAGCATCTCGATACTAGTTGTAGTATCTCGACGCCACTTTAGTTTTTATAAAAAGAAAATTTCCATATTTAGGTAAATTTGTCTCGTTTTTTTTTGTCGCTATGATCCTTTTTAGGTATTTTTTTTATCAATCCTTGGTGTTGGGCTTCACCATTTCAATGCTTGACTAGATTTTCGACACCGATTCCGATTTGTACTAAATTTCTATCTGCAATTTCACACTAGTAGAAAAAAGGGTTTTAATGACGAGCGCGCGCTCATCATCTATGCGAGTGTCATTGTATGTTACAATGACGGTCGAGTTTTGATGACGGGCAATGCCCGCCATTAAAATTGTTGCCCGTCATTAAAAGTGGGTTGGAACCCAGTTTTTAATGACGGGCAATGTCCGCCATTAAAAACTGGATCACTTTTTATGACGGGCATTACGCGTCATTTATATTTGAAAAAAAAATTTAAAAATCTATTGTCCGTCATTATTTTAGTTCATAATTTCTTATTTAATGACAGACAATGACCGTCGTCAATTTTAGCATAATTTAATAAAAAAAAGTTGATAGCCCGATGGCTAACCAACAATATTTAATAACTAATTACCTGAAATGTTGCAAATATATTAACTTCTATATTGAAACCACACATGAAATCACTATACAAATTTACAAACATGCAACAAAAACACTTTTATATCTAAAACATACATGAAATCACTAATCCATAACAACATCTAACAAAATTCTTTTTTAACCAAAACAATGCACATAGAAAACTTTTATATCCAAAACTCCAAAACCATAAACTACTATATTACAAACCATAAACTCCTATATCACAAACCTTAACGCCTGTATCACAAAAACTATAAACTCGTATATCACAAACCTTAACCATAACTCTAAAACCATAAACTCGTATATCACAAACCTTAACCATAACTCTAAAAGCATAAACTTCTATATCACAAACCTTAACACCTATATCACAAAAACAATAAACTCTAAAACTAACACGAAATCAAGCCAATAAGTAAAAATTTCGGCATGACCTCTACAGAACATCAGCTAACCATAACCTGAAACATTGCAAAACACTTCTATATATCCAAAAAAACATGAAATCACTAATTCATCCACAAACATCCAACAAGATTCCTTTTACGAGAAGAGCATAATACTTCATTATAAAGAATACACATGAGACGATCTCTACATAACCTTATCGTCTATATCACAAAAACCATAAACTAGTATATAAAAAACTTTAACCATAACTCTAAAACCATAAACTCCTATATCACAAACCTTAACACCTATATCACAAAAACAATAAACTCTAAAACTAACACGAAATCAAGCCAATAAGTAAAAATTTCAGCATGACCTCTACAGAACATCAGCTAACCATAACTTGAAACATTGCAGAACACTTCTATATATCCAAAAAAACATGAAATCACTAATTCATCCACAAACATCCAACAAGATTCCTTTTACGAGAAGAGCATAACACTTTATTATAAAAAATACACATGAGACGATCTCTACATAACCTTATCGCCTATATCACAAAAACCATAACAATGGCATACCCTATTTAATATATTATTTATCGATCCATATACCCTCACAATCATTTCTAAGATATGTGGATGACATTTCGTCGATTTCATGGGTCACATCAATATTAGGCATTTTTTCTAGGACCCCATATCCACAATCTTGAGCGATATCAACATCAGCCTCAAAATATTCTTCAACTATTCTTTGAGGAGGGGTTAAAACCACCGACCATCGAGGATCAAGCGGGTCTTTCACATAAAATACTTGTTTGGCTTGAGATACTAAAATAAATGAGTGTGATCTATCTCCAATTCGATTAAGGTTGACAGTTGTAAATCCAAGGTCATCTACTTTAAGTCCATTATTATTCTCAACCCAGTCACATTTTAACAAAATAAATGTCAATTTTCGGTAATCAATCTCCCAAATCTCCTGTATTACACCATAAAAGGTCATGTTTGACATAACCAAATTTTTATCCTTAGCACTGGAGACTTGCATTGTGTTTGCTGTTATAAGAATTCCACTATTTTGGGTATTCCTAATATCATCACGTTTCTTCGTATGATAATGAGTATCATTGACCACATAACCACAAAAGGTGGCTACATCTGGACAAGGCCCATGAGCTATCCATCTTAAAGAAGGTGATATGGAGTTGTTTGACACCTCGAGAGCAAGTTGAACCTGAAAATGTACGTTGTAAATTAAGTAGGAATAAACATTAAACTCACTCATTACAAAAGTTTCATCTCAAGATTACCTGATCACGCAACCATCTGCTAAATGTGCGATTATGTTCAGCTTGAAGCCACTTTTTGTTTTTGGATCTACTGGGATTGAGTTTAGATAGAGTTTCCATGTGTTGCCTAAATTCATAGAACACATGAAAATTATTAAATCATTCCATAGTTGGAAAGTTATGCGAAAGAATTGAGATTTACGTATCCTACGTATGGAAGCACGTCATTCACATTTTGAAGAACATAAAGATGAGCTTGATCCAATTGTTCCTTATTGGGTTTGATATAGTGAGCAATAGACAATGGTCTATCAAAATCAGATTTCTCTTTCCTTATCGTTGAACGTACCCCAATAGACTCAACCCTAGAGAGAAATTCAGAACAAAATTCTACAGCCTCCTCCACAATATAATTTTCTCCAATGCATCCTTCTGGTCGGTTTCTATTTCGCACATAACCTTTTAGAACTTTCATATATCGTTCAAAAGGATACATCCACCTCAAAAACACTGGTCCACAAAATTCTATCTCTCTTACAAGATGGACTACAAGATGTACCATTATCGTGAAGAATGTCGGTGGAAAATATTTTTCTAACAAGCACAAAGTAACCACTACATCCTCTTGCAAGCCTTTTAACTTTGATGAATCGATCGCTTTACTACATATGGCATTGAAAAAGAAACACAAACGAATAATTGCATATCTAACATGCTTTGGTAAAATACCACGTATATCCACAGGTAATAATTGTTGCAGAACATGGTGGTCATGCGATTTGAGCCCATAAAGTTTCAAATTTGTGAGCGACACTAAACTTTGTATATTGGATGAATAACCTTCAGGTACTTTAATTTCTGATAGTGTCTTACACAAATTCAATTTCTCCATCCGCGATAGTGTATAACATGATGAAGGTAAGAGGATTCTTTTCTGTCCTAATTGAGGGGTCAACTCTTACCTAATGTTCAATTCAACCAAATCTACACGAGTTTTTAATCCATCTTTTGTCTTGCCGGGAATATCAAGTAACGTGTCAATAATATTTGCACACACATTCTTCTCAATATGCATCACATCTAAACAATGTCGCACGTCAAAATGTTTATAGTATTCTAACTTAAAGAAAATATAGTTTTTCTTCCAATAAATGTTTGAAGGATCTCCTTTATTTTTTTCCTTTCTTGGCTTCTTTCCAAACGAATATTGAAGTCTACTAACTTTCGCAAGAATTTCCTCTCCACTTAACGGTCCAGGAGCAAATTTCAATTCTTGTTTCACCATTAAAAGCTTTCGTCTGTCTTCTATATGGATGATTACGGGGTAAATATTTTCGATGTCCATGATATGCCATCTTTTTCTCTTTTGGTAAATAAGTGGATGACGTTTTTTCCCCACATATTGGGTACACATGATATCCTTTTACTGTACAACCACACAAATTGCCATATGGAGGAAAATAATTAATAGTCCATAATAAAATAACTTTAAGTATGAAAGATTGTTCATGATGTACATCGTAACACTGAACTCCATTATTCCAAAGTTTTTTCAGATCATCGACTAATGGAGCTAAATAAACATCTATGTCATTCCCTGGTTGTTTAGGCCCAGATATTAATGCATTTAACATAAAAAATCTTTGTTTCATGCATAACCATGGAGGTAAATTGTATGTCACCAACATAACTGGCCAACAACTATATCTACTACTAAGATCACTGTGTGGATTGACTCCATCAGTTGAAAGAGCAAGACGAAGATTTCTAGGTTCTAAACCAAACTCTGGCCACAAATCGTCTACTTGCTTCCACGATAGTGTATCCGCAGGATGTCGTATGTACCCATCAATTACTCGTTCATTAGCATATCAAGTCAACAAACTCGATATTTCTTTACTACGAAACATTCTTTCAAATCTTGGGATAGGAGAGAAATACCACATGACTTTCGCCGGAATGTTCTTCATCACATCCTTCGAATTTTTTCAAAACTTCCATCTTGATGTTCCGCATGTAGGGCATACTTCTGCATCTGCAAGCTCTTTTCTAAACAAACAACAATCATTACTACATGCATGAATCTTTTCATACTTCATTTCAAGAGTACACAAGATTTTTTTAGCTTGATATGTAGAGCTAGGAAGTTCATTTGGACTTGGTAAGATGTAACGAACCAATGCTAACAACTCAGTGAAACTCTTATCGCTCCATCCAAACTTTGCTTTCAAATTATATAACTTTATCAATGCAGATATTTTGGTAAAATTATTACAATTTAAGTACAATGGTTTCTTGGCATCATCTAACACTTCTTCAAATATTGGAGACTTGTCATTAAAATAGTTATGTGCAGCCTCAAACATTCCTATTGTGTCGTCAACATCTTCGTCCTCAATTTCAACTTCATCTTTTCTCTCATTCGGTAGTGACTCACCATGCCAAATCCAAGTTCTATAGCTTTCATCAATGCCATTAATATATAAATAGTCTCTTACGACATTCGCATTTTGAGACTTTGCATTCACACATTTCAAGCATGGACAACAAATGACATCTGACCTATTTGAATGTTGTATACCATTTTGGATAAACGTCTCAACTCCTAAACGATATTCTGATGACATCCTATTCTTTGACATCCACGACTTATCCATAACTATAAATCTGGTGTCTTGAAAGTTCAATCTACAAGAAGAATAATAGTTACTTAAACTTATGTACTTACTATGTCCTTAGGAAGTCGCCGAAGAAAAAATAAAACTATCAAGGAGTTCACTACTTACTCAATTTCATGATGTTGATTCAAAAGCCAACATCATGATATTTTGGACTAATACCATTTCCTCTCATCCACAAACCCACTACTAATATTAAGAAAATTAAACATATGATTCTAACCAAACATGCTAAACAAAAGTTCTCAACCATTCCTTAATCACTATTAATATTAAGAAAATTAAACATATGAAATCTAAACTCATAAAACTTAACACAAACAAAGAATTAGAATTAAGAAAAATTTAGGAAATTCTCACCCTTTCCTCAACAATGTAATACAAGTTATTAACCTCCTTCCATCCATCCCCAATATAAAAGTAAACTTATCTATTTTAAACTCATAAAAAATTATAGCATAATCAAAGAAAATAGTAGTAAAAACTTAGGTATCTTGAAGGTGGGTTTAGTTAACATGGTACCTAAATTAAAATGAGAAATCTGATTATGAAAACCAAAAATCAATGCCAAAAGTTTTAACTAATATAGTTTCAAATGATTCAATTTCTTCTTTGATAAGAGTGATTATGATTTCTACAAAATATTGAAGTAAGTTTGAGATTCAAATTTTAAATTGGGTAGAAAAATGAAATTTTGAACTTGATAGTAGGTGTAATTTTGATATTCGAAAACACAAGAATAGACTTTTAATATCATGAGAGAAGTTCCTTCATATGTTTCTTGGGTAGCTTTTACAATATTGAGGCTTTTGAGACTTCTTCAACTACCTAAAGATGGGGTCAGCTTCATTTTGAATGCAACACTTGCATCCCATTTTTAATGTTTCTAATGTCAATTACCTTGAACCCTTAAAAAATGTTTCTAATGTCATTAATTAAACTAGGCTTAAATTGGGTAGAAATTGAACACATTTTCACTTGAAAGAAAAAATCATGCATAACAAGTAGTTTTGAACACATTTTCTTACAACCTCAACCATATTATATATATTTTTAAGTTTTTAAGGCTACATAAAAATTACATAATCCATAACATGTGACTTCCATTTCAACTTGTGCCCTTCAGCATTTCAAGAGCTTCAACATTTCAAGAGCATTTCAAGATAACTGACATAAAAACAAAGGGGTAGATTTGGACCTCAATAAAGCAGATCTACAAACAAATGGGCAGATCTAGGCCTCACGCTTCAAATCTGGTCGGCGACGATGGATGCCGGAGAAGAAAGACGGCGACGACTCCCAAATGGACGACGGCGATTTGGTGCTCCGTGGACGGCGGTTTGTTCGGTAGTTGATGGGGTCGTGAAGAAGAGAGTGAGAGAGAGTGAGATCGAGGGTGATTCGGTCGGCGGCGACTCCCCAAACGAACGACGATTCGGTCGGCGGTCGTCAGACAGTGAGAGAGAGTGAGATTGAGGGTGAAGATGGCGGCGGTCGGCGGCGAATCCTCCAAACGAACGACGGTGATTCGGTCAGAGATGGGTCGTGAAGAGGTTCAGTGAGAGATTGTGAGATCGAGGGTGGAGAGAGAGTGAGAGACTGTGAAGAGAGAGAGTGAAAATCGAAAATGTCGACACGGAGGGGTGAGGTGTCCGAAATATTTTTTTATTAAAATATATACTATAATGACAGGCAAAGCCCGTCATTAAAAAGAACTTACAATGACGGGCAATGCCCGTCATTGTATCTCCATTTCATTTTCCCTCCGCACATTTTCGACTGTTCGTCATTGTTTCTCGCCCCCAATTTTTTTTCTCTGTCATCGTATCCCATTTTGTTTTAGTGTCAATAGCTTATTGTCTCTTAATTGTTAGCTTTAGAGCTTTAATCAAACTAAAGATTTGATGATAACAAATACAATTTTTTATACTAACAATTTCAGTATTTCAAAGAGTCTATCTTTAGAGCTTGAAAGATGATTTCAATGCACGGTAAATCGTTCAATTCTGAGTCCAAAGGAAAAAGAAATTGAAGGAAAAAGTTAATGTGACATGGTGATGTGGCATTAGCACTGATGTGGCACATAAAAGTCAGACTTTGCTGAGAAGACGATACATGGCAAAGATTTTGTCTGAAATTCAAAAAGGATATATTATATAAATGAATAAATAAATTAATTAATTAAAAAAAGAAAAAGCAACTTACGCCACTCGACCACGTGTCTTTCTTGGTCCTTATAAATGCCTAAGTACGCAGAATTGTGCAGTCTCATTTTTTCAAGACACAGACATGTTTGATTAATCAACTTGTTTCTTATTTCAAAATTTTTAGAAATTCTTAAAAAAAAAAAGTAAACTTTTGAGAAACTAAAAAAAAAAATGATATTTCAAATTTTGTTTCGATTTTTTCATGTTTTAGGCATGTAACCCTATCGCTCTTTTTCCTTTCTACACCAACCTCTCCCCTCTCTATTCTTTCTCTCTCCTATTATAATTTTTTTCTTTTAATATTTTTTCTTTTTAATTTTGTTCTTTATTTTTTTTCTTTCACTTCCATCATTATCAATTTTCTATTAATAGTTTCTTATTTTTTTTCTCTTTTTTTTTATGTTTTTCTCTTCTTTCTCTTTTTCTTCTTCTTCTTTTTTTTTTTTTTTACTTTTCATTAACATGCATTTATTATTTTTCCATTTAAATCTCTATTATTTTTTCTTTTGCTACACTTTTATTTTTTATTAAATAAATGAACTAATAATGTATTTCATATTTATCCTTGAATAGGATATGAGATTATTGTGAGTGCAACCAAAATCCCACATTAGCTAGAAGGGGACACTATCTCCATTGGTATGAGGTCTTTTCGTAGGAATAAAAAACAAAGCCACGAGGGCTTATGCCCAAATTGGACAATATCATACCATTGTGGAAATTTGTCGGGGTTTGTTGTCCTTATCATATATATATTCTCTTTCTAATTTTACTTTATGTGTTATTGGCTAATACTTTTTTAAAGAAAAATAAAAATAAAGTTTATTATTAAATTAAAACAATATGGATATGCTCGATTGTCGACAATTTACTAATTATTGTAATTGAACTAATTTGTATAAACCAAAATCGTTTAAGGTGAATTGATTGAAGTGAGAAATGACGTTGCAAAATTAAATTTGAACAAACATTTGAATGATACAATTTATTATTGTTGTTCCTATTATCATGATCATCATTATTATCGATAACAATAATCATTTTGGGTTGGGTCTCAAAGAAATTCTATAAACTTTTTATAATAGTTTTATATTTATTTTAATACATGTTATATGTTTTATTATATTATATCTACTGAATTTTATTTTTACTAAAAAACAAGAAATAAGAAATAGATATAAAAAAAAAAACAAGAAGCAAGAAATAGTTATTAAACACATGTAGGGTTATGTTTCTTCTTTTAAAGAAACAAGAAACAAAAATAGTTATCAAATATGTTTCTATATTTAGTTTTTAAAAAATAAGAAACAAAAAACAAGAAATAGAAATAGAAAATAGAAACATCAAACACCCCTAAACAAACAACTTTTTTTTTTTTCTGGTATGTTATGGAGGTAAATTTAATTATCAATTGATTTGATTAGAACTTCGATTATTGCAAATTGAAACTTCTTTTGATAATGCAATATAGAATTATTTATGAAAAATTACATGCTAAAAAATACTTCAAAACTAGGAACAATTTTTCGTTGTGCTTTGTTTATGGTATTGTAAAGCATAGTCGAATAGAAAATTGTTTTGTTCGTTAATAGTGCAGATAGAATTCGTTAATATGTTTTTCTATTCTTAGTTCTCCACAAATTATATTGTCTGTTGCAAATGAATGGCCTAAGAGAGAATCTATTTTTAGGTTATCTTATTTTATTGGGTTTAAATTTAGCTGTACTAAAACACTATAAAATGGTCTCTTGGCTTTTCAAACACTCATCCATCTACCAAAGGAAACACTGTGAAAGCCATAAAGCCCCCCCCCAAAAAAAAAACATTTAGAAAATAAAAAGGATGGCAAAGAAGATGATTGCAGTGTTTCTGATGTGCATTGTCGTGATGGCTACAGTGCAAGTTTTCACTGCTAATGCTGAGGACAAGGAGGCCAAATTCGACGCCAGGTTCAAATCTTGCTTCAAAAATTGTGAGAAGGAATGCCTTGACAAGGGCAGTGGTCAAAGCTTCTGTGAAGTTAAGTGTGATGAAGATTGTGGTGAAAAGGAAGTTGCAGGTGCTCTTTCTTGTTTTTAATCTCATTTCTTCTTCTAAAACCAATTATTCATTATTTTTTTTACTCATACTAATTTAATTTTTTTTTATTTGTTTTGCAGATAAGCTTCACATCAACATAGCACTTTGAGTAATGGAGAATAAAATAAAGAAGAGCTATTGAGAATGACCAAATTTATGTTGAGAATCATGTACTAATTATATTAAAATAAAAGTTTGTGGTAACAATTAATATACTTCTTTTTTCCTCTTTCTTTTTCTATAATGTGATTTAACTTTTTCAATTTATAAAATTTTTTGGTATCATCAAATTATGAATACTCTATTTTTATGGATATATTTTTATTCAACAAGATAAAAGTAATTCAAATTTTACCAGACATTGTCAAACTGTCTTGATCTATTGTTAGTTTGTATGGTGTATGGTACACCAACATGTCACATGATCATGCTCAGTAAGATAAAATTTGTGACTTTGATCTCGATGATAATGGTTAAGGTATTGGCCTCAATCCATTTAATAAAGCTAATTTATTATTATGTTCTATGCACATTATAATTTTCTTTATTTCATCTTATAACAATTTTTTTAATTATACTGATCATCAAGAAAAAAGAATTTATTTGACAAAACTTGTATACCTTCAAATGTGTAAGGGTTCATATATTCGGTATACTGTAAAATTTTCGATGTCGATATATAAATAAAAATTTGGCTTCAAGCGGAGTTAAATGGGTTCATATATTCTGTATACTGTAAAATTTTTGATGTCGATATATAAATAATAACTTGGCTTCAAACGGAGAAATTATTCGGTGAGGTCGCCACAATGTAGCCGAGAATTTTTCACCGTTGGATGAAGAGAGAGAAGTGTTTCGATTTTATATCCAGTAGTTTTTAGGGGGCATGAAAATTATTGGATCCACATCCAATGGTTATTAAGAGGCAACCACATTGTGGCGGCCTCATTGAATAATTTCTCTTTCAAGCGGAGTTAAAACAATTTATGTAGGTCAAACCACAATGCACCACATGTCAATTCAACCAATTATCTAATCTTTACCTTTACTCTATTCTTTTTCCTTTTTCATTTAAGAAAGTTGTATTTCTGTGTGCCGATATAACAATTGTTTTCCAATATACCATGATAAATGTTGTTGCCAAATTTCGGACAGGATAATGCACCTGACCTCCACGTGACAACGACGGTAAATTTGTAATTCTTAGGGGAAGAACGCAGCCTGCAAGACAAGGAAAACCTGGACACCGGTGTGGTGTAGGCCACACGAGCTCCGATGCCTAAGTCAGTGAGGATCTTAGAGAGAATTATCGTGAAGTCTTTGTAATATGATGACCAGAATCTTACTTACCCCTTTCTCCCCTCCTGGGAGAGATTAAATAGTTTCCCCCTCGCGTTCTTCCGTGGCCTCTTGGGTAAAGGAGAGATCGTGGGGAAGTTGAATATGGGCTTTCGGGCCTTTTCCCAGTCGCTGCGAGGCCTGGAGATCAAACTTGTAGCTGGTCGGCCTCGGCCTTGGCCGAGGCTGACCATTGGTTTGGGCCAAAATCCAAACCCAAGGCCATGCTTTGTGTCATAGGGCTTGGATAAAGCTCAAACAGAAGAGCTTTACCTGGTCGGCCTCGGCCCATGCTGAGGCCGACCACGCGCTTGGGCCAAAGCCCAAGCGCGTCTTCTCGCTCCGTCTCTTCTCGGTTCTGGGTCCTTTGTGGGGTTTCTTGGCCTATTGAGAAAAGGAAAGGTCGGGAGAAGGCTGGAAACAAGCCTATGGGTCGTGTGGAATTGAAGCAAGGCCCAGGATATGACCTTGGATCTGGTCGGCCTCGGCCTCGTCCGAGGCTGACCACGGGCTTGGGCTTAAGCCTAAGCCTTGACTTCTTTCTTGGAGTGTTGGGCGAGGGTAGAGCCTAAATGGGAAGGTTCTACCCTGGTCGGCCTCGGCCTATGCTGAGGCCGACCACGCGCTTGGGTCGAAGCCCAAGCACGCCCGCTCGTCTTGTTTTGCCTTGGTTCGGTTCCTCTCCGATTTCAGCCTGTTTTGACCTCGTATTGGGCTTCTTATTCTGTCTGACTCTATGCCTTGGTCATTTGACTGCCCATTCTTGTTAGTCCAATTTTAACCCATAACATTAGCCCCCACTCCCTAGTTAGGATTTGAGATTTGGAGTGGCGAATTAATAACATGAAGCTCGACTTGGGAGTAGCCTCACGAACTTCATATTCAATCTCATAGAATGTCAATTTCCTCGTTATTCAATTTGGAATTTTAGGTTCTCGTCACGCTTTATTCTGCGTTTGATTTGCCTAGTTCCTTAGTCAAATTTCTCGAGTCATTTCAAACATTTCGAGGGTTGCCTCGAATTCTCTCTAGTTATTCATTGCCCATCCTTATGAGGATATTGGTCTCTAGAGTGCCAATTTCTCCGGTATTCAATTCGAATTTTAGGTTCTCGTCACGCTTTATTCTGCGTTTCGATTTGCCTAGTTCCTTAGTCAAATTTCCTGAGTCATTTTAAACATTTGAGGTTGCCTCGAATTTCTCTCTAGTTATTATTCTTTGTCTCATCCTTATAAGGATATTCGGTCTCCTAAAGTGTCAATTTCTCCGGTATTTAATACAAATGTCGGATCTCGTCACGCTTAATTTGCGTTTCGATTCTCCTAGTAAGGTTTATTCAGAGTCATTTTAGACATTTCGAGGTTGCCTCGAATTTTTTCCGATTCACTTTGCCCATCCTTATGAGGATATTCAGCCTACTAGGGGTCAATTTCTCCGTTATCCAATGGGATTCTAGTCAATCGTCATGCTTATTATGCATTTCGGATGTTCTCTTTTCCCTTAGATCATCCCAAGATTGCTTCTCTTGGGGGTTTATGCTCTCATCCGGATTCACGACTTGTGTCGTACTCCGGTGATTTTGCATACTTGAGGTTGTTCTCAAGTTTAAGCGGGATTGTCGCTAACCTCTACGAGGATTATTTTGGGCTTCTTGTCCCTCGTAGGAGGAAAATTTTGTCATCCAACAATTGTGTTGCTTCACATCGTGCTTGCCTCGGCACCATGAGAGAAGAAAAAGCAAATCGAAGATTTGAAGTTGGAGGTTGGGTCTCACTCGGCCTCGGCCAAGGTTGGCCTCGACTTCGGTCGGGTTGGCCTCGGCTTCAGTCGGGTCGGCTCGGGTTCAATCAAGTTCTCTTCGACTTCGGTCAGGTCGGCTCGAGCTCGACCAGGTTAACCTCGACCTCGGTCAGGTCGGCTCGGCCTCGGCTTATTCTGGTCGTCCTCAGCTTCGGCCCCGACCAAGTTACCTTCGGCCTCGGTTAGGTCGGCTCGGCCTCGGCTTATTCTAGTCGTCCTCGACTTCGGTTAGGTCAGCCCGAGCTCGGCCAGGTTGATCTCGACCTCGGTCAGGTCGGCTCGGCCTCGGCTTACTCTGGTCGTCATCGGCTCCGGCCAGGTTGACCACGGCTTCGGTCAGGTCGGCTCGAGCTCGGCCAAGTTGACCTAGACCTCGGTCGGTCGGCTCGGCCGCCGGCTTATTCTCGTCGTCCCCGGCCGGCCCGGTCGGCTCGAGCTTCCGCCGGCCTCGGTCGGTCGGCTCGGCCTCGGCGTCGTCGTCCTCGGCCGGCCAGTCGGCTCGAGCTTCCGCCGGCCTCGGTCGGTCGGCTCGGCCTCGGCTTATTCAGTCGTCCTCGGCCCGGCCAGTCACTCGAGCTCGACCGGTGACCCGACCTCGGTCAGGTCGGCTCGGTTTTGCGAAGCTTCTGCTTGTTCAATATGGAAGCATATCCCTTTAGTAGCCCCCTTACTTAAGTAAGAGTTTCAGTTTTGAAAATTGTGCTTGAGTGATACAATTATAGCTTGAGTGATACAATTACTTAAGTAAGATGATTCATTCATAATAGAACATCATGTATGATTGAAATTCTAAATCTTTGGCAAGAATCGCCCTAACAGAACGAGGGAATAAAACAAAGAGAAAAAATCTATTGGTAATAGATTCTAAGGTGTTCTCAGATTCCAAGGGTGGGAAAGAACTTTTCCCTTGTGATCAATTAGAGTGTATGTGCCAGGCCTGACGATTTTAGCGATTTGGTATGGTCCTTCCCACGTTGGGCCTAGCGCACCAGATGATGGATCCTTGGTGTTTTGCATGACTTTTCTTAGCACGAGATCTCCTTCTTTAAAACTTCGTTTCTTGACTGTTCTATTGTAGTACCTTGTAATTCTGTTCTTGTACTCTGCTGCTCGAAGGTGAGCTTTTTCTCTGTGCTCTTCTAGTAGGTCTAAGCTTAGTCTCATTGACTCCTCATTCTGTTGAGGGTCAAATTCTTCTACTCTTGGCGAGGGTAAACCAATCTCAACAGGGATGACTGCCTCAGCACCATAAGTGAGTGAGAAAGGGGTCTCGCCTGTGGTAGATCTTGCAGTGGTCCTGTATGCCCATAACACATTATGCAACTCTTACGCCCACGCTCCTTTAGATTTTCCAGCTTTGTCTTAAGATTTAGTTTGATAATCTTGTTTACTGCTTCCACTTGTCCATTGGCTTGAGGGTGTCTTTGGAGATGAACATCGATGATCAATATTGAGATCTTCACAAAATTTTCTCGAAGAAAATTTGCATTGTCGAATTGTTTTCCATTGTCTGAAATAATGACATTAGGAATTCCAAAACGACATACTATATTTCTCCAAACAAAGTTAGTTATCTTCTTTTCTGTGATTGTTGCCAATGCTTCTGCTTCAACCCATTTTGTGAAGTAGTCTACCGCCACAACTGCGAATTTAGTTTGTCCTTTACCTAGGGGAAGGGGTCCAATAAGGTCTATTCCCCATTGTGCAAAAGGCCAAGGGCTCACTACACTCGTCAATGGTTCTGGCGGTTGCCTTGGAATTGGGGCGAATCGTTGACATTGGTCACAGGATCTTGCAAAATTTCTTGCATCCTGAAGCATTGTCGGCCAATAATATCCTTGCCTTGTGATCTTGTGACATAAGGATCTTCCGCCTGAGTGGTTGCCACATATTCCTTCATGGATCTCTCTCATCACATATTCCGCTTCATTTGGTGTAAGACATCTCAAGAGTGGCATTGAATAGCCCCTCTTGTAGAGTTTACCTTCTCTGAGTAGGTAATGAGCTGATCGCCTCTGTACTCGTTTGGCTTCTGCTTTTTCTAAGGGCAATTTTCCCTCTTTCAAGTATTCCAATATTGGATCCATCCAGGAAGAGGTCTTCTCGGCCTCGGCTAAAATCTCCTCGGCCTCGGCTGGAATCTCCTCGGCCTCGGCCAAATTCTCCTCGGCCTCGGCCAAAATCTCCTCGACTTCGCTCGAGTCTTTCTCGGTTTTGGCCGAGTTGTCTTCGATCTTTGCCTCATCTGGCTTGCTTCCTGATTCCATTATCTCCTCTTTGCGTATGGATGGTTCGTATAAGATTCCAACTGGAACTATTCGACTCGATTCAGCTTTCATAAAGTCGCTAATCCAAGCAAGGAATCAAGATTGGCATTTTGTGATCTTGGGATTTGCTTGAACTCGTGTTTGGAGAACGAGGCAAGTAGTTCTTTGACCTTTGACAAATATTTTGCCATCCTTCTTTCTTTAGCTTGATATTTATTGGTTACTTGTTTTACTACTAGCTGAGAATCACTCAGAACTAATAGATTAGAGATTCCTATCTCCTTAGCGATTCTCAATCCTGCTAGGAGCGCCTCATATTCCGCCTCATTATTTGATGTCTTAAACTTGAATCTGAGAGCATATTCATACCTTTCTCCTTCAGAGGATTCAAGTAGGATTCCTGCTCCACATCCTTTGACGTAAATGACTCTCCATACACAGTAAAATAATCCATGAACACTTGTATGCATTTTTCTATGTAATCAGAAAAAATACTCATCTTGCATCATTGAAATGTACCTGGAGCATTACATAGACCAAAGGGCATACGCTTGTAGGCAAAAGTACCAAATGGGCAAGTGAAAGTGGTTTTCTCTTGATCTTCTTGAGCAATAGGTATTTGATAGAAACTAGAGATGTTGGGATTTATGCATAAAACTCGTAGTTTGTAAATATGTTCTAATTAAACTAATAAAGAGTTATTATTGTCAATAAAGAGTTATTGTTCATTATTTACTACATTGCCTTAAATTAACCCTAAATCCAATAAACTAACATCCAAGGTTGTTATATGTCTCTTGAACTAATTGTAGTGTACATATAAGGATCTCAGTTCGAGTTACAGCCTAAATGGTTTATAGTAAGGGGATAAGGTTTGGGTACCTGGATAAGGTTTGGGTACCTTACCCTGGTAATACTATGGATATGATCCACTTTGTATGTGATACAAACACAGTGATCCTAACGTGTTCGTGTAGACGACATGTGAGTGGGAATATCCTATGCAATGAGATTGCATAAGACCGGACCGCGAATTAGTAACCACTAGATGTAACTTCGTTGACTAGTTAGGTTTTAAATTCAATAAGATGACCTAGGCAACTTGATCTCAATCCTGAGCAGGTTACGAACTCCTGTTTGCCAGGGATTGTCCTTTTACTAGTATGGGTGAGAGTGGCCAGATTTGCCGACTCAATAAGTCTACCTTCTTGGGGACAAGACCGAGCAGGCAGCTGAGGACTTAACATACCAAGATGGAATTCACTTCTTCCCACCTATTAGGGTAAGTAGATGACTGTTTCCTTAAGGGGTATCTCCGGGACTTGAACAAAGGGTCCGACCCTCTCATTGACCCGAGAAGGATTTCTGTTTGCTGGTAGGACCACAAACAGGTTGTTCATTAGAGGAGCACTGGAACTTAAGATAAAAGATATAACCTAGGGGTAAAATGGTAATTTGACCTAGTTGGTGTTACAAACATTCGTGAAGGATTGACTTGTTGTTATTGGTCAATATCCATGGACATAGAAATATATTTGCAGTGAGAAGAGTGCATCTACAGAACTTTAGTGGAGTGTTTCCGCAGTTAACGAATGTTGATTAGGAGGTTAATGAGATTAACCGTATAATCTCGTATCGTTGGAGCTTCTGATCTGTAGGTCCATTAGGTCCACCTTTTAACTCGTAAGAGGTTCTTAGATCATTTGAATTTGAAAATATCAAATTCAATTAAGTATATAGATACATTATAATATAAAGTTTTTATGTTCATTAGAACATTATATTATAAATTTAATTTGAATATGATTCATATTAAATTGTATGAAAGAATTAAATATTTGAAAGAGTTCAAATATTAATTAAATGTGAATGAGATTCATATTTAAAACTATAGGTTAAAATTTAATGTACATATGATGTGCATTAAAACTATAGGTTAAAGTGAAAATGATTAAATGAGATTTAATCATAATTAAATATATGGTATTTAATTCAATTTTGATTAAATGTGATTTAATTGAAATTAATGTTAATATATATAATTAAATATGATTTAATTATATTATTGATTAAAGTAATTAAATAAATAATATGTTATTTATTAAATTAATTAAGGGAATGTGTCATCTTGACACGTTTCCACTACCCTTCTTTCTCTTCCTATCAACAGATAAACAGGGAGAGAGAATCAATGTTGATGGTGTTTTTTGAATCATTCTTACAATTGTGAATTACTGTAAACCATCAATTTTCTCTCAACAAATAATTCCCTTCCTCTTCCAATTGTTGAATTCCTTCCCACCAATGATAAATCTACGTAGAACTTAGAGGATATAAGGTTTTCTCTACTGGTAGTGTTTTACTGAGAATAGAGAAATATGTTGTTTTGTTGTGTTGTTGTGTAGACTTAGTAAAACAAGGAGTTACTGGGAAAAGTGAAACTACAAAGGTAAATACTCGTTTCCCTTTTAGTTTAAGATTCTATAATCTATACAGTATGCTTTAATCCATGTTTTTATCATGTTTATCTCTGTTTTATTACCAATGTATGGGTTTTTGGAGTAAACCAAAACAAATCGAGTTAATACGATTTAATACCACATTTCTGCTGCTCAAGGAAATTTGATTCCCTTCAATTGGTGTCAGAGCAATGTTTGTATTTATTTTGATTGAAAAAAAATTGCATTGGTCGGTGGGAAATTGCATTTCGTTTGCAGTTAAACTATTTAGGAAAATTTGACCATAGTTTATGTTTGATTTAATCAAATTAATGTAAAGGCCACTGCATTTTTAGGCAATTAAGAGCAATATCAACTCTGTACTTTTGTTAATGAGTTGTTCCTGACAAGCTCGGGGCAATTTGGATGAGTTTCGGGTGTCGATTTGCTGTTTGAAGCTGCTGTTTTTTCAAAAGAGTAGATGCTGGCAGAAGCTGTAGCCTTGCAACACCCATTGTGGCGTTGCAATGCCATTCATCAGCGTTTGATGGCGTTGCAACGCAGATGGTCCCTATCGATTTCATACTTTCCCACTCTTTCATTCAACAGTGTACACTGAGGAGTACTGGATATTAAAAACCCAATAGTGAAGATTATTCCCTTCAAGCTCACAAGGCATGAACTCGTCACTCTGGCAATCACTGAAAAACAAGGGTTAACCATTGGTTCATAGAATTCCAAAGGAATACCATAATTATTTCAAACTGATCAAAGTTGTCAACAAATATCTAATACTCTAAAACTACAAAGAGTTGAGTTTCAACAGAAAAGGAAACGATATTCCAATCCAAACATGTCACATCAAGATGTCAATTCCATGGCCCAAATAAAAATGAGTGAAAAACCAAGGATAAAAAGGCAACTTCATTCTATTGAAAACATAAATTAGAGTCGGCCAATGTTGTCATATAATAGCATTACGGGTGGTTTATGCGAAGCACAATTGTCTTATAAAGCATCTTGCAACCAAATTTCAAGTGCTTAGAACATACAAAGAAAGATTCATAGAGCTTGGTCAACTGGAAAAAAGTTATTGGTGCATGAATAATAGAATCCTTTGATTCAAGTGTTTCTATTTGAAGATGCAGTCTGTAAGCAGGCAGTGGCTAGCCATTAAGAATATAGATTATGAAGAAAAGGAGGAAGGGGAGCTAAAAAATGGGTTACATATGGGTAAATACCTGAGTGGTGGCAAGCACATCGGGTGAGAAACGAACATAATGTTGGCTGCCATAAACTGCAGAACTGACATCAAATCCACTTCCAACTTTTCCCTGTGCAATGCAGTAAGCAGTTTGGGATATTACATGCACCATGTCAAGATCCTCCCATCGAAGAGCAGCTTTTCAATTTGTGTTAAATGTCTTTCTCTCATCATCATGCAAGTATTTATAGAGAGCAACTAGTACTTGAGCAAATAGTTTGATTTTTTTTTAAATGACAACTATACTTTCCTCCAATCGAAGACACCAAATATAGCCATGACTATAAAATCAAAGAATTGCAACAAAATTTATGAAGAGGTAACTTACAATGGTTGTGGAGGAATCAATGAGAAAAGAATTGTAAGAACCACCCTTGTCATATGCCCAATATTATCTTGTATCAATCAAGGCATTTAGTTAAAATTATGTCAGTTAACGAAGAAATAGAAAAGCTATAATAACAAAATTACAATTTCTAATAAAAATATTCAGGAAAATGATACAAATTCCTATACATAGTGTACCTCTTCAAGATACAAAATTCCTATACATAGTGTCATCTTCCAGTTAACCGATCATCGGGCAAGGGCATCAATCTTTGTCTGTTGTTAACTACAACCATGTACTGAAACCTATCAATTCAAGCCTTGATCTAATGAATATAGTATGTTGACATGAAAGAAAATAACCCAACAAAGGGAGAATTAAGCAACTGCATAAACAAGTCCTAGCTAGAATTTATAGATTATCTTCCTTCAAATACCCACTAATTACCTGTCCATTACAAAAGCAAGCCCAAACGAAAATAATGAGGGGAAAAAGTCATTCTATAATCAATTACATATCATATTCGAAGAAGTATCAATGTAATCAAAGCCCAACTAATCACCATTATAATAACACATAATTGACTTCATTTGAGCAATACATGTGTATGACATTGATGCTTAAATAGGCTAATATATATTCTTTACCGCTTACAAAACTTAGCTAATTAAAGGTATAAATAACCTCCCAAATAAAACATAAAGTTTGAATTTTAATACTATTAAAAGAAATTTCTAAGATTAAAATGTAATGTTCATTTCTCAACCCAAGTCAATTTGTATGAAACAAATCTTTAATAAGCTCAATTAAAAACAAAGATAACATATAAGAAAGAGCAGAAAAGTCATCAATGACACCTCAACAAGGAGCCACATCAACAATGTTATATCAGCAAGGTCATCACTTTAATGTTTGGTCAAATAGTCGTTGTTGCAACCCTGTTTCATTTGATTAATACATATAATAATGAAATTAATTTGCATGAATGTAATTTGTAATAGAATCTGGTTAAAACTTTGGATGTAGACTTTCAGTGGAAGGCTCAAGCTAGGAGTCTTTGGGCAGCTTTGTTTGGAGTTAAAGTGGTATTTACAAATCAAAGAGAAAATGAAGGGGCTCCACTTGAGGTGTGGGGAAGGTTGAGGTGTGGGGAAGGTGAGGAAGCTATTTGGCATACCAATTTTAAGCCTTTGATATCTTTATTTTTGGCTTTATATATTTGTAGAATATTTTTTTTGTATTATCAACACAAATTAATGTTCACAAGCTCCCATTTACCCAATTTTCTTAAGGCTGTTGAGTAGAAATGTGTGGAGTTTTCACCTTAATTCCATCTACCTTTCTGTCCCTAAAAAAAATCACTCAACTAAATATTCTTCTTCCCCCTTCTTTCTTCCTCACAAAAACAAAAGTTGCTCAACAAAGTTCTAGACTCTGATTCTACTCTTAGTGATGATGGTTCGAAAGTTAAAGCACATACTGTGTAGAGAACCATATAACGATACTTTGAGCATTTTTGCCATTTGAATCAATGGAAATTTCAACCCACTTTCACTTAACCTGACTGAACAAATCGGTTCCCAATCTTCCTTTGTTGGCTCTACATATGAACCAAGTCACATATTATTCAAATATTTCTCTTCAACGACAAATCCTAAAAAATTGAATGAAACATAGAGGGGAAAAAACTAAACAACCACACCATATTTGATACAGTTCCAGCAGAAAAAAAACACAAATGAATGAAACTTAAAGCAAAGCAAAAAAACAAAATTAGATCAAGACCTTGGAATTAGGGCCAAGAAGGGATTGAGCTATAATACAATTCGGTGGGGTTTAGAAGAGGGGTTGAGAGCTCGAAATTTTTAATACAAATCCAATTCAAAACAAATCCTTTGCCAAACATAGTTTCTATCGGAAGCCGTAGAGGAAGAGAAGGGAACGAATTGAAGCTCATTGAAAGGGCAAACTGGGAACGAATATTTGAGATTCAGATCATTATTCTGTTCCTTCTTGTATATTTGCTTTCCACCTTAAATCAACAAGTCGTAGATATAGTAGTGAGGAGAAGAAATTTAACATGCTAGAGATCTGGAAAGCACACATTAGAGAAGAAATTTTCTATATAACAAAAATCATCCTAGAAAAAAAAAAGGAACTCACCTTCAGGGCCTTCCTTCAAAAGATGAATGTGAGTAGAAAATACACGACGCGACATAGGCATCGAGAGAGAAGATGATGCAGCATCGTGAGAGAAGATGTGGAAGGTTAGGGTTGTGGCATTGAAAGAAGATATTGAAGGTTAGAAAAATTGAGTGAAAGGCGCGCATCTAAAATTGAAATAAAAAAGTAAGTGAGGCGCGTCAAAATTTTTCGTAAAATCAAACGCGCCTAATATTTTTCAGAGCTTTTTGTTTCAAAGTTAGGCTAAATGATAGAAAATGCCCCTAAACTATGGGGTTTGTATCAAAAATAGCCTTAAACTTTAAAAAGTTTCAAAAATATCCTTAGACTTTCAAAGATGTTCAAAAATACCCTTGCCGTTAAGTTTTGGATGATAACCGTTAAAGTTTTGTTTCAAAAATACCCCAAACTTTTAAAAAGTTTCAAAAATACCCTTGGCCTTGAAAAACATAGAAAAAAATGTTTTTCGATAATTTCTTTAGTATTTAATGGAATTCTCTGAGATTTCATTTAATCAATCTATTAGAAATTTTAAAAATTTACCCGGACCTCACCCAAAAATGATGTGGAATATTCAAAACATTCACTTGCTTTCGTAAAAGGTAATCTTAACTTTTGTCTTCCTGACTTATGAAATATTTGCATGTCAATCTTATTTGTGTTGAGCCCCGTTTGATAACCATTTGGTTTTTAGTTCTGGTTTTTGAAAATGAAGCCTAAAAATATCATTTCTATCAATAAGTTTTTATGTATTCTTATCTACTATGTACCTATGTTTTAAAAAATCAAGCTAAAATTTGAAAACTAAAAAAAGTAGTTTTCAAAAACTTGTTTTTGTTTTTGAAATTTTGCTAGAAACTTAAATGGTACCTCAAGAAAGATGGAAATCATTATATAGAACATGAAAAGAAATTGTAAAAAAACAAGCATGATTTCTAAAAACCAAAAATCAAAAACTAAATTATTATCAAACAGAGCTTTAGTTTTTAAAACTTAGCTTGGTTTTTTAAAATATAGGTACAAAGTAGAAAAGAAAATATAGAAACCTATTGGTAGAAGTAGTATTGTTAAGCTTAATTTTCAAAAACAAAAACAAAAAATCAAATGCTTATCAAACGGGGTCTTAATTAATTGAATTTTTAGTCTGATTGATGAAATCAATTCCTTAAGATTGATTGTTTTCTTCCTCATCATTTTATATATTTATTTATTTTTTGCTTTTATTCATTTTTCTATTTCTTTTTTCAAATAAAATTGGGTGATTATATTCATGACAATTAAGTAAATTAGAATATCAATTCTATATAGACGAAACTCTAATATTCTTATACAATATATTAAAACTTAAACGGTATTGTATTTTTCTATTTTTGAACTTTTTTGAAAGGTTAAGGGTATTATTGAAATGAAATTTTAATATTTTTCATCCCAAACTTAATGGTAAATATTTTTAAAAAGTTTTTTAAGGCTATGGGTATTTTTGAAACTTTTTAAAAGTTCAGGGGTATTTTTGAAACAAAACTTTAACGGTTACCATCCAAAACTTAACGGCAAGGGTATTTTTTAACAATTTTTAAAGTCTAGGGGTATTTTTGAAACTTTTTAAAGTTTAGGAGTATTTTTGACACAAACCCCATAGTTTAGGGGCATTTCTATAATTTAGCCTAAAAGTTATTATTAAAAGCTATTGTATCACTATTTTGTTGTAGTGTGAGTTACTTAATTAAACGTTCAAGTTATTGATGTTTTGGATTGCAGTAGAGACTTTACATTGTAGATTGTGTTTGTTGGAATTAATGAATTGGTATAGTACTTTACATATTTAGAATATTGGTTCATTTGTGAATCTTCCATGATTCTGTGAGTTAGAGAGTCGTGGTTGGTTAATCTGGATATAGAAGTGTTATCTTTTTTACCAATAGGTGTTATGTAAAATTTTTGGTATTGTTATAGTTATGTCGTTATGCTGTCGAAATTTTCGAAACATATAGGTTGTTATGGTGTCAAAATTTTATGGAGACTCAACTCTGAAATGACATACATTAAAGATGCTATTGGTAGTACAGTTGCATGGCCTTTTGACAAAGTTTTAATCACCACGTACATTTATATATTATTATTTAAAATTATTGATTTGTTTAATAATTATTTTATTTGAGTAAATATTCTTTATTTCTTTATTGATGACTTTTTGTAGGTTGATGACAGAAAATATCATGGAAAGTTCTGTGCTACAAAAACAACTAGCTCAAGAGTTATATATTTTGATATTGAATAGTGAAACATTTTGTAATTTAATGAATAGTATTTGACAAATTTATATTTAGTGTCATCCCAAAATTGATGTTCATTACTATATTTATTTTGTGAACAATAGATTGTTATGTTTTGTATAAATTTAAGTGAGATAATGTTAACCTTGAATGAAATGTAATTTGCTTGTAAGGACACATAAACTCATTGTATAACTAATCTTGTAGATCATTTATTTATTATTTTACTTCTAATTTGAACTAAGGTAGGAAACATGAATAATTTCAAAAGGCATCAAAATTACAACAATAGCAAAAAAATTTGTAATTCAATAGTATATTATAGCTTTAATTTAAGTGAAAAAAATAGCTACAAATAAATGTTATAATTACTAAAATGTTATCGTAGATTACTACAATATTATTATAGCATTTATAAAATGCTATCATTGATTTTAAAAAGAGGAAATTATGCTATTAAAAGACTTTTGATCTAACATTTTTTATAACTTTTATAAAATGGTATAAAAAATCTAATTTTTATAGCTTTTATAAAATGTTGTAAAAAGTTTAATCTTTTACAGCTTTTATAAAATGCTGTAAAAAGTCTCATTTTTACAGCTTTTACAAAATTCTTTAATAGCATGGGTTGTCATGACTTTGCAGAAAAAGCTATAATGTCTATTACAACATTTTTTCGAAACTATTGTAGACCTTTTTTCCTGTAGTGTACATAGATAAAAATAGTATTTATAGGCTTAATTTTCAACAATAAAAAACTAAACCTAAATAGTAATTAAACTAAGTCTTTATTTTCTATTTTCTAATTTTTGAAAATTAAACTTATAAACATCTACCTATACTTTTCTTATACCTACTTTTAAATTTTTTTTAAAAAACCCTACCAAATTTTCAAAAGTAGCTTTTAGAACTTTTTGTTTTCAAATTTAGTTTAGAATTCACACGTGTTTATATAAGGGAGGGAAAAAGCTTACCAAAAAAATGATGACGAATTAAACACGATTTTCAAACATAGAAAAAACCATGGGTAGTCAAACGGGTCTAAAATTTTAAACATTTAAATTGGTATATTTATAATCAATTAATTATTTGATGAAATTAAAAATTATCTAATACAAATCGATTAAAAGAGGAAAATTCAAAGTGTATTTGAAATCAATTTAAGCACAGTTCAATTAATTCAATTATATATACTATTGACCAAAAAGTTAGAAGTTTAAGTCTCCACCTCACAAATGATTCAACTTAAAAGTTGAAAATTTAATCATCCTTTGTAATGATTTTTTTTTTTATAGCAAGCGAATGGTCACATATTTACTTATTTATTTATTTTGTTTAAAATGAAACATAGATGATTAAAGTGCGTATCAAGAAAATATATAATAGACAATACAAATCATACTTTGTGACTTTTTTTTTAAGATAAATTGCAATTGAAATTCTCGGAAAGAATGGATATAATAAGTATTATACAAATCACACCTCGTGACTTTTCTTTTCTGTTGTTGGCGAAAAAAGTAAATTATAATGATGCATGCTAAAGTTTCAAGAAGAAGATAAATATTTACTCTGAGCTTATTAAAAAGAATAATTTGTGTTTTTTATATCAATTTGTGTTTATCTCAACTGATTAAAGTATATATCATCGATTAAAAAATTAGCATTTGAATATCTCCTTTTATTAAATAACATATTTTTTATATTATGGAGGTAAATGTTGATTATCAAATGATTTCATTAGAACTTTTAATATTGCAAATATAAACTTCTATTTGTACTGCAATATGTATTTTTTTAAGAAAAAAAAAAACATGCTAGTTTATAGTCATTGAAAAGCATATTTTAGTGAAAACTTATTTCCTTGTGAAATTCAATAGATAATACCACTTAATAAAATTTGAGAAAGGAATATTTTTTTTTGTCCGGTATGTTTTTCTATTATTATTGTTTTTGTTTTGTTGAGTTCTTCCAATACTAGCTAGTTGGTCATGTATAATGTTTGACATAAATGAATGACCTACAATTCTACTTTTTCGTTACCAAATATAGGCCTAAATTTGTTAGAGAGTATCTATTTTTAGGTCATCTTGTTATTGATGATCTAAATTTATCCTTACTAGAATCCTATAAAAAAAAACTTTTAATCTTTTCAAACATTCATCCTCTCACAAAACCGTCGTAGAAGGCGCAAAAATCAAAACATTTTAAAGCGTCACCAAAGGTAAGAACAAAAAGAAGATGGCCAAGAAAATGGTTGCAGTATTTTTTATGTGCATTATTGTGGTGGCTGCACGACAACTTTCCACCACCACAACTGAGGACAAAGAAGCCAAATTTGATGCAAAGTTCAAGGCTTGCTACCAAACTTGCGAGAAGGAATGCATTGAAAAAGGCAATGGTCAAAGTTTCTGTGAAGTTAAGTGTGATGAAGATTGTGGCGAGAAAGAAGTTGCTGGTATTGTCTCTTCTCTTTCTTTCTTTTAATAAGAGTTATTAAATTTTTGTTATATTTTTATTTGTCTATTGATTCGACATTTTCGTTATATCATAGAAAGACTGAATATTAATTTGAAAATAATTTTAATAATAAGAAATTTTTACTTATTTAAAAATGTAAAATACTTATTTGCAGATGTAAGTATTTTTATGAATTTTTTATTCTTATAATTTTTCAAGAAATATTTACCAATTGGATATTTCTACGGAAATCACCATAATTAAAATTGAAATCCTGACATTCACGAAAAGTTATTTTTAATACAGAATGAATGAATGATTGTTGACCTTTTCCTTAAATTTTCTCATATTAATTTAAGTTATTGTATTTGTTTTACAGATAAGCTACACATCAATTTGGCACATTGAATAATGGAGGACAAAAGAAAGACGAGCTATTGAGGAGGATCAAGTAGTAATTGTACTAAATTTGAATAATTCTATTTATAAAGTTGTTTGGTGACATTAATATGTGAATCAACCATTTTCATGGTGTTATTTTTATTCGAAAAGAAAAAACTAATTCTATTCTTCCAAACATGGTTGATTAATTAACTCGAGTCTCTATCCTTTTGCATTTTGTTTAATTCTTATTCTCAAACTACAAAATTTAATTGATTTAAGGTTTTTATTCACAGTTAAAATGTAATGTTCATACAATCAGGAAAATCCATGTTGGAACGCCCCTTGGGATTACAGATTTCATATAGAGCAAAATTTGAGTGTTGCCTAGACAACACCAATCTCTATATGCATCTTTTCCATATACACAATAAAAAAAAAATTAAATAGAATGGACAAATAAAAGAGTTGCACAAAAATGGGTACACCCCAAGATGCACCTAAGTTTTCTTCTTCCATAAAATTATGCTTGTTATTTTTTTCATCCTATATCTATACAAGGATTTTCTTTTCATCTGAAAACTATTATAATTTTTAACCAAACTCAAAAAGAAAAATAAGTTTTTGAAAACTACTATTTAAGATCTAATTTGATAATCATTTAGTTTTTTAAAATAAAGCTGATAAATACTATTTTCATTTATGGTTTTCCTTATTTACACTATAAGAATTTTGTCATATGCCGACCTTATTTCTCCCGACGCGTTAAAAATGGTCGGCACATATACGTAATCCCGACGGTTAAGTCCATGGTGACAAAAGTTAAGAGAACTCCCGACCAATTGATAATTGGTCGGCAAATAAGAGGTAATGTCAACTTTTTTCATTGTTCGTCGGACAAAATGAGGAGAAAAACTAACCATTCTTTATTTGTCGGCAAACATTAGGGAAAAGGTCGACCGTTACTAAACGGTCGGTAAAAATTGGGCAAAGCCGACTATTTTTAAAATTGTTGGCAAAAAGTGATGGAAAGGTCGACCCATTTTGAAACGACCGACAAAAATTGGGGAAAGGTTGACCGTTTGAAAAAAAGTCGGCAAAAAGTTGGGGCAAGGTCGACTATTTAGAAAACCGTTGGCTAAAAGTGGGAGAAAGGCCGACCCATTTTGAAACGGTCGACAAAAGTTGGAGAAAGGTCAACAATTTGATAAATGGGCTGCAAAAAAGTGGGAGAAAGGTCGACCCATTATGAAAACGATAGACAAAAATTGGAGAAAGGTCGACCGTTTGAAAAACAATCGGCAAAAACTTGGGACAAAATGGAAAATGCCGACCATTTTTCTAGACGGTTGGTAATGCATTTATTTTAGGGGGCTCGAATTTAAGCCCCATTTACCCTCTCAAAATCCCTTTCCTCTTTTCATTTTCCCCCTTTTCTCTCTTTCCCTCTCTCTCCCTCACCATTCATCCCTCTCCTCTCCTAGTCTGCACGCCGCCCACCGCACACTGATTAATTTTCTATTCAGGTATGCATTCCCTCCTTTTCTCTCCCTTTTGGCTTTTTTTTTTTTCATTTTTATTAGATGATGTCGTCTCGATTCAACATCGACTTTGTTGTTTTCTCATTTCTGTACGAATGTTAGTTATTCGTTTCTACATTTGAAACTTGTGCCTTGATGTATGTGAAGGCCACAGTTGCGCCCGAAACAGTAACAAACTCCCCACCCTATGCCTGAGTCGTCGTCGGTCACATGGGCGACCTTTCCTTAAAGCTTATTAGCAGGGTTGTAATGTGGAGAAGTAAAGTGAGGAGTTGGGTCCATGACGTGTTGGTTGCCAGGTTGAGTTTGTTGCTTATGTGGAGGAAACTGTTTGGCTTCGGATGTCATACTCTACTTTTCCAACTCCCACAAACACAAGAAGGCTAGCTTTAATCAAATGAGAAGGTCACAACATAATATATTATTAACTAATTCTCTTCCTTAGACTCATATTTTGTGTGTTTTAATTTATAGGTTTGAATTATATTATATATATTATCAAACGAATGTAAAATGGGATATGATTATTCAGTGTTAACGTGTCGTCGAAGCTGCTTGCGGTGGACACGCGAGGAAACAAAGTACTTTTCCTTTTTCACAGCTTTTGGACTTTCCTGTCATCTGGAATTTTTACAGATAACCTGAATTTTTTAGTCTAAATCTGTTTTTTGGACTAAAGTACTTGATCTTCGTTACAAATGTTAGTAATTCCTTTGTAAGATTTGATATTATGCTTGTTTTAGTTTGCAATAACAAAAAATATTTGATTTGTTGGAGACTCCATGGTACTTGAGTTTTTTATAGAAGCAATGATCATACATACTAAGAAACAATAACAAAGTTTTAGGTAAATCTGTAAGCCAAAAACTTTGTTAAAGTTTATCAGAACTTATGAACATGGTTTCTATCAAAGCTCAAGTACCATGGACCATCCAACAAATCAAATAATTTAAGTTATAGCAAACTAATATAAGCATAATCTCAAAACTTATAACATATGAAAGCAACAAGCTTATAGATTTACCTAAAACTTTGTTAAAGTTTCTCAGAACTTATGATCATGGCTTCTATCAAAACTCAAGTACCATGGATCCTCAAAGAAATCAAATACTTTAGGTTATAGCAAACTAAAACAAGCATAATGTCAAAACTTATAACAAATGAAAGCAACAAGCTTATAGATTTACCTACAACTTTGTTAAACTTTGTTATAACTTATGATCATGGCTTCTATCAAGACTCAAGTACCATGGATCCTCCAACAAATCAAATACTTTAGGTTATAGCAAACTAAAACAAGCAAAATGTCAAAACTTATAACAAATGAAAGCAACAAGCTTATAGATTTACCTACAACTTTGTTAAACTTTGTTATAACTTATGATCATGGCTTCTATCAAAACTCAAGTACCCTGGACCCTCTAGCAAATCATGTACTTTAAGTTATAGCAAACTAAAACAAACATAATATCAAACCTTACAAAGAATTAAAGACAACAAACTTACGGATTTACTTAAAACTTTGCTAAAGGTTCTTAGAACTTATGAACATGGCTTCTATATTCAAATCTCAAGTACCATGGACCCTCCAACAAATCAAATACTTTAAGTTATAACAAACTAAAACGAGCATAATATCAATACTTATAACAAATGAAAGTGTTAGGGACAACGACCCTCCACATATCTCCACATTGGTATGATATTGTCCACTTTGGGCATAAACCCTCATGGATTTGCTTTTGGTTTCGCCCAAAAGGCCTCATACCAATGGAGATACTATCCCTCACTTATATACCCATGATCTTCCCCTTCTCTAGCCGATGTGGGACTTTGGTCGCACTCCCAACAATCCTCCCCTCGAACAAAGTACCAACCGAGCCTCCCCTCAAATAGTCATCCATCCGCCTAACTCTTATCCTGGCCAACTTCTATACCCGGAGGACACTGCCAGCCCAGGCCAACTCCTTTTACCCGGAGCACACCGCCTATCCGGTAGAGCTCTCTACCACGGATCTCCACCATGACTACACTTCAAGGCTCGCCTCCTTTGTTCAACACCCGAGGATTCTATCGATCACGGCTCAAGGGCATGGCTCTGATACCACTGTTAGGGACGACGACCCTTCACATATCTCCACATTGGTATGATATTGTTCACTTTTGGCATAAATCCTCATGGCTTTGCTTTTGGTTTCACCCAAAAGGCCTCATACCAATGGAGATACTATCCCTCACTTATATACCCATGATCTTCCCCTTCTCTAGCCGATGTGGGACTTTGGTCGCACCCCCAACAGAAAGCAACAAGCTTATAGATTTACCTAAAATTTTGTTAAAGTTTCTTAGAATTTATGATCATGACTTCTATCAAAACTCAAGTACCATGAACCCTCTAACAAATCAAATACTTTAGATTATAGCAAACTAAAACAGACATAATATCAAACCTTACAAAGGAATTACTATTATCCGTAACGAATATCAAATACTTTAGTTCAAAAAATAAGATTTGGGCTAAAGAATTCAGGTTATCCGTAAAAATTCCAGATGGAAGGAAAGTCCATAACGTGTGAAAAAGGAAGAGTACTCAATTATGTCACGTGTTCGCCGCAAGCGGTTGTGACAACACTTTAACACTCAACAATCATATCCCATTTCACATTCTTTTGATAATATATATAATATAACTCAAACCTAAATTAAAACGCACAAAATATGGAGAGAATTAGTTAATAATATATTGTGTTTTGATCTTCTCATTTGATTAAAGCTAGACTTCTTATGTTTGTGAGAGTTGGAAAAGTAGAGTATGGCATTTGAAGCCAACAGTTTCCTCCATAGAAGCAACAAACTCAACCTGGCAAACAACACGTCATGGACCCAACTCCTCACTTTACTTCTCCACATTACAACCCTGCTAATAAGCTTCAACAAAAGGTCGCCCTTGTGACCAGCGGCGACTCGGGGATAGGGCGGGCAGTTTGTTACTATTTCGCTCGAGAGGGCACAATCGTAGCCTTCACATACGTGAAAGGCCCATGTTTCAATGTAGAAACAAACCAAATGTATAAAAGAATAACTAACATCCATATAGAAATGAGAAAACAACAAAGTCGATGTTCAATCGAGACGACATCATCTAATAAAAATGAAAAAAAAAAAAATCACATGGGAGAGAAAATGGGGGATGCATGCTTGAATAGAAAATTGATCGGCGGGCGGCTTGCAGACAAGGATAGGAGACGAAAGGGATGGATGGTGAGGGAGGGGAAAAAGGAAACAGAGAAAGGGGAGAAAATGAAAAGAGGAAAAGGATTTTGAGAGGGTAACGGAGGCTCAAATTCGAGCCCCCCTAAAATAAATGAATTACCGACCGTTTAGAAACGGTCTGTCTTTTCCATTTTGCCCCAACTTTTTGCCGACAATGATCGGCCTTTTCCCAATTTTTGCCTACTGTTTTCAAAATGGGTCGGCTTTTTTGCCACTTTTTTGCCTACCGTTTATCAAATGGTCACCCTTTCTCCAACTTTTGTCGACCATTTCAAAATGGGTCGGCCTTTCTCCCACTTTTTGTCAACCGTTTTCTAAATAGTCGACCTTGCCCCAACTTTTTACCAGTTGTTTTTCAAACGATTGGCCTTCCCCTATTTTTGTTGACTGTTGGGTCGACCTTTCCACCACTTTTTGCCAACCATTTTAAAAACAATCGTCCTTGCCCAATTATTGTGAACCGTTTAGTAACTGTCGACCTTTTCCCTAATTTTTGTCGATCAAATAAAGAATGATCGGCTTTTCTCCTCATATTGGCCGACGAACAATGAAAACAGTCGGGATTACCCCTTATTTGTCGACTAATTATTAATTGTTCGGGAGTTCTTTTCACTTTTGGCGACCATGGACTTAATCATCGGGATTACGTATATGGGTTGACCATTTATAAAGCGTCAGAAGAAATAACGTCGACATATGGCAAAACACTTGTAGTGTTTTATTATCTACTTTTCACATGTATTTTAAAAACTCAAATTGTAACGCCCGATTTATTCAGCGGCGTTAGCTTTCGAAATTTTAAAATTTAATTTGAATAATTCTAAAATAAAATTTGGATTATTTGGAAAATTGAGTATTTAAAGAGGGCATTTTTGTTTTATGGAAAATAAAAAAAAAAATAGATATTTTCTTTTTCTTTTTCTTTTTCTATTCTTCTTGATCTCTTTCTTCTTCTACTTCATTACCATCTTCCTCTTTGTCTTGAAAATCTATCTCCCCACTGCAGTTTCCTTTTCTTCTTCCTCCCATCGCTGACTGCTCCTTCGTCGAACAACAATCGCTTGTCGCCACACGTTTCTGTCCACTCACGACTAACGTCACCCGATTCGCAGACTCACGCTGCCATTGTTGCAAGCTCACCCGTCGCCGAGCATCAGCTCAAATCCACTAGTTTCTTTGATTTGCTCTTCGTTTTGACCGTTGTCGCTCACTAAGCTTTGTGCCACCACCTTTCTCTCCCTTTCACGTGTTATGCGCGGACAACAAGAGGAGGTTGTTCGGGTTTAATTTTTGGGGAATTTGGTATCGCACAAACACTTTTTTACCCCATTTGGAGTGAGTCAGTATGTCAATGTTGATTCAATGTGATTTTTGGATTGGTAATGATGTTTTTGGTAGTTCTAGCCATTTTTAGGCTAACTCATAAAGTTTTGGAATTAATTTTAAATTACCCATAATTTTGGGTCTTGAATTTGCGAAATCAAACAATTTGAAGCTCAATTCGACAATGATTGGAGTTCAACCTAATGGACTTACAGTTCATGAGCTCCAATGATATGAGGTGAACCGATCAAACTCTTTGACCCGGTTGATCAACATTTCTTAACTACGAGTCACTCCACTATAGACTCGCAGTTGCACTCTCCTCACTGTAGGACAAGTTGTGTCCATTGATGTAACCGTGAGTCGACCCTTCACTAGTTGTTCGTAATCACAGCTCGATCAAATTACCATTTTACCCCTGTGATTAACTCTTACTCCTTAAGTACCACTAATCCTCTAATGAACAACTTGTTTATGGTAATACCATAAACAAAATCCATCTCGGGTCAATGCGAGGGTGGGGCCCCGCTGTTCAAGACATAGATTCAACCCTTAAAAGAACAATCGATCTATTTTTCCTAGCTCGGGAACGAGTGAATTCCATCTCGCAGAATTAAATTCTCAGCTCCCCACGAGGTTTCATCCCTGAGAAGGTAGGCATATTGAGTCGGCAACTCTAGTCACTCTCACCCATACTAGTCTAAGGACAAACTCCCTGCAGATAGGACTTCGTAACCGGCTCAGGATTCAGGTCGAGTCACTAATGGTCATCTATGAATTATCAAACCTAATCTGTTAATGGTGTTACATTAGTTGGCTAATAATTTGTGATTCGGTCTTGTACAATCTCATCGCACAGGATGCCCCCACTCGTATGCCAACTACATGAATGAGTTGGATCGCCTTATTTGTATTAAATACAAAGTGGGTTGCATTCATAGTGTTACCAGGATGAGGTTCTCAACCCTATGCATATACTATAAACCATTTGGGTTACACATTTGAACACGATCCTACCTATGTGTCTACTACACACTATTCAAGTTCTCATTGCCATAACCCTGGATCTTAGTTTATTGGATTTTAAGTTTTAAATGTGAGAACATGAGAAATGATGTATAATAACTATTTATTGATTTCATCGGATATTTACAAACTATACGAGTTTAGGGCATAAAATCCCAACAGTTCAAAGATGTGAATTCCCTAAAAAGTAATTGTAGCCAATATTTAAATAAAACCAAGCCTATATCTCAATTGTTGGCTTGTGTTGAACTTAAATCCGTTGGAATCCTAGATTGATCAACTAGGGTTTCAACTCAAGTTTAGATCTAATATCGTTAGGGTTAGAAATAAACGGATTCACACAAGTAATAAACACACGAGTTTAGACATAAACCGATTCTTTTCCCTAGAATCAGGGATTAAAGAAGACAATTTATAGAAATAGTGTTTATTTGTAAGCTTATTAGAAAAACCAAGTAGGTTATAAAAATATTTTTTTAAAAAATGGTTATTTTTTTATCTTTATTCGAGTGTCTCTTTGAAAAACGTTTTCGGGTTTGAATGCGTCTATCAAAAAGATGCATTTAATGAATCACGATCAAACCAGTCAACTGAAATTGTGGGAATTAAGATGTGTATCTTTAAAACGCATTCTATGCAAAACCACATTTACATAGATTTACTTATTAAATATAAATTACTTATTTTTTATTTATTTCCCTTTTGACTAGAGATGTCCACGGGGCGGGGCGGGGTCAGGGAATGGCTCCCCGTCCCTGTCCCCGCCCCCTATTTCATTCCCCGTCCCCACGAAATTTCCCATTTAATTTCATGGGAACGGATGAGATTCTCATGCAGGAATTCATGAGGATCGGTTTCATGGGAAAAATTCCGCTTATATTTTTATTTTTTAAAATTGTATTAACTAATTTTTTTTGAAAATTTGTATTTAAATGGTTAATTATTCTTTAGAGATTTCTAGTTAAAAGACATTTTTTTCAATTTTCTTAGAAAAATAAAATTATATCTAATAAAATTTAGACTTATGGTTTATTAAATGTATAAAAATATATATATTTAAAATAAAAAATCGGGGCGGGGACGGGGAGCGGGGGGGGGCGGGAGTGGGAGTCTGGGACGGGGAATGTATTCCCGTCCCGTCCCTCGCTTAGCCAACGGAAAAATTTCTTCCCGCTCCTCCCCATTCCCGCCTCATGGGAAAATGGACATCTCTACTTTTGACTCTATGGATGATATTTCTGGTATAACTAATTATTTGATAGGGGATTTTTTTTACGGGAAAAATAATTAAAGAGACTAATATAATAAATATATATTCTTTAAAATATTACAACTTTCAATAAAAATGTTCCATGACTAGACTTAATCAATAAAACTTTAATGGTAGCTTAATTAAACTATAGACAAACATTTTTAATCATAATACTATAGGTTAAGATAATATTTAGATGGAAATGTTAAATTAAATGTCAATGCGAGCAATAATTTTGGAAAAAAATTATGAAAATTGATAAAAATTATTTGAATGATTTCATATCCCTTTAATTGTGGCTTAATTATATTATAATTGATAATTGCTAACCATATCAACTGTAGATGCCAATAAACTTTTTATAAACTAGGAAAATTGATGAAAATTGTTTCAATTATTAAATGACTTTAGCTGACTTTAATTATGATGACTTAATTCAATACAAAATTATAAAAAGATAAGTAATTAGAAACATCTGTATGTGACAAAATAATTGTAAATTGTTTAAAAGCCAATAAAACTTTAATTACATTATAATTTATCATTCTTAATAATCATATCTATTTATACAATTAAAAAAATATGAAATATCTATACAGAAAAGAATAATTGTAAAAAAGATTAAAACAAAAAATTCATTTTTGTTGATATTAATTTAATCATTAATGGAACTTGATGGATTAAATGTTAGAGAAAAATAAATAAATCTTATAAATTTTTCTAAGTACAAAATAATTCTAAAAAAGGGATGAGTGACATTTGTGGAGTTAGTTAAGAGTTTTGTAAAAATCTATTTTTTTTCTATTTTAGGACCAATTGTTCCACATCCTTCTTGCCATTTATCCTATAAATAGTGGCTTATGGTGGTTTATGAAAGAGATCCATTGGTGAAAATTTCCTCTCCAATTCAATTCATTCTCCCCCACTTTCTCTAATATATTGTTATTTTATCTTTCCAACAAAGTCCACTATCTCATATTTATATTTTATATATATATTTCCAAGCACTTGCATTATTATCATTATTAATATTTTATACATATTAATATTAAATTTCTATTTCCTATTATTATTATTATATTATTATTATTATTATTATATTAGTATTTTAATATTGGTAAAATTAAACCCGGTTTCCATCCTATTTTTACAATACGTTATCAGCACGAAGCTCTGCCGATTTTTCCACTGAAGGTAAGTCCTCCGGGTAAGCCATTTTTTTTTAATAATAAAATGTTATTTTGCATGTCTAATTGATTTCCTAATGTAAATGCAATTTCTTTGTATATAGTATTACTATGGCAAATCTTGCAAAATTAGATTTTATGCCCTGGATATTAATGGAAATAACTACTTGTCATGGGTCCTTGATCTTTGAGATCCATTTAGACTCCATGAATCTTGGAGAAACAATTAAAGAAGGAAATGATGCATCAAATCAAGAAAAAGCCAAAGCAATGATCTTCCTTCGCCATCATCTTCACGAGGATTGAAAATGGAGTATCTTACAATAAAAGATCCCTACATTCTATGGCAAGGCTTGAAAGATAGGTATGATCATCAAAAACAGCTTATTCTTCCAAAAGCTCGTTATGATTGGATGCACTTGAGGTTGCAAGATTTCAAATCAAGAAGTGAATATAATTTCGCACTATTCGTAATTAGTTCAAAATTAAAATTATGCGGAGAAAAAATTATCGATGTTGATATGTTAGAGAAGACATTCTCCACTTTTCATGTTTCGAATATGCTCTCGCAGCAGAAGAATATCGAGAGAAAGGCTTTAAAAATATTCGTAACTAATTTCATGTCTTCTCGTGGTGAACAAAATAACGAGCTATTAATGAAAAATCATGAATCTCGACTAATCGAGCAACACCATTCCCTCAAGTGAATACTGTGAATTTCAATAATCGTGTTCGAGGTCGGGACCGCATGAGAGAGGAAGAAATACCTATTTTCGTGGTGGGCATTATAATTTTAAGAAACCCACACGAACTGATGATCATAAAGGAAAAGCTCCACAAGATAAAAGTTCAAAAGGTGATGAACATAAATATTTCCAGGTGCGGAATGAGTGGCACTCGGTCACGCACCGCCGTGACGTCAAAACACCTTGTTGATCTCTATCAAGCTTCCTCAAGGAAAAAGGAAAAGGGAAGAATGTGGAGGTGAATCTTGCCATTCAAGAAGATGATGTGTTTGATCCCTTCAATATGGTGCATCTTGATGTGGCTGATTATTTTGAATCTCCTGGAGAGAAAATTGATGCAATCAAACAAGTAGAGGATGCTTTGTATGAAGATATATAATTAAGTACTGCTTGTAATTATAGTATTTTTTTCTTTTCTTGTTTTTGTATATATATTTAGGACTCTTTGTAATCGTTTTTCTTTTCTTATCAATGAAGAAATATGGACAATTTCAATATGTTGAGTAACCCGAAAATGAACAATGAGGATTTATGTCTAGCAGACTGCGCAACTACGCACACGATACTCATAAACAGAAAATATTTTTCTAAATTGACAATGCTGGAAGCAAAAATCAATACTATATCAGGTTCTGCAGACCTGATTGAAGGTTTTGGAAAAACAAGTTTTATCTTGCCTAGAGGAACAAAATTTTCAATTAATAATGCTTTGTTCTCTAGCAAATCAAAGAGAAATCTATTGAGTTTCAAAGATATACGTAATAATGGTTATCATGTTGAAACTGATCGTAAAAATAATATAGAGTATCTCTATATCACATCTATTGTTTCACATGAAAAACGTATATTGGAAACACTGCCAACTTTTTCTTCTGGATTATATTATACTCATATACGAGTAATCGAAAGTTATGCAACAATGAACCAGAAGTTCATGAATCCAGAAATATTCAGTGTTTGGCATGATCGATCGGGTCATCCAGATCGATAATGATGAGGAAAATTATTGAAAATTCACATGGACATCCTTTAAAGAACCGTAAGATTCTTCAATCAAATGAGTTGTCATGTGATGCTTGCTCTCAAGGGAAATTAATTATTAGACCATCACCAGCTAAAGTGGGCATTGAATCACCTACATTTTTAGAGCGAATTCAAGGTGATATTTGTAGACCCATTAACCCACCGAGTGGTCCATTTAGATATTTTATGGTATTAATTGACGATCCAAATGATGGTCACATGTATGCTTATTATCAAGTCGAAATCTTGCATTTGCAAGATTACTTGCTCAAATAATTAAGTTAAGAGCACAATTTCACGATTATACAATTAAGACAATTAGACTTGATAATCTTTGGTGAATTTACATCCCAAACTTTTAATAATTATTGTATGTCAATTGGGATAAATGTTGAACATCCTGTAGCTCATGTTCATACACAAAATGGTCTAGCAGAATCATTTATAAAACGTCTGCAATTAATTGCAAGACCATTACTTATGAGAGCTAAACTCCCTACATCGGTCTGGGGTCATGTCGTTTTACACGCTGCATCATTATTACGTATTAGGCCGGTAGCCTATAATAAATATTCCCCATGCAATTAGCTTATGGCCGCAGTGACCAAATGTATCCCATCCGAGAATTTTTGGATGTGCGTGATATGTTCCAATTGCTCCACCACAACGTACTAAGATGGGTCCTCAAAGGAGGTTAGGAATATATGTTGGATATGATTCCCCATCAATTATTAAATATCTTGAACTCGACGGGTGATGTATTTATCGCACGATTTCTTTGATTGTCATTTTAATGAAACAAATTTTCCAACATTAGGGGGAGGAATTAAGAAGTTGGAAAAAGAAATTACGTGGAATGCATCATTATTATCTCATTTAGATCCTCGAAGAGATCAATGTGAACTTGAAGTTCAAAAGATAATTCATTTGCAAAATATAGCAAATCAATTACTGTGATGCATTCATAGATGCTAAAAGGGTGACTAAATCATATATATACCAGCAAAGAAATGCTCCATCAAAAATTGATATTCCACAGAACAAGTTATCAATAATGAGTCCGAGCACGCTAAGCGTGGTAGACCAATAGGTTCCAAAGATAAAAATCCTCTAAAAAAGAAAAGTAGTTGAGAATCAAAATGATTCGATAAAAGGTATGGATGTTCCAGAAGAAATCCAAGATACAACTACTCAAAAGAGTATTGATGAAAATCAAACGCTTGAGGATAATAATGAAATTTCTATAAACTATGTTACAACAGGAAAGAGATGGAACCGAAATGATATTATTGTTGACAACATTTTTGCTTATAATGTTGCTCACGATATTATTCATGAAAAGTGACGATTTTGATCCAAAATCTATCGATGAATGTAAACGTAGAAAGGATTGGCTGAAATGGAAAGAAGCAATCCAAGCAGAGTTGAGCTCACTTTCAAAACGTGAGGTTTTGGACCGAGAGTCCTAACACGTAAGATGTTAAACTGTGGGATACAAATGGGTATTTGTAAGGAAAAAAAATGAAAAGAATGAAGTCACAAGATATAAAACGAGACTTGTTGCACAAGGATTCTCGCAAAGGCCTGGTATAGATTATGAGGAGACATATTCTCCTATGGTGGATGCAATAACATTAAGATATTTGATTGGCCCGATCAGATATGAAAAACTTGATATGCATCTAATGGATGTAGTCACGGCGTATTTATATGGATCTCTGGATAATGACATTTATATGAAAATCCCGGAAGGATTTAAAACACTAGAAACATATAAATCAAGTTCTCGGGAATTGTATTCGATAAAGTTACAGAGATCATTATATGGATTAAAACAATCAGGACGAATGTGGTATAATCGCCTGAGTGAATATCTCATTGAAAGAAGGATATCAAAATAATCCAATATGTCCGTGTGTTTTTATAAAGAAATCTCATCGGGATTTGCTATTATAATCAGTATATGTTGATGACTTAAATATAATTGGAACTCTCAAGAGTTATCCAAGGCAATAGAATATCTTAAGAAAGAATTCGAGATGAAAGATCTTGGAAAAACAAAATTTTGCCTTGGTTTGAAAATTGAACATTTAGCAGATGAGATATTTGTTCATAAATCAACTTATACAGAGAAAATCTTAAAAAGATTTTATATGGATAAAGCACATCCATTGAACATTCCAATGGAAGTTCGTTCACCTTTGGATGTAAAGAAAGATATATTTCGACCTCGAGATGATAATGAAGAACTTCTTGGTCTTGAAGTACCATATCTTAGTGCAATTGGTGCACTTATGTATCTAGCTAATAACACAAGACCAAATATTGCATTTTCAGTAAATTTATTAGCTAGATATAGTTCATGTCCTACAAAAAGACATTGGAACGGAGTTAAGCATGTACTCCGATATCTTCGAGGGACGATTGATATGGGTTTATTTTATTCTAACAAATCTAGCTTTGATCTAGTTGGTTATGCAGATTCTGGTTATCTATCTGATCCACACAAAGCTAGATCTCGAGATAAAGTTATCTATTTACATGTGGAGGAACCGCTATATCATGGCGATCGTGAAAGCAGACCATCACGGCCACTTCTCGAATCATTTGAAATTCTCGCAATTCACGAGGCAAGTCGAGAATGTGTATGGCTAAGATCGATGACACAACACATTCGTGAGACATGTGGATGGTCTTCATGTAAACATCCTCCAACAATATTATACGAAGACAACACAACATGTATAGCTCAAATCAAAGGAGGATATATCAAAGGAGATAGAACGAAGCATATCTCTCCGAAGCTTTTCTACACTCATGACCTTGAAGAAAATGATGAGATCTCAAAGATAACAGATTTGTTCGAAGGATAACTTAAGCGTATATATTTACAAAAGCATTACCAACTACAACATTTGAGAAATTGGTTCACATGTGATTGGGATGCGAAGACTCTCGAGAGATCTCAAGTGATGTCGTCATGAGGGGGAGTAAATGTATTATATAAAATATGTACTCTTTTTTTCCTTCACTAGGTTTTTATCCCATTGGGTTTTTCCTAGTAAGGTTTTAATGAGGCATATATTATATAAATGGGCATTTAAGGGGGAGTATTGTAAACATGTGTAGGATAAATGCCCATCCACATGCCATTATATCACCCATGCCATGTGGCAAATTATACTTAGACATAGTGTCCTCTATGTGTCCATTTCTCACCAATGCTTAGTGTCCAATTGTTCCACATCCTTCTTGCCATTTAGCCTATAAATAGTGGCTTATGGTGGTTTATGAAAGAGATCCATTGGTGAAAATTTCCTCTCCAATTCAATTCATTCTCCCCCACTTTCTCTAATATATTGTTATTTTATCTTTCCAACAAAGTCCACTATCTCATATTTATATATTTTATATATATTTCCAAGCACTTGCATTATTATCATTATTAATATTTTATACATATTAATATTAAATTTCTATTTCCTATTATTATTATTAGTATTATATTAGTATTTTAATATTGGTAAAATTAAACCCGATTTCCATCCTATTTTTACAATAGGGCGACTTTTGTGGGGCAAGAACGATGTGTCTGTTGGAGTAACGCGTTCTCTTTTGTTAAATATGTTTAAAAAAAATCTCTACTTCTCCAATTGGCCCGATTAAAGGCTCTAAAATTCAAAAAGTTATCGTGCCTAAATTATCTAAGATAGAGAGTTTATAGACATATAGTTCTCCTACTTAGTCTCTTAAAACTCGAACATCGAGATGAATGACAGTTGTAATTTCGGTTTACAATTAAATGTAGAGGAGATGAAATTAAAATTTTGGATTGCAATTACACCTTAGGGCAATGACATTTTTTAGCCCCATTTTACTTAGAATTTCTCTTTGAAATTTTTTCATATCACCATTATTAGCAATCTTTAGATTCTTAATTTCATTGTTAAGTTTGCAATATTAGCAATTTTGCATTTGAATTCTACATTTTGACTTGACATAGTTAATCCTTTAGTTATCTTGTTATTTCACATCAAAACCCCCACAAAACTATTTTACACTTTTATTTTTCAAATTGTAATTCCTCTCACATAATTGTTTTTTGCAATAATTTTTGTTACTTTGTGTTCCCTGTGGGATCAATACTCAGGAATATTCTTGTGTGTTATTACTTGCATCGAGTGTGTACTTGCACTAGGGTTTGACATAATTTCTTATTTTTCTTCACCCTAAAGTTCATGCCCCGTAGAATTTCAGAGAGAGGAGAAGGAAACGACATGAAAATGACTTATAGATCAGGGAGGGGAAGATTGTTTGGGAAAGAGAGTTTCGAATTGTCTAGGGGAGAGAGAGAATTTCGAAGGAAGGAGGATGAAGAGGATAAAAAAAATAAGTATAAAAATAATAATTGTAATGTAAATCTTTCAAAATATAGATTAGATATCGTTTAAATAAAATAGAAGGAATAAGATTTTTCTAAAAAATGAAGAATGTATATGGACAAAATGTGCATTTGAAAAAAGAAACGTCACACGTGCATCTCATGTGTGGCCGTAATTAAAAAGAAAAATCATGTGACTATTAATCAAAGCAACTCATTCTTTTTAGTCATTCTTAAGATTGTACATTTAATTAATTTGTATTGCACAGAAAAATAAAAGAAGTCCCCACATAAAGGAAATGAAGTAAAAAGATTTGAGAAGGAAAGAAAAAACACTAAAGAGGTTAATCCACTCTTTTATGGTTAGACAATCTTCTATTTTATTTTCTCCTGTTTTTAATTTAATTTCATAATTCTAAAATATTTAAGAAGTACTAGGATTGTTTTTATATTATTATTATTATTATTAGTAGTAGAATAAAAAATGAAAACTCAAACAGAAGCTAAAGCAATTGATTTTCTAGAGAATATGACCTATATTTATGAGTTTTTTATATCATGAATTCTACTTCTTCTTTTTTTTTAACACAAACATCCTATAGTTATGGTAACCATAGTTGGTTTGCCTCGGGCATGTGAATAGGAGTTGAACCACTTTTGATGTTCAATTAGAAAGGAAAAGTTCAATATAAATACAAAGGGAAGAATGTATAAGTAGGAGAAACATCAAGCTTGAAGTTCAGTTCATGGGTTTTTGTCAATAACAAGAAACTAAAACAAAGATAAATCTATCCCCCCTCCAATTGGATTATTGATCAAATCCCATAAGACTAAGCTCAAGCTTCTTGAATTAAATTTTTATTTGTTGCGATCATGGATCTCAACAATCATAAGTGCCAGGAGAAAAACCTCTGTATTCTTTATTCAATTTCAGTATACTCGATACAAGAAGATATTCTCCATCTCCGAGATTGATGGGTATTTAAAGAATACAGAGGTGAAAAAACTCCTAACAATATATAACTAATTTATAACAAGAAGAGAACTGATTTTACACATGGGCTTCTGTTTATAACAGACCTTCCTTCAGTGGGCTTTTCTCCTAACACCCCCCTCAAGCCAATGGAAGGAGGATCCCTGACTTTGAGCTTACTTCGCCAATGGAGAAAGTTGTGCGCAAACAGAGGCTTCGTGAGAATTTCGGCAGCTTGGGAGTGAGCTGGTAGCTGTTGAATCAGAAGTTTCTTTTGAATCACCAGATCGCGTACATAATAGATGTCTAACTCAACGTGTTTAGTTTTGGCATGGAGAATAGGATTGACACTTAAGTGAACAACACTGAGGTTGTCGCACCACAATATAGGAGGTCGTAACAAGGAAATCCTTAACTCACGTAATAATGATTGTAACCAGATTAATTCAGTTGCTGCAGTTGCTAGACACCGATACT
Source organism: Trichosanthes cucumerina (assembly GCA_036507285.1). Taxonomy (NCBI): domain Eukaryota; kingdom Viridiplantae; phylum Streptophyta; class Magnoliopsida; order Cucurbitales; family Cucurbitaceae; genus Trichosanthes; species Trichosanthes cucumerina. The sequence goes on from CM071840.1 coordinate 44,111,382, forward strand.
CTGCTTCAGTGCTCAACCTAGAGATGATCGACTGTTTCTTTGAGCCCCATGAGATTAGATTACCTCCAAAGAAAATGTAGTAGCCAGATGTTGACTTGTGATCGTCTGGGTCAGATGCTCAGTCGGAGTCTGCATAACCTTGTATGGATAGATGAGAGGACTTAGTGAAATGAAGACCAAGGTAAATGGTACCTTGAAGATATCTCAAGATCCGTTTGACTAGTGTCCAGTGAGTGACTTTTGGACTGTGCATAAACTGGCAAGCTTTGTTGAGTGAGAAGGAGAGCTCTGGCCTCGTCGAAGTTACATATTGCAGAGCTCCAACAATGCTTCGATAGAGTTTTACATCAAGAAAACGTTCCCCTCCATGTGCTGATGGTAAGGCTCCACTCATCATTGGTGTTGTGATTGGTTTGGATGCAACCATCTGTGCTTTTTTCAGCAAGTCAGCAATATATTTGGATTGTGAGAGGAACAACCCACCATTTGAGGAATAAGATACTTCGATACCCAGAAAGTAATGGAGATTACCTAGATCATTTAAGGCAAAAGTAGCATTCATCAGGGTAATTAATTCAGTAATCATAGCATTGGAACTCCCCATGATCAATATGTCATCAACATATATGAGAACATATAGACAATAATGAGGAGTATGTTTCACCATGAGAGAACTGTCAGCTTTGGAATGTATACAGCCTTGTTGTTTTAGGAAGTTAGAGAGTCGTTCAAACCATGCCCTTGGTGCTTGTTTGAGCCCATAAAGAGCTTTGTGGAGATGAAAAACTAGAGATTGTCTATCAGGAGAACTGAAGCCGATAGGTTGTTCCATTAAGACAATTTCAGATAACACACCATGTAAGAAAGCATTATTTATGTCAATCTGCCTAATAGTCCAGTTGTAGGTGACTACGAGAGTAAGGAGAACTCTAATTGTCATGGGTTTGACTACCGGACTAAAAGTTTCAAAATAATCAATGTCCGGAGACTGATGGAAACCTTTGGCAACGAGTCTTGCCTTATATCGTGATATGGTACCATCGGAATTTCTCTTAATCTTGAAAACCCATTTGCATCCTACAACTTTTTGATTAGATGGTTTGGGTACTAACTTCCAAGTTTCATTTCTCATCAAGGCCTGATATTCTTCTTTCATAGCTGTCAACAAGTTGGAGCATTTCAATGCTTCTGTGGCATTTGGTGGTTTAACCTCAGTATAGTCAACATTTGTCGTAAAGACCTTTGGTTTAACAATCCCTTTCTTTCCTCTAGTAATCATGGGATGAATATTGGTAGTTTGTGGCCTTGCTAAGAGGGGCAAGGTCTCCTGATCCTGAGACTGTATTCTTGGTGCAGAAATGTCAAGTTCATGAGGTGTGGGAGCATATTGGTTTGGAGAGTTGGTAGGTCTTTGGTTTAAGTAGGGTTGTGAATGCATTTTGACGAGAGGCAAAGGGGTGCAATGTTGGGAAGGAGTGCAGGGTATTGAGGTTTGTGGAGTAAAAGGAAAGGTAACTTCATCAAATAAAATATTTCTAGATATAAAGATTTTGCCAATGCGGTCAAGACACTTGTAACCTTTATGTTTAGAACTATAGCCAAGGAATGTACAAGCACTAGAGCGAATTGCATTTTGTATGAATTATAAGGACGAAGATAAGGAAAGCACTTACAACCAAAGACCTTGAGTTGGGAATAATCTGGTACGTGGCCGAACAACTTCTCCAAAGGACTCATGCCATGTAGAACAGGGGTAGGTAGTCTGTTAACAAGATAAGTGGCAGTAGAAAACGCATCATCCCAAAAGGTTAGGGGCATATGTGAGTGGGATAGTAATGTTAACCCTGTTTCAACAATGTGGCGGTGCTTTCTCTCAACAATGTCGTTCTGTTTAGAGGTGTAGGGACAAGTGACCTGATGATCAATGCCATGAGTTTTGAAAAAGAGAATAAGGGGTTTATACTCGAGACCTCCATCTGTTTGAACACGCAAAATGGATTTGCCTAGAAGTTTTTTAACATGAGTTTTAAAAGTAATAAATACTTGTGAGGTTTTAGACTTTCATTGAAGGAAGTAAATCCAAGTATATCGTGAATAGACATCAATGAAATTCATGTAGTATCGAAAACCATTTGTGGATTGTGTTTGAGAGGGACTCCACAGATCAGTGACTACTAATTGTAAGGGAGAAGTATAATAAGTAAAAGAAGTAGGGAAAGGCAAGGCATGGATTTTGCTCATAGCGCAAGCTTGACAAAAAGAAGCAGTTTTATTTGTATTCTTGAATTGAGGTATATGTGATTTTACAATTTGTTGCACAATTGAAGAAGCCGGATGGCCAAGTCTTTGATGCCAGATATCAAAACTTTGTACAGTTGTATTATAACAGATAGGAGAGGACATATATGACATGTTTGTTTGAGATGCTTGCGAGGATTTCAAATGAGATGAGGAAGCAGAGAGATCAAACCTATACAATCCTTCATGGAAAGTCCCTCGGAGCAGAGGTTGGCCAGCTAGATCCTTCACAACACAAAAGGTAGGGTGAAACTCAACGAAAACAGAGTTATCATTAGCAAATTGGCTTACACTGATTAAGTTTTTGGTAATTGAGGGAACATGAAGGAGATTATTCAGATGAAATTTATGATTTGATGGGGAAGTGATAAAGTCGTAGCCAAGATGGGAGATAGGCAAACATGCTCCATTACCAACATGAACTTGATTGCCACCATTGTATTCTGAACTAGTTGTCATATTGCCCATATTGTTTGTAAGATGATTGGTTGCCCCTGAGTCTGGGTACCAATTACAGTCCTGGTTGTAGCTTGGGATCATAGCCATAGCTGCCATGGAGTTATTTTGAGAACCATAGGAAGGAAATCCAGTTTGAGGTCGCCACTGTGGTTGTGGAGGATCATACCTAGAATAGCAGCGAATGGCAGTGTGACCAAATTTGTTACATAATTGGCATTGAAGCTTACCTCGATTGTTCCATTGAGAGCGCCCTCCCTGATTGTTATTCCTTCCTCGACCTCGGTTGGGACTATAATTCTGGTTACGTTGTTGTTCTCCTTCTTTGAAATTGTTTTGTGTAACCACATTAGCAGTGGGTGTTGGACCATCAACGTTTACGACCTTTGTGTCAATTCTTGTTTCGTGGGCAAGTAGAAGTGCCATGACTTCCTGAACATTTTCGTTGCAGATCTTGGCTGATATTACTGAAACCATAGACTCATATTCTATCCCAAGTCTAGATTGGATGTATAATATGTGATCTTCAACTAGTACAAGTTTGCCGACAGCAGCAAGAGCGTCTACACATTTCTTGATTTTCGTGAAATAATCGTTCAAAGACATACCTCCTTTCTTCAAGTTCTATAGTGTAGATTTAAGTTTCATGACCTGCAAGGTTGTGTGAGTTTAAAATTTGTAATAAGCAGGACCAAATCTCCTTGGCACATGTACAGTGGAGCATTTGCTCGAGGATATCTTCATTCATTGATCCAAGCAGCCAAGAACAGATGAGTTTGTCTTGCTTTCTCCATTGATCATACATCGGATTGATTTTGGTAATCAAGAGTTCGTTTTCACTTACTTTAATATACTGTTTTGGAGGTTGTGCGTCTTCTTGTATATGGGCTTCGAACAATCCATGGCCTTCTAGGGCAAACTCAACTTGGAACTTCTAGAGTAGGAAATTGTCATTATTCAACTTCACGGTGGCAATTTTATTTCTTGGACTAACTGTGGTTATCGCCGGTTGTTGTTGCCCAAAGACTCTAGAGGATGCTTCAGGGGATTCCATCGGAGAGGAGAGTAGAATGTTTAAGCAGGAGGGTGAATAGAAAAAAAATTTGTCGATTAGACTGAGAGCTCTGATACCATCTCAACAATCATAAGTGCCAGGAGAAAAACCTCTATATTCTTTATTCAATTTCAGTATACTCGATACAAGAATATATTCTCCATCTCTGAGATTGATGGGTATTTAAAGAATACAGAGGTGAAAAAACTCCTAACAATATATAACTAATTTATAATAAGAAGAGAACTGATTTTACACATCTTCCTTCAGTGGGCTTTTTTCCTAACAATAGATGATAATAACATTCTGTATTAAAATCGGAAGCCATGTTTATTAAGTAGCAGAATAAGGCTCTCTCTACTGCATCCTTTAATCATGCTGCCATTTTTGCTTCATGTTGCCATGTTTGCTTCTATGGTGTTTGGTTACATTCCCAATAACTTTCGAGGCAAAGGGAGAAACTCACGAGGATGATTTGGTGGTAGAAACAATGCTATAAGATAATAAATGATCAAGGAGACCATGAGAGAAGTCTACAAAAGGAATCCAAAACTCAACCAGCTCAATTAAGTTCAAATGAAACTCATATTCAAATTCAATGGAGTCATCTCATATTCAAGCCAATGATGATCCAATCAATTATGCCATAAAGTCCAATTATTAAACCTAAAATACTACAATAAGACTTCATTGCTTACTTCCAAGCTCAAGTGTCTACACAAGTGAAGAGTTGCATCATTTTATACTTGATATGGCACATTTTCATCCCAGGCATAATGAATCTATAAATTCATATTCATTCAAATTTTTAATACACCGTGTACCTATTTAATTCATGTGTTCATATTTAATATGGTTCATGTGTACGAAGTTGAAAGATTGGAAGTTGAATTTGGACTAATAAGTGAAGAGATGTGTCCTTTCATGATCTCTTTTCAATTAGTATAAATAGGTTGCCATTTTTTCATTTGAACACAAGTTGAATTGGAATGAAATTTCATATTGAGTTTTAGTCTCTCAAGCTTTATGATTTCTTTTTATTCTTGTGTTTATAATGCATGTATTAAAACTTTCAATCTAGTTTGATCAATTAGATTGTGGAGAGTTCGAAATCTTTAAGTTAGGAACAAGTTCTCCTTACTTCTTGATCATCGATCAAAATTAATCCAAAGTTAAATCTGTTTGACCTTATTAGGTTTGTTTACTAATTTTTAGTATTAGAGTTATGTTATTACTGTTGTGGGAGTTCACCAAGTATAAAAGGGAGTTCTCACACATAATTGGGATAGTTCTTCTATCATTTGAAAGTTCTAATTTTCTATTAATCCCTCTAGATTGAAACCCGCTCAATTGAAGTAGTCGATAAATTTGAAGAATTAGACTTTAATGGTCGTGAACACGATATCCCTTCGGACACCTTTATTGACGTAGATATGAATGTCTTAAAGAACACTACAAAATATGACCTAATTGTAACACTCGTTGTTGTTAAAAATGACCTATTATGTAAGGAATTAGTTGTTGAAAAGGACTATGATAAGAATGTTGTTGTGTCGTGGAGAACCACTGCCTTGAAAGTAATTTTGGCACGACCAATGTGCTAAATCGTTCTAGTCGGTTGCTCCCCAAGATTAACACAACACCCTATCGTGACGTGCATTCGCCAATCAAGGGTTGGAATCAAGAAGAACAAAGCTTGAAAAAAACAGAAGAAGAAGGCAATCGAAAATTGTATGTGTCCACCATTCAAAACTGAAAAAAAAAACTTTTTTCAGATCTAGATCTGGATCCAAATAAAACGGTTTTAAGGAAAATGTTTTTCTCAATCAAACGTTTTAATATTAATTAGATCCACAATTAAGGCAAAATTAAAAGTGGAAGGAAATAAAAAATATTTTCTTTATTTGCGCAAGCGCATTTGCCCAAACCCGTCCGCCCGACCGGACGGTAGCGGGGCGCGTGTGGGGAGTTGTTATGTTACCACTACATCCACTTTTTACCAACTTCCATGTGAGTCAATGTATAAAAGTCATTCTCACTTCCACAATCTTTTCAGTATGGGACAAACACTCTGATTCACATATGGGACAAACACCCTATTCATCATGTAATTTTTGGGTTTTGGGCCCAAGTCATTCTCCACATTAGTATGTCAAGAGACAAAGATATTCTTCAACATATGGTGACACCCACTTTGCTCTTAAGTGTGCAAAGATATTCTTTAACATGTTGTAACACACTTTACTGTCATGTGTCACACACCTTTTCATGTTTTGGAGTGAACATTAGCTAACAGTAAGATGTAAAAATGGGAAGATGATTAATGAAAAATGACGACTTTGTGCCTTTAGAAAGAAACATATAAGGTTTGAGCCATCACTGATCCACGTAATTTTACGTTTTCGCAAGCGCATAGATCATCAAATAAAACGGTATTTTGAGTACTGAATATCAAATCCACATGCGTTAGTTTTTAACTCGATTAACCACGGTAAATACTTACTATTTTTCTTTATTTAGACAAACAAACAAGGAAAGATAAGTTATAATCCTAAAATGCTTATAAATGGGAGGAGTATCGATAAAGAGAAATTTAGAGGAGTCGAGCACTCTTAGGTTGATTTTATGAGAATTAAAGCCGTCGTTTAATCACTAATTACCAATTCATAGACCTAGAGTAAAAATGGGTTGAAATCTTCTATCGGTCTCATTTGAACACACGCTTAACCTATCGCTTGCCTAAGTGTCTTTCACACTAATTGAAAGGTTAATTTAATTAAGTCTGCTCGTTATTAGCCTCACTCGTCGACTGCTAATCCTATGTCACGTCAGCAATAATCTAAGGGTGTTAATTGGATTTAGCCTTGCCTAATTATCCTCTGTCGAATACAAATTAGGGGTTGGAACAATGCTTTAATTGACCGATTAAAATAGAGCATTAAGAGAAATCTAACTAAATGAACTAAACAATCGGTATAAAGTCTCAATTACATCATAAAATCAAACCTAAATGTGCTCTAATCCTCTAATACTAAATTTAGCCCAACATAATCAGTATTAAGCACCACTCCTCCCTGCTTAATACTAATTATGTTGAGCTAAATTTAGTATTTAGAGGATTAGAACAATTTTAGAAACATTTTTCAAAATTTAGAAACAAAAACTGATGAGTTATCAAACATTTATGTTTCTCAAAAAATTAGAAATAGGAACAAGAAATAGGAAAACGTTATCAAATGGACCGTAAAAGATCAAAATGCCATTTTTTTTTATGGTAGCCAAACCATCCTAATTGTCAGTTCATTGATTTAGCATGAAATATGTTTGAATATATTTTTTAGCAAATTACATTTTAGTCATTGAGGTTTGGACTTTATTTCTAGTTGGTCGCTTAAGTTTCAAAATAGACATTTTTTATTAATATAATTTGGATTTACTTTTGTCTTTAGTTCTTGAATTTCGTAATTAGCAGGTACCCTTCATTATATATAATTAGTATCATACAATAGAATTTGCGAAAGGAATTTTGGTGTTGCCTAGTATGTTACGCTTTTCTGTTGCTAGTTCATCGTGTAATAAATGAATGTCATACAATTCTTTGTTTCCTTACGCAACCTATTATATAGGCCTAAATTTCTAAAACAAAATCTATTTTTAAGTCCATCTCGTTATTGATCTAAATTTAGCTCTAAAACTATTCTATAAAAGGGTTTTTATTTTTTCAAACATTCATCCACTCGCTAAAGGAAGCACTCTAAAGAGCGCAAAAATTCAAGTAGATTTTTAAGCGTCACCAAAGGCAAGAAAAAATGGCCAAGAAGATGATTGCAATCTTTTTGTTGTGCATTATTGTGGTGACTGCACTGCAGTTTTCCACTACCAATGCTAACAAGGAGAAAAAATGGGAGGCCAAATTTGATGCCAAGTTCAAGTCTTGTTATGAAACTTGCGAGAAGGAATGCCTCAAAAGCAATGGTGGCCAAAGCTACTGTGAAATTAAGTGTGATGAAGATTGTAGCGAAAAGGAAGTTGCTGGTACCGTTCCTTCTCTCTTCCTCTAATAATGACATTAAATTTTTATTGATATTTTTATACGTCAATGGCCTAACATCAACTTAAGAGTCAATCTACATTTTCATTATATCACAAAAATAGCATAACAAAGATACGATATATCACTAATATGAGCATAATTTTAATAATTAGAGTTTTGACTTATTAAGAGGGTGGAATGCCTTTTATATATATCAGAGGAAAATGGTTAGCTTTTTTTTTTTAATAGAAGGAAAATGCTGAGTTGTAAATTTAAATATTTTTTATGAATTATTTTTTATTGATATAATTGTTTAAAAAATATTTCTCAACGTCAATATTTTTATCAACATTTCTATCCATAAAATTGATATCTTCACATTTCCAAAACAATGGTTTTAATAGAGGGAAAGAATAGGATTGTTGACCAATTATTAGCTTTTTTTTTTTATTTTCTCATATTAATTTAAAATTATTGTATTTGTTTTCCAGATAAGCTACACATCGAATTGGCACGTTAAGCGGTGGAGGAGAATAAAAGCAAGAAGAGCCACTGAAAAGGATGTAGTAATTGTATTACAATCAAGTTTGTATGAGGGGTTGATAAACTTCCTTTCTCTTCTCTAATTTTTATAATGTTATTTGAATATTTCTATTTATAAAGTTCTTCTTTGGTGTCATAATTGATATGTGAATTGACCATTTTCATGGTGTTATTTTTATTCGAAAAAAAATAATAATTCTAATTTGCTCAAACAAACTCTCAATTTTAATTATTCAAGGATTTTATCCACAATTAAAATGTTCCTATGCTAAATTCGTGGCTTTGTTCAAACAAGAAGAGAGTAATTTCACATACGTTACCAGAATGCTATTGTATTTGTTTGTCTTATCTTACAACCAAAAGCATCTTGTTATTATATGAATGGTACAAGGGAGAAAATTTATGCAAGAAATTTGAATTCAATTCTTTTTCTAACTGATTGTTGTTTATTTTTTTTATTTCTATCATAAAAGCTTAGGAAAAAATTGTTTTTTTCAACTTAAATGTTTTTCTTTTAGGAAATAAATTTCATTGAAACAATTATGCCCTTTAGGCTATAGCGCTAGACTTGTCTAAAGCTAACAAATTTAAAAACCTTTCAGATAAATTTGTTGTTCACAAAGATAAATTTCCAAAAAAGGTCTATTTAGCCAACGCATCAACGAGAATGTTCAGATCACGTCTCACATGAGAAAACTATCGCCTTTGGAACTAATTCATAAATGAATGTATATTATGAACTATATTCTAAACTTCCGTCGTAACCTTCCATAACCTATTTACCATCGAAACAATGGTTAATGAGTTAGAGTGAATATTCACCTTAGAAAGACCCAATCTATTAGCCAAACTAAAATGAATAACTCTAATCAATAGGAACATTATGACATAAAATTCAGCCAATATAATAGCAATATAGCAAGTCAGCTACACCGTTTTCATCTATTTACCCATGACCCTCAGCAGCCAAAGTTAATTAGAAACAGATGCGTTTGAGGTATCTCATTTGGTAGCAAGGAATTTAAGAATTCTTATTTGTACGTAGTATGCATTTAAATCATGATGCGTTTGAGGTATCTCATTTGGTAGCAAGGAATTTAGGAAGGATCGAAACTGTATCTCCTGGGGCCTGGGGGAGCTTCAATGATACTGCCACTCTGCAACTTATAAACTTTGGTGCAAGCTTTCAACCTTATTGATACTAATCCACAATATTTAACCCGACACAATAATTACCCTTTCTAAGATTTAGAGTTTGATCTTCACTCCACCATTGTTCAACTAAAAAAAAAGGCTCATTAGAGTTTTACTTTCCAAAAAAGTTTGCATTGAAACTACATTTAAAAGATCAACATGGATCATTTATTATAATCACCATATTTGTTATATAGTCCATTTATTTAGGATGAAGTTGTATATTTGCATATACTTTTAAGAAATTTACACTTTCATATTTAGTGTTTTGGACTTGGTTTCTATTTAATTACCTAAGTTTCAAAATCTGTACATTTTATCGTAGGGTCTGGATTTATTCTCTTTAGTTCTTGAGATTTAAAAAATACAGTAAAGTACAAAACAAAAATGGAGTATTCTATCCTTTTTACAGATGTGTGTAAAAGTTTTTATCCATGATAAAAGTTGTAATTCAAGAACATAGACAATATTATAGTCATTATTGTATATGCAAATTTTTTTAAAAAATAATAAAATAATTGAAATAGAAAATATCTTTCATACTCAATATGATTTGAAAAATTTTCCTTAAAAGGAAAAAAATGATAACGATAAGGAACCCCGACAAATCTCTACAATGAAATGATATTGTCCACTTTGGGCATCAACCCTCATGGTTTTGCTTTTAGTTCCCCCAAAAAGCCTCATACGAATGGAGATAACGTCCCTCGGTTATATACCATGGATATTTTCCTTTCCTAGCCAATGTGGGACATTGTGAGCACTCCTCACAATCCTCCCCTCGAACAAAGTACCACACTTGAGCTTCCACTCGAACAAATTCGTCCGCTCCCAACTGAGAGTATGCTCTTCATCTCTGATACGAATTGATAAGGACAACAAACCCAAACAAATCTCCACAATGGTATGATATTGTCCACTTTGGGCATCAACACTCATGGCTAAGTTGTTAGGAGTGCTCACAATGTCCCATATTCGATAGGAAAGGAAAAGATCTATGGTATATATAAGTGAGAGATATTATCTCCATTGGTATGAGGCCTTTTGGATTGTTGGGAGTGTAACCAAAGTTCCACATCGGCTAAATAAGAGGAGGATCATGGGCATATGCCCAAAGAGGACAATATCATACCACTATGGAGATATGTGAAGGGTCATTGTCCCTAACAGTGGTATTGATAGGACACAAAATGTGCTATCCGTAGGCTTAAATTATGTTAGTTTTGTGATAATTTCAGGGCTTTCATGTGTTTAAATTATTGAATTTTAGGTTAAAGAGCAATACAAGGACGGATGGAGAAATATGGGTGAAAAATGAGTCAAAGTATGCTTAAAAGGAGCTAAAAATGACATTAAATGGAAGGAGGAAAACCAAAACAAGCAATCAAACCCGAGAAGATGGCGTTGCAACGCCCTGCGTGCAACCACTCAACCCTGAGAACTCATGTCGATGGCAACGCCCAACACGCAACAAAGATACCTTAAAGACCCGCAGGGATGGCGTTGCAACGCTACTTCGATAAGCAAAAGGCGGGCGAGGGGTAGCAGCGTTGCAACGCTGTAGGATTCTTTCCTTTTTTTATATATTCGCCTCAACGTCGTGTCGATAGTATAAAAAGCAAATGATGCATCTTGATGGGGGGGCATTTTTTGAGAGTTTTTGAAACCATTGTCTAAAACTCATTGTGAGGGGTTGTAAGAAGACTTTTGAGAGATTTCAAGTGGAAGACTTTTGTAGCTCGGGGTTCGTGATAGGTGTCGGGATCGTTGTCGTTCACGCCACGAGAGTTCTTTTTTCGTTCTTTTCACTTTTTTTGTTAAATTATGGTTTAGTAGTTGAGTTTAGTAGGATTTATAGTGGACATGAGTAGCTAAACTTGTTATCTTAGGGATAGATGTAACCTTTTAATTATGCTATTTTGTTGAATTGACTACTTTTGGTTTATTGTAATGCTTTATTCATGCAATTACATTCTTAATGCTTATAGACTCTTGATCACGATTTATTTGTTCTTAGGTCTAAATTTATTCTTGTGAAAAATATTTTAGATTTGACCTCAATTGCATGACTGATAGTTACTTTGACTTGAGAATGATTGAAGTGCTATTAGAAACCCATAAGAATTGAACTTAGTGCCATGTTTGATTTTTAGGTTGAAAAGAGATGTTTAATTCTATGTTTTGCATTAGATTCACTTGCCACGAGAGAAGTTATTTGTTATATTAGTTTCTTGGTTTATAAAAGCAGTGTAATAACCCATTAGCATGATCTCAATAAAATAGTTAATTAATTGGTGAAATCTAGTGCCTAAGATATTTGTCTCTCCTAATTGTTCTCAATTTTCGCTCTTTGACTTTGTGTTTCACTTCACCTTAAGTTTGATTTTCTAGATAAAATTGAGTAGTGTTATTGATAGGAATTAATTGAATTAAATAACTCAATCCTGTGAACGATACTCGTAATCAAATTTACGCAACAAGCTTTTGGCGTCGTTGTCGGGGATTGGTGTTTATTTAATTCTTTTGATACTATTAAGAAGTCACTTGGTCTTAATCTAGAGTTTGTTTTCTTTTTGTTGATTTTGTGTTGTGTTTCTTTTGGTTTTGCGTGTTTTATTATTCTTTTGTTTTTTTTTTTAATTTTCTGTTTCCTGTGTTGTGCGATGCATGCGAAGTAACTCAGAAGCTGATCTAGTTCCTTTTGATCCTGAAGTTGACAGAACTTTCAGAAGGAAGCTTAAGGAGACTAAGGACAAGGTCAGAATCATGGAGGAGCAACATGGAGAGTATAAGCCCATTAGGGAGCACTTCCAACCCACTTTTGCTGGAAACCAATTTGAAATTATTTATGCTCCCATTCAGGCTAATGATTTTGAGATAAAAACTGGTCTCATCCAGATGGTTCGAGAAAATGCCTTTAGAGGACATGCCACTGAGGATCTCAATCTACATATGAGATCCTTTGTTGAAATTTGTGGCATAGTAAAAATTAATGGTGTATCCCCTGATGCTATTCGCTTACGACTTTTTCCTTTCTCTCTGCAGGATAAAGCAAAATTCTGTTTGGAGTCCTTGCCCACAGGTAGTATCAGTACTTGGGAGGAATTAGCTCAGGCATTCTTGGCTAAATATTTCGCACCTGCCAAGACTACGAGGTTGCGCACTGAGATTGGCACTTTCAGACGACAGGATGGAGAACAGATGTTCGAAGCTTGGGAAAGATACAGGGATTTACTTAGAAAATTCCCACAACATGGTTATCCTGACTGGTTGCAAATTCAATTATTCTATAATGGATTATCTGCTAATAACAAGTCTCTTTTGGATGGAGCTGTTGGGGGTCAATATTTTCCAAGTTTGCAGAGGATGCTCGTACTTTGCTTGAGGAGATGGTTGTCACAAGTTATAATTGACATTCTAAAAGATCAACTGTCAAACCTGTGGCAGGGATGTACGAGATAGATGATGTAAGTTCCATCAAGTTCCATATGGCTTCCTTAACTAGTGCTCTGAATAAACTTGAAAGGTATAGGTAACAGTGAATCCATAGCTATTGTTGCAGCTGCTAACAAACTTGGAGGTGTTGAAGATCTGGAATCTGAGCAGGCTCAATACGTGAACAACAGAGGTTATGGATACAGTGGAAATCAGAATCAAAATCAGTTGCCCACCCATTATCATCCAGGTTTGCGTAATCATGAAAATTTTTCCTATGCTAATAAGATAAATGTTTTGCAACCTTCTCCAGGTTATGCATCTACATCTACAGCTGAGGGTAAACCATCTCTGGAAGATGTGGTGAGTTCATTCATCACTGAATCCAGGAATTGAACCAACCAGTTGAAAAATGTAGTGCTACGTTTGAGTAGCACAGTGAACTCACAAGGAGCAGCCATTAAGAACATAAAGGTACAGATCAGTCAGATGGCAACCACTCTAAACACGCTGTAGAAAGGTAAGTTTCCCAGTGACACTGAGGTGAATCCTAGAGAACAGTGTAAGGTTGTGACTTTAAGGAGTGGTAAGGAGCTTGTTGATAAGTGTTGAACTTGTTGGTTTAACAAACCTAGAGGTCCTTATAGGATCTTTGCAAACGTTACGAACAAGGCTAACTTAACGAATTGATTCCAACCAAGAGTTTAGTTAGAAGATGAATCACTCTTAGATCAAACTTAGAATAAGGATTGTCACTCCTAGATCCTAAGACGACTCACTCCATAATTAGCTTGATCGTGGCTAATCCAATGAATCGGTTAAACATCAAACATAAAGCAAGATTTGAAAGAAAGTTAACACCAAATGGGGCTAAACAAAACACAAGTTTTTTCATAAAAGTTCTCCCTTTTCCATGCTAATACAAGCCTTTAAATAGGCCAAAATGGTCGTGCAAAGCATCAAAGACCAAAAGTTTTCAATAAGCATTAAATGTAAAATGAAGAAAAAATTGACCTAGGAATTTAAAACTTGATTGCACAACGTTTGAGAGCTCTAAATATGGAACAAAAAACATATAAATGCTTTAAATGGTCTTAATTATCTACTGCAGGATCCGCCATGCATGACCATTTCGTTTGACGAGGTTTGACATCATGAAATCCCAAGAGGTGCAATCTGGACAACCACTTGTTCACATTTTCTGCACACTTTTTTTGTCCTTCGTGCCATCTTTCAAACTACACAACTTTTTCCGTGCCATCTTCACATCATTCTCATCTTTACTTGATGTACTGACATTATAAAGAATTTTGGGCTCAAATATCTTTATCTCTCCTTATGCAGTAACGAGCTTTTAGAGATGCAATGTGAAAGCCTCTTGAATCTTCTTGGCCTTGTTTCTTGTTATTGCTCCTTCAGGTACATGCAATGGATCAATGGTTTGATTCACATCATCCCCCTTTCTTTAAAATGATTTGTCCTCAAATCAAAGTCTTCATTTCCTACATCAAAAGGAGTCAAATCAGCAATATTAAAAGTATAACTTACGTTGTACTCACCTCGGAGATCTAGTTTGTATGCATTGTCATTGATCCGCTCCAATACTTGAAATGGATCATCTCCCCTTGGTTGAAGTTTAGGCTTCCTTTGATCTGGAAACCGTTCCTTTCGTAGATGAACCCAAACTCATCCACCCGGCTTAAAAATCAATTTCTTTCTCCCTTGGTTCTTTTGACTGACTAGCTTTTGATTCTTCTTTCCAATCCTTTCCTTGACTTCTTTGTGCAGATTTTTGATGTATTCGGCTTTAGAAACAACTGTATCACTAGAAAACATATTAGGTGGTAAAGGTGATAAATCTAGAGGAGTTAATGGATTAAATCCATACACAACCTCAAAAGGTGAACAATGAGTGGTGCTATGTATCGCTCTATAGTATGCAAACTCCACAAAAGGTAGAGTCTCTTCCCAAGACTTAAGATTCTTAGAAATTGGCGATCTAAGCAATGCCCCTAAATTTCTATTAACCACCTCGGTTTGCCCATCAGTTTGAGGGTGACAAGTTGTAGAAAACAAAACTTTCCAAAAATGACTTAAAAATTTGGCATCTCTATCATTACAATGGTTTTTGGAATGCTATGCAATCTAACCACTTCCCTAAAGAATAGATTAGCTATATTAGTTGCATCATCTGTTTTGTTACATGGAATGAAATGTGTCATTTTACTAAACCTATCAACCACCACAAAAATGCTATCATGATGTCTCCTAGTCTATGGCAATCCTAGAACAAAATCCATGCTAATGTCAACCCACTGTTCACTAGGAACATCTAAAGGTGTGTAAAGGCCATGTGGTTGTGTCTTAGACTTAGCTTCCTTACATTTGAAACATTGCTTGCACACTTTATTCACATCCTTCCTCATTTTCAACCAATAAAAGTGTTCACACAACATATTGTATGTTTTAAATTCCCCAAAATGTCTCATAAGACCTTCCCCATGAGTTTCCTTCACAAGTAACGACTCTCGAATGGAACACTTAGGAATGCAAAGTTTACCCTTCCTAAAAAGCATACCATCAAATACAACATGATCATGTACGTTGTTTCCTCCTAAACATTGCATATACACATCATGAAATTCAGATTTCTCAACTTTGTAAAGCTCAATCATATGTTTAAAACCAAGAATCTTTCCACTAAGGGCAGAAAATAATGCATACCTTCTTGATAATGCATCGGCCACCACATTATCCTTACCTTTTTTGTAATGGATGACATAAGGAAATGTCTCAATGAATTCTACCCATTTTGCATGCCTCCTATTTAGGTTTGTTTTGGCTTTTGAGGTGCTTCAAACTTTCATGATCAGTATGGATGACAAACTCTTTTGGCCACAAGTAATGTTGCCAAACTTGCAAAGTCCTCACAAGTGCATGTAGTTCTTTGTCATAAGTTGAGTAGTTGAGTTGTGCTCCATTTAGCTTCTCACTAAAGAACATGATTGGTCTCTTTTCTTGCATCGAAACAACTCTCATACCTATCCCACTTGCATCACATTCAATCTCAAAAGATTTTTCAAAGTTAGGTAAAGCAAGACAAGGTGCATTGGTCAATTTATCTTTTAATTCATTGAATGCATCTTCTTGTTTTTCTCTCCATTCAAATTTCAGACAAGTTCATTTAATGGTGAGGCTATACTACTGAAATTTTTAATAAACCTCATATAAAAACTAGCCAAACCATGAAAATATCTCACCTCATTTGCATTGGTAGGTGTTGGCCACTCTCGGATAGCCTTTACCTTATCTTCATCAACTTGCACTCCTTCCAACAATGAAACCTAGGAAATTGACTTGGTCTAGACAAAAACTACACTTTTTGAAGTTGGCATATAGCTTCTCTTCTCTAAGTTTAAGTAAAATTGTCTTAACATTCAAAATATGATCATCCAATCTTTTTGAGTAAACAAGAATATCATTAAAGTACACAACAAAAACTTTTCCAATGTACTCTCTCAATACATAATTCATTAGCCTCATAAAAGTACTTGGTGTATTAGTAAGGCCAAATGGCATAACAATCCACTCATAAAGTCCAAATTTTGTTTTGAAAGTCGTTTTCCACTCATCTCCCACATGCATTCGAATTTGATGATAACCACTTTTAAGATTTATTTTTTAAAACAGATTAGCACCATGTAATTCATCTAGCATGTCATTCAATCTAGGAATGAGATGTTGATACGTTACCGTTATCTTGTTGATGGCTCGACAATCAACACGCATTCTCCATGTGCCATCCTTCTTGGGTACCAAAATCACCGGAACCGAGCAAGGACTCATGCTTTCTCTAACATAACCTTTATCCATGAGTTCTTCTACTTGCCTTTGAATCTCCTTAGTCTCGGTTGGACTGGTCCTATAAGCTGCCATATTTGGAAGAGTTGCCCCGGGTATGAAGTCAATTTGATGTTCAATCCCTCTTAAAGGAGGTAAACATGTAGATGCATGTTCATGTGGAAACATATCATTAAATTCCTGCAAATGAGACTTAAAATAACTTGACAAAACATCATTAGATTTTGGGTTAGTTGTTAAACACATTCCTTTGCACATAAGTACAAATTTTGGTTGTTGTGTTAACAACACATTCCTCACTTCCCCCTTTCTTATAACCAAACTCACATTCTTTCTTTTTTCCTCAAAATCACTCTTTTTTTCTCTATTGGTTTTCACTCACCTTTTGGCCCTCACTTCTCTCTTTCTTTTCACTCTTCTCTTTTTCTTTTAGCTTACTTTCTTCTCTCCTCTCTTGTTCTTCAAACTTTTTTCTTTTCTTCTCTAATTTCAAATGATCACAATATACTTCATTTGGAGACAATGGAAGTAAAGTAAATTTCTTCCCGTTGAAAGTAAAAGAATACTTATTTTTCACTCCATCAAATGTGATCTCTCTATCATATTGTCATGGTCGTCCTAACAATATATCCCTTGCATGCATAGGTAAAACATCACAAAGTACTTCATCCTTATATCTTCCCAAAGTAAAAGGAATAAGAACTTGAGAATTAGTTCTCCTTTGTTTGTCAACCATTGAAGTTTGTATGGTTTTGGATGTGGACGGGTAGTAAGTTGAAGTCTCTTTACAAGAAAACTACTTACCACATTTGTGCAACTCCACTATCAATCACCAAACTACATGGGCTTCCTTTAATTAGGCATCTTGTGTGAAATAAGTTTTCCCTTTGGTCTTCAACTTTGTCTTCCTTGATTTGCATACTAAGGACTCTTCTTGTGATCAACGATATGGAGTTACCTTCTTCAACATACTCATCATCACATATTTCAGATTCTTCCCCAAATGGTGCATCATGCTCCTCACATTCATCCTCCGAATCAACTACACCATTTCTGATCACCATAACTCTTTTATTGACACATTCTTTGCTCATGTGTCCAAACCCTTTGCACTTCCAACATTGAATAGAACTAGACTTTTCCCTTACCTCCTTTGAAGCTTCATTCTTTTTAGCATTGGAGCTTTCGGCTTCCACTCTTTTGGCAGCAACAAACTTGCTTCTTTGTTGTGTTGGTTCATTCCTATGCACAAAACTATCCTTGTTCCATGCATTAGAGTTTGAAAAGGTACTAGCTTTAGGTGTATACCTTTTTTAATGCTCATTTTCTTCCTTCAATTGAGCTTCAATTTTGATAGCATAATAATACATATCTTCAAGGTAAGGTGGTGGATTTCTATCAACCGGATGAGCAATTTCTCGATTCAAACCTCCAAGGAATCGAGACATGGTGTCTTCCTCTTCTTCTCGAATTTTTGCTCTTTCCATCAAGGACTCCATCTCTTGATAATATTCAACAACACTTTTTGTTCTCTGTCTCAAAGATTGCAATTTAGTTTTCAAATCTATTTCATGATGTTTTGGAACATACCTCTTTCTCATGGCTTCTTTAAGTTCTTCCCAAGTTTCTATTGATACCATTCTCCCGCATGATTGGTGAATTCCGCAATGGCAAGTTTCATCTTCTTATTCTCACTATATGTATTACAATCAAATACATGCTTTATTTTTCTTTCCCATTACAAGTATGCCTCGGAGTCCGTCGTACTACTAAAAGGTGGAATTCTGAGTTTCACTCCGCTATCCCTGTCTTCATTCATTCTTTCCACTATTCTAGGTTTCACAATATTTTCAACGTTATTTCTTCCTCTTCCCCTCACATTTCCTCTTCCTCCTAAGTTTCTTTCTTGTATCTGTAAGTCAAACATGCCTTAATCTTCTTGCAAGATTCATTCTTCTTTTTGTTGTTGTGCTCTCCTTTCTTCTCTTTCTTCCCTCATCATCTCCATCATACCTTGAATTTCTTGAAGAATACCCATACTTGAATATACCACTTGCGAAACTTTTTCTTTATTATTTTGTGACATTTTTTTATAAGGACCTCTCCCCACTTCTCACCAAGATATCACTCAAGGGCACTCGTGTTTATCACTCAAGGGTAGGCTTTTGGTACTAGGTCAAAGATGTAAGGGTTGGTTTAAAAAACTTGGTGCAGCCTTGCTTTTCAACTTGATATAAAACTAAATCAATGATAACCTTTTACAAGCTAAGACTAGAGAAATTGATCCTAAGGATCTACAACTCACAGTTTGAGTAAATACAATTCAAACACAAGAACTTTTGTATGCCTTGGATCCTTGGATACTCTTTTTTTTTTTTTTGCAATCATTGTTTTTTCCACTCTTTTTGCTCATGATTTTTTTAACTTTTGCTCTTTGTTTTTTTATGATCCAAGAACAAAACACAAAGAAATTCAAGACAAGTTGTAGGATGTCTTGTATTACACTTTGTAAATGCTTAAAAAAATGACAGAAAAAAGTACAAAAATTGTAGATATTTCACCTCTAGAGAGTCGGCCAAAGGATGTCGACCAACGATCTCTGATACCAAATGATAAGTGTCGAACTTGTTGGTTTAACAAAGTTAGGGTCCTTCTAGGATCTTTGCAAATGTCACGAACAAGGCTAACTTAACGAATTGATTCCAACCAAGAGTTTAGTTAGAAGATGAATCACTCTTAGATCAAACTTAGAATAAGGATGGTCACTCCTAGATCCTAAGACGACTCACTCCATAATTAGCTTGATCGAGGTTAATCCAATGAATCGGTTAAACATCAAACCTAAAGTAAGATTTGAAAGAAAGTTAACACCAAATGGTGCTAAACAAAACACAAGTTTTTTCATAAAGGTTCTCCCTTTTTCCATGCCAATACAAGCCTTTAAATAGGCCAAAATGATCGTGCAAAGCACCAAAGACCAAAAGTCTTCAATAAGCATTGAATGTAAAATGAAGAAAAAATTGGCGTGGGAATTTAAAACTTGATTGCACAACGTTTGAGAGCTCTAAATATGGAAAAAAACATAGAAATGCTTTAAATGGTCTTAATTATCTACTGTAGGATCCGCCATGCATGACTATTTCGTTTGACGAGGTTTGACATCACGAAATCCTAAGAGGTGCAATCTGGGCAGCCACTTGTTCACATTTTCTGCACACTTTGTTTGTCCTCCGTGTCAACTTTCAAACTACATAACTTTTCCCATACCATCTTCACATCATTCTCATCTTGACTTGATGTACTAACATTATAAAGAATTTTGGACTCAAATATGTTTATCTCTCCTTGTGCATTAACGAGCTTTTGGAGATGTAATGTGAAATCCTCTTGAATCTTCTTGGCCTTACTCCTTGTTATTGCTCTTTCATGTACATTCAATGTATCAATGATTTGATTCACATCACTTGTTGAAACTGAGAAGGTAAATTTTGAAGAACAACTCAATTCTGATGCTAAAGAGGACACATAGGAAGAAGTAGAGGAAGCAAGCACATCGAAACAGACAGAGAAGATTTTTTATTTCTCTATTCCTATTGTTCCTAACTCTATTCCTTATCCTCAACGCTTTCAAAAGAAAAAGACTGGTTTTGATTTTGCTAAATTTCTTGATATGTTTAAGAAACTGAACATAAATATTTCTTTTGTAGATGCCTTGGAACAAATGCTCAAATATGCAAAGTTCATAAAGGAAGTCTTGTCTAGAAAGAAGAAGTTTGATAAATATGAGACAGTCAATCTCACTGAAGAATGCAGTGTTGTACTCCAGAAGAAACTACCACAGAAATTAAAAGATACAGGGAGTTTTACCATTCCTTGCAATATTGGTAGTATTTTTGTTAATAGAGCTTTATGTGATCTAGGGGCCAATATTAATTTGATGCCTTTATTTGTCTACAGGAAACTAGGTCTTCAGGGAGTGCAACCTACAACCATGTCCCTGCAGTTGGTTGACCGTTCTATCAAATATCCCAGGGGTATTGTAGAAGATGTGTTGGTCAAGGTTGAACAATTCATTTTCCCTGCAGATTTTGTGGTCCTGACATGGAAGAAGATTATGAGGTCTCAATTTTTTGGGGCGACCTTTCCTAGCCACTGGAAGAGCCTTGATAGATGTGCAGGATGGTAAGTTAACTCTGAGGGTTGGTGAGGACAAGGTTGTATTTGACATTTTTCGATCCTTGAAGTGCCTTAATGAGGTAAGTACCTGTCACATGATTGATATTCTTGATGATGTTGTTGATTCATTTAGGGAACTTGTTTTATCTGTTGATCCCTTAGAAACTTGCATGACAAATTCAATGTTAGATCAGTTAGGAAAATTGGATCATGAAGTTACTTATTGTAATGAATCACTAAATCAATTGCCTAAACTTCAATATGAACAATTCTCACAACTCCATGTCAATAAGGTAGAAGAAATAAAACCTCCTGTTTTAGAGTTGAAACAATTACCTGCACACCTTCGTTACGCTTTCTTAGGAGTTGTGATTATTTCTGTTGATATGAATAAAGAAGAGGAAGAAAAGTTGTTGAGAATCCTGAGAAGTCATAAGTCTGCTTTAGGGTGGTCAATTAGTGATATTAAAGGTATCAATCCATTTGTAGTCATGCATAAAATCTTAATGGAAGATACCTTTAGTCCATCAGTTGAACACCAAAGGCGGCTTAACCTAGCAATGAAGGAGGTAGTAAAAGTTGAGGTACTCAAACTGTTGAATGCAGGAATCATTTATGCTATATCTGACAGTTCTTGGGTGAGCCCTGTGCAGGTTGTTCCAAAGAAATGGGGGATGACTGTCATAAAAAAAATGACAAGAATGAGTTCATATCCACCGGGATGATCCACTAGATGGCGTGTCGATGATCGATCTGAGGAAGTTGAATAAAGCTACACGAAAAGATCACTTTCCTCTTCCTTTTATTGATCAGATGCTTGATAGATTTGTTGGTTATCCTTACTATTATTTTCTTGATGGCTATTCAGGTTATAACTAGATTGTTATTGCTCCCAAGGACCAAGAGAAGACTACTTTCACATGCCCTTATGGAACATACGCTTTCAGGAGAATGTCATTTGGATTGTGCAATGCACCGACCCCTTTTCAACGTTGCATGATGGCCATATTTCATGACATGATTGAGGAGATAATGGAGGTTTTTATGGATGATTTTTTTGTTTTTGGTTATTCATTTGATATTTGTCTGCATAATCTTGCTCGAGTTCTAACTCTTCTTCTTCAAAAAAATAAGGGGTAGAATTAGGGCTACAAAATAGAAGGAGCAACGATTGTTTTTTACGACTAAATCATCTTTTCAGTTAGGAGGGGTACTGATTTTGGAGTCTGAGGTGGATCAATTAACCCTTTGCATGGATTCACAACTTTGAAGGTGGCTTTGAATCACAGATACTCATTGCAAATTGCAAATCAGTGATGTCAGTGAAACCCCACTAGGCTTTTTACTAAGACATTTTTAGAAAAGAGAAAAAAATGCAAGAAAATGATGGTTGATTGTAAAGGTTCAATTTAAATGAAATTTCATTATTTAAACTTTAAAAAGACAGCAAACTTACATGTTTAGATTTTATTTGGGAGAAGAAAGAGATTTGAGATATTATATTCGAATTTAAGAGATTTAAAGAGAGCATTGGGTGCATATCAAGTCTAAGGGCAAATATGAAAATACAATGTAATTGTGAGGGCAGATATAGAAACACAGTATAATTTTTGTGCACATGAAACTCATGTTTGACCATTTTTCAATCATTTTTCGTCTATTTTTTGAAAACTAATTCTTAATTAAATAGTCGATCATTGGGATCTACCTAGGAAGGTCCATACTTGATCATGAAGGTAGTTCGATCGAGTATCCATAACCTGACCGACCTTAATGACAAGCATATGGGGCCATGGAATGTTGAGCACTTAAATATCTAGTTTCAGTAATATGTTTCGATACGATTGATGTAGTATTTTCATAGTATAGAAATCATTAAAGTTTTCCTCGTACTTAAATTGATTGTACAAAAATTTAAAAAAAAAACTACATAAATTTCAAAAAAACAAAGAAAAAAAACTTGATTGGGGCAACCATGAGAGACGAGAGAGAAACATAAGTTGTCCATCCAAAGAGCATAAGGCCTAATGCAAAAAAAAAATTGAAATGTATAACCTAGGAGATAAGAGTTGATGGTGAGGATGCCCTCTAGAGTTGGCCACCTTTGGTCAGCCAAAGTATGTTGAGGGTGACCCCCTCGAGTCAACCATTCTTCATATGTCAAAGTATATTGAGGAGACCGACCCCCTACTTAAATGCAGAAAGGAAGAAACCCCCCACCTAAGAATATGATAAGAAGGAGGTCGACTCCCATTTAAACGTAGAGGAAAGTTGAGCTTTGCCTAATAGTACGGTGGGGATAATTGCTACTACACCCAAGTGCACGTGATCGAAGTAATAAAAACTGAAAGTATTCTAGAGCATAGTACCTATAGGGAACATATTTCAACCAAATTTATTTGGATGGCAAAAATATGTTAGTAAGAATGCAATAATAGTAACCAAGTAATAAGAAAATGAGCGAGAGTTGATGGTTTTGATAAACCAATTGTAGTAGAAGCTAATTGGTGAAGGAATCTGAATTCCCTTGAGCAGCGGAAACTTGAATTAGATCGTAATTGCTTGTTTTATTTTGGTTTACTTCAAAAACCAGTACATTGGTAAAATAACATAGATAAGCAATTTTAAAGCATGGATTTACAAAATTAAACATATTGTAGAGGTTTCTAAACTAAAAGAAACCTCAGGAACTCCTTGCTTCCTTTTCCAGTGAATTCTACAACCCAGCAACACACGACAACTTTCTCCTCTTCTCAGTAGGACACCACCAACAGAGAGCACCTCCTATGTCTCTGAGTCCTTAGATCTGTCTGGTGGGAGACTTCCAACAATTGGATGAAGGAAAAATTCTCTAGAGAGAGATTGAGAGAATGAGAGATTTTCCAGAGAGTTGATCACTCAATTCATCAAATGATTGATCTTTTTACCAACTGTCTCTCTCCCCTGTATAACTATCAATAGAGAGAGGAATGGGGAAGTGATGGGGAACGTGTCATCGACACGTTCCCCTTTTTTATTATTTATTTAATCAATTTAAATTAATTAATTAAATTAATTAATATAATTAAACTAATTTAATTATATCAATATAACTATCGTTTACACGAATACGTTAGGATCACTGTGTTTGTATCAAATACAAAGTGAGTCATATCCATAGTATTACCAGGATGAGGTACCCAAGCCTTATCCCCTCACTATAGATCATTTAGGTTGTATCTCGAACTGAGATCGTTATATGTCCACTACATTCAGTTCAAGAGACATACAACAACCTTGAATGTTAGTTTATTGGATTTAGGGTTAACATAAGGAAATATAAAATAATGAATTAAACAATAACTCTTTATTGATAACAATAACGCTTTATTGATTTAATTAGAACATTATTTACAAACTACGAGTTTTAGGGCATAAAACCCAACAATTGGATCTATCGTATTGATATTGATTTCTAAAATACAAGTACATTGGCAAAAAGAATTGATAAGCAATTAAAATGTGGATGTTAATTACAGAAGCTTTTAGAAACTCTTCCTAAACTAAAAAGGACTAAAACCTTTACCTTTTGGCTTCTGCCAATCTACACAACAATGACCCTCAGCTGAAGGGAATGAGTTTCCCGCAACGGAAGCGTTGTGAAACGTCGTTTATTCGTTGTTGTTCTAATTTTCTTAAAAACAGAAAGTATCTCATACATTTCTAGGCTAAGCATGCAAAAACAGAGAAAAAAACATAAAATGTTTCACGAAACCTACCTCTTGAAGAACCGTTCTTCGAGTTTTCCCTTCTCCAGTCACGATCTCAACGATCCAACGATCTCTCGAACCTCGAACTGATAGACTGGACACTTCCACTTGAGCTTCTTGGTTGTTCTCGGGAGGTAGAAGGTGAGTTGTGGGACTCCCTTTGGATTTCGGGTTGGAGAGAGTGAGGAGAATTGAGAGGATTGTAGAGAGAATTTTGCTTTCTCTTTTGAATTCAATTCAAAAAAATGAGAGATTGATTCATCAAATGCTTCTCCAAGCACCTTTTTATAATGGTGTGTAGTGGAGTTAAAATCTCTACCAATTCACTAAAATACCACAATTATATAATATGCAAATCATATTTGCATATCATATAATATAAGATATCTCATCCTTTATTATACAAACCGCATTTGCATAATTGTGGAATCTTAAATTGAATCATATTCAATCTAATTTTTCTCAATTCAATTTCTCCAAATTAGCTCTAATTAATTAATTAGGTTATACTATAGTTTATTATGAACCTCATTCACATTAAACTATATATTATGTCAACTATATCACATATAAATGACATAAATACCCTTTTAATGAATTTGAACACTTCAAATCCATTCCAAACTGTAAAGTCTCATTTTATCCAATTTGAGCCAACCGAGGGACCTAATGGACCTACAAATGACGAGCTCCAATGATATGAAATTAACCAATCAAACTCTTTGACCCGATTAATCAACATTTATTAACTACGGTAACACTACACTAAAGCTCGTAGTTGCACTCTCATCACTGTAGGACAAGTTATGTCCATCGATATAACCAATGCCCGTGAGTCGTCCCTTCAAAGGTTGTTCGTAGTCACAGCTGGATCAAATTATTGTTTTACTCCTGTGTTTACCTCTTGCTCCTTAAGTCTCATTGCTCCTCTAATGAAACAATTTTGTTGCATGGTTAAACCATAAACAAAAAACATGAATGCTCATTAACAAGTGTTCAAAAATAAAACACAAAGCTTTGAAACAATTCATTCTAGCAAAACTTGCATTTCTTGAACATAATTCAAGCATATATACACTTTTGAAGTTCCTTTTATCACTCACAGTGTTAGAACTAGAGTCTTGACCCGTACACTCGACTTATTTGCTCTTGGCCTGTCAAAAAAACCAAATTCAACCGTTAGAACCTCGAGCTCATGCTTTTTAACCTTAAACTTACAAGAAAACACACTTTCAAAAATTCCAGCATTTAACAGATTTTATGCCCTGTATTCAGATACTCATAACTTTTTCATTACTTATCCAAAAATAATGTACTTTATACCAATCTCTTCCTTTTTGAACCCTCTAAAACTCTTATGAAGACATGAAAATGAGATTCCCAATAGATTGGTTCAGAAATATCTCGAAAGTTTCTTTCCCCGGAACCAACTTCTGCTATTCCAGATTCTCTCTCTCGAGCCAGTGAGAGGGTGGGCGCCCGTTATCCAAGCCCTAGAGACAACACTTAAAGGAACAACCCTTCTAGTTTCCCTAGTTCAGGAAATAGTGAATTCCATCTTGCATAGTTAAGTTCCCCACTCCCCACGTGGTCCTATCCCCAAAAAGATAAACATATTGCGCGTACTCTGGCCACCCTCATCCGTACTAGTCAAAGGACAGACCCTGCAGACAGGAGTCCGTCACACGCTCAGGATTAAGGACGAGTTACTAATGGTCATCTACGAAGTTATTAGTCCTATACTGTTAACGGTTCTACATCAGCAAGTCTAATAATTCACGGTCCGGTCTTGTACAATCTCATTGCACAGGATGCCCCCACTCGCATGTCAACCACATGAACGAGTTGGATCACCTCGTTTATATCTAATACAAAGCGGGTCGTATCCACAGTGTCACCAGGATGAGGTTTCCAACCCTACCCATATACTGTAGACCGTTCGGGTCACTAACTCAAACGTGATCCTCCTCGTGTGTCAACTACACACTGTTCAAGTTTAGTTCTCTCATATAATATAACCTTGGAGCTTAGTTTATTTGATTAAGTTTATAAAATGCGAGATACGAAGTTTGATAAATAAATAACTCTTATTCATTTAAATCAACAAGTATAAAAACTTCACGAGATTAGGGAAAACACCCCAACAAACTCACACTTGAACTAAGCTAGTGGAGTACATAATATATTTCCCAAATGTAAAGTAATGCATAAAAGTAATACAATAAACTAGGGCATTGAATACCCTTTACAATACTCCCACTTACCCTAGTTAGGAAGCACTCGAAGACCGAGACTCTCTAGGTGACCCTCAAACACCTTAGCCGTGAGGGCCTTTGTAAATGGATCGATAACGTTGTGCTCCGAAGCTATCTGCGTGACTGTCATGCCTCCGCAGTGCACAATCTCACGTATCAGGTGATACTTGCGCTCAATATGCTTGCCTCTCTTATGACTCTGAGGTTCTCTCGAGTTGGCTACTGCACCACTGCTGTCACAAAACAGCGTCACTGGCAAGTTCATATCTGGAACAACTTCCAAACCTAACATGAACTTCCTGATCCAAACAACTTCCTTAACAGCTTCACAAGCCGCAACATACTCGACTTCCATCGTGGAATCGGCGATACATCCCTACTTGATTCTTCACCATACTACAACTCCTCCGTTAAGAGTGAACACTAACCCCGATGTGGATTTCCTAGAATCCTTATCGGTCTGAAAGTTAGAGTTTGTGTAACTCGTAAGGATCAAATTCCCACTTCCATACATAAACATGTAGTCTCTCGTTCTCCTAAGATACTTGATGATTGCCCTTACAATTGTCCAGTGATCTAATTCTGCATTGGATTGATACCTACTGACAATCTCAACCGCATAACAGATGTCGGGCCTAGGACACAGTATGGCGTACATCAGGTTCCCTACAGCTGAAGCATAAGGCATCCGTCTCATATCCTCAACCTCTTTAGGTGTCTTAGGACACTGTTCCTTAGACAGGTGAACCTCATGCCTGAAAGGTAGTAAATCCTTATTGGAGTTCTGCATACTATATCACGACAACATCTTGTCGATATAAGATGCCTGATGAAGGGAATCGAATCCCGCAACGGAAGCGATAGTGAATCGCGCGTTCTTAATTTCGTTACGACATTCAAGAACTAAACTATCTAGATTAAGCAAATAACAATATGGACAACGAGATATTATCTTTGAAGAACTCTTTCTTCAAGTGTTCTTTCTCCCACGTTCACGATCTCAGCAACACGAACTCGAACGTTCAACGACACTACCACCGGATCTTCTCCGTTGTTCTCTAGGTGAGGGAGGAAGTGGGTTCCCTTTAGGTGAGATGAGATATTGTGAGAGAGATTATGTTTTGGAACTTTTCCAACAACACAACAAATGACCCACTAAGGTTAGCAAAAGCTTGTCTTCCTTTTTTTTTTTTTCTAGTTGCATCTTATGCAACTATATATATAAGGAGATAGGGATGAAAATTACCATCCTATCCCTCTTTCATTCTCTCTTTAGTATACAGTTAATATGTGAATCTAATTCACTTTAAAACTATATATTATATCAATTATATCACATATAACTGATATGACATCTCATCTATGAAATTGAACACTTCAATTTCATTCCTAACTTTATACCCTCAATATAATCATGTTGAGCCAACGGAGGGACCTAATGGACCTACAGTTCATGAGCTCCAATGATGTGGGATTAACTGATCAAACTCTTTGACCTAGTTAATCAATATTCATTAACTACAAGTAACTCCACTATAGACTTGTAGTTGCATTCTCCTCACTGTAGATTATATTCTGTCCACTGATATAATCATTACCCATGAGTCGACCCTTCACAGGTTGTTCGTAATCACTGCTGGGTCAAATTACCGTTTTACCCCTGTGATTACCTCTTTGTTCCTTAAGCACCATTGATCCTCTAATGAACAACAAGTCTAAGGTCCTACCATAGACTCATACCCTCATAGAGGGCGGGGCCCCGTTGTTCAAGACCTGGAGTCAGTTCTTAAGGGAACAACTTATCTAATTCCTTAGTGTAGGAATGAGTGAATTCCATCTTGCACTGTTAAGTCCCCAACTACCTACGAGATTCTGTCCTTGAGAAGGTAGGCTTATTGAGTCGGCTACAGGCCACTCTCACCCATACTAGTCTAATGACAAACCCCTATAAGCAGGAGTTCTTAACTTGCTCAGGATTAGGGTCGAGTCACTAATGACCATCTATAAGTTATCAGCCTTATCCTGTTAACGGTGTTACACTGGTTAGATTAATAATTTGCAATCCGGTCTTGTATGAACTCTTCATACAGGATGCCCCCACTCGCATGTCAACCACATGAATGAGTTGGATTACCTTATTTGTACTAATTACAAAATGGGTTGAATACATGGTGTTACCAGAATAAGGTTTCCAACCTTATTCTTATACCATAGACCATTTAGGTTATATTCTTGAACATAATCCAAATAGTGTCCACTACACTGATGTTCAAGATATATTATAACCTTGGAGCTTAGTTTATTGGATTTGTAAAGCAAGAATATAATTTTATCAAAACAAATGACCCTTTATTTATTTGATCAAAATTACACAAGTTTAGAGCATAAATCCCAACACCTGAGACATGACTAGCGTTTTGTTCTTCCGGTTCCGAACTATCTGGATACCTAGAACATACTAATCTTCTCCTAAATCTTTCATTTGGAATTGTGAAGCTAGCAATTCCTTAACGTCAGTAAGGAAACCTACATCATTCTTAATGAGTAGAATATCATCCACATACAATATAAGAAATGCGACAATGTTGTTGATGATTTTCTTGTAGACACAAGGTTCATCAACATTCTGATTAAAGCCATAAGATTTGATAGCCTCGTCAAACCTTATATTCCAAGACCTCAAGGCTTGTTTCAGTCCATAAATAGACCTTTGAAGCCTACAAACCTTTTGCTCTTGGCCTTGTGTAATGAACCCCTTAGGTTGGTCCATGTAGATGGTCTCGTCAAGATTGCCATTCAGAAAGGTCATCTTGACATCCATCTACCATAACTCTTAGTCATAATATGCGACAATGACCAGAAGAATCCTGATAGACTTTACCATGGCAACAAGAGAAAATGTTTCCTCATAGTCAACCCCTTCTCTCTAGGTAAAACCCTTTGCCACTAGTCTGGCTTTGAAGGTCTGCACCTTCCCATCTACATCACGTTTACGCTTGTAGATCCACTTGCAACTAATAGGTTTAACCCCATCTGGTTGGTCCACAAACTCTCAAACAGAATTGAAGCACATAGACTTCATTTCCTGCTCCATGGCTTTAATCCATTCGTCTTTGTCAACGTCATTCATTGCCTGATCATAGAAAAATGGATCCTCGCAGTCATCATTAGGTATGACGACTTGGGTTTTAGCCAAATCCATGTAACGTTCAGGCTGTCTCACAACCTTCCCACTACGTCGAGGCATTCTCAACTCTTGAGAACGTACTTGACTAGACAAGCTAGGATCAACAACACTTGTTGATGTACTAGCACCATCAACAACTTTTGTTGATGAACTGTCCATTTCGTTTAACACAATCTTACTCCTTGATTTATGATCCCTGATATGGTCCTCCTCAAAGAATGTGACGTTTGTCGACACAAGTACCCTATTTTCCTTAGGATCGTAAAATAGACTAGCTCTTGTCTCTTTTGGGTAACCTACGAAGAGGCACAACTTCGAACGAGGTTCCAACTTAAGTGTTTCATAAACGCTCTTCGACGGAACATTGTTCAAAATGTATACTACAGTCTCCATTGCGT
Source organism: Trichosanthes cucumerina (assembly GCA_036507285.1). Classification (NCBI taxonomy): domain Eukaryota; kingdom Viridiplantae; phylum Streptophyta; class Magnoliopsida; order Cucurbitales; family Cucurbitaceae; genus Trichosanthes; species Trichosanthes cucumerina. The sequence continues at coordinate 44,142,021 of CM071840.1, forward strand.
AATCCCAAAACGAGTCAGGGAGATGAGCGTAGCTCATCATCGATCGAACCATGTCCAACAAGGTTCTGTTTCTCCTCTCCGATACACCATTATGTTGTGGCATACTAGGTGGTGAGAGTTGGGACGTAACTCCATGTTCTATCATATAGTCCTGGAATTCAGTGTCCATGTACTCTCCACCTCGATCTGATCGAAGTGTTTTAATCATTTTACCTAACTTGTTCTCAACCTCAGTCTTTTACTCCTTGAACTTTTCAAGAGCTTCAGACTTTCGATGCATTAGGTAAACGTACCCATATCTCGAATAGTATTTTATAAACGAGATGAAGTATTCATAACCTCTCCGTGCTTTAACATTCATCGGACCACAGAGGTCAGAATGTATAAGCTCAAGAGGCTCATTGGCTCTGTAACCTTCTCCACTAAAAGGTCTTTTGGTCATTTTGCCTTCAAGGCATGACTCACAAACTGGTAAAGAGTTTTCTTCCAACTCGCTTAGAAACCCACTCTTCACTAGTCTCTCAATCTTATTGAGATTTATGTGGCCTAACCTTAGATGTCAAAGATGGGTGTTTTCTTTTGGAGAAACTTTTAATCTTTTAGTTCGTGTTTCTGTTGTTTTAAACAATTCAGTATTCAAAATACTTTTGACCGAATTTGGCTTTAAAACATATAAATTATTCTCAAGTGAAGCAAAACATAACTAATTTTCTTTGAATGAAATAAACACTTTATTGCAATCAAAATGAACGGAAATACAATGTTCTATAAGGCAAGAAATTGAAACAAAGCTTCTAGTTATATACAAGTTATCCAATAACAAGTATTTCTTGCCGAAGAAAAGCTTCACCGTGCCCACAGCTGCAACCGAGACAACTTCTTCGGATCCAACCATGAGTGTTATCTCACCCTCCTGTAGTCGATGTCAGGAACTAATTTCCTGAAAAGAAGAACAAACATGGTTAGTGGCGCCTGAATCAAGTATCCAGACAGAGTCACTACTCTCCACTAAACAAGTTTCAGTAACAAGTAAATCACATTTACCTTCTTTTCTTCTCGGCAAGGAACTTAGGACAATTCCTCTTCCAGTAGTCATCCCCGTTACAATGGAAACACTTTCCTTTTTCCGTAACTTCCTTGACCTTCTTGCCCTTGTCGGCGGCAACGCGGTCAGCTTTGCCCTTCTTCAACTTCTTCTTTTTCCCTTTCGGGCTTGAAGAACCTACAGACAGACTTCGTCTCATAGGTTGAATCCCTGTGAAAGGACCTGAAGGCAACATTTGCCTCAGCTTCCTGTCCCCTGACTTTCATCAAAGACTGGAAAGTTTTCAGTTTGTTGAGGAGGGTGGTCAGAGTATAGCTAATTTTGTTCATGACAACATTGCTACGAAACTGCAGGAAACTCTTCGGATGTGTCTCCATAATAAAGTTGACCTGGCTCGACTCGTCGATCGAAGCACCATTCATCTCAGCCAAGTTAAAGTGGGTCATCATGTCAAAAATATGTTCTCTAACAAACGTCCCCTTCTTCATCCTAGCATTGAACACATGTTTAAGAGCGACGTGCCTAACCTGAAAGGACTGTTGTCCAAACATGTTTTGCAACGACTCCATGATCTCCTTAGTGGTGACCATGAGGCTCATGCTTCTTAGCCAAGACTTTAGACAAGTTGGCTATTATGTAGAACTTGGCCTTTTCATTAGCCTTGGTCCAACGATCGTACACATCACGAATACTTCGTGATGCGGTCGGGTCGGGCACCTGAGGACATTCCTTAGTGAGCGCAAACTTTAGGTCGTCAGTTACCAAAATTGTGTTTATATTGTTTTTCCACGTTTGATAATTGTTGTTGATGCGAAAATATCGAGTGCCCTAAACTAATGCAAATTAGAATAAGACTCCAACACTTCTACGACGTGCAAGTATACACAGTCGAGAGCAGCAAGTGATAAGTTAAAGTATCGATCCCACGAGGACTAGTTAGACCAAAATGGATGAGTGTCCTAGCAAATTTTCCTTATTTTAGTACAATGCATGGTGTGCAATTTAATGTAGTAGATAAACAGATGCGATAAGTAAGACAAGATAAGATAAGAATGCAAGAAAATAACTAAATTTAAATGAGGGGAGAGGAGAATGCAAACAAGAGGGATGATGCAAGAAACGAGATTTTTAATGAAAATAGGCTCGGGTTAGGTTGGAGTTTTCATGTTCAATTGGAATGAAAATTTGAGTGATGCCTTGAATTTACCCACACAAGTATTCAAATGAGTTTTTCAAGTCATTAAGTTTTAAAACCTACAATTTCTCAATTGTGATCTAAATTATGCTCACTATTTAAGGTTCTAGGTGGGTTAATCATCTCTAATCAATTCAATAATCCTAGAATGAAATTTTAGTTTTCTAATTCACTAGCTCTCTCAAGTACATGAATTCTAGAGAAATTAAAGTGGCAAATTTTAATTCTCATGCACCGTTAAAATTAATTAAATTCCATAAATCCAACAATGGCATTAATCATTCCAAAATTTACATTGAAAATGACCTAACCCTTGCCTAAGACAATTTAGTTCATGACAAAAATCAACTCACAAACTTCTAATTGATGCATGCTTTTATCGATCAAACAACTCAAAGAAAACAACCCAATGATCACAAATTTAGCATAAATCAGTCACAATTCTAGCCTAAAAACAGTCACGAATTCGGTCTAAAACAGTGAGCAAAAATAGTCTTAAATATGTGTCCAATGGCAGAAAAATAGCATTAACAATTAGAGTTTAGGAGCGGGTTATGCGAGGTAAGTGGCATGTATTTTGCTTCAGCAAAGCACCAAGAGATATTACTGAAGACAGCAGGCAATAGTAGCAGATTTGAGTTTTTACAGGTTCTGTGTGACAGCAATATCTCATACACCGAAGCTCGGAACAACGATCGAACCATTCAAAAACGAAGTCCTGTGAGTTCTCAACAAGCTGACAAAATTTTAGCAAAATCCAACGGTTGAAACTCCAGAAAACGACAACTTTGTGAGCGCCGCCTGTGAAAAATCGAATTGCACTGATCTCCCAATGTGACAGAAATATCTGACGAACCAAAGCTCAGAACGACAATCCAACCGTTCAAAATAAATTTCTATGAGTCCTCAACAATCTGGAAACATTTTAGCAAAATCCAACAGTGAAAACTCTGGAAAACGACAACTTTGTGAGCGTCATCTGTGAAAAACCGAACTGCACGGTTTTGCTACAACAATGGCACCTTGAAGCTTCGATTTTTTCCTCACTCGCACGATTGCTACACCAATGGCACCTTCATGATTTTTCTCTTCAACGCACCCTTTGTTGTAGCAATCGCCCCTTCTCTCTCTCGGTCTCTTTCCCTTTTGCGACAACTTCTTCTCCATCTACCATTGGTAAACCCTAGCCTTCTTATATAAGATGGTGTTTCCCTAACTTCACAAATTACAAAAATGCCCTTAGGGGTAGAAAGACCATCTTACCCTTCGAGTAAAATGTCTAAAATGCCCTTAGGGGCTCTTGTAATTTTTAAACATCTCCTGCACACAGAAAAATCCCAAATAAATTCATCAATTAAATTATGGATATATGCAATTCAAGTAGATTAAGCACTAAAATTCTAGTAAAATAACTCTCCTATGGCGAGTTATCAGTCGCCTACCAGTTTGTCGGAAGCTAAAAGTGTTATTATTGAACTCGACCTTTTTGCTGAAAGAAAAAACTTTATATTAGGTCTCGCAAAAGCTTTTGAAAAATCCAATAATTTTTTAGCAAACTTTATTCTATGATCCCTAGGTCATTAAAAATTGCAATGATACCCCAAAGATTTAGAATGACCGCCATAAAAGAGTAGACAGGATCACTCCTCCTCTGGGACGAGACTTTCTCGACCAGACCTTAGTACCAGAATAAGTCATATTCCTATAGGCATCCAGTTACCATTTTTCAGTCTGAATTCATTAACTCTTAATGAATCCCGTGAGTGTCACTCTCTATCTTTAAATCTCCAGAGTTTTTATCCAAACAATAGTCGTCGAAGGAAGGACTACGAAGGAAAAACAAACTAAGGAAATCGTATCCTTTTGGGGAATTCACGGTGTTCCGACTCCCATGATCAAGGTCCTCTGAAGGGATGTTCTAGTCCAGGCCAAACTAGCATGTGGATCACAGGCGTCTCACGGTGTGAATCGATAGAAGAGACTGTGGGTTCCGTTTTCACAAATCCCGCTCCCACTCACTATAAGCACTCTCTCCATTCACCTTGAATATTGACCCATACAAATACCATCCGAAGGGGGACGCTCCCATTTGCGCCACGAGGCCAAGTATGGATCTCACGGTGTGAACTTCACGGAGATTTGTGGATGAAATATAAATTTATCTCATACACTATAATTCCTCCCACTCAACACTTTAGTTTAACGGGATTGACCTAGATAAACCGACTATATTTACATTAGTCTACCAATATAACTCTTATATTGGATTAGCCTAAGTCTATAATCATATTATTAACTTAGGTTTATGTCAGTCTATTTAATAAACTCTTAATAACGACACTCACAAAAATATAACCAATGAATCTCTAGACCAAATTCACTCCCAGGTCGATTCCAGGTAGGGATATTCCGCAAAGCGTCAGCTTAAATACCCCAACCTTAGATAGAACCTTCCTTAGACAAATTTACTAATTAGTCATCATTCCTAAGTTACATTTGATTTCTTAATTCTAATCTTATTAGAACTAGAAAACCTAAGTCTATTTAATTTAAGTTCTAAACCATTTAAAACTAATTAATTAACTTAGGTTACCTGCATTTCTATGTTATTGGGTTTGATCATTCATTGCATGAATAATTAAACTATATAACATACATTCATCACATGAATAAATGCATGTCAATGCTTTTAATCTAAATAATATAACACTTATATTAATTAAATTAAAACATACATTGTATTATAACTCTTATAATATAACATATCATGCATACTATATATTATAACTCTTATAATATAAATATGATGCATGAAATGCTTAACCTAAGGTGAGATTTTAAACTATATGACATATATTATGCACATAATATTTCATACAACACTTGCATAAAAATAAAATAGCAAATTGGACCAGTTTTGGCACCCTAGGGGTATTAATTTAATTAATTAATATTAATATAACAATTATATTAATATTAATTAATTTAATTAATTAAAAAACTTATTTTACAAATTAAATTAATTAATTAATTAATTTTAAAAATAGAAAAACTGCTCCACAAAGTCCCCAATTAAGCCACTTCGCGCGGAATCCTCGCAGCAACTGCCCACTACGAAGCAGTGTTGCAACGTCGTGGCTAGCGTTGCAATGTTGCGTTGCTCAACGCCTTGGTAGCGTGCTCAACGCGCACAATGTTGCAACGTCGCTCCTGGCATCACAACGTTGCGCCTGCAGCGTGCATTCTCCCGCTCGGATAGCATTGCGATACCGAAGAACAGAGTCGCAACGATGCCCTCTGTACAACAACACACCTTGCTATTTTTCGCCCAATTTCGCTCCGTTTCTTCACAACAACTCTTGCCACGAACGACCCGGACTTACAGACTCGATTTACACTAATAATGCCCAAAAACAAAGGGCCCGTACATTAATCTCATCAATATTAATGTAAATCTAAAAATGTGCCAAAACCCGAAATATCCAATTGCAAACCATTAACATTCATCACATGAAAATTAATGTTACCCACCTAATTTTAAGAAATTTACAGAACACACAAAGAAGAGCAATGTTAGGCTCTGATACCAATTGAAGGGAATGAATTTCCCGCAACAGAAGCGTTATGAAACGTCGTTGATTCGTTGTTGTTCTAAGTTTCTTAAAAACATAAAGTATCTCATACATTTATAGGCTAAGCATGCAAAAACAGAGACGAAAACATAAAAGGTTTCACGAAATCTACCTCTTGAAGAACCGTTCTTCGAGTTTTTCCTTCTCCGGTCACGATCTCAACGATCCAACGATCTCTGGAACCTCGAATTGATCAACTGGACACTTCCACTTGATCTTTTTCAGTTGTTCTCGGGTGGTAGAGGGAGGGTTGTGGGACTCCCTTTGGATTTCGGGTTGGAGAGAGTGAGGAGAATTAAGAGGATTGTAGAAAGAATTTTGCTTTCTCTTTTGGATTCAATTCCAAAAAAATGAGAGATTGATTCATAAAATGCTTCTCCAAGAACCTTTTTATAATGGTGTGTGGTGGAGTTAAAATCTCCACCAATTCACCAAAATACCACAACTATAGAATATGCAAATCATATTTGTATATCATATAATATAAGGTATCTCATACCTTATTATACAAATCACATTTGCATAATTGTTGAATTTTAAATTGAATCATATTCAATTCAATTTCTCCAAATTAGCCATAATTAATTAATTAGGTTATACTATAGTTTATTATGAATCTCATTCACATTAAACTATATATTATGTCAACTATATCACATATAAATGACATAAATACCCTTTTAATGAATTTGAACACTTCAAATCCACTCCAAACTGTAAACCCTTATTTTGTCCAATTTGAGCTAATTGAGGTACCTAATAGACCTACAAATGACGAGCTCAAATGATACGAGATTAACTAATCAAACTCTTTGACCTGATTAATCAACATTCATTAACTACGGTAACACTCCACTAAAGCCTGTAGTTGCACTCCCATCACTGTAGGACAAGTTGTGTTCATCGATATAACCAAAGTCCGTGAGTCGTCCCTTTACAGGTTGTTCGTAGTCATAGCTTGGTCAAATTACCGTTTTACCCCTGCGTCTAGCTCTTGCTCCTTAAGTCTCACTGCTCCTCTAATGAAACAATTTTGTTGCATGGTCCAACCATAAACAACATCCCTCTTGGGCCAGTGAGAGGGTGGGCGCCCGTTGTCCAAGCCCTGGAGAGAACACTTAAGGGAACAACCCCTCTAGTTTCCCTAGTTCGGGAGCAAGTGAATTCCATCTTGCATAGTTAAGTTCTCAGCTCCGCACGTAGTCCTATCCCCAAAAAGATAGACATATTGGGTGTTTTCTGGCCACCCTCACCCGTACTAGTCAAAGGACAGACCCCCGCAGACAGAAGGCCGTAACACGCTTAGGATTAAAGACAAGTCACTAATGGTCATCTACGAAGTTATTAGTCCTATACCGTTAACAGTGTTACATCAGTAGGTCTAATAATTCACGGTCCGGTCTTGTACAATCTCATTGCACAGGATGCCCCACTCGCATGTCAACCACATGAACGAGTTGGATCACCTCGTTTGTATCTAATACAAAAGCGGGTTGCATCTACAGTGTCACCAGGATGAGGTTTCCATCCCTATCCATATACTGTAGACCGTTCAGGTCATTAACTCGAACGTGATCCTCCCCGTGTGTCAACTACACACCGTTCAAGTTTTAGTTCTCTCATATAATATGACCCTGGAGCTTAGTTTATTGGATTAAGTTTATAAAATGTGAGATACAAAATTTGATAAATAAATAACTCTTATTCATTTAAATCAACAAGTATTACAAATTTCACAAGATTAGGGCAAACAACCCAACATCAGCAACACCAACTGGAAACTTTCTTCTGGATAAAACAACAGGGCATTAACAGTAAGTAAACCTCCTATTCTCTGAGTCCTTTGAGTCTAAAGTTTTGTGAGAAACCTATTTCAAAATCTATATGGAAATCTTTCAAGAGAATGTATGATTTTTCTTTCTCCAACTGGAAAGAGAAAACTTTTATCATCCAATCCTTCACCCTCCTCTGTTTTATCGATAGAGGAGGATGAAGAAAGAGGGAGTGAGAGAGACGATCGAGGAACGTGCGTAATGCACGTTCTCATTATTTAATTAATAAATAAAATAATATTAATTAATTAATTTAATTAACTATTAATTAAATTAATTTACATCTAAATCATATTTAAATGCATATCTCTCTTAACCTAATAGTTTTAATTAATTTAATTAAACCAAATTTAATTAAGTTAACTAAACTTACAAATTAACTAATTCTCTAATTAATTAATTTATAAATCAAATATCATATATTTAATTTACGTTATTATGATTAAACCACATTTAATCATTCTCCCTTAATCTATAGTTTTAATGTACATCATATGTGCATTAAAATTTAATTCATAGTTTTTAACATGAATCCTATTCACATTAAAATAATACTTGAACTCTTTCAAATATTTAATTCTCTCCAACTTTAGTTTTGAATCATATCCCAAATTAAATTTATATAATAAAGTTTAATCAACGTAAAAACTTTATATTATAATGTATCTTCATACATTAAATTAATGTTGGGATTTATGCCCTAAACAAGTGTAGTTTTGTTTCAAATAAATAAAGATGTTATTTATTATATTCTCGCATATAAATCTAAATCCAATAAACTAAGTTCCAAGGTTATAATGATAGATCTTGAACATTTGTGTAGTAGACATAAGTTGGATTAAGTTGTTCAAGTATAACCTAAAAGGTCTATGGTATATGCATAGGGTTGGGAATCTTATACTGGTAACACCATGGATGCGACCCGCTTTGTATTTGGTACAAACGAGGTAATCCAACTCGTTCATGTGGTAGACATGTGAGTGGGGGCATCTTGTATAATGAGATTATACAATACCAGACCGCGAATTATTAACCTACTAGTGTAACACCGTTATCAAGATAGGTATAATAATTCATAGATGATCATTAGTGACTTGACCTGAATCCTGAGCATGCTACGGACTCGTGCTTGTGAGGTTTGTTCTTAGACTAGTATGTGTGAGAGTGGCCTGTAGCCGACTCAATAAGCCTACTTTCTCAGGAACATAACTTTGTAAGTAGTTGGGAACTTAGCTATGCAAGATGAAATTCACTCATTGCTGAATTATGGAATCAGATAGGTTGTTCTCTTAAGAACTAAATCTGATTCTTGAACAATGGGGTCCCACCTTCTTACTGGCCTAAGAAGGATCAAGTTTATGGTAGGACCATAGACTGATTGTTCATTAGAGGATCAGTGGAGCTTAAGGAACAAGATATATTCACAAGGGTAAAACGATAATTTGACCCAGTTGTGATTACGAACAACCTGTGAAGGGTCGACTCACAAATATTGATTATATCAGTGGATACAACATAGTCTACAGTGAGGAGAGTGCAACTACGAGTCTATAGTGGAATGACTCATAGTTAATGAATGTTGGTTAATTGAATCAAAGAGTTTGATCGATTAATCTTGTATCATTGGAGCTCATGATGATCTGTAGATCCATTAGGTCCCTCCGTTGGCTCAACATGGAAATAAGGAGGGTTTATAGTTTGCAGTGAAATTGAAATATTCAATTTCATGTTTAAAGGGATATATCAATTATATATGATATAATTGATATAACATATGGTTCAATCCATGAGAAATATATCATAAGAGCACTATAGGGGTAAGATGGTCATTTCCACCTTATTTCTCTATAAATATGTGCATGAGATGCATATTTGCAAACCTAATTCAAAAAAGGAAATCCTAGTGCTCTTTTGACAAGTGTTTTGTTGGAAGAGTTCTAAAATACTTGTCTTCCTCAAAATCCCTCCCAACTCCAAAAGAGGTTTCACCACCTTCCCTCTCATAGAGATACAACGAAGAAGATCTAGCGGGTGGATGAAAAAGTACTTCGTAGTTTGTGGAGAACGTGAGATCGTTGAGATCGTGAGAACGAGAGGATCAAAAAGAGCACGTGTTGTTTTTGTCTACAAAGGTAATACTATTGTTGTCCATATATCTAATTTACATGCTTAATCGTTTTATGTATGCTTTTGATTTGATTTACGTAACACATTACAAGAACATGCGATTCAAATCGCTTCGCTGCGGGATTCGATCCCATCAATTGGTATCAGAGTCAATTGTGTTCTTGTTTTTTGTGCTAGATCTGTCAAAAACATAGGTGGGATTATATTTTTGTTCATGAGATGAATGAAGGTTTGCAAATTAGATGTTTTCATTTTTTGCACTTAGATTTACATTTTTTCCATTGAATCGTTTGATGTAAGGGCCTTATTTTTTGGATAATTTTTAATTGTAAATCGAGTCTGTAAGTTCTTGTCGATCGAGGCAAAGTGGTTGCTGAGAAGAACGGAGCAAAAATTGAGCAAAATTGAGGAGAAGCCATACTATTATGTGAATGGCGTTGCAACGCCACTGCGGCAGGCGCGCGGCTGAGAAGACGACAGTGTTGCAACGTCATCCTCGGCGTTGCAACACCGAAGGCATTATGCAATGTTGATGCTGAGGCACGCTTCAACAATCAGAAACGGACAAAGGACAGCGTTGCAACGCCGCAGGCGTTTCACGGAGAGCAACAATGGGCAGAAAGACGTTTTATTTAATATTATTTAATATATAAAATATTTTTATATTAATTATATTAATTATATTTATTTTAATTAATATAATTAGATTATATTAATTAAAATTATTTTTAGGGTGCCAAAAATTGTCTAATTTTACTATTTATTTTTATGCAATTGTTGAATATTTATATCCATGCATAACGTATGCTATTTAGAAAATCTCACCCTAGGTTAAGCATTTTCATGCATCATTTATAATATAAAGTGTTATATTATATAGTTTGCATAAATTATTAATATAAGATGTTATGTTAATTTTTGGATAACATTGACATGTATTATGATTCATGAGATGAATATGCTATGCATGTTTATTATTCATGTGATGGATGATCAAGCAAATATAACATAGTATGCATGTCACCTAAGGTTAATTATTAGTTTTAAAATGTTTAGAACTTGATTAATAGACCTTAGGTTATCTAGTTCTAATTAGATTAGAATTAGGGACCGAATAATTTATAGTTTATGATTAAGAAGAACTCTGTCTAAGGAAGGTTCTGTCTAGGTTAGGGTATGTAAGCTGACGGAAACGAAACACCCCTACCTGGGAACTGACCTGGGAGTGAATTAATCTTAGAGTCTATAAATTATTCAAATGTCAGCAAAGTTTATTAAGGGTTGATAAACTACAAACCCTACGTTTGTAGACTTAGGTAAAATGCAATATAAGGGGTTATATTGATAGACATAGGTAAAATCATTAGCCAGATTTAACCTAGGTAAAATTCCTAAAATACTTAAAGCACTTTGTGGGGGGAAATAGATGTATATGATACATCAAGTTTTTCACCTACATATCTCCAGAAATTTCACACCATGAGATCCATACTTGGCCTCCACGCAAACGGGAGCGTCCCCCTTCGGATGGTGTTTGAATGGATCAATATCAAGGTGAATAGAGAGGGTACTAATAGTGAGAGCGGGAACTGTGAAAAAAAATCTATGGTTTCTTTTATCGGTTCACACCGTGAGATTACTATGATCAGCCTGCTAGTTTGGCCTGGACCAGACAATCCCTTCGGAGGGCTTTGATCATAGGGATCGGAACACAGTGAACACCTGAAAAGGATAAAGATTACCTTAGTTTATTTTCCAACCTAGTCCTCCTTTCGGTGGATTTTGTTGGATCGAGACTCTGGAATCCAAAGATAGAGGGTTACACTCACAGGATACATTAGTTGTAATAGTATCCAGATCAAAGAATGGTAACTAAAGCCTATAGGAATAATAGTTATTCTGGCATTAAGCTTTGGTCAAGAATGTCTTGATTCAGAGGAAGAGTGTTTATGATTACCCTTCAGTGTCATACATTCTAAACCTTTGAAGTATCAATGTCAATTATTAATGACTTAGGAATCATTAGATTATTAACTAAAAAATGATTGGATTAATTGAAGGTTTAGCGAGAAACTAATACAAGTATTTTGTATTTCAGCAATATGAATAGCTCAATCCTTTCCTTATTGGCTACTGAGAAATTAACCATAGAAAATATGATGACCTGGAAAAACAATCTTAATATCATCTTGGTTGCGGGCGATCTAAAGTTTGTGCTCACTGAGGAGTGTCCTTAGGTGTCAAGCTCGAATGCGTCACGAAATGTTCGTGATGCATACGATAGATGGATCAAGGCCAATGACAAGGCCAAGGTCTACATCTTGGCAAATATGTCAGACATACTAGCCAAGAAGCACGAGGGCATGATGAATGCCAAGGAAATCATGGATTCGTTGCAGGGCATGTTCGGACAACATACTGTTCAGGTCAGGCACAATGCCTTCAAGTACATCTTCAACGCTAGAATGGCGGAGGGATCATTTGTTCGGGATCATGTTCTCGATATGATGGTTCACTTCAACACGACGGAGTCGAATGATGCTTCTATCGACGAAAGGTCAGCTTTATATTAGAAACTCTACCAGAGAGTTTTCTACAGTTTCGAAGTAACGTTGTTATGAACAAGCTTACTTTTAACCTTACCTCTCTTCTGAATGAACTCCAAACCTTCTAATCTCTGATGAAAATCAAGGGATCGAAAGGTGAGGCAAATGTTGCCAGTAGAAGTAATCACGGAGGTTCAACCTCTGGAACAAAATCAGTGGCTTCATCTTCCTCAAGCCTGAAAGGCAAGAAGAAGAAAATGGAGAAAGTTGGTAAGGGGAAACGGGCTAACAAAGTTGCCGCCCAGAAGGGCAAGAATGTCAAAGAAGTTACAGACAAAAGAAAATGTTTCCACTGCAATGAAGACGGGCATTGGAAACGGAACTGTCCAAAGTACATAGCAAAAAAGAAGAAAGAAGGTAAATATGATTTACTTTGCTTAGAAGCTTGTTTAGTGGATGGTGATAATTCTACCTAGATATTGGATTCAGGAGCCACTAATCATGTATGTTCTTCTTTTTAAGGAATTAGTTCCTGACAACAGCTACAAGAAGGAGAGATAACACTCCGTGTTGGAAATGAGAAAGTTTTCTCAGTTGTAGCAGTGGGCACCATGAAGCTATTGTTTGGCAAAAAACATATGTTGTTGAACAATGTACTAGTGATACCAGCGTTTACTAAAAACCTAATTTCAATTTCTTGCCCAGTAGAACAATGTATTTCAATATCCTTTTCTTCTAATAAAGTGTTTATTTAAAATGGTATTGAAATATGTGTAGCTTCATTGGAAAATGAGTTTTATGTTTTAAGGCCTAATTCAGTCAGAATGGTTTTGAACACTGAATTATTTAAAACTGCAAACACACAAACTAAGAAACGTAAAATTTCTCCTAAAGAAAATGCTCTACTTTGGCACCTTCGGTTAGGCCACATTAACCTCAATAGGATTGAGATATTGGTAAGAATTTGACTTCTAAATGAATTAGAAGAAAATGCCTTACCAGTATGCGAGTCCTGCTTAGAGGGAAAAATGACTAAAAGACCTTTTAGTGGAAAAGGTTATAGAGTCAAAGAACCTCTTGAGCTTATACATTCTAACCTTTATGGTCCGATGAATGTTAAAGTCAGAGGAGGTTATGAATATTTCATCTCTTTTATAGATGGTTATTCAAGATTTGGGCATATTTACCTAATGCATCATAAGTCTTAAGCACTTGAAAAGTTCAAGGAATTTAAGGCTGAAATTGAGAATCAATTAGGTAAAACAATTAAAACATTTTGATCGGATCGAGGTGGAGAGTATATGGATTTAAAATTTCAAGACTATATGATAGAACATGGAATTACATCCCAACTCTCAGTACCTGGTACGCCTCAACAAAACGGTGTATCAGAAAGCTGAAATAGAACCCTGTTGGACATGGTTCGATCAATGATGAGCTATACTCATCTCCCTAACTCGTTCTGGGGATACGCAGTAGAGACTGTTGTATACATTTTGAACAATGTTCCATAACAAAGTGTTTTATAAATACCATTTGAACTCTAGAAAGGACGTAAAGGTAGTTTACGTTATTTCAGAATTTGGGGATGTCTAGCACATGTACTCATGACAAATCCAAAGAAATTGGAATCACGTTCAAAATTATGTCTTTTTGTAGGGTACCCAAAAAGCAACGAGAGGTGGGTTATTCTATGATCCTAAGGAAGATAAGATACTTGTGTCGACAAATGCCACTTTCTTAGAGAAGGACCACATAAGGGATCACCCACTACAAGAAAAACCACATTACTTGACGCTTGAAACTTTTAATTACTTGACGTTTTTATGAAAAACATCAAGTAAAATGGATTTTAAACAAAAAAACGTCAAGAAAATGAAAAAACGCGGAGGTTGACAGAATTTTTCGGGTTTTTTCACGCTACAATAAAACTTGACACTTTAAAAATGTCAAGTTTCAAAACCCTACAATATTGGGGGCGGGAAGTGCACACACGGCCGTTTCATTTTGTGAAAAAAAAAAGAAAAAAAGAAAAAACATTCAAGACTTGCGCCTCATACTTTCCCTCCAATCACGCCGCCACTCTCACCATCGCTCTCCCCTCTCTCTGAAATTTTGAAGAACACAAAATCGACCACTCTCGCCGTCGCTCTCCCCTCTCCAACAAGCCCGTTTAAGTTTTTTATCCAAAAACCTTGTCGTCGCCGACCCTGCAACATCACTAAAAGTGGCCAAATCTCTCAAAGAAATCTCGACCTGCAGCTTGTCCCCACCACCCCTCTTCTCCATCGTCGATTGCTACCAATTTAAGGCTCTACGATTTAATCGAAAAACAAGGTTCCAAACTTGGCCCACATTTTTCTTTTATTCTCTACAACTATTTATTGTTCTTAAAAAAATCGATTCATTTGATTCTTTTATAAATTTTTATGTTTTGATTAAAATGTTCTCTCCTTTCCAGATGATTTTCCAAGATCGGGGCTTCAAGGTAAGCTCTCCCTCCTTCCTAGAAGTTTTTTATTTCTTTATTAGTCCACATTAATCTTGAAGGTGAAGTCTTGAAGGCGGATTCCACACTAAAAGTTTTTTAGTCAAAACAAGAATAGAAGTTGGGTTGAAATAAGAAAATTACAATTGCAGTTTTTATGCTTGTGATGGACATGTATTACTGATTTTCTTGTGATTACTAGTGCTTGAAGCATGGTTATGTCTAGTTGTGAAGTATTGTTTGTCCATGAGTTGAATTTTTGGTGCTTGGAGGATTGAGATGGTTGTTGAGAGGGATTAATTTAAAGCTTGACAGTTAGATGCTAGAACAAAGTGTAATTTATATTAAAATGTATTTTCATGGACATATTGAACGATCATCTTTGGAGATATATGATTTGCTAGGAATATATTTTACTTTTTATCGTTTTACCTTGTTGGTTTTCTGTTCACTGTAATGATAGTGGAAGTTGTTTTGAAATTTAATTCTCTCTTGAGCTGCAGATGTTAGACTTCAATGGGTTGTAGTAAAGATTTATTTCCTTTTTAACCTTTTGATTGATGCACCCAAAATGGGATAATTGACATTGTCTTCTTTACTACTTTTGTAGCATCCAAGGGTTGGTGTGTGGTTAAGTTTCACTTTAGGCACTTTCTAGGTTTCTTTAAGAGCAAAGTGACACTTAAATTCTTTTTAGCCACTGTTTAGGTTAAAAGGGCTAAAATAGAAACTTTTATTTTGTTTTGAGTTAGTTTTTGGCTTCAAAGAATACTTGAGCACCTTTAATACGCTTTTGTTGCAACGGGGGTTAGTTGTGTGATCACTTTATGCACTTTCTAAGTTTCAAAACAACACTTAAACTCTTTTTAGTCATTTTTTTCACACTTTGTAGCTTCTATGACAGAAACTAGAAATTTTTAGGTTGTTTTGAGTTGTTTTTAGCCTGAAAGTATGATTAATCGCCTTGAAGACACATTTGTAGCATTGGGAGTTATAAATTTCTTTAAGAATCAAAATGACACTTAAACTTTGTTTCACGAATTTTTGGCTACTCTTTAGGTTCTAAGGGTTTTGAAACCAAGAAAGGAAAATAAAGGTTGCCCTTTAGGCACTTTTTTTGTGCTATAGTTTGTGCTATAGTTTTGTTTGTGCTATAGTTTCACTTTAGGCACTTTTTTCATTTCTTTAAGAGTAAAAATGACACTTAAACTCATTTTTACAAACTTTTTGGCTACTTTTTGAAAGAGAGATTAAGAAAACGGAAGCAATTTTGGATCTTGAACACTCTAAGTTGATCAATTTTGTAAAACAAAATGCATGCTCAAAGCTGGAAAAACGGAGGGATAGGAAACTCAACTTTCAAGATCAAATTCTCTTCACCCGGTGGATGGTTTTCAACACGAACACTTTGTGGACAACCGTAAGAGTCTTCCCTACTATCTTCAGGCCTTGGAACGGATTGTAGGATCCTAGATTGAGAGAATTTGAAAGAAAAGACCTCAAAGGTCACAAACCGAGAATTTTAGAAGTTTTTCTAAAATTCTATCAAATTACCTCAAATCACCATTATATAAAGCTTCATTAAGCTTTATTATAGTGACAACTCAAGTGTGATGAGGATGGTTTGAGATGGAGGTGGCTAATTTTGGTGAATTTTGAAAATGAGGAGGATTGGGCAAGTTGGCAACTTGATTTTCACGAAAATCGACGGGTGAGTGAGCCCGCCGCCCATCTTCTTCTTTTTCTTCTATTTTCTTCTCCGCGCAAGGACCCCACCGGCCAACTGCACCACCAGTCACCTCCATCGTTGGAATCCAAGCCAATAACCCTTTCATCGTTGGTCTTCTTGTCATATAGGCTTTTGAGGTAAATGGGGGTTTTGAATTTAGCAAACGAGGAAGAACAAGAAGAAGAAAAAAACATGGCATAACCCCAAATCGAAGCCCGATACCGACCCACAATCCCAAATTGCTCAATTCTAAGCATCTTCCTCTTTCCAGAGATTCACGATCCTCCCTAAAGAGTTCTTCCTTGTCGATGCTTTGGACCTCGTGCCACTCTTGCTCGAAAAACTCCTCAGGAGAGACGATGTTGTTCTTCATATTACTGAGGTACCTATTGCTACTTTTTTCTTTTTGCGATATGATTTGGTTTGTGATAAGCTTATTGTTAATGAGGATGAGAACTTCTCTATAGAAAATGAAATCTTTTTGTTTGTTAGTTTGTATTCATGCCAAGTCTATGAGAGAAATGCCCACAATCTGTTTGTTTCTTTGTCTGTGTGAATACCAAGTTACCGAAATCTTTTTCTCTACAAATGGGAGTTGGATTTTTATGGTGGTACTGTCAATCCAGATGATGAGTCTATGTAAGCATTTTAGATGTCTCCAAGCAAAGTAACATCCACTCTATCAGATTTTTTACTAAATCAATCTAGAGAATAGAATCGAACTGAGAAAGCATAGACAATCTCTAGAGTTCGGGTTTGGATATCAAAAAAGGCGGGACGCACAACCATGAAGGCATGTTCCAACACAGATCCATATAAGACAAGGCTAAACAAGCATTCAGTCTATTTGTTATGATGTTGTAATTGTTTTGACTTCAGTTCATTCATGCTAAAGATTTTAAGGCTTCTATTGAAAAGAAAATGAGCAGCCTCAAACCATGTTACCAACCACATACCACATATAAGACAAGGCTAAACAAACATTCATATTAATTGAAGTGTCTTAATTAAACATATCATACATGTGTTTGACCTTGTGGAATAACATGCCATATCTTTGACTTTTCTTCGTTGTGTCCATGTTTGGAAATTTGAACATTCAAGAATATTTTAATGTCTCTTCGGGAAGATTAGACAAGAATATTTTATTTCCTTAGATAAGTACATTCTCTTAATTAAACCAAGAAAGAGATTTCTAAACTGAGTTTGACATAAAATGGGAATGAATTAAGCATTTTTATGGTGGTTGTCCATCCAAATGATGAGTCTATGTAAGCATTTTTAGATGTCTCCATCTTTGTTTACCACCATTCTTTATTTATCTTGTCGAGTTTAAATCTTGCCCCAACGACATAAAGTTTTGTCATAGTTTCTATCTTATTGCCTGTTGTATATTGTGAGTTCTGTTGAAAATTATTGTTACCAATTAAAAATAAAAGTTCATATAGTTCTCTTGGTTGAAAAATAAATTGAATATGTGAGCTTTGTATCATCGTAATTGGCCCCATTTTTCAGGGCTCGTGTTATTGTCTTTGGATTGCGCGATATTATCGATCATGCTATGAGCATACTTTTTTAAGTTTAGTTGTTTGTGTTCAAAAGTTTTGATAACTTTAATTGTTGTATTATTTTGATGAGTATATTTATAGTTTTGATAAACTTAGTTTGGTGTTGAAACGCAATTTTCAGGTTATTTGGTATCGAGATGCAATTTCCAACAAACTTTTTATTCCTTTAAGCGTCGAACTGTGAGACTATCAAGTCCATTTTCCCCCCTTTAGTCTAGTTTAGCACTTGAGAGTTGTTGGAACTTTTTTGGTTTAAGTACACTTGTAGGATTGCTTGTTCTGTTGAACTTTCTTCGCATGTTTTAAGTCATAAGTCGTGTTTTGAGCATTTATGAAATTAGTCTTGTTCTGCTGAGAAATATTTGATTGTTGAACCACAACCCTTGTGTATTTGAAGTTAGTGTGGGTGGTTGGGAAGAATGGTTTGTTTTTGTAGTGTTTCTCATGTTAAAACAGGTCATTGAAATTTTAGAAAAATCCTAGTAGCGTCGTTATGCTGCCGAAATTTCGGAGTGAACGACGTGTCTTAAGTAAAGCCCAAGTTAGGTTTATCCCCAGAATTTAGGGTCATTACACTTTGAATGTTTTAAATCTCTCTCAAATCAATTTCAGTAATGTAGCATTGGTTCTAACAAGTGCGAACCTTCAGTTTGCAGTTTGAGTGTGATTTGGGCATCCTCCAACACACTTTCAGCAAAGCGTTTTGACTCTTTTAGCAAGGTTAGTCCCTTTAAGCTCATTCAAACTAGATTAAATTATCCTACATTGGTTCTATTGCTCGAATACCTTTTAATTGTAGTTTTTAATACTTTCATCTATATGGACCATAACACGAATAGGTTCATTTTGGTTAACCATAAGCCATGAAAGTCGATTTAGCAAAAGGAAGTTGATCTGAGCATCAACTAGCGAGGCTTTGAGCCATTTTTGTAAGTCTAAGTGCATTTTAATCTTTTTCGAACCCCATGTAAGTGTTGTAAGTATGTTAATCGTCTTAATCCTCCTTGGTCGACGTTTATGACATTAGGTTAGATCTCATTTTCCCTCTATTTGAGCATGCTTCTTAGAATTAGCGCGAGGATTGCTTTCCTTCACTATTCGGGATGTGAAGGAGTGAGTGGAGTAGGCAGATGGGTAGCCAGTATTCGAGATCGTTTTGTTTTAAGAGGGGTTTGCATGATTGAGTAAATTCTTCGTTGCATGTTTTAGAGTTCTGAATTATTAGAGGTAGATTGCTTACTTAGTATGTTTATGTTCACCCTTGTTGCTTAATGTTGTGTTTTGCAGGTAATACTCAACTACTTGGCAGGTGACAAAGGTGTTGCAGAATTATGGTGACTTTTCAAAGTTTTGGTCATAATGTGGTCAATAAGTTTCATGTTTAAACTCTTTATAGTGTGTTAGGCTAATGAATGTAAAGTTCTCTTGTTTTGTAAACCTCCTTGAATGTTAGTTGAGTTTATGGCTTAGAATCGTTACAATAGTTTTTGTAATTTTTAAATTGTTGACATGAGGTTTGATAAGTCCTTGTAATTTTAGAATTCTTCATGAGCTTAATAGTTTGATATTGTTAAAGATGTGAATTTTGTTAAAGTGTGGAAGATTGGTTGATGAAATTCTGCATTTTTCAATATAACCAATTATTGGAACGTGGTGCAGAAAATTCAAGATAATAGGGAATATTTAATAGATTGGAAAAAAAACACACAAACTAACAAGACATGTATAATGTGTCAAGATCTAATTCATATTGATATTTTTTAAACGTCAAGATAAAATTATATTTGACTCATTTAAATTGTCAAGTAATTTATATTTGACATTCTTGAAACGTCAAGATAAAAATATATTTGACATAGAGAAAACGTCAAGTATTAACACAAATTTGACACTTTTTCAAAGTCAAGATAAAACTACATTTGATGAATAAAACGTGTCAAGATTTCATGTTAAAAATGACAGATTATAAGCGTAAAAAAAGACTATACATAACACTTTATAAGTGTCAAGTATTTTATATTATTCTTGATGGATTCCTTGACGGTTTGAAAAATGTCAAGTAAAGCAAAATTCGACATTTTATAAACGTCAAGAAATATATTTTTTGTAGTAGTGACCAACCAAGAAGTAAAGTTGTGTTAAGTGAATTAGACAGAACAACAGCAAAAGTTGTTGATAATACATCAACAAGGGTTGTTGATACAAAATTGTCAAGTCCACCTCAAGAGTTGAGAGTGCCTCGATGTAGTGGGAGAATTTTAACACAACCTGACCGTTACATGGGTTTAACTGAAACCAAAATTGTCATATTAAATGATGATTTCGAGAATCTATTAACTTACAATCAAGCAATGGTTGACAAAGACAAAGACAAATGGGTCATAACTATGAACCAAGAAATGGAGTCTATGCACTTCAATTCTGTTTGGGATCTTGTAGATAAATCTGATGGGGTAAAACCTATAAGTTGTAAGTGGACCTACAAGAGAAAACGTCGTGTAGATGGAAAAGTGCAAACTTTTAAGGCTAGACTAGTAGCAAAGGGTTATACCAGGCAGAAGGGGTGGACTATGAGGAAACCTTTTCACCTGTTGCTATGGTAAAGTCTATCCGTATTCTACTTGCCATTGTCGCATATTATAACTATGAGGTATGACAGATGGATGACAAGACAGCATTCTTAAATGGGAATCTTGACGAAAACATCTACATGGACCAACCCAAAGGGTTCATACAACCAGGACTAGAGCAAAAAGTTTGCAAACTTAGAAGGTCTATCTATGGACTAAAACAATCTTCTAGGTCCTGGAATATAAGATTTGATGAGGCAGTCAAATCTTATGGCTTTGATCAAAATAATGATGAACCTTGTGTCTACAAGAAAATCATTAATAGTTCTGTCGCTTTCCTAGTCTTATATGTAGATGATATCCTACTCATTGGGAATGATGTAGGTTATCTTACTGACATTAAGAAATGGCTAGCTACGCAATTCCAAATGAAAGATTTGGGAGAGGCGCAGTTTGTTCTTGGAATCCAGATTGTCCGAAATCGCAAGAACAAAACTCTAGCATTGTCTCAAACATCTTATATCGACAAAGTGTTGTCAAGATTTAAGATGCAAGATTCCAAGAAAGGTTTATTACCTGCATGGAGTTCATTTGTCTAAGGAATAATGTCCTAAGACGCCTCAAGAAGTTGAGAATATGAGACGAATTCCTTATGCATCAGCTGTTGGTAGCCTGATATACGCAATGTTGTATACTAGGTTAGACATATGCTTTGCATGCAGTAGGAATAGTCAGTAGATATCAATCTAATCCAGGATCAAAACACTGGACAACGGTTAAGATAATCCTCAAGTATATTCAGAGAACGAGGGAGTACATGCTTGTGTATGGAGCTAAGGATTTGATATTTACAGGATACACAAATTCTGACTTCAAAACTGACAAAGATTCGAGGAAATCTACGTCGCGGTCAGTTTTCACTCTTAACGGAGGGCTTGTAGTTTGGCGAAGCATCAAGCAATGATGCATCGCAGATTCAACTATGGAAGTCGAATATGTAGCAGCTTGTGAAGCAGCGAAAGAAGCCGTATGGATAAGGAAATTCATGATGAATTTGGAAGTTGTTCCAAACATGAGTTTTTCGATCACACTTCATTGTGATAACAGTGGTGTTGTGGTATTTGTAACTCCAGCTGAGTCAAATTACCGTTTTATCCCTTGGTTACGTCTATAGCCTTAAGTACCAATGCTCCTCTAATGAACGACTTGTTTATGGTCCAACCAATAAACAAAAACCCTTATCGGCCCAGTGAAAGGGTAGGGCGCTTTGTTCAAGTTCCGAAGGCACCAGTTAAGGCAACACTCATCTACTTACACTAAGTTTGGGAAGGAGTGAATTCTATCTTGTTACGTTAAGTTCCCAACTACCCACGCAGTTTTGTCCCCAAGAAGGTAGGCTTATTGAGTCTGCGTGTCGGGCCACTCTCACCCATACTAGTCAAAGGACAATCTCTCGCAGACAGGAATTCGTAACCTACTCAGAATTAAGATCAAGTTGCCTAGGTCATCCTATTGAAATAGAAACCTAATTAGTTAACAGAGTTACACCTATCGATTACTATTTCGCGATCCGGTCTTATGTGAACTCATCACATAGGATACCTCCACTTGCATGTCACCTACATGAACGCATTGGATCACTGCGTTTGTATCAAATACAAAGTGAGTCGTATCCATAGTGTCACGAGGATAAACTACTCAACCTCATCCCTATACTATAGACCCTTTAGACTGTTTCTTGAACCTTGATCCTCGTATGTCTCTACACACGTTAAAGATACATATTACAACCTACGATGTTAGTTTATTGGATTTAAGGTTAATTTAAGGCAAACTACATGAAATTCAACAACATTTGAATGAACAATGATAATAATATTTTATTGAATGAATTGGAACAAATTACAAAAATACAAACTACGAGTTTTAGGGCATAAAACTCAAAAAGGGTAACTTTGCTAATGAAACTAAGAAAAATTTAATAATTAAAAGGAAGAGAATTCAAGTTGTTTTTGCCCTTTTGGAAAGAATGCTACCAAAAATGCAATTGCAATCACAGTCAACACAATGAAATTGTAACACCCGATAATAATTCTCATTCATGAGAATTATTTAGCCTTTAAATTAGTTATGCTTGTGATTTTTATCAATATTATTGGATGAAAATTAGAAAATGGTTGAGTGTACTAACATAAATGTTGGAGAATCTTTAAATTAAGTAAATTGACAAAAAAAAAAAAGCAAAAGAAAATGAAAATTACACTTACTTGATGTTTTTATGCAGGAAATTAAAGATGACAATATATTTAGACTTTTAAGGAAAATCTGCAATTCTATCAATAATATAGGAATTTTGTGGGATCTTGTCTCTCCACGATTTTAGCTGTAATTTTTGGCATAATTGTGCATTTTTAAAAAATGAAACACTAGCCCAAGTCATCTATAAATAGGGGAGGAGAAGCCACAAGAAGGGCATCCATTTTTCTGTCTTTTTCAGCCTCGTTGCTGTTGTTTTACGTTTTTTTATTGTATTTTTTACTGTCATTTTTCTGTTATCAAATTTATGTTATCATTTTTTTGTTATCAACTATCTATTGCTGTTTTTTTTCTTCTGTTTTCGAGCCCCCTTTTCAACTTCAAAACTCAATCCTTCCTCAATGAAATTTGAAGAAAGTGAAGAATCAATTCCCTTTGGAAAATGTAGAGTTCAATCGATTGAGTACGAAGTGAAAAAGGGGTTGTTGTGTTTTTTCATTTTTAGAATTTATTTTCTTCTTATTTAAGTCATTTGTTTCTGTTTTAGGAACTTAGTTGTTGTTGTATTTTTATTCATTTAATTGTATATCGAGATTCAATTTAGTTGTTCAAATTTCATTGTATTATCGACATTCAGTTCTTAGTTCCTAATAAAATTTTCAGCTTGTTCAAATTAATTTTCTTCTTTCTAAAATTTGATTCTAGTTTGTGTTTGTTTTATTTTTAGTTTTAGTTAAGTTATTTCCATTACTACATTCTACAATTTTATCTATTTTTTTCATTGTTAGTTAAGCATTTTTATTACTTTAAAGCTTTGTTTTTCACTTTTACAAGAAGAAGCTAATTTTTCCTTAGGGATTCAAGTTTGTGAATGCACTAGAGGAAAGATGTAAGGCACGATAGTAAAAACAATCTAGATAACACTTGAACTTAGTTTACTTTTGGTGATTTCAATGTTGGGTAGACCGTAGTTGGTCATCAAATGTTTCTTATCAAGCTTAAGCTTAATACCGAAAGGGTTAACTGAAGCGGATATCACAAAAGCAACATGGGAAAAGGCTTAGACAGTCATGAAACTTCAACCCTAGACATAGAGCGAGACTCCAAAACCACTAGAGTTGTGCACAAAACTACCTGAGTTAGATTAGTCATAGACATATAGGTTTAATCACTCAACCTCCTAAAGATACTTAATAGAAGTTCGAATAGGAATTGAATTCAATTTATTTAGTCTTGTGTTAGTTAGGATTACAATTGCCTTCTAGTTGCATTATCTTTCCAAAGCGGCATAAGCATTCTTGAATCTCCTTAACTTTCCACTATTTTTAAATCCTTTTTACTTTAGGCAAACTCACCCTACAATTATTTTGTCTTTGGTTACCTTAATTACAATTTTTCAACAATTTGTATTTTCCAAATCAATTTTATTGAAGTCCATTTCCTTGGGTACGATACTCTAGAATACTCCAGTTCAATCACGTGCACTTGCGTGTAGCCGATCACCCGACATCTCAGATATGATTAATTTTGGGGTTTGATTTAAAATCTCTTGAGAAAAATCAAATTAAAAATCAAGTTGGAATTTGTAAATCTATTGTTTGGGATATTTTAATTAGTATATGGGTTTGTAGTAGTTGATGCAAAGGTGATGGGTAATTTTGGGGGAAAAAAAGGAAAATTAGGGTTTGTAAAAAGCCATTTTTTTCTTATATGAGCACGATGTTCAAGGACCTTCTTATCCTTCTCCCTCACCTTAACGATAGCTGGCCAACCCCCACCTCTTTCTTTTCCATTTTTCTTCTTTTCGATCAACCTTGATCGATCTTGAAGCCGCTTACTGTCGTTCGCCAAGTCAGATCTGATGTCGATCAACCGCACGCCTTATCGAGAGCCCAATTGTCACACCTTGTGAAGCGGTGACTGTCGCCGTCATGATCCACGAGCTTCCACATCACACCGCCATGTCGTAGGATCTACACTAATAATCGACCATCCACCGTTGGTCGTCGACCTCACCGCAAATCCAAGCTTGAATGCTACTGACATCTGAGTTGCTTGTCATTTCTAACTGCGTGCCATCTTTCACCTCAGATCTCTCGCCAAAAACCATAGCTCCATAGGGTTATAATAGTCTGTGGGTTATTATAGTCATAGTATGGTCTGAGGTTATAATAGTCTTGTGTTTGGGGTAACAGATTAGTTATAATAACCGGTGGCCAAACATGGCCTAATAGTTTCACCAGATTTCATCCAACCTCTTGATTTTTTAATCGGACCTTCAAATTGTGGGTCATTTGGACTGTAATCTTAGATTTTTTTACACAGCTTTTTGTTGGATAAACTGAATTTTTGGAGTTAGTGATTTATTTCTAAGAGACCCACTGTAGTTCGATGTCGGAGTCGCGTGGTTTGAACGAGTTTGGTCGATCCAACAACCATTTATATTTAAGGTAAATTGGATGGGTATGAAGGATCTATAGGTTTTGGATTTAGGAAAGTTAGTCTGATGGACTGATAATTTAGGATTTCTTATCCAACAGGTTCAAAGGAGGCGCTGTGTTACAAACTCAAATTTGGTTCTTGTAAAATTTTTGGAGATAAAAGTTTGAATAGTCATGATTCAGAAAACAAGCTTTAAGATAATTTTGCTTTCAAAAATTTGAAAAAAGAAATTTATATATTTTTTCGTGAGATTATTGTCTTAAGTTGGAGGCTATGTTTGCCATTTACGGCATAAAGATATGAAATATAAGCTATGGTATATGCTTTCATGGTTTCTATGATTTGTTGCATATGAATGAAAATGTTGGGACCTCAGGCATGATTTCATGTTTGTAAAAAAAAAAAAAGAATTTTGATGGCGATGACAATTATCCTCCTGAATTTATTTTAGATGAATGTCTAAACGAAAAGGAACCTAAGGGTCATGAATGAAAAGAGACCTAAAAAAGATCACAAATGAAAGCCCATATAAAGGAGAGGAAATGTTTCATAATGGCTTAATTGTCTATACTAGACCGAAGAGAAATTGTTTTTTAGAAAAAAGTTTAGGTCCCACCCAAGAAAGTTTAAAGTTTATTTTTACACGTGATTGCATATCCCAACTATCCCAACTACAATAGTGAAGTCACTCACTGAGTATTTCATAATACTAGACCATGTTTTCTGCATTTTTCAACAATTAGAGGGCTTTATTTTTTTTTTTAATCTTATTGGACAATGTCTAACATAAAATTGTGTTTTGTTTCTAAACTAGAGGCCTTAATTTTTTATCATATTGTTTTAGATGAATTTTCTTTTATGGGATCCCAAAATAAATTAGTTTTGATTTCATCAAATTTTATTTCCTTTTATATATGTTAGTTTTTTGCCTCTAAAACATGCATGATTAGGAATGACCTTAGAAAGTAAGTTATAGAGTTAGGGTCGTTACAGAAACTAAGTAAACTAGATTCAACTTCTATTTGATTTTGCTCCCATAATCTATAGGAGACTAAGCGATTAAACCTATATGTCTATAGTTAATCTAGCTTAGATATTTTCACGCATAATCCTAGTAATTTTGGAGTCTCGCTTATGTCTAAAGTCGATATTTCAAAACTTATTTCTAAGCCTTTTCCTCCATTACTTTTATGATATATGTTTTTCCTTAACTCTTTCGGTATTAAGTTCTAGCTTGACAAACAACATTAATGATAAGAAATTTAAGAAGAATTTGAAAAAAATCTACTAATCTTGTTGACAAAACAAACAAGACTATTAGATCACAGATCCAAAAACCCCAAATCAAAATGAAATCAAAGAAGTCGAAGATTCTAATGTCAAAATGTTAAGTAACCCTTGACAATTGGATCTAACAACCTTGCTTACAGAAACAAGACCTTTAGATAACTCAATCTCAAAGATCTCAAAACCAATTTAAAAATCAACTCAAGGAAAGTAAAATCGGATTACCTTGTCGATCAAATATCTCAAGGCAAGAGAACTTGTATGAGATTCGAATCACTCCACAAGCAAGATTGATCACGTCAAGCTTGAATGATTCTAAGCATGCCACCTAATCTACATAGAATTGCAAAGAAACATAGCTTTAGGCTATAATAAAGCACAAAGGGCTCTTTTGATTACATTTTGAATTTGATTATTTTTTTTCCATGGATTACATGCGTGGCTATTTATAACCTTCAAAATTAAACCCTAAAGATAACCTATGGCAATTTAAGGGTTGTAACTTATATCCACATCAATACCATAATGTCTACTAGCTATTTTGTAACCTAAGACATTGAAAACAAGACTTTAAAACTGAAAATTACATCAAATTAGCCATAAATCCGAGAATGATGTCTCTTTGTTAGCTTTGTAACTCTTTGTAACCATCCAAGAGTAAATGAAGCACATCTTGAAGTATCTTGAAGCCCTTGTTCTATAAATGAAGCTTGTTGTTCTTTAATAAATGATGAGTTGCACTTGAGTTCATTAAATGCAACTTATGTTAAACTTCCATGAATTTGACTTCATTTAATGTGACTTCATGAGATGTCTTGGTTCATATCAATTAGTTGGCAGACTAGGTTTTACCCGACTTTAAATTCAATAAAATCAAACTAAGTTCATATGTCAACTTGATTGTTGTTGCTAATTTAAACTTAATATCTTTCCTCTAGGGCATTCACAACTTGAATTTCTAGAGAAGATTTAACTTATTATGGAAAATAAAGAAAATAACCAATTAAATGATATGAAGTTCATGATACACGAAAAATATAAAAATCGAAGGAAAAAAGATTCTAAAATGAACCTCACCTTGTTGCTTATAAAAGACCTAATCTTACACTCACACTTATAATCAATTAAATGAAAAATGAAAACAACCACAAAACAATAACTTCAACTTATGAAAAATGAGACTTGAGACTTACGGTTATTTCACTAATGAAGGGAATAAACATACAAAAACTCTCTTGTAATGTAAAACAATTCAACCTAGTTATTAAAGAGATAAAATAAACCACTAATGAATAGTCAAAATGCATAAAACAGTATCTAAACTTAAGAACTTAGAAGTAGAAAACAATGAAAAAAAAATATTCTACCTTGTCTGGATCGATTTAAATACCCTTTTACAAGCAAGTGAATCATTACCACCACTACTTTCATCGAAGAGTAATCAATCTTAGAAGTTTACCTAACTAAAAGATAAAGAAAAACAAGCTCAAAAATCAATAAAAATGGAGGAAACTGTTGTTGTTTATAAACTTGGAAGAAAAATCCATAAAATGTCCACCCCTTTTTGCCTCATTTCTTCTCTTTTATAAATGGAAAAGCCTTGGGTTCCTATGTATAATCATTATCAATCCATGGGTTGACTTCTAGGAATTAAATGGAGTTGTAAAACTTTTCAAAATCGAGCAAATATTCCTCAAATCTTGTGATTCCTAAAAAAACTGCATTTTTCAAAATTTCCAAAAAATGCAATTGCATTTTCTCCAGCATTATGGACTTGTTTACTCTTCTGCTCTTTGGGTGAGAATTAGAGATGGTCCTCGCCCCCATTTCATTCCTTTTCCATACGAAATTCTCCATTTAATTTCGCGGAAAAATGAGGAATTTGCGAGGATCGGGTTCCCCGCGGGGAATAACTTCTCATTTATTATTTTATTTTTCTAAATTTTATTAACTGTTTTTTTTTTTTGAAAATTTGTATTTAAATGGATTAGATATTTATATTTAAGAGTCATTCTTTTAATTTTCTTAGAAAAATAAAATGATATTTAATAAAAATTTAGAATTATGGTTTATTATATATATATATATATATATTTAAAAATCAATAAATAAATCGAGGTGGGGCCAGAGAGCGAGGCAGGGACGGGGTCAGGGTCGGGGACAGATAATCTCTAGTGGGAATGCGAGTAGGAATGCAATTGTATTTTTCTTTTTGCTTCATCCTACATAAAAACAACAAAATTAGTTCAATTTTCATTCTTTCTTAATGATTCTTCCTTTCCCATCATTCTTAGCAAGTTTCAAGAATTTTACTCATTATTATTATTTTTGGCTTGCTCGATAATCAATGAACATATAAAAATGACAAAAATAAATCAAGTTTAGGATTAAATAATCAACATAAATGAGAATTATTAGAGGAGGAGGCCAAACCCCACTTAAACGCAGAGAAGAAGTTGGCCCTGCCTAAGAGTACAATGAGGAAATGGTTGATCCCCGCTTAAACGTGAAAAATAAGTTGACCCCGACTAAAAGTATGATGAGAAGGAGGTCGACCCCTACTTAAACGCGGAGAGGAGATTGACCCCTGCCTAAGAGTATGGTAAGGAGGAGACCGAGCCCCGCTTCAACATGGAGAGGAAGCTGACCAGCCTAAAAGTACGGTGAGGAATAGGTCAAACCTACATAAATGCGTAGAAGAGGCTGATATCCACATAAGCGTAGGGTGTCGAGGAGGTCAACCCCCTCTTAAGCACGGAGAGAGGAAGCTAACCTCATCCTAAGAGTATGGTGAAAAGGAGGTCGATCCCTACTTAAGCGTGAAGAGAAAGTTGACGTTGCATAAGAGTGGACGAAGAGGGTTAACCCCCGCTTAAACATAGAAATAGGGTTGAACCCGCCTAAGAGTACAATAAGGTCGAAGATGCCTTTGCATAAGCACGAAAAGAAGGTTGACCCTCGTCTAAGAGTATGGTGAAGAGGAGGTTGGCCCCTGCTTAAGTGGAGAGAGGACGCTGGCCTCGCCTAAAGGTATAGTGAGAAGGAGGTCGACCCCTGCTTAAGAGTACAACGAGGAAGAGGTCGACCTCTGTATAAACACAGAGAGAAGGTTGACCCCACCTAAGAGTACAATGAGGATGAGATCGACCTCACATAAGCATGGAGAGATGGTTCACTCCTTTTTAAGAGTACGAGAAGGAGGAGGTCGACCCTCACATAAATGTACAGAGGAGGTGACCCCTGCCTAAAAGTATGGTAAGGAAAAGATCGACCCCACGTAAGCCAGATAGGAGATTGACTCCTGATTAAGAGTACAGTGAGGATGAGGCAACCCCTGCATAAACGCAGGAGGAAACTGACCCCCCGCCTAAGTGTACAGTGAGGAAAAGGTCGACCCTTGATAACTCACCATAAGTGAGTTATTTTACTAGAATTTTAGTGTTTAATCCACTTGAATTGCATTTAATTTAGTGATCCTCATGTTAGTTTATCCTAAATTATGTGTGTTAGCTTTAAAATCTTGAATTTAAGCATTAGGTGCAAAAGAATTAATTTTGATGTTTTTGTGTTTTAATTCAAGAAATTTAGGAAAATAAGCTAACAGTTAATTAAAGATAGAAATTTGAGATTTTTCTTAACTCCAAAAATCCTTGCGTATTTAGTTTGATTTATAATTGACTTCATAAATTTATTTGGGATTTTTACGTATGCGAGGAGATGTTTAAAAATTACAAGAAGTCCCTAAGGGCATTTTAGACATTTTAGAAGAAGGGTAATATGGTCTTTTACCCTTAAGGGTATTTTTGTAATTTGTGGAGTTAGGGCAACATCATCTTGTATAAATAGGCTAGGGTTTACAAGTGTAAAAGGGAGAAGAGTTGTTGCAAAAAGTAGAAAAGAGGAGAGAGAGGGAAGGAAACTGTGCAATTGCTCTGACAAAGGTGTGCATTGAAGAGAAAAATCGTGAAGGTGACATTGTTGTAGCAATTGGGTGAGTGAGGAAGAAATTGACAAGCTTGATTGTGCCATTGTTGTAGCAATCGGAGGAGAAAAGCGGGACAAAGGAGGATTTGAGTCAATCGGCTTTCTTTGAAAGCAATTGGGAGAGAAAAACTCACGAGAAGTTCTTGACCCCCTGCTGCAAAACCGATAGCTACTTTGTTGTAGCAAACTGTGGAGCTGCTGCGTTTGACCTACTTTTGCTGAAGCAAAGTTGTGAATAGGGACCGCCCACCCGATGCGATTGGCCTAGCATTCTTTGAAGCAAAATCGTGAGTAGGAAGCTATTGTGTTTTCTTTCTTTCAAGCAATCGATAGAGGAAGCAAGAGCCGACTTTCTTTGAAGCAATCGATGACCCATTTTTGAAGCCCTACCGTGGCACTTTCTTTGAAGCAATGTGCCACCGCTTCTTGACCAATTGACAGAGGTGTTGCTTGGCAATTGCTGTAGCAAAATCGAAGGACCTGACCTGCTGCAACCTGCCCATCTTTGCTGAAGCAATCTGTGGAGATCACCTATCGGGATTGACTTGCAATTGCTGAAGCAAAGTCAGGGATAGGGTTGCCAATCAGCTGCTGCCTTGTGGAGTTTCTTGGTGTTTTGCGGAAGCTAAACACATGTCACTTACCTCGCGTAACCCGCTCCTAATCTCTAATTGTTAATGCTATTTTTCTGCCATTGGACACATATTTTAGACTATTTTTGCTCGTTGTTTTAGGCCAAGAATTCGTGACCGTTTTTAGGCTAGAATTATGGTAGTTTAGGCTAGATTTGTGAACATCGTTGGGTTATTTTTATGAATTCTTTGATCGATAAAAGTATGCATCAATTAGAAGTTTATGAGTTAATTTCCATCATGAACTAAATTTCTTTAGGCGAAGGTTAGGTCTTTTTAATGTAATTTTGGATTAAATTTATGGTTGATGCCATTCATTGAATTTATGAAATTTTATTGAATTTAACGTTGCATGAGAATTAAAATTGGCCTTTTTAACTTCTCTATAATTCATAAACTTGGGAAAGCTAATGAATTAGAAAACTAAAATTTCATTCTAGGATTATTAAGTTGATTAGGGATAATTAACCCACCTAGAACCTAAAATCATGGGCATAATTTAGATCACAATTGGGAAATTGTAGGTTTTAAAACTTAGTGATTTTGGAAAGAATCATTTGAATGCATGTGTAGGTAAATTCAAGGCATCACTCAAAATTTATTCCAATCGAACATTAGAACTCTAACCTAACCCGAGCCTATTTTTCATTACAAATCTCATCTCTTGTATCTGCTTTCTTGTTTGCATTCTCCTCTCCCCGCATTTAAATTCAGTTATTTTCTTTTGTCTTATTTTATCTTTCTTAATTTTCAATTTATTTATTTACAACAATAATTTGCACACTCATGCATTGTACTAAAATAAGGAAAATTTGCTAGGACACTCATTCATTTAGGGTCTAGCTAGTCCTCGTGGGATCGATACTTTAACTTATCACTTGCTGCACTCAACCGTGTATACTTGCACGTCGTAGAAGTATCTGAGTCTCATTCTAATTTGCATTAGTTTAGGGCACTGATATTTTCGCATCAACCCTCGCTTAAGCACAAGAGGAGGTTGACCCTGTCAAAGAGTACGGTAATAACGAGGTCGACCTCCATTTAAGCCTGAAGAGGATGTTGACCTCCACCTAAGAGTACACTGTGGAGAAGACCAACTCCGCTTAAGCGCGTTGAGGTGGCTAACCCATGTCTAAAAGTAAGGTGAGTAGGAAGTCGACCCTCACTTAACTACGGAGAGGAAGCTGGCTTCCAACTAAAAATGTTGTGAAGCAAGCCCCCAGGTTTGTCACCCTTTGTGTGCCTAAGTTTGGTGAGGTTGATCCTTAGATTGGCAACCATTTTTTAGCCTAAGTTTGGTGACGTTGGCCTCAAGTCGAGCACCTTTTTTTAGTGTAAGTCTGGTGAAATCGACCCCTTGGTTGACCATTGTTTTTTAGCTTAAGTCTGATGAGGTTGATCTTCAGGTTAGCCACCATTTTTTAGTTTAATCGGATGAGGTTGACCATTGGGTTAACCACCATTTTTAATCTAAGTCTGATTAGGTCGACTCTCGGGTTGACAATCATTTTTTAGCCTAAGTTTGGTGAGGTGGACCCTAGCTTGGCCACCATTTTTAGCTTAAGGATGGTGACACTGACCCCTCGTTCGCCACTATTTCTTAGTTTAAGTCTGGTGAAGCTAACCTCCGGGTTGGCCACCATTTTTTAGATTAAGTCTGATGAGGCATACCCTCAAGTTAACCACCATTTTTTAGTCTAAGTTTGGTGAGGTTGACTCTTTGGTTGGCTACCATTTTTTTAGCTTAAGTATTGTGAGTCTAGTCTCCGAGTTGGCCACTATTTTTTAGCTTAAGTCTGATGAGGTTGATTTCTAGGTTAGTAACTATTTTTTAGTCTAAGTCTAGTGACATCGATCCTAAGTTGGCCACCATTGTCTAGCCTAAGTCTGGTGACAACGATCCCGTATTGGTCACCATTTTTTAGTCTAAGTCTGGTGAGACCGACCCTCAGGTTGGCCACAATTTTTAGTCTAAGTCTAGTGATGTCGATCCTCGTATTAGCCACCATTTTTTAGTTTAAGTCTGATGAGGTCGACCTCTAGTTACCTACCATATGATGGTGAGGTGATTATGATGAATAAAAAATACACCAAGCCAACAAGAGAAAAGAAGAAGGACATCAAATCATCAAGAAAAACTCGAGGAACTTTCAAAATACATGTCAAACCCCATGTCAAAGCCTTGACACTCCACAACATGCTCATGCACGCACAACCCTTGTGCCAAGCCATGCATGCATCTGCAACCCCACTCATGTGCGCAACCTACACGATCCCTCATGCACCCAAAATCGATGCTCATGCCCAGTCCTCTCGTTGTCTAATGTCCCACATTGCCCATGTTGCCTTTGCCCAATGCCCTACACGACCCCGAGACCATGTGCACAAGTCGAGCGCCTTGTCACACACCTACTTTTGCGCACCTAAGCCACCATGCCTAGCCTTGCGCATATCCATCCTCGTGTGCCTGCGTCCCAGCCTGGTGCGCATTCAACCTCATATGCCTCGTAACAACCGACCCTAAAGCTAGCCTCACATGCGTACCTTGCCACCACCCTTCTCCTATTGTTAACCCACTCTCCTTATTTAAATCCTTTCTAACTTTAGGAAAATTTGTTTTTAGAATGTAATTTCCAACATTTTACATTTATAGAAAGTATTAGCTTTATTTTGATTTTATTTAGAATATTTTCCCTCATTGTTTTAAAAATATTTTTATAGAATTTAAGCAGTTTACATTTTAGGAAAGTATTAGCTTTATTTGATTTTATTTAAAAGTTTTTTCCTCATTGTTTTGGAGAATAATCTTTATAGAATTTAGGGGTAATCATGTTCCCTAAGGCTATATAAAGTCCATTATTTTCAATTGAAGAGTGAAGTTGATGATGAAGGAAAATTGAATCTTTTAAGTCTATTGACTTGTCTATTGCAAGAGCATAGAAAACCTCTCCTTTGTAATTTTTATGCGTAGCTTAAAATTGCATATCTAGAAACATTCAACTTGATTAGTCATCAAACTTGTGGAGTGTTTCTTCCTTGAAATAAATGGGCTTGTGAATAGTGCTTAGGCATTCAAGTTGTCTTGCTTCTTGGTTTTGACCAACTATCCAAAGGTAATTTGATCCTTAACTTTTTCTTTGAGTTGTGCTAGTTAAGTTTTGTCTCGTAGTGTTTATGTTTTGGTATACTCAATAGAGTATTTGGGTTAAAAACTAGGTTGTCACGCATTAGATGAGATCGACCCTCGAGGTTGGTAGCCTAAACAACAACATTCGTTAAGTTTAAGAAAATGACGCAACTTAAGGCCAAGGAAGATAAACCAACATACTCTCAACTATGAACTAAGTGTGTAGTATCTAACTCGAGAGTGAGGACAATTATTGGAGGTAAAATTAACCAAACCAAAATGCCATCAAGACTAAAGCCCTAAGGGTTGACCCTTGAGTTGGCCAAGGCCCTCGACGACCAACCCTTGGGTCGCCTAAGCTCCATGAGGTTGATTCTATCAGCTAAGAATAACATGATCGACTCGCCTAGTTAACGGTTAGACCAAAGATTTGTTTCTTATATTTAATGCGATGCGAGAATCACGACGTAATTATAGTGTCCATTTATGAAGTGTTTCATAACCATCCTATAAATACTACGATTCAATAGTTAAAAAGGTTTAACACTACACCACCATCTATTCTCTAAGCACTCTCCAAACATGATATGACTTGAGCGTTTGAGTGGAGGTGGCTTAGAACCACCCCTTAGCTCACCTCTTCCGTTTTGTAAGCACATTTTATTTTCTACCAATACAAATTTACCGTTGATCCTTTTGCCAAATTTCAATATCAATCGTTGATATATATTTTTTATATTTTGATGGAGATGAAATCCATAATATATATTGTTTATGCGTGAGTTTTGATCATACCATATTTTAATTGAGATGTTGAAATCAATATTGATAATATATATTTGAAATCTATATCGATAATATATATTTTTTGTGTGAGAGTTTTAGCATCATATTTTGATCGATGAAATTGATAATATATTTTTTTTATGCGAGCAAACTATATTTTGATCGAGATGATGAAACCGATCGACTAATATATATTTGAAATCGATATCATTTTGGCAGCCATATTTTAAGCAAGATGATGAGATCGGTATATGTATTGATATCACGATTAATTTATTTATTATTGAGAAGACATAATGGTAATTGAACATATTTGGAAAGTTTGAATTGTCATTACCAATTACAATTGGTAAACATTGTCAAAGATCAATATGTATTGGTAACACGATTAATTTGTTTATTTATTATTAAGGGAACATATTAGTAATTGTACATATTTGGAAGTTTGAATTGTCATTATCAATATGATTGATAAACAACTTTAAAGATTATTTGATCATTACGTTTACCCCACAATTTTATTATCAAATCCACTAGGAGTTGTTTGAGGCGTTGAGTGAGTTATAATAGTCTGTAGAATTATATAATATTATTTAAAATGTAGAGTTGTTTAATTTGGAGTTATAATAGTCTGTGTTTAGATACAGAATATTCCACAAGTTATTATAACTCACACCCTAAACACTCCTTATAGATGGACAAAAAGGTCTTAACATCAATATGATTAAAATAATCTCTACGGGTTACAGAGGATAAAATGATATGAAACTCAAAAGAAAGTTGTTTGGAGCACTGAGTGAGTTATAATAACAAGGGCTATAATAGTATGTGGGTTATTATAATCTGTCGAATTATATAATATTATTTAAAATGCAGAATAGTCTGAGACTATAATAGTCTATATTTGGGGTGCAGACTATTTCACAAGTTATAATAACACAAGTTATTATAACTTGTGCCCCAAATACGTCCAAATTAACTAAGGGGTTGTTTGGGGGCACTGAGTATGTTATATTAACAGGAGGTTACAATAGTCTGTAGGGGTTGCTTGTGGAGCTGAGTGAGTTATAATAACAGGGGGTTATGTAACACCCCGTAATTTGAACAATTTCTACTCGGGGCATTACTTCCAAGTTGTACCGTTCACGCCAAAAATCTGGCAGCATAATGGCGCAACCTGGACAAACCAAAAAATTAAAATGAACTTGAAACTATACAAAGACACTTCAAAAGGACTTACAAGGGTACCCAACCTCCTCCAAACTACACAGAAAACAATAGGCTGGGCTCCAGTCCCTCGGAGTTAACAGAATTCCACAAGACAACAAAAGCATGCTTTGAAATAAGAAAGAAACACACCAGAACATGCTTTGATTCAAACGAATAAAGAATGAGATAAACTAAAATTTAACACGAAACTCAGCGGAAACAGAGTACAACAGGTAAGAGAAATAAAAGCCACTACTAAACGAAAACTCATAACTACGTCCTACAAGTCTTCCATAGCCTCACAGGAGTCTCGTTGTCGGTGGTCATCTCACTGGTTTGCCTTACCTGCACAAAAGGAGAAATAAAGAAGGGATGAGTATAAAAATACCCAGTAAGCAACCCACTTCGTCCAAGAAATAAAGAACAAAAGAAACAACCTTAGACTTAGCTAAACACAACACCTAGCCCGCCAAACAACCTCAACAAGCATCCTGGCCCTATTCCTTACTCAGGTTTCTTAGTTCTGTCCTACCCTTAGCTTCTGGACTAGGTTGGCAGCATCTGGCCACAAGACTCATTCCCGGGCCTACACTAGGGCAAAGGACTCTATCCAACCCCTCTGACTCTAAGGATCACACCCCGAGTCGCACAACTGGATGAAGGCGGACCACCACATCCCACAAAGCATCAAAGACGGCAATACCACGCACAATCGACCACGGGCTCATTCCCGGGCCTATACTAGGGCAAAGGACTCTATCCAACCCCTCTGACTCAAAAGATCACACCCGAGTCGCACAACTGGATGGAGGGCGGACCATCACATTCCATAACATCAACGTCATCTCGCCAACCTCGAGTCTCAGCCTACTAAGGGTTACACAGAGACTTGGGACTTGGGCCTACACTAGGGCTAGTTGTGCTAACTACAATCCTAAGGCTCAACGGCACTTCCCGAGTCACTTCAGACTAAGCACGAGACAACCAGACTCGGGACAAACAGTCATAGCACGATAAACATTTAGGAACTCAGCACAAGATTACATCGACCCTACTAGTTATGAACACATAGCACTAACAAACAACCAGAAAGAACTAACAAGTTCGAGTTCCAACACAGATAAACATAAACAACCACAATAAACTTGATTCAGGCACAACCGAGCATCTCATCCTATCATGCTACTATCAAAACTTTACTTTCAATCATAAATTGCATGCAATATGCCCCTAAGCCCTACACTTAGGGGTAGTTTAGTCCAAACGACTACTTACAGGAAATCCGAACACAACGAGGACTTGGGTTATGCGGCGTACTCCAAGGTACTTCTACTTTCAAATTGTCCCTAACGAAGAACATGCACAGTATTAGTAAACCGAAACACAATGAACCTAACACAACGAATCTAATTAAGAGGAGTAAAACTCACCCAACGGAGTGCCAAACGAGTTAAGGAACGAGCCGAGGCGACCGGATGGAAGGAGACAACCGACGACACTGCAGGCGGCGGCGCGTGAACAGCGGTGGCGGCGCGTGGGACGGCGCCGGCGACGCGTGGGATCGCCGGCGACTGCGGAAGTACCAGATCTGGACTCCTCGTAGCCCGATCTACACGAAACCGACCTCCGTTCGTCAAAAACCAGCCTAAAACGGCCTGAACCGGACGGAACAACGCGTGGGCCTCGCGGATCTGGGCACGGCGGCGACTCCGGTTGCGAAAGCGATGCAGTGGCGGCGTCAACGGCGACCTGAGACGAGAGAGAGGACGACGGCGTTCTGTGAAGGAGAGAGAGAGACTCGTGGAGAGAGAGAGAGAAACGCGAGAGAGAGGGACACGAGAGAGACTGAGACAGAGAGGAGATGAGGTGTGGCGTGTGGCGCGCCGCGCGCGCGAGAGAGAAGGGGAGGCGAAAGCCCTCCTCGATTCCGTTACGAAACTT
The DNA here is from genome assembly GCA_036507285.1 of Trichosanthes cucumerina. Lineage (NCBI taxonomy): Eukaryota > Viridiplantae > Streptophyta > Magnoliopsida > Cucurbitales > Cucurbitaceae > Trichosanthes > Trichosanthes cucumerina. Next base: position 44,180,417 of record CM071840.1, read on the forward strand.
TTTTTTTTATAATTTAAAATCGCTCATTACAGGTTATAATAGTTTGTGAGTTATTATAATATGTAGAATTATATAATATTATTTAAAATGCCGAGTAGTATAATCTAAGGTTATAATAGTCTGTGTTTGGGGTGTAAAGTATTTCACATGTTATTATAACCCGTGCCCCAAACAAACTCTAAGGCCCTGTTTGGTAGGGAATCCAGATTCTGTTTTATGTTTTTAGATTCACTGAATTCAATGAATCTTTGTTTTCGAAAACTGTTTTCGGATTCTGTTATCCAAAAAGTAGAAATTCTGAAAATAACATTTTTATATTTTCATTGTATCCAGATTCTGAATTTGAAGTTTTAAAATGCAGAATTATATTAAACAAAGATAAAAATATTAATAAATATAGTATTTCAGGTTATAACTCAATTTACTTTTTTTAAATTAAAATATGTATAATATAATATATAATATATTATATAATATTATATTATAAAATATTAATTAGACCAAATTTATAAAAAGACATGTTCATAAATTAATTAATGACTTATATTCAATCCAATATTTAGTTTTGCAACTGTAACTTGTTTCATAATCTATAAAAATATTATAGAACACACTATAAATAACTATTTAAAATGTAGTCGAATTTCTAAATTTGCTACCAAACACATATTTGAAAACATGAAATACAACTCTGTTTTCATTAAATTATTTATTTTTAAATTTCTGTTTTCAGATTACATACTAATAGACCCTAAATTACTATAGCCTAAACAATCATATAATATTATAATATTGTTTAAAATATAAAATAGTATAATCGGATTATAATAACTCGTGCCCCCACCTTAAAATAGTATGGCAAGCAAACTAAAATCAACGGGTAGAAAATAACGTCAATACCAAGTCAAGCCCCCAAAAAAATCGGCCACTGCAGTCAACCTGAGTTCTTTTGGGAAATTGTCGAAAGCCCAAGGAGTCCAAGTGGTCGAACTTCTCTGAATCGTCATTTTTGCGGCAGTAGCGGAACTCTGTAAAATTGAAGGAACAACACATACAGAGTGCTGCTTCTAAGTTCTAGCAAAGTTCAAACAGAATCGATGATAGTGGAGGAGGAAGAAAACCTATCCAATCCGACCGGGGAACCCGCGGAAGTCGCCATGAAAGATGAGCAGCAATCGTACTCGTGGCCAGTGCTTCAATTCGATGCCCCTCCGCAGAGGACATACCATTTCTACAACCAGTTTCGGAATGGTCCGAACCCTAACAACTTCTTCAAGGGCGTGAAATGGTATATTGCACTGTGTTCTCCTTATTTCTTCACTTTATTTTAATCGTCATTCTTTTGAAATCTTGGAGTATAACTTGTTACAGGTCGCCCGATGGGTCGTGTTTTCTAACTAGCTCTGAGGACAATAGTCTTCGCATATTCAACCTGTAAGTCTTCAATTTTCAACCCGAAGCTTTTTTGGGTGTGCACGCGCGCTCTTGAATGTTGAAACACTTTAAAGTGGAATTTGAAAATAATCTTTTCGGCATGTTATGACGGTGGAATAAAATATTTGCTAAACTACACTGTTATGCAGACCCGATTATGGTAATGATGTTCCTGTCAGCGTAGCTGCTGAAGAGGGTAAGTTTACGTGAAGAAAAAGGAAATATTGCTTACTACTAGTGGAATTTATCTTCTCTTTGCGTAATGTACGGTGTACCTAGATGATGCATTTCTTTGGTCAACAATGCCATTCATGTGCTACACTTTCTGCAGATTCTTTTGTTTCCAACCTTGTTGTGGGTGAGGGAGAATCAGTTTATGACTTTTGTTGGTATCCTTACATGTCTGCTTCAGGTGCTCCTTGGACACTCTTATTCATGTTTTTTGTAGCATTCAAGAAAGCTTTTCCATCGTATTTCTATTAGTACAGTCCTTGATGACACTTTTAATTGAATTCTGATTTGAAAGTTGGTTGACACCTTAGACCCTGTTACCTGCGTCTTTGCAAGTTCTACTCGCGACCATCCAATTCATCTCTGGGATGCTACATCAGGCGAGGTACTTATGTTTTAAAAGTTAATTATCTTGCATATATGAATCCTTTGTATTAAAGCCAAAATTATGATTCCCATTTCAAATGCCCTTTTGAAATATAGAGTGGGAGCATCACCTTATGAATAGTGTTTATGAGGTGCAAGTGCAAGACGTACGCACAGGTGACAAACTTTTTGTTTTCTTAGTGGGCATGAGACAAACAAAAGGTGTCATTTGAGGGAAGTGAGATATGGTTTTAATTAGACAAAATCATTTGACTTTTGCATAGATCATAGAATATGTATTGTGAGGCCCCCGATCGTTAATACATATGCTAGGAAGGGTAAAAAGGGGAATGACTCCTAAGTTAGTTAGAGACCGTGTGGGCCATGAGAGTACCGTGGGGAGGTTTATCTGTGATTTTAGGGAGTTTGGTAGGGTGTGGAATTTGTTAGTGAAAGGCTGAGGCATTGGAGAGAACCGACTCTCTCAAAAAGCTAGGAGGTTATCTTGTTTTTTCCTTCATTTACATTGTTGTTTGTACTGGATATTTCCTTATCAATGAAATAGCCACTGACTATTGCAGAGAAGACAATAGCTCAATGTTTTCCAGGGTTGTTTGGCTATTTTTCTGTGTGTTCTTTCAGGAAAATCTCTAGGTTCCTAACATCTTGGTATCAGAGCACGTCACATCCTGGAGAAAACTAGAGGAATGGCTAAAAGACAGGTTGAGGAGAGGATGGAAGTGACAGAAAAAGAGGTGCACGACCTTCGGACAACGATCCTTGACCTCACCAGGAATATGGGAATACTCTCCGATCAAGTTAACGAGAACCAAAGAAGTTCGGAAGAAACCCAAGAAAGTTTGAAGAAGCATACAGAGGAGATGCGTGAGAATCATAAACCGCTGGTTATGATGATCGCCGGGAAAGGTAAGATTCAAGAAGAAAGTTCGGCAACCATAACCGCTCAGTACCAAACTGAGGTAAAGATAGGGATGATGAATGGGACCGACGAGATTCATTAGAGACTAGAAACTCCAAGCGATCGAGGTAAGTTCAAAAAACTCGAAATGCCAGTGTTTAATGGTACTAATCCGGATTCTTGGCTCTTCAGGGCGGAAACTTATTTTGAAGTACATCAGTTGAGTGATTTGGAGAAGATCAATGTCTCAATAGTGAGTTTTGAGCCAGATATAATCGATTGGTATCGAATCGCTCGTCGGTGAAATCATGGGAAGACATGAAGTCCAGGATCTTTGATCGGTATCGACCCACTCAGGAAGGTAGCCTATGTGCACGTTTCTTAGCGATTAAACAGGACAACTCCCTCGCTGATTACCGGAAGAAATTCGAGATTTACTCGGCTCCAGTGATGAAAATGTTGCCAGAAGACGTGTTACATAACACCTTCCTCAACGGTCTCAGGTCGTCCATACGAGCGGAGGTGGTAAGCAGGAAACCTAAGGGCCTCGATGAGATAATTAAACAAGCCCAGCTAGCGAGGACCGCAACTTAGCCCTATTGCTGGCCCAAGAAGAAGAAGCCGATCGGGCCAAGAGCTCCGTGCGGCGGGTAAGGCGTAAGCGAGAACCCGAACCGGGGCCATTCGACCCAAGCAACAAGCGGCCCAAGCAAGTCAAATTATAACCCATCGGAGAAAATACAGACTAAACCTGACTATATGAAATCGATTTCTATCCCTGAGAAGAAAGATTACGGTAAGAGAGAACCTTCGAGGCGATTATCAGACGCTTAGTTCCAAGCGAAGCGAGAGAAGGGATTGTGTTTTCGTTGTGACGAAAAGTTCTCCGCTAACCATTGCTGCAAAAATCGTGAAGTGAGGGAACTGAGGGTGATGCTGGTGGGTGAATTTGGTGAGATAGAGTTGATATAGGGAGGCAACAAAGAGATCGACGCAATGGAGGAAACAACGAAACTCAAGCAGGTAGAAATGTTGGATGCAGTGGAACTGGACCTACGATCTGTGTTGGGTTTCTCGACGCTTGGAACCATGAAGGTCCGAGGAAGGGTGGGTGAGAGGGAAGCCATAGTGTTAATCTATAGTGGGGCTACTCACAATTTTATTTCGCTAAAACTTGTAGAGGAGTTGCACTTGTCGGTTACGAACACGGCGAGTTATGGAATAGTTATGGGTAATGGCGTTGCTATTAGGGGGAAGGGCATTTGTAAGGATGTTGCAATCCACCTAACGGAAGTGTCCATAGTTGAAAACTTCTTACCATTAGAGTTGGGACGCGTGGAGGTGGTCCTCGGAATGCAGTGGCTGAGAACCATGGGGTATATGGGAGTCGATTGGAACAAACTCATGATGACTCTAGGGACAGGGGACACTCAAATCACCATTCAGGGTGATCCATCTCTGACCATCACAAAAATATCACTGAAACAAATGGCGAAGACTTGGAATGAACAGGATCAAGGCTATGCAATCGAGTTTAGAGGAATAAAGATTGAAGAGGAAAACTCGGATTCGGAGTCAGAGACTCAACAGAAAACAGACGAACTGTCTCCTGGAGCTCAGGATTTATTAAAGGAGTTCGAGAGCCTTTTTCACCTTCCTCAAAAGTTACCCCCAACAAGAAAAGTGGACCATCAGATTATACTGAGGGACAACAATACTACAGTAAATGTCAAATCATACAGGTATGCACACTATCAAAAGAATGAAATCGAGCAATTAATTGGGGAGATGTTGGCTGCAGGGATCATTCGATCCAGTACCAGTCCTTTCTCGAGTCCTGTACTCTTGGTAAAAAAAAAAGGACGGGGGATGGCGATTTTGTGTAGACTACCGTGCTCTGAATCAAGCTACTGTCCCCGATAAATTTTCGATTCCAGTCATTGAAGAATTATTAGATGAACTCAATGGCTCGCAGATATATTCAAAGTTGGACCTCAATATCAGGCTACCACCAAATTAGAATGTGTGATTCAGACATACCAAAGACGGCTTTTAGGACGCACGAGGGGCATTACGAATTCTTAGTCATGCCATTTGGTTTGACCAACGCCCCAACCACCTTCCAATCATTGATGAATCAAGTTTTCCGACCATTCTTACGAAGGTTCGTTCTTGTTTTTTTTGATGATATATTGGTCTATAGCCCTGATTATGTCACTCATCTCAAACACCTAGCAATAGTTTTTGAGACACTAGCGCGTAATGATCTTTATGCTAACCGTGCCAAATGTGTTTTTGCTCGAGATCGAGTGGAGTATCTTGGCCATTGGGTCTCTGCAGGGGGGTTGAAGCCGATAGAGGCAAGGTGCAAGCAATGTTGGATTGGCTCCAACCGAAATCAGTCAAGGAACTACGGGGTTTTTTAGGTCTCACCGGTTACTACAGGAGATTCGTGCTGAACTATAGCCTAATCGCCACCCCCTTAAATCAACTTCTTAAGAAGGATGCCTTCCAGTGGACGGATGAAGCCACTCAAGCTTTTATAAAGTTGAAGCAAGCCATGACGACTCTACCAGTATTAGCTCTGCCTGACTTCTCAGTGCCATTCGTGATTGAAACGGATGCTTCGGGTACTGGTGTGGGGGCAGTCCTTTCTCAGAAACAACAACCCATTGCTTTTTTCAGCCAATCCTTGTCCACGAAGTCGCGTCTCAAGTCTGTTTATAAGAGAGAACTAATGGCCATTGTCTTAGCCATTCAAAAATGGCGTCATTACTTGCTGGGCCTACGATTCACAGTCCTCACAGACCAGAGGGCCCTTTAACACTTGTTGGAGCAACGAGAAATACAACCGGAATATTAAAAGTGGCTCACACGACTACTTGGGTATGATTTTGAAATTCGGTATCACCCTGGACGGTTGAATAAGGCGGTTGATGCCCTATCCCGCAGACCAATTAGTGAAGAAGAAGAAAGAGAGAGTGAACTTCGGATGCTGTCAGCCCCTTCCATCCTCGATCATGAGGTGATACGGTCAGAGGTGGATCAAGATCCCGAGCTGCAACGACTGAAGAAAGAATTGGAGGCTGACCCGACACCACATCCAAAGCTCTCGTTACAGCAAGACCAATTAAGGTATAAGGATCGTTTAGTTCTATCCAGCCAATCGACCCTTCTTCCAACCATACTCTCCACGTTTCATGATTCCGTTTTGGGGGGTCACTTCGGTTTCTTACGTACTTATAAGAGAATATCAGGGGAGATGTATTGGAGGGGAATGAAGTCCTATATGAAGGAGTATGTCGAAAAGTGTAATATATGCAAACGAAACAAGGCGGACTCCCTATCGCTTGCAGGGTTATTACAACCATTACCGGCGCCTAATGCAATTTGGGAGGAACTTACCATGGATTTCATCGAAGGTCTCCGTAAATCCCACGACAAAAATGTGATTTTTGTGGTTGTGGATCGATTAAGCAAGTACAACCACTTCATAACCCTGCATCACCCCTTTTTCAGCAAAAGAAGTAGCAGACGTTTTCGTCAAAGAGGTTGTGAGACTCCATGGTTTCCCAAAAAGGGACAAGATCTTTGTTAGCCGTTTCTGGAATGAGCTCTTCAAGTTCCAAGGGACACAACTGAGGCGTAGTACCTCTTTCCATCCTCAAACCGATGGACAGTCGGAGAGAGTAAATCGATGTCTCGAAAATTACCTTCGGTGTTTTTGCAGTGAAAGACCAACACAGTGGCAACAATGGCTTCATTGAGCGGAATACTGGTATAACCTTTCATATCTCCATTAACACCACTCCTTTTAATGTCCTCTATGGTCGCCACCCACCACCTTTATTATCCTATGGAGATAGAAAAACGTCCAACAATGCCCTTGATCAGTTGCTCACCGAGAGGGACCGTGCCTTACTAGCCTTGAAAGAAAACTTACGAGTAGCCCAAGATTGAATGAAGAAACAAGCCGATAAAAGGAGGGACATTGAATTTCTGATTGGGGATATGGTCTACCTTAAATTACGGCCCTATAGACAGAAATCAATGGCCAAACGTCGCTGCGAGAAGCTTGCTCCCAAGTATTATGGTCCCTATGAAATCATGGAAAGGATTGGGATAGTGGCTTACAAATTAGCCTTACCGCCTGAAGCATAGATTCATGATGTCTTTCAAGTCTCCCAATTGAAAAAGGCAGTAAAGCCGGAGATTCGAGAGCAACCTCAACCGCCCCTGTTTACCCCAGAATACGAATGGTCCGCTATTCCATCAGCAAGATTGGGGGTTCGCTGGAACGAAAGGAACAATGAAGAACAATGGCTCATTTTGTGGCAAGGAGGGTCAGCTTGTGAGGCTACTTGGGAATTTGCGGAGGTGATTCGAGAACAATTTCCCAACGTTCACCTTGAGGACAAGGTGCCTCAAAATCCAGAGGGTATTGTGAGGCCCCCGATCGTTAATACATATGCTAGGAAGGGTAAAAAGGGGAATGACTCCTAAGTTACTTAGAGACCGTGTGGTCCATGTGAGTACCGTGGGGAGGTTTATCTGTGATTTTAGGGAGTGAGGTAGGGTGTGGAATTTGTTAGTGAAAGGCTGAGGCATTGGAGAGAACCAACTCTCTCAAAAAGCCGGGAGGTTATCTTGTTTTTTCCTTCATTTGCATTGTTGTTTGTACTGAATATTTCCTTATCAATGAAATAGCCACTGACTATTATAGAGAAGACAATAGCTCGGTGTTTTCCAGGGTTGTTTGGCTATGTTTCTGTGTGTTCTTTCAGGGAAAGCTCTAGGTTCCTAACATATGCATGACATGATGTGAATTATGTGAACTGCGTTAACTTTTAGTGTTATGTGAACTGTGTTAACTTTTAGTGTTAGTATAGCAATAAAGAAAATAATATGTTTGTATAATGCACTCAAAAAGCTATCTTGTGTTCTTGTTTTGATGCTCGCCTTTATTTTCAAGAGATTATGAATGACAAGAAGATATTTTGGTTAGATCATTTAAAAAAAAGTTGAGGATTATTTTTTCATCTGAACTGCAAAATCTGAGATGATCAAGGAGAGTGGCTATTAATTATTAAAGACACTTGCCATGATTGGTTGGTAGGTGTAGGTGGCTGCCGCACCTGCATTGCTATATGTGGTAGCCACACATCACCTTAGAAATGCTCATTATGAGCATTCCGTTTTGCCTCTTTTTCTTATTTTGAATTAAATAAAAATTACTATTTGACATTAATGGTAGTTTTAGAAGTTCTGAAATTAAAATTAGTGACTGAAGAAGCCGGTTCCATTATTTGAAGATTGTTCTTTAACCATGTATTGCAGCTGCGCTGCACATATCGAGCTTATGATGCCATGGATGAAATTACTGCTGCCTTTTCGATCGCATTTAATCCAGCTGGAACCAAGTAGGTGGTATCTTTCTTCTTTTGTCTCCTGTTTCTATAAGGGTTCATGAACGGCAATGCTATCTCATGCATGAACCATAGTCATTTTTGTTTTACATTGTGGTAGTATATGTCTAAGGTCGCCTTTGAAGTGTCTTTGTAACTTCATCATCAAAGATAGATATCATCCCTGCAAGCTAATGATATGTGATTGGAGGCAGGGCATATCTCGGCCTCCTCTTTGGTGCTTTTCAAAAATGTTGTTTGAGTTATTATTAATGTTTAATTTTCATTTTCTAATTTTTTACAAATGGAGATATTGCATGTAATTGTCTGGTTACCAATTGAAACCATTTTCTTTCGTATAGAATATTTGCTGGATACAACAAATTGGTCAGAATATTTGATTTGCATCGCCCTGGTAGAGATTTTGAGCAGCACTCGACACAACAAGGAAATAGAGAAGGTCAAACAGGTCATTACCTTAGACTTTAGCTTACCCACAGACTGTTTGCTGATTGAAAGACGAGGCTATATCTATTGACCATTTATTATGAGCAGGTATCATATCTGCAATTGCCTTTTCTCCTACACACAGTGGAATGCTTGCCTTGGGTTCTTATAGCCAGACAACTGGAATCTATAGGGAAGATAATATGGAATTGTTATATGTTCTACATGGTCAAGAAGGTGGAATTACACATGTACGAGAGGTTTTTGTTGTTACTTTTTCCACCTGATTTGAATATATATTGCTATTAAGGTGATGTTATGATTTGTCCAGATCCAATTTTCAAAAGATGGAAATTATTTATACACTGGAGGTCGAAAGGTATAAGCTTTTATGTGATGTTTTTGCATTGTGACTTCATGACTTGTATTCCATTATAACTTTTTCTGAAATTTCTTGAAGGATCCACATATACTTTGCTGGGATGTTCGCAAATCTGTAGATGTTTTATACAAGTACGTGCTTAAAAACTGTAATGACTTTTCCTTATGAGTAATATCACTGCTATAGGGAACAAGCGATGGATTTCATATACCCAAAAATTGAATAGTCTACTGGTCCAACAAAAGACTGCAGCTTTAATATGCTGTTTTTTTTTTTTTTCTTAATGTATTTGAGCATGGTGAAGGTGTTTCTTTTCTAATAAATGAGCATTAATATGCTGTTTGTTTTTGTTTTTTTTTTTAATGTATTTCCCTTGAGCATGGTGAGGGTGTTTCTTTTTTAATAAATGTGGTTTTAAGATATTTAGCTAATAAATGTATTTCTTTCATTTTTTCTCAATGAAAGCTCTCTTTATTCTCAAAGAAAGAAAGAAAGAAAGAAGGATGTTTAGCTAATAAATTTATCAATGAAAAGTTTTTTCTTGTTCAAAAAAGATGTTTACCTTATAAATTGCCAACATGATTTGATTTATATCCTTCTAACTCGCATCAATTTTTCTTCTTTAGAAGCTTACGATGCCAATCTATTCAAGTTTTCTGGATATTGTAAATGATGAAACATAGGTTCTCTTATGTCGTTATTCCACTTGTTATCAGATTATATAGATCATCTGAACATACCAACCAACGGATATTTTTTGATATTGAGCCATGTGGGCACCATCTTGGCACAGGCGGTCAGGTATCCTGTCAGCTTTTCTTTATATTATTATGCTTAATTTTTAATTTATTCAATTCTAACTGAAGTGGTATTGTTCACATTTTGACCTGTAGGATGGTTTTGTTCATCTATATGATCTTCAAACTGGGCAGTGGGTAACAAGTTTTCAAGCAGCACTAGGTATTGCCTTTTCATTTTGACAAGGACTATCACTTGGTTTTGTATTATCGTTTTCTTTTTGGCTCTAGTTCATTTCTTTCACATTGTACTCCCTGCAGACACTGTTAATGGGTTTTCTTTTCATCCATATATGCCAACGGCTGTCACTTCATCAGGTCACCGAAGATTTGTAGGACCTGACAATGACGATGAGGATTTATATTTGCGTGGTATCCTCTGTAACCATTTTGCAATCATCTATTTTCTTGTTTTTGTAAATGGTTAGAGAACATTATTCTTATTATAATGGTTATTTTGCTTGTTTCAATTGATCGGTGTTAGTTTTCTATATTATGATTATTACTACTCTGACGCTATACTATGGTTCCTGGGCTTTATTAAGGTGATGAAAATTGTGCTTCGGTTTGGAGTTTCAATTTTGCTTCATCGGGGGATGGTGATGGTATCAACACCAATTGACAGCAAAATTCAAGCAAAGGTCTGAATTATTTTTGTCTATTGTCAATCTAAATTGCACAAACATTCTCTTGTATTGAGCAATCGAACTATGCCCTGCTGTATAATTATCGTAAAACATTCTGTTTACTGGAGCTCTGTCTGATTTTAGGTAATGGCTTTAAATTTATTTTAAATTTATGTATAAATTACATAATTTATTTTAAATTGTTGGAGCAGTATATAGTTTTTACTACAGAACAAACATGGAGATATTTTCAGACATTCAAATTCATCTATCTAAAGATGTTGGACACCATCATTTTTAGGCATCTACATTCTCGAAAAATGAACAACCTCAATGGATTGTTGCAGGTTCTGTTTTTTCTTTAGTATTTTCAATCCTATATTATTTTGTATTGAAATGGTACTGTTGGATACAAGACGAATTGAGCTGTCTTTTTGCAATTCCCTCATCTTTTCCCCTCCCGTTTGCTCGAGAATCATATTTTGAGGATTATATGAAGTCAGGTGCGAATAAATGTATGTTGGTCACTTGAGTACTAATTAGCTTCCATTTATTGGTTGAGGACCTAGGCTTAAAATATATGAATACCCTTCGAGATTGAGCTTGTACATAAATGAACATGGAGATTACAAGAATTTCTAGTCATTCTTCTCTTATGTGATTTCTATGCTCGCTCTCTATTATCTGCCTTGGACATAGCTTTGGGGAAACTTTTTCAGGGTGAAGTTATGTATGAAAACAATATATACATATATATACATATAGTTCGGGAGGATTTAAACAGTTTTTAGAACTGAAAAAAAAGGCAGAAAACAAAAAACAGTATGTTTAGGGTTGGCGCTTTCCTAAAGAAAATTGTTAGGTTGAAGGACGGGCAGAGTCAAGAAGGAGCCAAGTCCAGGAGGGTACGCCCTAACTTTGTAGGATTAAAAGATTACATGCACAAAAAATTATGATGTAAAATTCTTTCCCTCTGTAAGAAAATTTTAGGCCCTTGGCACTTTGTTATAAAGAAGAGTTTTCCCATGTGGGTTCAGGAGTACCAGAGTTTTGGCTTGCAGAATGTGGTAGGAAAATTTTCTTAATCAAACTATGACAGTTGTAGTTCTTTCTCCTATTCTCTTTAATTGGCTTCATTTGCATGGTAGCTGGTTATGCAATTGTCTTACTGTGTATCTTTTGTCTTTCTTGAGGAAAGAAATTTTAGTGGGTCAAAGTGCAAAGATTATGTCCTTTAGTAGAAAGAAAACATCAAATAAAAGAGTTGTTTTTGCTGAAGTTTCCAAGATTGATAGTCGTGGTTGAAAAACTGATTGTTAGTTTTGGTAGGACAAGAAGAAGTGGGTTTGAGAAGCTTCTTGTCTCTTATTAAACTACCTAGAGAAAAGTATTGAAGTTACGCGGTCTCATGAGAAGAATGTTCATTTGCTGGGATTTTCAAGAAGTTTTAAGAATGGAGATATATAGAAATAATGGTGGTTTTGAGTCCCTTATACCCATTTGGAGGCGCTGGAAATTATTTCACCTCTTGTTCATTTGTAGGCGATGGTAGTTAGAGTTTTTTTTTTTTTTTTTTCGGTGTTTTGTTGATGAAAAGTAGAAGATGCTTCTGCTAAAAGTTCGGAAGAGTGGATGGTGGCTTCTAGGGAGTCTTTAAAAGATGTTTTGGAGGAAAACTTTACAATAGGAAGATTTTTAGCTGTGTTTTTAAAATGATTGGTCTTCCGTCCTTCGATAACAGTCTTTTGATTGGCCTCTGCATTCAAATTTGAAAGAGTGCTAAGAAATTTTCTGGACGCTTGCACAGATATTCTAGTGGGATTTGGAGCTCCCTTTTATGTTTGACTTATCCTGGGGTTCCGACTCTAAAGCTTTTTGTAAATTATTTTTTTATTTACTGGTGGCTCGCTATTGGAGTGTATTTTTGTTATTTCCTATGGAGTATTTGTATATTGCATATTCATGAAGACGGTCATTTCTTGACAGAAAGAAGCAAATAATGATTAAAATGAGAACTTAGAATTTGTTTCCATGTTCTTCTATTGAAAAATATGATCTTACATTGATTTACATTGCTATTTTGTGTCTAGATTTCAAGATTGAAAGTGATGGTCTTCGAGGATCAGCTCTTTATGAGCAAGGCTTTGCCTATTACTGGTTCGGTGCTCGGGCCACAATTGGTATTACTGGTGGAAAATATTGTTTTAGTTGCAAGATTATCTCTTTACAGCCGGTTGAAATGAGTGATACTGCTCCAGATCAGCAGCATCTTTGTTGTCTCTGCACTTCTAGAGGAGATAGTCTAGTGGGAAATATTGGAGAAACTAAACAAAGTTTTGGATTTGATGGCACATGGAAGTTCTCGAGTGATGGAAAATTTTGTGACTACGGAGAAATGTTTGGGATTGGTGATACTATTGTTTGTGCCGTTAATCTACAATATTGAAAAACAATATATATTTTTCATATCATTATATCTTTTAATCTACTTTTATATTTATCAAGCACCCTTTTCAATTTTTAAAAACTTTAGGGGGCGTTTGGATCGCAGAGTTGGATTGAGTTGAGTTGAATTGTGCAGAGTTATTTTGTCAGTGAGTTCTAGAAATCAGTGTTTGGTTTGCAAATTGAGTTGAGTTGAGTCAGGAAGTCAGTGTTTGGTTTGCAGAGTTAAGTTATTATATCAGGGGTATCTGGTGCAGTTTTTGTAAAGTGAATAAGTCTGATTTTTTGTGACTTTTTTTATTTCCACTAAATCAATTGCAAACATATTTGTCTACAATTTCAAAATTTCATTATGAGATCAATTACAAATTTACAATATATATTACCATGCAAGATGTATGGTATATTTAGAATAGTCCTGGATATTGAGATTGATATCAAATTTTCTTTTCCCCTAAAAATCATTTTTATCTTATGTGAAGTGAAATGTCTGATTTTTTTGTGACTTTTTTTCCTTTGTTTTCACAACAAATCAAATACAAACACATTTGTCTACAATTTCAAAACTCAATTATGTGATCAATTATAAAATTACAATATATATTACCATTTGCTAAATGTATGTTAGAGATATTTGCAAAAGTAATGGATATTGGGTTTGATATCAATATTTATTTTCCAATAAAATTCATTATGTAGAACTTTTACTCTTTAATATGAATTTTATTCTTTTTTTTATGTACATGTTCACCACTATTTTTTTTAATTTTAATTTAGGTAGGTATTAATTTAGTATTAATAGTCTAAACACATGCATTATCTATGAACATCTTTAGAATGGAATAAATAGTTTATCTTGTGAAGATGTTCAAAATATGCCAACATACTATATTTTATGTCATATTGAAGTTGCATATCTACAAAATATTAGATATGTCATCAAGGTCCTAGCAGCGTCGTTATGCTACCAGTAACGTCCCTAGAAAATTTGGAGTTTGAAAAATTAGGGTCTTACAGTTGGTATCAGAGCATGAGTTTTAGATTCTGCATACTCGCCTACATCGTAGGCAACGATCCTTATAGCCTCTCGTAGGAACTCGCCTCGTTATCTCCAGGTTTGCTTTTATTTTGTAAAGTAGTTAAAGTTATTTGAGTTGTTTGTGTGTTGACACTTGTTATGCTATGTGTTTTGACTTCTTTGTTCATGTGTTAAAGTAGTTTAGAGTTTAAGTTTAGATTATGGCTCGAGGACGTGACTGTTGTAAAGTTCTAGCAACTTTCGAGGACGAAAGTTTTTCTTAGATTGGTACATTGTGACGCCCCGTAAAATTAGGTGCTTTAATTGTATTTGTTTTAAATTTGAATCTTTGGATAATCAGACCGAGATTAGGAAAGGGTGTTTCAAAGTTTAAAAAAAGATTAAGTTTTCTGTTTTAAAAAGGTTTAGGATTTCTTTTTCTGAAAGGATTAGAATTCATTGTTCTAAAAGGATTAGTACTTTTTGGTGTCTATTTAAAATATAGTATTAACAACTTAAAGACACACTTCAAAACTCTCCTCATCTTCTTCTTTTCTCCACTTTCTTCATCTCGCCAGATCGTCGTCAGAAAGTCGTCGGACCGTTGTCGGGCATTTGTCGGAGAGTCGTCGGAAAGTCATCAGAAAGTACCGTACGATAACTCAACTCCATGAAGTTGAGTTATTAAGTCACCGGTTATTATTGTTAGTGAACCAAATAAGGAGTACCCATTAACCCAACTCAACCCAACCCAACCCCATAAACCAAACACCCCCTTAATGAATAAGAATGTGAAAATCTAAGAATATAAAAAGTTTTGCTTACTTATTTATAGATATCAATTTTTAAAATTTATTATTTCACATTTAATGATAATTAAAAAGAGAATTCAAAGGTTATGGAATCTCAAAAGTTTTACCTGTACGTTACAATTTTTCATGCAGAGGTTATTTTTTTTATGAGTTGGGGGATCGAACCACAAATATCATGATCGTTAATACTTTGGAATTGCCAATTGAATTATACTATCTTTGACTTCTTATAGTTATAGATTAGTGTTAGATTCACATAACATATGAGAATTATAAATTAAAGTTGTATTGTATTGTATTCTATGTAATTGGATGTCATTGAATCTTCCAAAAGTATTTTCAACTCCAAACACCACTAAAAGTCGAACATATGGTTTTAAGAGAAATTGCAAATATATGTATTAGTCCTTTTTAGAGATGTTTAAGAATTGTTTAATTAGTTGTATTTTAAAACTTTATGCATAGTTATGTTTTTTAATATAATTCTGTTTGATTTGTTTTATCTCATCAATACAATAGAATTATTAGTTGATTTTTACGCCTTTTATCCAATCATAAGAAGTTGTACTATTACTTTTTACTTTTTTTTTTCTTTATTTTTTTTGAGAATTTTATGTAGCATATTTTTTCAGATAAATTTTAAATAAAAAAAAAAACTCCAAGCTCTTTAGAAATATGTTATTTAAAATTAATAAAAACTTCTTTTATGTTAAATTTTAAATTTGAACTATTATAATGTTATTTACATAAGTGCTTTTTTAGTTCACTAGGATAAAATGTATTTTTAAAGTATTTCATATCTGAAATTTTATAACATGTATTTTTATTGAATATAATAAAAAGTTTGAATATAATTTTTTAAAAAACTAAAAGAAATTAAAATAAGCACAACCTGCATCTATCTGCGGTAATAAACTAGTGTTTAAAAGTTTAGAGATAGTAATTAGAACAAGCCCAGGTGTGTTATAAATTTACTGAACGAAGAGAGTTGAAAGCATAATAGAAATTGCCACAGGTTGCAATTTAAATCGAGCATGCGGTGTTTTCAATTTAGAAATATCTAAGTATATCACAACACCAATTTGCAACATGATGTAAAACCAAGAAATCTGACTATTGACCTTAAATGTTTGAAAAACTTATAACTAACATGATGCGATTACGTTAGAGAGAAGAAAAAGAATTGTTTGCTTCCCTGCAATCATAGGGGAAATTTGTGATATCATTTTAGTTGATGTGCAATAAAGCCTGTAATCTTCCATAATAACAGTGGCATGTTTGAGAATTATTTTAGAAATATTGATTTTAGTGTAATTGATTTATTAAAAGTGATTTTCATGCTTGGTTCTATACTTTTAATTTTGAAAAAATTCATTTTTCTTTTTATGAAAATTTATGAATTTTGACAAAAGATTACGATTTTTACTCGTCATTAAAAGTATATTATTTTCAAAAATGAATAATAGTCATTTTAAATTACAATCACTTGACAAAAATTATTTGGGAATCACCTCCCAAGTGATTGAAAGAGAATCACTTTAAATGATTTTGGATTCTTCCAAAATCACTTGCTTAATATTGCCAAACATCACACTTTGGGTGAGAAAGTGATTTTAGACATGTCAAAAATGATTTTGGTCACTCCAAAATCACTCCCAAACATGCTCTTAAGTCCTGGCCACGACTTCCTAATACTAACTAACTTTGTTTCACATGCGTGCAACTGAGGTAATAACACTATCAAATCTACGCAGGATAACCTTGAATGCCTCTCCCCAAGTATCGCATTCCCACAAAAAAGTAGTTGGATTCCTCTATGTTACTAATGTTCAATTTTCACCCCTCTTTTTACTTACCTACAAGTGGTTTAGTTATTCCTAACACAACCTACCAAACTAAGTTCATTCTTATTCTTCTCAAGTCTTTTTACATGCTTTGATCCTCCCGATACCTAAAATATGCTACTCGTTAATGTCGATTAGCCAAACAGACTTAAGCACTGTGTTAGACTATCTTGATATAATTACATTTACCCCAAACTATATAATCAGCTTAAGCTTTTGGCCGCTGTGAAGATCTTTTCCTCTTGCTAGCTCTTTCCACCCTTTAATGTAAGCATGTCACTCTTTCTTGCTGGGATTTCCAGAAGATGAAACTCTTGAATCTCTCTCTGTAAAATTGAACAACTCTCTCTAGTTTTCTTTTTCTTTGCTCCCTCATTTTTCTCTTCATGAAGGACAAGACTTTTATAACAAGGGGTAAGCGATTAGGCTAGGACCACATAAGTCAAACAAATCCTAACCACGCCCATTTCACATGTCCTTTTCTTGCTTTTTGCATATGTGCCTGGTGCTGGTAGTTTCAACGTCTACTTTCACTTACTTGCAACAAACACATTGTAAGGAATAACGCAATAAAAAACATAACTTTGAACAGATTTTTTAGGAAATTAAGTACACATTCGTTGCGTATTGCGTTCGCTACCTGCCTTTATGCGTTTCAGCGCACGTTTTTTTTTAATAATCTTTTCAACATTAATTTGCTGTGTAGAGGGAAACATTAGCCAATTTCAGTACCGAAAATAACTTGTTTTCTCAAGTTATCAAGCTCCCAAACTTGAACTATTGAAGGTACGCATATTCATACAAGAAAAACTTTTAATCACGCACCACTGCCACACTGTCGACTACCTAGGCATCCCGAATTACATTCCTCATCTAGGCGCGATAGAAATTTTTACTTAACCTTCTAGGCATGCCCTCAACTCTATCCTAACTTTCACTAGCTTTTCAACTCAATTTCCCTATTCTTCCTAAAATCTAGTCATGCTTCAATGATTACCTCAAATTCCTTTTCGTATATAACCATTCAAATGCTCTGATTTACTTTGGCTTCTACATCATCTTGAACCCTTTTTTAAAATAATAGAAACCCTACCTTCATTTTGGCTCGCCATTCAACTTCGAGCAGCGCACCATTAAACCTTCCAAGGCATACTCGCTTTTTCTCAACGCGTTCATGCAAAGAAAAATGATGGGTGTCATCAATGCCCCTAATTACTAGCGCTTTAGGAAAGGAGGAGCACTATTATTCTCTATTACCTTTTTTTTTATTCAAGCTGATGTTTTGCCCTTACACAATAAACTACTAAGCATTCTTAATTTTCAGCGTACATGAATGCACTTCATCCCCCTATTAGGGACAACGTAATTTTCACCTATCTCCACAATGATATGATATTGTGTACTTTAGGTATAAGTTCTCATGGTTTTGCTTTTGGTTTTTCAAAAAGTCTCATATCAATAGAGATGTTGTCCCTTACTTATATCCATAATCCATCTATTATCTAGCCAATGTGAGAGTTTGGTCCCACTCCAAACAATCTCTAACACCCCCTCCTCCAAAACCTATGGATAATGTCCCCATTGTTCCCTTAAACTTAACTTGTACACGTGGTGAGGACAATGCGAGTAACGATGAGCGCTTGGACTAAGTAGAAGGGAGTGATAAAGTGCTAATTGTATGGGGAGCTTGAATTCTAGGGAGGACAACTAGATACCTTGAAAAATAGAAGTTCAGATACGCGAAGAAAAGCCATCTAAAATTTAGAATCTATCAGAAATAACAAGGTTGTGATGCACATTTCAAGTAAGGGCACATGATTAAAGTAATAATAAAATGTTATTTAAGTACTAAATATTGTGTTTCAAGGGAAGTTGATAAGGCAACCCTAATTCTCAACTAAAGATCCAACCCATGAATAAGCAAGAGTCATTGAACTAAGAGATTAACACCTTCCTATACAAATTTTGGATCAACCAAGAGATAAGGCTGGAAGTTGATTACCTCCTCAGATAAATGATATAGAAGCAAAATTAGAAAATCTTGTTTTAGATTGAGTCACTCCATAATCTAACTTGATCAAAGTTTGATTGAATGACTTGATTGCTTTCTATCACAAGAAAAGCTTAAAAGGATCTCGAGAAAAATACAACCCTATTTATACTAATTGAAAAGTCATTTTGAAAGGACACATCCCTTCACCTATTAGTCCAAATTCAACTCTCAACCTTTCAACTCCATACATGAACCCTATTAAATATGAATACATGATTTAAATAGGTACATAGTGTATTATAAATATGAATGAATCTTGATTATTAGATTCATTATGACTCTTGAATGAAAAGGTGCCTTATCAAACTTGAAAGGTTTCAACTCTTCACTATGTATTGACACCTTAGCTTGAAGATGGATATTCAATGTCTCTTGAAGTCTCTTAGCTTTAGCTCTTGTCATTGGGTTTTGTGGCATAATGATTGCCTCATGATTGGGTTGAATTGGAGCTAACTTCCATTGATTTTGAGAATGAGCTTTGATTGAGCTGGATTGAGCTTATTGAGCTAGATTTCCATCTTCTAGACTTTCCTCGTGATTTTCTTGATAGCTCACTTCCTTATCAGAAGTGTAATTAAAATTCTTTTTAAGCTAATTAGTTACTAAGAATACTCAACATTTGGAGTTATTTGAGGACAAAACTAAAGGAACAAAGCTAGAAATTTAAAGTAACTAAGAAAAGAATTAAAAGAGTGGGACAAACCAAATTAAGAAGATGTTTAAGGGGTTGAGCACAAATTAGGTTGGAATGATGGCAACTGGACTTAACATTGAATTAAACACGCTAATTGCATAAACCTAGAGCAAATTAAAATCGATGAAATCTTCCTTCAATCTCATTCGAACACACTTAATTAATTACTTGCCTAAGTGTTCTGAGTGCTGATTGATTAATTAATTAAGATTAAGCCCACTCATAATTAGCTTCACCCATCAATTGTTCTTCCTATGTCACTTAGGCAATTTTAGAGCGTTAATTTGATTAATTCAATTATAGTTTCGTCTGTCGAGCTCAATTAGGACTAAATTCAATTAATTACTGGTCAAATAATAAGAGGCATTAAGAACAATCTAATTAAAGGCAACTAAGCATGCAATTCAATGTCAAAATCACAATTAAACCATAAATACAATCCAAAATGTGCTCTTAACCCCTAGACAAGTAAATTCATTCCATAATTGTCATTAAACAACACAATACAAGCATCCTAAAGGCCTTACGATACATAAAACAGAGAGATGAAAATGGAGAAAAAGACCATCGGTGCCGAATGCTTTAACTCCTCCCTCGAATTTTACAATCTCGACCCTTGAACACCCGCCTCAATCTCCATCGGTCCCAATGATGTAGTTATTGAAATTAGGGCCAAAAACCCTTAAATGGTCTCCCCTTTTTTGAAGCTAAAATGATGAATATATATTGTCTTTTCGATGGAGCGTTTCAACATTAGGGATAGCGTCTCAATGTTATCTAAACGACACTGTTTTCGTCTCGCACGTGCCTCCGGAAACTTGAGGGTAAAATTTAATAAAAATAAGCTTAACCCTTAGTGCAAGTATATGATTGTAAGTAATAAGAAAAATATTCCAAGTGCTGAATCCTAAGAGAATGAATACTACAATAACAAGAATGCAACAATAACAACTTTGATAACCAAAATATGAAAACATAAAAAATTGTGGGTGTGATGGTGAAGACAGAAATGAAAAATAAAACTTAAAATTGATTTAAATGACAGTCAGAAAAATGCTGGGATTCATATTCATAGAAAAATGCAGGGATTCATATTCATCCCTCCTCTTTGGTAAGATTGCGAACCAATTCCCACAACAATTGGATAATTCACAGAAATGTGGTAAACAGAATCAACTCTCATTCAGTTTTGGTTCAAAACTTTTAAGAGTCTAAGTGATTGAACCTATATATCTATGGTTAATCGTACTTAAGTGGTTGAAGATTGCATTCATGGTTTTGAGAGACCCATCCTATGTCAAGGACCATACTTGGCTTATGTCTAAGCTCTTGCCTTATTGTGAAATTTGTCTTTATCTAACTCTTTCGGTATTTGATTGGACTTAAAAGAAACCTAACTTCCAAAAAAGAGATAAAATTAGTAAAAACTAACCACGTTCAAGCTAATGTCGTTTGCTTTCGATTTTACTGGCTATGCATATCTTTACCTTAAGTCATTCATGTTCTTGAATCCATATGAAGGTTTGGCTCATGATTAAGTAGAAAAACAAAACTGAATAAAAGGTAAACTTCATGAAAACCGTAATAGGAAAAGTATCTGATGAAATCGAGGAAGAGGAACGCTAAACAAATGGGAAGAAATTGCAGAACTTAAAATTACTCGCATATAATGAAGAGAATTTTGTACAACAACAAACTAATAAGAACAAAAGGTAAACATAAGCCGAAATTGTTCTGAAGAATAAAATCGATGGAAAGACCTTATTAAAGATATAATTCTAAGCTAATCTCAAGTACACTTGGAGTCGATTTCCCTTTTTTTTTTTTTTTTTTTTTTTGATGATTTAAAAGAGATCTTGACAACTATAGGTCAAGCCAAGAATTGAACATCAGGTTTTTCTCAAGAACAGAACTGGAAAGACAATAAAAATATAGATTAAAAATGTAGATGAACATGAAGAAGAACGACCACAGGGAAAAAGTAGACTTTGGTGTAAAGAATTCAATCCCTATCTTATTCCTTTTAACTTCCCTCCTTTTAAGGGCTTCCTTTTTGGCATCCTTCTAACTTGGAAACTTTGAGTTTTCACTTGATTTAATGGAAAGGATCCTTTTTCTACGCAATTTTCTATTATTCCAAAATCTGTCTTTCCTTTTCTGATTGCTGTAGCAATCGGTTGACAATCTATCTTTTTTACGAATAGTGCATTAAAAACACTTTAATTAGTGCAAATCTTATTCTTTTCTTCCATGTATTGACTTTTCTTTGCTTTTAACAGTTCGTGATGTTTATGTTGGAATTTGAAAGATTTTACAAAAAATTATAATTTTTATTTATGAACGGAATCAAATCCCCATGAGAAGCGAAAACGTGATTTAAATTCGTATTGCTTGCTTGTTCTTGGTTTACTCCAAAAACAAGTGCATTGGAAAAATAACCGAGATAAGCAAATCTAATTAAGCATGAATTAAAGCATAAACACATGCGGTAAGTTCTTAAACTAAAAGGAATTAGAAAAGGTTACCTTTTTAGTTTCGATTTCCACAACAACTACTTGCCTCACAAATCTTTCACAACAACACAACAAAGCAAAATTCTTCTTTATTCCAACATTACACTACCAACAGGATAAACCTTCTATCCTTTGGATTCTACTTAGACCAATTTCTTTGTGCGAAGGAATTCAAACAAATTGAAAGAGGAAGGGATTTTTGTGAGAGAGAGTGTTTTTTCCAACAATCCATTGATCGATTAATCACAAACTTCTCTCCATCAAGAAGTTAAAGCGAGAGGAGCACTTCCCCCACTCCCTATCAAAAGGGAGCCAGAGGGGAAGTGGGAAACATTATTTAATTAATTAATTAGTATATAAATTAATTAATGTTAATTAAATATCATATATTTAATTAATGTTAATTAAATATCATATATTTAATTAACATTAAATCATATTTAATTAATTTTTCCTCTAACCTATAGTTTTAATGCACATCTTATGCACATTAAATTTTAACCTATAGTTTTTAAATATGAATCTCATTCACATTTAATTTTATTATTTGAACTCTTTCAAATATTTAATTCTCTCATATAATTTAATATGAATCATATTCACATTAAATTTATAATATAAGGTTCCAAAACTTTATATTATAATATATCTTTATACATTAGTGTTTATTCCCTAATTGAATTTGAACATTTCAAATTCAAATAATCTAAAAACCCTTTACGAGCTACAAGGTGGACCTAATGGACCTGCAGATCAGAAGCTCCAACGATACGAGATTATTTGGTTAATCTCATTAACTTCCTTATCAACATTCGTTAACTGCGGGAACACTCCACTAAAGTCCCGCAGTTGTACTTTTCTCACTGCAGATATATTTATGTGTCCACGGATATTGACCAATAACAGCAAGTCAATCCTTCACGAATGTTCGTAACACCAGCTGGGTCAAATTATCGTTTTACCCCTGGGTTACATCTTTTACCTTAAGTCCGAGTGCTCCTCTAATGAGTAATTTGTTCGTGATTCTACCAACAAGCAGAAGTCCCTCTCAGGCCAATGAGAGGGTCGGGCCCTTTGTTCAAGCCCCGAGAACACCACTTAAGGGAACATTCATCTACTTGCCCTAATAGGCGGGAAGGAGTGAATTCCATCTTGCTAGGTTAAGTCCCCAGCTGCCTACTCGATTTTGTCCTCAAGAAGGTAGGCTTATTGAGCCGACGACTCGGGCCACTCTCACCCATACTAGTCAAAGGACAATCCCTCGCAAACAGGAGTTCGTAACATGCTCAGGATTGAGATCAAATTGCCTAGGTCATCCTAATGAAATAGAAACCTAACTAGTTAATGGAGTTACACCTAGTGGTTATTATTTCGTGGTCCGGTCTTATGCAATCTCATTACATAGGATATCCCCACTCATATGTCGTCTACATGAACACGTTAGGATCACTGTGTTTGTACCAAATACAAACTGACCATATCCATAGTATTACCAGGGTAAGGTACCCAAACCTTATCCCCTTACTATAGACCCTTTAGGCTGTATCTCAAACTGAGTTCCTTTATATATACACTACATTCAGTTCAGGAGACATGTTCTAACCTTTGATGTTAGTTTATTAGATTTAGGTTTAATATAAGGCTAGATAGTAAATAATGATAGACAATAACCTTTATTGAAAATAATAACTCTTTATTGATAATTAGAACATTATTTACAAACTACGAGTTTTAGGGCATAAATCCCAACAAACTCCCACTTGAACTAAAACTCTAGTGGGGTACATTAAAATCTAAAACAGTGGTTACAGAGATACAAAATACAATAAATAGGGCATCCATATACCCATTACATATCTCCCACTTGCCCTAGATTATCCTATGTACATGTCTCGTAAACCTAGACTCTCCAAATGACCCTCGAACACTTTAGCCGTGAGAGTCTTTGTAAATGGATGAGCTATGTTGTGCTCCGAAGCGATCTTCATGACTATCACGTCTCCTCGTTGCACTATCTCCCGAATGAGATGATACTTCCTCTTGATGTGCTTCCCTCGTTTGTGGCTACGAGGTTCCTTTTAGTTGGCTACCACACCACTGTTGTCACAGTATAAGGTGATGGGAAATTCCATATTCGGAATAACTTGCAAGTAAGGAATTTCCTTAGCCAAACAACCTCTTTAGCTGCTTCACAAGCAGCTACATACTCTGCCTCCATGGTGGAGTCAATAATGCATCCTTGTTTGATGCTACGTCATACTATAGCTCCCCCGTTAAGGGTGAAAACTGATCTCGATGTGAATTTCCTAGAATCCTTATCGGTCTGAAAATCAGAATCAATGTATCCTGTAAGGATCAAATCCTTAGTCCCATACACAAGTGTATAGTCCATCGTTCTCCTAAGATACTTGAGGATATTTTTAATTGTAGTTCAGTGGTCTAACCCTGGATTGGACTAGTACCTACTGACTGTTCCCACTGTATAACAAATGTCTGGCCTCATGCACATCATATCATACATTAAGCTACCTACTGCCGAGATATAGAGAATACGTCTCATATCCTCAACTTCTTGAGGTGTCTTAGGACACTGTTCCTTAGACAGATGAATTCCATGCTTGAAAGGCAATAAACCCCTCTTGGAATTCTGCATAGAGTATCGGGTCAACATTTTATCGATATAAGACGCTTGAGACAAAGCTAACGTTCTGTTCTTAGATTCTTGAAAATTTAAATCCCAAGAACATACTGTGCCTCTCCTAAATCTTTCATTTGGAATTGTGTCGCTAGCCATTTCTTTATGTCAGTTAGGTATCCTACATCATTCCCAATGAGTAGAATATCATCCACATAAAGTACTAAGAAAGCTACTTTGTCGTTGATAATCCTCTTGTAAACACAAAGCTCATCAACGTTTTTGTCAAAGCCATAAGACTTGATCGCTGTATCAAATATTATGTTCCAAGATCTGGATGCTTGTTTCAATACATAAATGGATCGACTGAGCTTGCAACCTTTTTGCTCCTGACCTTGAGTTATGAACCCTTTGGGTTGAGATATATAGATGCTCTCGTCAAGATTACCTTTCAAAAAGGCAGTCTTGACGTCCATTTGTCAGATCTCATAGTCATAAAATGTGGCTATGGACAAGAGTATACTAATTGACTTAAGGATAGCAACAGGAAAAAAAAGTTCCTCATAGTCAACTCTTTCCCTTTGGGTAAAACCCTTTGCTACAAGTCTAGTCTTAAAGGTTTGTACCTTTCCGGCTGCATCTCTCTTTCTCTTATAGATCCATTTGCACCCTATGGGTCTTACCTCTTCAGGCTGGTCTACAAGTTCCCAAACTGAATTGAAGTACATTGATTTCATTTCAAGGTCCATGGCTTTGATCCATTGGTCCTTATCTACGTTATTCATTACCTGTTTATAAGACAATGGATCCTCTACGCCATCATCAGGTATGACAACTTGAGTTTCAATCAAACCCAAGTAGCGGTCAGATTGGAAAATAACCCTCCCACTGCGTCGAGGCATTCTCAACGATTGAAAAGGATGAGACTGACTCGATGTGTCGGCTTCTTCATCAACTGTTGATGAAGGTCCAACCTGGTCAACAACTCTTGTTGGCTCTTCTGTAGCTTCATTTAATACTAATTTACTACGTGGTTTATGGTTTGTCATGTGATCTTCCTCTAAGAAAATGACGTTTATCGATACAATCACCTTGTTTTCTTATGGGTCGTAGAAAAGACCACCTCTCGTTTCTTTGGGGTAACCAACAAATTGACATAATCTTGAACGTGGTTCCAATTTCTTTGGGTTTGTCACTAACACGTGTGCTGGACAATCCCAAATCATGAAGTGTTGTAAACTAGGTATACGCCACTTCCATAACTCAAAAGGTGTTTCTGAAACACTTTTTGATGGAACAATGTTCAAGATTTGAACTGCAGTCTCTACTGCATAACCCCAAAACGAGCCAGACAATTGAGCATAACTCATCATAGATCGAACCATGTCTAACAGGGTTCTGTTTCTCATTTCAGATACAACATTCTGTTGTGGTGTATTAGGTGCTAAGAGTGTAGATTGGATTCCTTGTTCTATCAAATATTCCTGGAATCTCAGGTCCATATACTCTCCACCTCGATCAGATCGAAGTGTCTTAATGGTTTTCCCTAATGCATTCTCTACTTCAACCTTAAACTCTTTGAACTTTTCAAGAGCCTTCGAATTATGATGCATTAGGTGTAGATAACTATACCTCGAATGATCATCTATAAAAGAGATGAAATATTCGTACTCTCCTCGAGTTTTAACATTCACCGAACCACAAAGATCCGAATGTATAAGTTTTAAGGGCTCTTTGGCTCTATAACCTTTTCCAGTAAAAGGCCGCTTAGTCATTTTACCTTTCAAGCATGATTCACAAGGAGGTAAAAAATCATCTTCTAACTTGTTTAGAAATCCATTCTTAAATAATCTCTCAATCCGGTTGAGATTTATATGACTAAGTCTTAGATGCCAAAAATAGGTATTGTTATTAGGAGAAATTTTTTTCCTTTTACTTTGAGTATTCGCTGCTTTAAACATCTCATGATTTAAAATTACTTTAATTTGGATCGGTTTAAGTACATATAAGTTGTTTTCTAATTTGGCAGAATAAATATTGAAACCTTTCTTTGAAACGAACGCTTCATTACTTGAAATGGAAATACAATAATTATGTTCAATTAGACAAGAGATAGAAATTAAGTTCCTTTTAATTTTAGAAACTATGTACAGATTTTGCAAAAATAAAAATCTATCTCTAAAAAACAGTTTGACATCTCCCACTACACGAGCTGAGACGACGTCTCCCGTTTCGACCCTGAGCGTCATCTCACCCTCTTTGAGCTCCTTGAAGGAACTAGTTTCTTGTAAAGAAGAGCAAACGTGGTTAGTGGCTCCTGAATCAAGTATCCAGGTAAAGTCATCACTTTCCACTAAACAAGTTTCAAGAGCGAGTAAATCACATTTACCTTTCTTCTCTTTGAGCTCAACAAGGTACTTTGGGCAGTTTCGTTTCCAGTGCCCGTCCATGTTGCAGTGGAAACACTTCACTTTGTCTGCAACCTTGGCCTTTTCCTTGCCTTTATCAGTAGCGACAGGTGCCTTTCCGTTCCCTCCCTTCTTCTTCTTCTGGATCTTGTTAAGGCCAGAAGAGGAATCACAAGACTTTGTTCTTGAGGATGAACCCTTCTGGAACTTTCTGGAATGGGCAAATAGATTTGCCTCTCCATCAGCCTGTCCCTTATTCTTCATAAGAGATTGAAAAGTCTGCAGTTCGTACAGGAGAGTAGTCAGGTTGTACTCTATCTTGTTCATCACCACATTGCTGTGGAATTGCAGAAAGCTCTTCGAAAGAGATTCCAGGATAAACGACACCTGACTTTGCTCGTCGATGACTGCGTCGTTCATTTCTGCCACGTTGAAGTGGGCCATCAGATCGAGAACATGTTCTCTCACCGAAGACCCCTCGTTCATATGAGAGTTATAAATGTACTCGAGGGATTCATGCCGAAGCTGCCAGACGGTTGTCCGAACATGTTCTGCAATGAACTCATGATCTCACGAGCTGAGACCATGCCCTCGTGCTTTTTGGCCAGAACTTCAGAAACACTAGCCAAAATGTAGACCTTGGCCTTGTCATTGGCTTTGATCCAACGATCATACATATCCTTAACAGCTTGAGGAGCATTTCGAGAAGGGACCTGAGGATACTTCTCAATCAGTACAAACCGTAGGTCATCAACAACTAGAATCATATTTAGGTTGGACTTCCACGTAGTATGGTTTTCGCCAGTTAAACGTTCACTTTTGAATAAGACTATAATTGAGGGCGACATGCTGAAATTTCAAAATAGTTCTAATTAGTTATGCTTTTAACCCATTACAAAACCAACCTAATTTAGAAAAATTATTAAAAACCCTAGTGTTTAAATTAAACCTTTAATTTGGCAACGATATTTCAAGGGTTAAGAATAAAAGCCACCCTATCACTCCTCCCGTGAATTGAGACTATCTCAGCTAATTCTCACTACCAGAACATCTCGAGTCCCAATGATTCTTAGCTACCGTTTGTTTGGTCAAGTACTTGTTAACTAGCTTAACTTATCACGTAAATGTGACCCTGCCATTTTCAGATCAAGTAGGTTCGAGCCAACAGACTACTACTAAGAAAGACAACTGTTGGCAAATTACCTAAGAGACCCTATCCATTTCTGGAGTTTGCGGTGTTCCGATCCCTATAGTCAGGCCCTCCGTAGGGATTGGATGCTCAAGGGCAACCTAGCAGGCGGACTAGAGAAATCGCATGGTACAGCCTAATGGAGGAGACCGTAGGATACGTTGACACATGTCCTTCTCCCATTTACTATGGATACTTTCCTCATTCACCTTGGTATTGAACCATGCAAACACTTACCGTAGGGGGACACCCTATTGACGCCACGTAGCTGAGCATGAAACTCACGGTGTGAACTCTTGAGGACGTGAGAGTAAACTCGATGTGAACATCTCGTTTTTTCCCACTGAAGTTCCTAAAGATAGGGTATAGGTTTAACTTAATTGGATTCTGGCTAAAAGAATCTATCTAAGTCTATGCGCATTATAGCTGTTAAACTAGGTCTTTTATCCTTATGTCTAGGTGAGTAAACAATTTAATTACCTAGATATAAAACAAGACTATGGTTAATTCAACTGAAGCTCCAGGTCAGTTCCCATGTAAGAGGTGTTCCGTTAACTGTCAGCTTAAGTACCCCCAACCGTAGACAGAACATCACTAATAGAGTTCCTTTATAACCAATGTCCTATTGTCCTACTATATTTTAAACTATTTACAATACTATGTAAGACAAATTCTAATCCTATTAGAAAATAAACTTAGGTCTAAATTGTAAACCCGAGATCTTTCTTTGGAACTTCCTTATTATCAAACAACAAAAGAAAAGAAGAAATGAATGCTTAAAACTTGGTTTTCCTTGTTTCAAAAAGAAAAGAAATGAAGTGAAAGATAAAAGGAAAACAAGGAAGGAAAACCTTAAACCATTTTGGTTTGGTTTGCTCTAAGATTAATGAAGAGAGAAAATGAAAGGAAGGGTTATAATATTGTATTTTGTTTAGGAATGAAAAGAAATGAAAAGAAAAGAAAAGGAAAGGAAAAGGAAAAAAAAAAAAAAGAAAGAAAGTGGAAGGTGGGACCCCACCTAGGTTTTTCTTTTTAAACAACCATGTACCATCGAATTTCTTCTCATTTTCATCAAAGAGGAGCTGAGGGTTCGTGGGAGAAGCTTAAAGGAAGAGGAAGAAGGTGGTTTTGGAGGTGGAATTGCAGAAGAGAGGGAGAGAACTCAAGCAAATTAGTATAACAAAGAAGGTAATCACTCTCGCCATGTTCTCGCTATTTTGTTCATCTCGAGCTCCACAGAAAGAGGTAAGAGTTGAAATTTTGTTCGTGAAAGTTAACTCATATTGGAACAAAATTTGTGAAGGAAGCTCGAGCAAATTCGGATCTTAAGCTACTGGTTTGTGAAGAGGAAGACAGAAGACAGAATTTGCTGTCAAATCCGAGAAGTCTCTGGTGTTTTGGTTGTACTGGTCTGTAGAGTTGGAATCCGAAGTTCTATTAGGTATGGTTGGAAAGCTTATTGAATTGCCTACAATTTTCATGAAGAAATCGTGAATAGAAAATGATTGGAAGATGTTGTAAATATCAGGTCAAGTTTCGGGTTGCAGCAGAAAATCGAATCTGGAATAGCAGAAGTTAGTTCCTGGGAAAGAAGCTTTCGAGGTATTTCTGAACCAATCTATTGGGAATTTCAATTTCATGTCTTCATATGATTTTTATAGGGTTCAAAAAGGAAGAATTTGGTATAAAGTACATCCTTTTGGGCTAAGTAATGAAGAAGTTATGAGTATCTGAATACAGGGCATAAAATCTGTTAAATGCTGGAATTTCTGTTGGAGTATTTTCTTGTAGTTTTAAGGTTAAAAACCATGAGCTCGAGGTTCTAAAACATGGTTTTGGTTTGTTTGACAGGCCAAGAACAAAAAGGTTGAGTATACGGGTCAAGACTCTAGTTCTAACATTGTGAGTGACAAAACGAACCTTGAAAATGGTTATAGGCTTGTATTATGCTTATGAAAATGCAAGGTTTTACTAAAACGAAATGGTTTGAATGCTTAATGTTTTCCTTGAAACACATGTTTATGAGTATTCATATTTTCTAAGAAATGATTTCAAGTGCTCGTTGTGAGCCTAAATGTCTTGAAGGAATTTATACATGAGCATATGTCTAATGATTGCCAAAACTTATGGAAATGTTATGATTTCAAGCAAGCATGTACTAGCAAGTATGTTTTAAAGATTTCTAGTTTTATGAACAAGCTAAGTAAGCTTGAGTTTTATGAAAGAAAAGATAAAGTGGCATGTTCAAATGTTTTCATGTGATCTTACGAGATATTGAGCCCGAGGCTATATAGTACCGTGTGTGCACACAGGTCTTATTCTCGTTGTCGACGTTGAGTGTACTCGTGATAACAGCTATTGTCGTGAGTGTTGGGCGGGCCCCACTACGACAAAGACGATGAGAGAAGTCTTTGGCGGGCCCCACTACATCAGAGAATAAACGTTGGTGTCTTTGGCGTGCCCTACACAACGTAGATTGTGACATGTTTTAAAAAGAGTTTATATCATTTACATGCCTTACGAGATTTTAACGGTATACTTGCTTTGTTTTTCACGAAAAGCTATTATGATTACATGATTACCTTTAATATTTGATTACTGGATGCATATGCTCATAGATGGCGGTGATATGATCTACGAGTTAATAGTTTTCTTTTAAACTCAAGTCACTCACTTTGAGCTTCATAGCTCATTCTTTCGATGTTTTTCCCACTTTTCGGTAGAGATCGAGCTCCGGTGCACGAAAAACTCGCCATAGTCTTTGAAGCTTTATAAGTTTGATATTTTGTACGTGGTTTGGTGTTGTATAGCAAGTCCATATGTTTTGTAAATTATTTTGAGAGAACTATGTAGTTATAGTCCTATGTGCTTTAGAGGTTGTGGTTGTTTAATTAGTGGTTTTGATTTGTTTGTGGTTACGATGTTCTTGCTCGTTTAGTTTCCAAGAGAGACTTAAGAAGAGTTTCTCCTCATGTACGTCTTATAGATGTCGGTTTCCATTGTGTTAAGTTTAAAGTGTTCCATATGCGAACATAGTTTCTTTTCGAGTAAAGTAGTGTCGTGTAGTATTGTTACGAGGTAACAATGTCCATTAAGCTTCATGTAAATCTCCGGGCTAAGTTAGCAAGTGGTTGGGAGGGGGTGTGACATAAATTAATTTTAAACATTTTAAAACTAATTTTAACTCATCCAAGTTTCTATGTTTGCATGCATTTCTTTGTTATAGGTTATGGTTTCTAAAACCCATTTATAACTTTTATAAATTTTAACTAATTAACCTAAGACAAAGAACTATATGAAAATTCCAATAATTGTATTATAATTGGAAATACATTGTAATTCAACTCATTGAATTAAGCAAATTACTTAAATAATATAACAATTATATTAAACTAAGAATTTCATGCTCCATACTTTTTATTTTTCATATAATTAAATTATAATAATTATAAATAATTGCTCATGAAAAATAAATCATGCATTTCTATCATATTTATATAACACTTGTACAAATAAAATGCATGAACATGCTTATCCTAAGGTGTGATTAATTCAAAATGACATTTATAGAGAAAATAGCCATTAAACAGGAAAATTTGGCCCCTAAAGTGCAAAAAAATATAATTACACTAATTTTATTACAAAATCGGTCCAAAATTCATTAAACTGGAGTCAAACTACTCGAATCAGACCATCCACGACCCGAATTGCTTGAACCAATGCTGAACCGGTCTGCTCCAATCAACCACTGCCACGACGTTGCAACGCTAAGGACAGCTTTGCAACGCCGCCTCCTCTCGCGCTCGCGTCCAACATCGGGGTAGCGTTGCAACGCCATGAGACGATATTGCAACGCTGCTAACCCCTGGATTCCTTATCAATAGGAGCCTCCAGCGTTGCGACGCCATTCTCCAGCGTTGCAACACCGATGAACGGCGTTGCAACGCCACAAGGAGCGTTGCAACGCTACTGCTTCTGCCAGTAGCCTTTTCTTTGAAAAACAAGAGCTTCAATCAGTCAATTTGCACCCGAATCTCATCCGAATTGCCTCATTTTTTTCACGAACGACTCATAAACTAATTTACAGACTCTAATTGCACTTTAATTACCCAAAATGCAGGATTCTCTACATATTTGATCAAATCAAAAAATAAACTAAGGCCAAACTTTTTCTAAACAGTTTAATCAGCAAACCAAATGCAATTCCCACCTAACCAATGCAAAGCATTGCTCAGGTAACAATTGAAGGGAATCGAATTCCCATGAGCAGCGAAAACGTGATTTAAAATCGTATTGCTTGTTTGTTCTTGGTTTACTCAAAAAATAAGTGAATTGGAAAAATAACAGAGATAAGCAAATATAATTAAGCATAGATTAAAGCATCAAAACACATGCTGTAAGTTCTTAAACTAAAAGGAATTAGAAAAGGTTACGTTTGTAGTTTCGATTTCCACAACAACTACTTGCCTCACAAATCTTTCACAGCAACACAACAAAGCAAAATTCTTCTCTATTCCAACAGGACACTACCAACAGGATAAACCTTCTATTCTCTGGATTTTACTTAGATCAATTTCTTGGTGGGAAGGAATTCCAACAAATTAGAAGAAGAAGTGATTTTTGTGTGAGAGAGTGTTTTTTCCAACAATCCAGTGATCATTTAATCACAAACTTCTCTCCATCGAGAAGTTAAAGCAAGAGGGGCACTTCCGCCACTCCCTATCGAAAGGGAGTCCGAGGGGAAGTGGGGAACGTGTTCTCCTGACACATTCTTATTATTTAATTAATTAATAATTAAATTAATTAATTATTATATAAATTAATTAAATCAAATTTAATTAATATTACTTAAATATCATATATTTAATTAATGTTAATTAAATATCATATATTTAGTTAAGATTAAATCATATTTAATCAATTTTTCCTCTAACCTATAGTTTTAATGCACATCTTATGCACATTAAATTTTAATCTATAGTTCTTAAATATGAATCTCATTCACATTTAATTTTATTATTTGAACTCTTTCAAATATTTAGTTCTCTCATATAATTTAATATGAATCAAATTCACATTAAATTTATAATATAAGGTTCCAAAACTTTA
Organism: Trichosanthes cucumerina; assembly: GCA_036507285.1. Classification (NCBI taxonomy): domain Eukaryota; kingdom Viridiplantae; phylum Streptophyta; class Magnoliopsida; order Cucurbitales; family Cucurbitaceae; genus Trichosanthes; species Trichosanthes cucumerina. The sequence continues at coordinate 44,213,744 of CM071840.1, forward strand.
TATTATAATGTATCTTTATACATTAATGTTTATTCCCTAATTGAATTTGAACATTTCAAATTCAAATAATCTAAGAACCCTTTACAAGCTAGAAGGTGGAGCTAATGGACCTGCAGATCAGAAGCTCCACCGATCTGAGATTATTTGGTTAATCTCATTAACCTCATAATCAACATTCGTTAACTGCGGGAACACTCCACTAAAGTCCCACAGTTGCACTCTTCTCACTGCAGGTATATTTCTGTGTCCGCGGATATTGACCAATAACAACAATTCAATCCTTCCTGAATGTTCGTAACACCAACTGGGTCAAATTATCGTTTAACCCCTTGGTTACATCTTTTACCTTAAGTCCCAGTGCTCCTCTAATGAACAATTTGTTTGTGGTCCTACCAACAAACATAAGTCTCTCTCGGGCCAATGAAAGAGTCGGACCCTTTGTTCAAGTCCCGGAGACACCACTTAAGGGAACATTCATCTACTTACTCTAATAGGCGGGAAGGAGTGAATTCCATCTTGTTATGTTAAGTCCCCAACTGCCTGCTCGGTTTTGTCCCTAAGAAGGTTGGCTTATTGAGTCGGCGACTCGGGCCACTCTCACCCATACTAGTCAAAGGACAATCCCTCGCAATTAGGAGTTCGTAACCTGCTTAGGATTGAGATCAAGTTTCCTAGGTCATCCTAATGAAATAGAAACCTAACTAGTCAACGGAGTTACACCTAGTGGTTACTATTTCGTGGTCCGGTCTTATGAAATCTCATTGCATAAGATATCTCCATTCACATGTCGTCTACACGAACACGTTAGGATCACTGTGTTTGTATCAAATACAAAGTGGGTCATATCCATAGTATTACCAGGGTAAGGTACCCAAGCCTTATCCCCTTACTATAGACCCTTTAGGTTGTATCTCGAACTTGGATCATTTATATGTACACTACATTCAGTTCAGGAGACATGTTACAACCTTGGATGTAAGTTTATTGGATTTAGGGTTAATATAAGGCTAGATAGTAAATAATGATAAACGATAACCTTTATTGAAAATAATAACTCTTTATTTATAATTAGAACATTATATACAAACTACGAGTTTTAGGACATAAATCCCAACAATTTATAGGCTAAATAATTCTTAAATATTATAAGTATCACTTACAATGTTGAGGCGCTGAAGGCAGCGTCTCAATGCTATAGACGAAACAACTCTTCCTGCGTGTTTTGTTTGTCAAGACGCTACAGGGTGGCGTTTTGAACGGTCTATAATACATGGATAAGGTTGGAAACCTCATCCATGTAACACTATGGATGCAACTCACTTTGTATTTGATACAAACGAGGTGATCTAACTTGTTAATGTAGTTGACATGCGAGTGGGGGCATCTTGTGCGATGAGATCGTACATGGCCAGACCACAAATTATTAGCCACCATATGTAACATTATTAACAGATTAGGTCTAATAATTTATAGATGACCATTACTTACTCGACCTGAATCCTGAGTAGGTTACGAACTCCTGTCTGCGGAAGTTTGTCCTTTGATTAGTATGGGTGAGAGTGGCAAGGGACACCACCTTTTTATGCGTACCTTCTTGGGGACTTAACTGCGCAACACAGAATTCACTCGTTCCCGAGCTAGAGAATTTAGATATGTTGTGCTCTTAAGTGTTGAATCCAGGTCTTGAACAACAGGACCCTACACTCTCCTTGGCTCGAGAGAGACTTTGTTCATGGTAGGAGCATAAACAAGTTGTTCATTAGAGGATCAGATGTACTTAAGGAGCAATAGGTAATCACAGGGGTAAAACGGTAATTTGACCCAACTATGATTACAAATAACTTGTGAATGATTGACTCATGGGTATTGGTTAAATTAATGGACACAACTTGTCCTATAGTGAGGAAAGTGCAACTACGAGGCTATAGAGAAGTGACTCATAGCTAATGAATGTTGGTTAACTGGGTCAAATAGTTTGATCGGTTAACCTCGTATCATTGGAGCTCATGATCTGTAAATCCATTAGGTCCCTCCGTTGGCTCAACATGGATATGTTTGAGGGTATAGAATTTTGGGGCGAATTTGAAATGTCCGAATTCGTAAGTGGGAGTTATATCGATTATATGTGATATAATCGATATAATATATAATTTAATGTGAATATGATTCATATTGAACTATATGCGACATTTGGATTATAATCCAAATGTCTAATTTGATATGAAATAGTTTCATATTAAAAATAATAAGGAATATGAGAGTTATATGGAAAATTGAATATGACTTAATTTATAAAGTATATGATATTTTATAATATGTATTATGCAAATATGATTTGCGTAATGCATCATTTATGGAATTAGTGGGTGAGTGGTGGAGGAAGTTACTGTTGGGATGTATGTCCTAATCTCGTTAAGTTGAGTGGTGGAGCAATTTATATGCTTTGTTTGAGAGCAATTTATATTTACCTAAGTCTACCAATATAACTCTTATATTGGATTAGCCTAAGTCTATAATCATATTATTAACTTAGGTCTATGTGAGTAAATTAATTAACTCTTAATTAATGTCACTCACGAGAATATAACCTAAGAATCTCCAAACCGAATTCACTCCCAGGTCGGTTCCCAGGTAGGGGTGTTCCGAAAAGCGTCAGCTTAGATACCCCAGGCTTAGACAGAACCTTCCTTAGACAGAGTTACTTATCAGTCACCATTCAATGATCATATTTGATTTCCTAATTCTAATTTTATTAGAACTAGAAAACCTAAGTCTAATTATTCAAGTTCTAAACATTTTAAAACTAATAATTAACTTAGGTTACATGCATTTCTATGTTTGTAATACTATACTATAACATACATTTATCACATTAATTAAATGCATGAGCATGCTTTTAATCTAAGAAATATAACACTTATATTAAATAAATTAAAAATCATGCAAACATTATATTATAACTCTTATAATATAATCCTATCATGCATACTATATATTATAACTCTTATAATATAAATGATGCATGAAATGTTTAACCTAAGATGAGATTTTAAATCTATATGACATACATTATGCACATAGAAAAATATTTCATACATCTCATGCATAAAATAAATAAATAGCATTATTGGACCGATTTTTGGCCCCTAGGGACATAAAATTAAATGAATTAACATTAATATAATATTTATATTTATATTAATTAAAATAATTAATAAAATACATTTAATAAATATATTTTACAAAGAAAATAAAATTAATTAAATAAAACACGTTGAGTGGGTCTCGAATCGTCGCACTCGATGTCCCCACGAAGGCCACTATCCACGCACATCTCGCGCAACCACTGGAAACTGCCCACTACGCGGTAGCGGTTCAACGCCGTGGCCAGCGTTGCAACGCTGCTGCGTTTGGCGTTGCACAATGCGTTCTCAACGCTCGAGCGTTGGAATGCCGCGCCTGGCGTTGCAACGCTGTGCCTGCAGCGCGCCTCCTTCAGCATGGATGGCGTTGCAAGGCTGAATAACAGCGTCGCGACGCTGATGAATTTCCAACAAACCACCTTTACTGTTTTTCACCGAAATCGCCCATTTTCGCTCTTTTTTCTTCACAGCAACTCTTGCCACGAACGACACAGACTTACAGACTCGATTTACATTAAAAATTGCCCAAAACACTAGGCCTTTACATTGATCTCATCAACTTTAATGCAAATCTAAACTAAGTGCCAAAAATCGAAAACATCCAAAATTGTAAACCATTAACATTCATCTCATGAAAATTAATGCTACCCACCTAATTTTAAGAATTCACAAAATACACAACGAAGAGCAACGATTGGCTCTGATACCAATTGAAGGGATTTGGAATTCCCGCAGCGGAAGACGTTGTGAAACTTCTTCAAAGATTTCCTCCTCCGGTCACGATCTCACTATAACGGACGATCTCCTCGAACACGAACCTCGATTCGAACAACAAGACACCTCCACAGGGTCTTCTCGGTTGTTCTCGGGAGGTTGAGGGAGAGTAGATGAGACTCTCTTTGGTTTTGGGTGAGGAGAAATTTTTAGAGAGAATTGAGAGAGAATGAAGCTCTCTTGGAACTTGAATTTCCAAAAATGAGAACCAACCTTACCAAAGGCTTCTCACCAAGCCTTTAAATAATGGTGAGATGTGGAGTTAATATCTCTATTAAATTACCATTAAACCATAACTATATGATATACAAATCATATTTGCATATCATATAATATAAGGTATCTCATACCTTATTATACAAATCTCATTTGCATAATTGTGTATTTTTAAATTGAATCACATTCAATTTAATTTCTCTCAATTTAATTTCCCCAATTAGCACTAATTAATCAATTAGGCTATACCATAGTTTATTATGAATCTCAATCAAATTAAACTATATATTATGTCATCTACATCTCATATCAAGGACATAAATACCAGAATAATGAATTTGAACACTTCAAATTCACACCAAACTGTAAACCCTCAATTTGTCCAATTTGAGCCAACCGAGGGACCTAATGGACCTACACGTGACGAGCTCCAATGATCAGAGACTAACCTTTCAAACTCTTTGACCCGGTTATTCAACATTCATTAGCTACGGTAACACTCCACTAATGCCCGTACCTGCACTCTCATCACTGTAGGACAACTTGTGTCCATCGATATAACCAATACCCGTGAGTCGATCCTTCACTGGTTGTTCGTAGACACTGCTGGATCAAATTACCGTTTTACCCCTATGTCTACCTCTTACTCCTTAAGTCCCACTGCTTCTCTAATGAACAACTACGTTGCATGGTCCAACCATAAACAACAACCCTCTCAGCCCAATGAGAGAGTGGGGCCCCGTTGTTCAAGCCCTGGAGACAACACTTAAGGGAACAACCCCTCTAGTTTCCCTAAGTCGGGAACGTGTGAATTCCGTCTCGCGTAGTCAAGTTCCCAGCTCCCCACGTGGTCCTGTCCCTGAGAAGATAGGCATATTGGGCGAGCAACAGAGGTCACCCTCACCCGTACTAGTCAAAGGACAGACCCCCGCAGACAGGAGTCCGTAACACGCTCAGGACTAAGGTCGAGTCACTAACGGTCATCTACGATATTATTAGCCCTATACTGTTAACGGTGTTATATCAGTAAGTCTAATAATTCACGGTTCGGTCTTGTGCAATCTCATTGCACAGGATGCCCCCACTCGCATGTCATCCACATGAACGAGTCAGATCACCTCGTTTGTATCTAATACAAAGCGAGCCGCATCCATAGTGTATCCAGGATTAGGTCTCCAACCCTATCCATATATTGTAGACCGTTCGAGTCATTAACTCGAATGTGATCCTCCCTGTGTGTCCACTACACACCGTTCAAGTTCTTAGTTCTCTCATAATACAATGACCCTGGAGCTTAGTTTATTGGATTAAGTTTATGAAATATGTGAGACCCAAAGTTTAAATAAATAACTCTTATTTATATCACAAGACTCAAATAAATAACTCTTATTTATTTACAACTTGGAATATTACAAACTACACGAGATGAGGACATACATCCCAACAAACTCCCACTTGGACTATGCTAGTGGAGTACATAATACATTTCTCAAATGTACAGAAAAGTAATACAATAAAGTAATACGATAAACTAGGGCATTGAATACCCCTTTACAATACTCCCACTTGCCTTAGTTAGGAAGCATTCGAAGACCTAGACTCTCTAGGTGACCCTCAAACACCTTAGCCGTGAGGGCCTTTGTAAATGGATCAACAACTTTGTGCTCCGAAGCTATCTCTGCGTGGATCATCACGTCTCATGATTGCACAATCTCGCGTATCAGGTGATACTTACGCTCAATGTGTTTGCCCCTTTTATGACTTTGAGGTTCTCTCGAGTTGGCTACTTCACCACTGTTGTCACAAAACAGCGTGATCGACAAGTTCATATTTGGAACAACTTCCAAATCTAACATGAACTTCCTAAGCCAAACAGCTTCCTTTGCAGCTTCACAAGCCGCAACATACTCGACTTCCATCGTGGAATCACCGATGCATCCCTGTTTGATGCTTCGCCACACTACAGCTCCTCCATTCAGAATGAAGGGATTTCCTAGAATCCTTATCAGTCTAAAAGTCAGAATCTGTGTATCCCGTAAGGATCAAATCCCCACTCCCATACACAAGGCTGTAGTTCCTCGTTCTCCTAAGATACTTGAGGATTGCCTTAACGACTGTCCTGTGATCTAATCCTGGATTGGATTGATACCTACTGACAATCCCAACTGCATAACAGATGTCGGGCCTAGTACACAACATGGCATACATCAGGCTCCCTACAGCTGAAGCATAGGGGATTCGTCTCATATCCTCAACCTCTTGAGGAGTCTTAGGACATTGATTCTTAGACAATTGAACTCTATGCCTGAAAGGCAATAAGCCCTTCTTGGAGTTCTGCATCTTATATCTAGACAACATCTTGTCAATATAAGACGCCTGAGACATGGCTAGCGTTCTGTTCTTCCGATTCTGGACTATCTGGATACCTAGAACATACTGTGCATCTCCCAAATCTTTCATTTGGAATTGCAAAGCCAACCATTCCTTAATGTCAGTAAGAAATCCTACCTCATTCCCAATGAGGAGGATATCATCCACATAAAATATTAGAAATGCAACAGTTTTATCGATAATTTTCTTGTAGACACAAGGCTCGTAAACAATTTGATCAAAGCCATAAGATTTGATCGGCTCATCAAACCTTATATTCCAAGACCTCGAGGCTTGTTTCAGTCCATAAATAGACCTTTTAAGCCGGTAAACTCTTTGCTCTTGGCCAATGGATCCTCGCAGTCATCATCAGGGGTGACGACTTGGGTTTTAGCTAAACCCATGTAACGTTCAGGCTTTCTCACAGTCCTCCCACTACGTCGAGGTATTCCCAACTCTTGGGAACGGACTTGACTAGACGAGCTAGGATCAACAACCCTTGTTGACGTACTGGTTGTTGGGATGTTTTGTCCTAATCTCGTGTTTGTAAATTACTGTTTGAAATTAATAAAGTGTTATTCATTTCTTAATTTTGTGTCTTGCATTTTATACAACTTTGACTAATAAAATAAGCTCCAGGGTCGTTGAATACATGGGAGAACTAGAACTTGAACGGTGTGTAGTGGACACACAGGAAGGATCACGTTCGAGTAAATGACCCGAACGGTCTACAGTATATGGATGGGGTTGGAGACCTAATCCTGGATACACTGTGGATGCGACCCGTTTTGCATTAAGATACAAACGAGGTGATCTGACTCGTTGATGTGGTTGACATGCAAGTGAGGGCATCCTGTTCAATGAGATTGTACAAGACCAGACCGTGAATTATTAGACCTACTGATGTAACACCGTTGACAGTAAAGACTTATAACTTCGTAGATGACCATTAGTGACTCGACCTGAATCTGAGCGTGTTACAAACTCTTGTCTGCGGGGGTCTGTCCTTTGACTAGTACGGGTGAGGGTGGTCACAGTTACTTGCCCAATATGCCTACCTTCTCAAGGACAGGACCAAGTAGGGAGCTGGGAACTTAACTACGAGAGATGGAATTCACTCGTTCCCGCCTTTAGGGAAACTAGAGGGATTGTTCCCTTAAGTGCTGTCTCCAGGGCTTGGACAACGGGCACCCACCTTCTCACTGGCCCGAGAAGGGTGTTGTGTATGGTTGGACCATCACAATATGTTGTTCATTAGAGGAGCAGTGGAGACTTAAGGAACAAGAAGTAGACATAGGGGTAAAACGGTAATTTGACCCAGCCGTGTCTACAAATAACCTGTGAAGGGTCAACTCATGGGCATTGGTTATATCAGTGGACACGAAATATTCTGCACTGACCGGAGTGCTGCTACGGGCTTTAGTGGAGTGTTACCGTAGCTAATGAATGTTGATTAACCGGGTCAAAGAGTTTGATAGGTTAATCTCGTATCATTGGAGCTCGTCACTGTAGGTCTATTAGGTCCCTTGGTTGGCTCAAACTGGGTTAAAAGAAGGGTTAATTTTTTGGTGCGAAATTAAAGTGTTTAATTTCACTTAGAGGCATTTATGTCATTTATATGAGATATGAATGATATAATATATAGTTTAATGTGAATGAGATTCATAATAAACTATAGGTTAGCCTAATTGTTGAATAAGGGCTAATTGGAGAAATTAATTGAGAGAAATTAAATTGGATGTGATTCAATTTAATAAATCCACAATTATGCAAATGTGATTTGTATAATGAGATATGAGATATCTTATATTATATAGTTATGCAAATATGATTTGAATAACCTATGGTTGGGGTAAAATGGTAATAATATGGAGATTTTAACTCCATGTTCTCTCCATTATTTAAACCCTTCTTGCAAGAAGGGAGGTAAGAAAAAAAACTCTCATTTTTGGAAATCTCACCAAAAGAAGAGAACAATCTCTCTCAATTTTCTCTCTAGCATTTCTTCTCTCCAAACCAAAACAAAGTTCCCACAAACTTTCTTCTTTCCAAAAGAAGAACAACTGAGACTCCGATTGGTGGTGTTTTTGTTCGTGGGAAGAGTTCAAGTTCGAAAAGATCGAGATTGCACGAAGAGTTCGTGATCGAAGGAAGGAACAATGAAGAATTGTCTTCAACAAGTAAGTAGTTCTACTTGCTGTATTTTTCTTTCCTTTAATTGCATGTTTAGCCTAGATCTAAGTGTTAGATTAATTTTAATGAAATCTAGTTGCACAATTTTCACCACGACGATTCAATCGTCCTCCGCTGACCTTGACGCTGGACGTGGCAGTGTTGCAACGCCGCACGCGTAGTGAGAGCAGTTGCAGAGGCAGTTTCGCGAGACGTGGGCGGTTGATTGCGTTGAGTGGGCAGTTTTTTTTTCGATTTTTTATTATTTTTAATTATGTAAAATGTAATTATTTATTAATTTATTTTATTTTATTAAATAATATTAATATAAATGTTATATTAATGTTATTTAATTAAATAAATTGCCCCTATGTGCCAAAACCAGTCCATTTTTGCTGTTTAATTATTTTATGCATGAGATGTATAATTTAATTAATTTCTATGTGCATAATGTATGTAATATAGATTTAAAATCTCACATTCGGTTAAACATATCATGCATCATTTATATTATAAGAGTTATAATATATAGTTTGCATGATAGGTTATATTATAAGTGTTATAATATAATTAAATGCATGTTTTAATTTAATTAATATAAGTGATATTTTTATATTAAAGTATGCTCATGCATTTATATTCATGTGATGAATTATTTTTGTTATAGTATATAGTTATTCATGTGATGAATGATCAAACACTATAACATAGAATGCATGCAACCTAAGTTAATTATTAGTTTTAAAGTGTTTAGATCTTGAATAATTAGACTTAGGTTTTCTAGTTCTAATAAGATTAGAATTAGGAAATCAAAGTTTAGTCTATGAATGGTGACCTGATTAGTAACTCTGTCTAAGGAAGGTTTTGTCTAAGGTGGAGTATTTAAGTTGACGCCATGAACACCCCTACCAAAACCGACACAGGAGTGAATTCGATCAGGAGATTCTTAGATTATACTTATCGTGAGTGCCATTAATTAAAATTGTTTTAATTTACACACATAGACCTAAGTAATAATGTGATTATAAATTTAGGTTAAATACCATATAAGAGTTATATTGGTAGACTTAGGTAAATTTTAGCCGGTATATCTAGGTCAATCCTTAATAAAATAAAGTGCTGAGTGGGAGGAAATAAAGTGTATAAGATACATTTGATTTTTCAACCACAAATCTCCGTTAAGTCCGCACCGTGAGATCTATACTCGGCCTGGTGGCGCAAATGGGAGCGTCCCCCTTTGGGTGGCATTTGTATGGGTCAATATCATCGTGGATGGAGAGAGTACTTATAGTGAGTGGTAGCGGGACCTGTGAAAAATGGAACCCACAGTCTCTTCTTTCGATTCACACCGTGAGACGCCTATGATCCGCCTGCTAGTTTGGCCTGGACCAGACAATCCCTTCGGAGGGCCTGATCATGGGAGTCGGAACACCGTGAATTCTCGAAAGGGATACAGTTTCCTAGTTGGTTTCCTTCTTGGTTCACCCTTCGGTGGCTATTATTTGGACGAATACTTGGAAACTTAAAGATTGAGGGTGACACTCACAGAATTCGTTAAGAGTTAATGAATTCGACCGAACAATAGTAATTGGACGCCTAATGGAATAAGAGTTATTCTGGGATTAGGGTCTGATCGAGAAAGTCTCATTCGAGAGGAGGAGTATTCTGTTCACCCTTCGGTGGCAGTCATTCTAAACCTTTAGGATATCATTGAAAATTTGGAATGACCTAGAGATCATGAAACAATTTTTGCTAAAACATGATTGGATATCAAAAGTTTTTGCGAGACTAATACAAAGTTTTTTATTTTTTAGCAAAAAAGTCTAGCTCAATAATTGCTTTACTCGCGTCGGACAAATTAGTGGGAGATAACTATCAAACGTGGAAAAACAACTTAAACACAATTTTGGTAACTGACGACATAAAGTTCGTGCTCACTGAGGAGTGTCCTCAGATGCCGAGCTCGACTGTATCGCGAAGTGTTCGTGATGCATACGATCGATGGATCAGGGCCAATGAAAAGGCCAAGGTCTACATCATTGCCAGCTTATCTGAAGTTTTGGCAAAGAAGCATGAGTTGATGGTCACCGCTAAGGAGATCATGGATTCGTTGCAAGACATGTTTGGACAACAATCCTTTCAGGTGAGGCACGATTCGCTCAAACACGTCTTCAACGCCCGAATGAAAGAATGGTCGTCTGTCCGTGAACATGTTCTAGACATGATGACCCACTTTAATTTGGCGGAGATGAACGGAGCTTCGATCGACGAGTTGAGCCAGGTCAGCTTTATTCTGGAGACTCTTCCGAAGAGTTTCCTTCAGTTTCGTAGCAATGCTGTTATGAACAAAATTAGCTACACTCTGACTACCCTCCTCAATGAGCTACAAAATTTCCAGTCTTTGATGAGGATCAGGGCACCGGAATCTGAGGCAAATGTTGCCTAGAGGTCTTATCACAGGGGTTCGACCTCTGGGACTAAACCTGTTACTCCTTCTCATCCGAAAGGGAAGAAGAAGAAGATGAAGAGGGGTAAAGCTGACCGAGCTTCCGCCCAAAAGGGCAAGAAGGTCAAGAAAGTTGCAGAGAAAGGAAAGTGTTTCCACTGCAATGGGGACGACCACTGGAAGCGAAACTGTCCCAAGTTCCTTGCCGAGAGGAAGAATCAAGGTAAATGTGATTTACTGGTTACTGAAACATGTTTAGTGGAGAGTAGTGACTCTGTCTGGATTTTAGATTCGGGTGCCACTAACCACGTTTGTTCTTCTTTTCAGGGAATTGAGTCCTGGCAGCCGCTGCGAGAGGGTGAGGTGACTATATGGGTTGGATCTGGGGAGATAGTATCTGCTGCAGCGATCGACAAAGTGAAGCTCCATTTTGGCAGGAATTTTTTTATTGTTGGACATTATGTACATAGTTCCAGGGTTTACTAGAAACCTTGTTTCTATTTCCTGCTTATTAGAACAATCAATTTCTGTATTTTTTTCTAGTAATAAAGTGTTTATTTATAGAAATGAAAATTTCTTGTGTTCTGCTTCACTTAAGAATAATTTGTATGTTTTAAAGCCAAATTCGGTCAAAAGCGTTTTGAAAACAAAATTGTTTAAAATTGCAGAAACGTGAACTAAGAGAGTTATGGTTTCTCCGAAAGAAAATGTCCATCTTTGGCATCTAAGGTTAGGCCACATTAATGTCAATCAGATTGAGAGACTAGTGAAGAGTGGACTTCTAAGTCAGTTAGAAGAAAACTCTTTACCGGTGTGTGAGTCATGTCTCGAAGGCAAAATGACCAAACGTCCTTTTAGTGGAAAAGGATATAGAGCCAAGGAGCCCCTTGAGCTTATACATTCTGACCTCTGTGGTCCGATGAATGTTAAAGCATGAGGTGGTTACGAATACTTTTCATTGATGATTATTCGAGGTATGGGTATATTAACCTAATGCATAGAAAGTCTGAAACTCTTGAAAAGTTCAAGTAGTACAAGACTGAGGTTGAGAACCTGTTAGGTAAAACCATAAAAACACTTCGATCGGATCAAGGTGGAGAGTATATGGACACTGAATTCCAGAACTATATGATAGAATACGGAATTACGTCCCAACTCTCAGCACCAGGTATGCCACAGCAGAATGGTGTATCGGAGAGGAGAAACAGAAGCTCGTTGGACATGGTTTGGTCGATGATGAGCTATGCTCTTCTCCCTGATTCCTTTTGGGGTTATGCAGTGGAGACTGCGGTTTACATTTTAAACAACGTTCCGTCGAAAAGTGTTTGTGAAACACCTTTCGAACTCTGGACTGGTCGTAAAGGTAGTTTACACCACTTTAGAATTTGGGGATGCCCGACCCACGTATTGGTGTCAAACCCAAAGAAGTTGGAACTCCGTTCAAAGTTATGCCTATTCGTAGGTTACCCAAAAGAGACCAGAGGCGGTCTGTTTTACGATCCCAAGGATAATAGGGTGCTTGTGTCGAGAAACACCACTTTCCTTGAGGAAGACCACATCAGGGATCATTTGCCTAGGAGCAAAATCGTGTTAAACGAAATGGACAGTTCATCAGCAAGAGTTGCTGATGGGGCTAGTGCGTCAACAAGTGTTGTTGATCCTAGCACGTCAAGTCAAATCTGTTCTCAAGAGTTGGGAATGCCTCGACGTAGTGGGAGGGCTGTGAGACAGCTTGAACGTTACATGGGTTTAGCTGAAACCCAAGTCGTCAGTCCTGATGATGACTGCGAGGATCCATTGACCTATGATCAGGCTATGGCTGATGTTGACAAGGACGAATGAATTAAAGCTATGGACCAGGAAATGGAGTCGATATACTTCAATTATGACTGGGAGCTTATGGATCAACCGGATGGGGTAAAACCTATTGGTTGCAAATGGATCTACAAGCGTAAACGTGGCATAGATGGGAAGGTGCAGACCTTCAAAGTCCGACTAATGGCAAAGAGTTTTACCCAGGTTGAAGGGGTTGACTATGAGGAAACCTTTTCACCTGTTGCCATGGTAAAGTCGATCAGGATCCTTCTGGCCATTGCCGCGTATTATGACTACGAGATATGGCAGATGGACGTCAAGACAACCTTTCTGAATGGCAAACTTGATGAAACCATCTACATGGACCAACCCAAAGGGTTCATTACCCAAGGCCAAGAGCAAAAGATTTGCCGGCTTCATAGGTCTATTTATGGACTGAAACAAGTTTTGAGGTCTTGGAATTTAAGGTTTGATATGGTAATCAAATCTTATGGCTTTGATCAAAATGTCGACGAGCCTTGTGTCTACAAGAAAATCGTTGACAAAACTGTCGCATTTTTAGTGGTGTATGTGGATGATATTCTTCTCATTGGGAATGAGGTAGAATTTCTTACTGACGTGAAGAAATGGCAAGTTTCACAATTCAAAATGAAAGATTTGGGAGAAGCTCAGTATGTTCTAGGTATCCATATAGTCCGGAACTGGAAGAACAGAACGCAGGCCATGTCTCAAGCGTCTTATATTGACAAGATGTTGTGTAGATATAAGATACAGAACTCCAAGAAGGGCTTGCTGCCTTTCAGGCACGAAGTTCACTTGTCTAAGGATCAGTGTCCTAAGACTCCTCAAAAGGTTGAGGATATGAGACGGATCCCATATGCTTCAACTGTAGGGAGCCTGATGTATGCCATGTTGTGTACTAGGCCCGACATCTGTTATGCAGTAGGGATTGTCAGTAGGTATCAACCCAATCCAAGATTAGATCACTAGACAACCGTAAAGGCAATCCTCAAGTATCTTAGGAGAACGAGGAACTACAACTTAGTGTATGGCGGTGGGGATTTGTTCCTTACGGGATACACGGATTCTGACTTTCAGATCGATAAGGATTCTAGGAAATCCACTTTGGGGTCAGCCTTCATTCTGAATGGAGGAGCTGTAGTATGGCGAAACATCAAGCAAGGATGCATCGCTGATTTCACTATGGAAGCGGAGTACGTTGCGGCTTGTGAAGCTACAAAGGAAGCTGTTTGGCTCAGGAAGTTCATGTTAGATTTGGAAGTTGTTCCAAATATGAACTTGTCGATCACAATCGCTCGTGATAATAGTAGTGCAATGACCAACCTGCAGAGCCTCGGAGCCATAAGAGAGGCAAACACATTGAGTGGAAGTATCATCTGATACGGAAAATTGTGCATCATGAGAGCGTGATGATCCACGCGAGATAGCGTCGAGAGCACAACGAATCGATCTATTTACAAAGCCCCTCACGGCTAAGGTGTTTGAGGGTCACCTAGAGAGTCTAGGTCTTCGAGTACTTCCTGACTAGGGCAAGTGGGAGATATATAAACGGGTATTTAATGCCCTAGTTTATTGTATTACTTCATTGTAATTTATGTACATTTCAGAAATGTATTTCTTTCACTAGCTTAGTCCAAGTAGGAGTTTGTTGGGATGTTTTGTCCTAATCTCGTGTTTGTAAATTACTGTTTGAAATTAATAAAGTGTTATTCATTTCTTAATTTTGTGTCTCGCATTTTATACAACTTTGATCAACAAACTAAGCTCCAGGGTCGTTGAATACATGGGAGAACTAGAACTTGAACGGTGTGTAGTGGACACACAGGAAGGATCACGTTCGAGTAAATGACCCGAACGGTCTACAGTATATGGATGAGGTTGGAGTCCTAATCCTAGATACACTGTGGTTGCGACCCGCTTTGCATTAAGATACAAACGAGGTGATCTGACTCGTTGATGTGGTTGACATGCGAGTGGGGGCATACTTTACAATGAGATTGTACAAGATCGGACCGTGAATTATTAGACCTATTGATGTAACACCGTTGACAGTAAGGACTAATAACTTCGTAGATGACCATTAGTGACTCGACCTGAATCCTGAGCGTGTTACGGACTCCTGTCTACAGGGGTCTGTCCTTTGACTAGTACGTGTGAGGGTGGTCACAGTTACTCGCCCAATATGCCTACCTTCTCAAGGACAGGACCAAGTAGGGAGCTGGAACTTAACTACGCGAGATGGAATTCATTCGTTCTCGCCTTTAGGAAAACTAGAGGGGTTGTTCCCTTAAGTGCTGTCTCCAAGGCTTGGACAATGGGCGCCCACCTTCTCACTGGCCCGAGAAGGGTGTTGTGTATGGTTGGACCATCACAATATGTTGTTCATTAGAGGAGCAGTGGGACTTAAGGAACAAGAAGTAGACATAGGGGTAAAACAGTAATTTGACCCAGCCGTGTCTACGAACAACCTGTGAAGGGTCGACTCATGGGCACTGGTTATATTAATGGACATTTAATATTCTGCATTGACGGGAGTGTAACTACGGGCTTTAATGGAGTGTTACCGTAGCTAATGAATGTTGATTAACCACGTCAAAGAGTTTGATAGGTTAATCTCGTATCATTGGAACTCGTCACTGTAGCTTCATTGGGTCCCTCGGTTGGCTCAAACTGGGTTAAAAGAAGGGTTAATGTTTTGGTGTGAAATTAAAGTGTTTAATTTCACTTAGAGGCATTTATGTCATTTATATGAGATATGAATGATATAATATATAGTTTAATGTGAATGAGATTCATAATAAACTATAGGTTAGCCTAATTGTTGAATTAGGGCTAATTGGAGAAATTAATTGAGAGAAATTAAATTGGATGTGATTCAATTTATGAAATCCAGAATTATGCAAATGTGATTTGTATAATGAGATATGAGATATCTTATATTATATGGTTATGCAAATATGATTTGCATAACCTATGGTTGTGGTAAAATGGTAATAATATGGAGATTTTAACTCCATGTTCTCTCCATTATTTAAACCCTTCTTGCAAGAAGGGAGGTAAGAAAAAAAACTCTCATTTTTGGAAATCTCACCAAAAGAAGAGAACAATCTCTCTCAATTTTCTTTTTAGCATTTCTCCTCTCTAAACCAAAACAAAGTTCCCACAAACTTTCTTCTTTTCAAAAGAAGAACAACCGAGACTCGGATTGGTGGTGTCCTTGTTCGTGGGAAGAGTTCAAGTTCGAAAAGATCGAGATTGCACGAAGAGTTCGTGATCGAAGGAAGGAACAGTGAAGAATTGTCTTCAACAAGTAAGTAGTTCTACTTGCTTTATTTTTCTTTCCTTAATTGCATGTTTAGCCTAGATCTAAGTGTTAGATTAATTTTAATGAAATCTAGTTGCATTCACCAAGACGATTCAATCGTTTTCCGCTGCGCGGGATTTTCTTTCCCTTTACTAGCACCATCACAACTCTTGCTGATGAATTGTCCATTTCATTCAACTCAATCTTACTCCGTGGTAAGTGATCCCTGATGTGGTCTTCCTCAAGGAAAGTGGCGTCTGTCGACACAAGCACCTTATTTTCCTTAGGATCGTAGAAGAAACCGCCTCTTGTCTCTTTTGGGTAACCTACAAAGAGGCACAACTTTGAATGTGGTTTCAACTTCTCCGGGTTTGACACCCACACATGGGTCGGGCATCCCCAAATTCTGAAATGACGTAAACTGGTTTTATGACCATGCCAGAGTTCGAAAGGTATTTCACAAACACTTTTCGACAGAACTGTGTTCAAAATGTATACCGCAGTCTCCACTGCGTAACCCCAAAAAGAATCAGGGAGACGAGCATAGCTCATCATCGACCGAACCATGTCCAACAAGGTTCTGTTTCTCCTCTCCGATACACCATTCTGCTGTGGCATACCAGGTGTTGAGAGTTGGGACGTAATTCCATGTTCTATCATATAGTCCTGGAATTCAGTGTCCATATACTCTCCACCTCGATCCGATTGAAGTGTTTTAATCGTTTTACCTAACAGGTTTTGAACCTCAGTCTTGAACTCCTTGAACTTTTCAAGAGTTTCAGACTTCCTATGCATTAGGTAAATGTACCCATACCTCGAATAGTCATCTATGAAAGATACGAAGTATTCGTAACCACCCCATGTTTTAACATTAATCGGACCACAGAGGTCAGAATATATAAGCTCAAGGGGCTCCTTGGCTCTATATCCTTTTTCACTAAAAGGACGTTTGGTCATTTTGCCTTCAAGGCATGACTCACAAACCGATAAAGAGTTTTCTTCCAACTCGCTTAGAAGTCCACTCTTCACCAGTCTCTCAATCCTATTTAGATTTATGTGGCCTAACCTTAGATGCCAAAGATGGGCACTTTCTTTTGGAGAAACTTTTAATCTCTTAGTTCGCGTTTCAGCTGTTTTAAACAATTCGGTATTCAAAACACTTTTACCGAATTAGGGTTCAAAACATATAAATTACTCTCAAGCGAAGCAGAACAAATCAAATTTCCATTTCGAGAAATAAACGCTTTATTACTCTTGAATGAAACGAAAATATTTTGTTCTAATAGGCAGGAAATAGAAACTAGATTTCTCGTAAACCCAGGAACTATGTACATATTATCCAAAAATAAGTTCTTCCCACCAAAGAACAACTTCACCGTGCCTATTGCTGCAGCTGAGACAACTTCTCCGGATCCAACCCTGAGTGTTATCTAACCTTCTTGCAGCCGTTGCCAAGAACTTAATCCTTGAAAAGAAGAGCAAACGTGGTTAGTGGCGCCTGAATCTAATATCCAAACAGAGTTATTATTCTCCACTAAACAAGTTTCTGTGACAAGTAAATCACATTTACCTGTCATCTTCTTTTCATCAAGGAACTTGGGACAACTCTTTTTCAGGTGTCCGCCCCCGTTGCAGTAGAAACACTTTCTCGCAACTTCCTTGATTTCTTTGCCTTTTAGGGCGGCAGCGCGGTCAACACTGTCCTCTTTCAACATTTCCTTCTTCCCTTTAGGGCCTGAAGAGCCTACAAACTTTATCCCAGAGGTCAAACCCCTGTGACAAGGTCTTAAGGCAACACTTGCCTCAGTTTCCTGTCCCCTGGTTTGCACCAAGGCTTGGAAGGTTTGTAGATCGTTGAATAGGACTGTTGAACCAGGCACCTGAGGACCTTCCTCAGTGAACGCGAACTCTTGGTCGTCATTTACCAAAATTGTGATAATATTTTTTTCCACGAAATCTTATCGCCGACTAACTTAACGGAAGCTAAAGGAGCGGTAAAAGCATTTGACATTTTGTTGTTGAAAAAATAAAAAAAAACTTTGTATTAGTCTCGCAAAAACTTTTGAAAATCCAATCAGGTTTTAGCAAAATTTTATCCTATGATCCCTAGGTCATTCAAAATTTGCAATGATACCCCAAAGGTTTACAATGACCGCCACCATAGGGTAGACAAACCCACTCCTCCTCTAGTACGAGACTTTCTCGACCAAACCCTAATACCAGAATAACTCTTATTCTATGAGGCATCCAGTTACCATTTTCGGTCTGAATCCATTAACTCTTAATGAATCCTGTGAGTGTCACCCTCAATCTTTAAATTTTCAAGTATCCGTCCAAACAATAGCCGTCGTAAGGAGGACTAAGAAGGAAAACCAACAAGCAAATCGTATCCTTTTCGGGAATTCACGGTGTTCCGACTCCCATGATCAAGGCCCTCCGTAGGGATTGTCTGGTCCAGGCCAAACTAGCAGGCGGATCATAGGCGTCTCACGATTGGATTAACCTAAGTCTATAATCATATTATTAACTTAGGTCTATGTGAGTAAATTAATTAACTCTTAATTAACGTCACTCACTCGAATATAACCTAAGAATCTCCGGACCGAATTCACTCCCAGGTCGGTTCCCAGGTAGGGGTGTTTTGCAAAGCGTCAACTTAAATACCCCAACCTTAGACAGAACCTTCCTTAGACAGAGTTACTTATCAGTCACCATTCAAAGATCATATTTGATTTCCTAATTCTAATCTTATTAGAACTAGAAAACCGAAGTTTAATTATTCAAGTTCTAAACATTTTAAAACTAATAATTAACTTAGGTTACATGCATTTCTTTGTTATAGTGCTTGATCATTTATCACATGAATAATACTATACTATAACATACATTCATCACATGAATTAAATGCATGAGCATTCTTTTAATCTAAGAAATATAACACTTATATTAAATAAATTAAATCATGCAAATATTATATTATAACTCTTATAATATAATCCTATCATGCATACTATATATTATAACTCTTATAATATAAATAATACATGAAATGTTTAACCTAAGGTGGGATTTTAAATCCATATGACATACATTATGCACATAGAAAAATATTTCATACATCTCATGCATAAAATAAATAAATAGCATTATTGGACCGATTTTTGGCACCCTAGGGACATAAAATTAAATTAGTTAATATTAATATAACATTTATATTAATATTAATTAAAATAATTAATAAAATACATTTAATAAATACATTTTACAAAGAAAATAAAATTAATTAAATAAAACACGTTGAGTGTGTCTCGAATCGCCGCACTCGAAGTCTCCACGAAGGCCACTATCCACGCACATCTCGCGCAACCGTTGGAAACCACCCACTACGCAGTAGCGTTGCAACGCCGTGGCCAGGTTGCAACACTGCTGCGTTTGGCGTTGCACAATGCGTTCTCAACGCTTGAGTGTTGCAACGCCGCGCCTGGCGTCGCAACGCTGTGCCTGCAGCGCGCCTCCTTCAGCATGGATGGTGTTGCAACGCTGAAGAACAACGTCGCGACGTTGATGAATTTCCAGCAAACCACCTTTACTGTTTTTCACCGAAATCGCCCGTTTTTACTCCGTTTTCTTCACAACAACTCTTGCCACGAACGACACAGACTTACAGACTCGATTTACATTAAAAATTGCCCAAAACACTAGGCCTTTACATTGATCTCATCAACTTTAATGCAAGTCTAAACTAAGTGCCAAAAATCGAAAACATCCAAAATTGCAAACCATTAACATTAATCTTATGAAAATTAATGCTACCCACCTAATTTTAAGAATTCACAAAATACACAACGAAGAGCAACGATTGGCTCTGATACCAATTGAAGGGATTTGGAATTTCCGCAGCGGAAGACGTTGTGAAACGTCGTTGTTTCGTTGTATAATTCTATCTTAAAATTGAACTAAACTACTTTAATTCTAGGCTAAACATGTAAAAGAAGAGGAAAAACAGTAAGGATAAACGGTACTTACTTGTTGAATAACACTTCTTCAAAGATTTCCTCCTCCGGTCACGATCTCTCTCGAACGGACGATCTCCTCGAACACGAACCTCGATCCGAACAGCAAGACACCTCCACAGGTCTTCTCGATTGTTCTCGAGAGGTTGAGCGAGAGTAGATGAGACTCCTTTTGGTTTTGGGTGAGGAGAATTTTTTGAGAGAATTGAGAGAGAATGGAGGTCTCTTGGAACTTGAATTTCCAAAAATGAGAACCAACCTTACCAAAGGCTTCTCACCAAGCCTTTAAATAATGGTGAGATGTGGAGTTAATATCTCTACTAAATCATCATTTTACCACAACTATATGATATGCAAATCATATTTGCATATCACATAATATAAGGTATCTCATACCTTATGATACAAATTTCATTTGCATAATTGTGGATTTTTAAATTGAATCACATTCAATTTAATTTCTCTCAATTGATTTCTCCAATTAGCACTAATTAATCAAAGGCTATACTATAGTTTATTATGAATCTCAATCACATTAAACTATATATTATGTCATCTATATCTCATATAAATGACATAAATACCAGAATAATGAATTTGAACGCTTCAAATTCACACCAAACTGTAAACCCTCAATTTGTCCAATTTGAGCCAACCGAGGGACCTAATGGACCTACACGTGACGAGCTCCAATGATCAGAGACTAACCTGTCAAACTCTTTGACCCGGTTATTCAACATTCATTAGCTACGGTAACACTCCACTAAAGCCCGTAGCTGCACTCTCATCACTGTATGACAAGTTGTGTCCATCGATATAACCAATACCGGTGAGTCGACCCTTCACTTGTTGTTTGTAGACACTGCTAGGACAAATTACCGTTTTACCCCTCTGTCTACCTCTTACTCCTTAAGTCCCACTTCTCCTTTAATGAACAACTACGTTTCATGGTCCAACCATAAACAACAACCCTCTCAGGCCAATAAGAGAGTGGGGCCCCGTTGTTCAAGCCCTGGAGACAACACTTAAGGGAACAACTCCTCTAGTTTCCCTAAGTCGGGAATGAGTGAATTTCGTCTTGCGTAGTCAAGTTCCCAGCTCCCCACGTTGTCCTGTCCCTGAGAAGATAGGCATATTGGGCGAGCAACAGTGGCCACCCTCACCCGTACTAGTCAAAGGACAGACCCCCGTAAACAGGAGTCCGTAACACGCTCAGGATTAAGGTCGAGTCACTAACGGTCATCTACGATATTATTAGCCCTATACTGTTA
The DNA here is from genome assembly GCA_036507285.1 of Trichosanthes cucumerina. Classification (NCBI taxonomy): domain Eukaryota; kingdom Viridiplantae; phylum Streptophyta; class Magnoliopsida; order Cucurbitales; family Cucurbitaceae; genus Trichosanthes; species Trichosanthes cucumerina. The sequence goes on from CM071840.1 coordinate 44,235,289, forward strand.
ACGGTGTTACATCAGTAAGTCTAATAATTCACGGTCCGGTCTTGTGTAATCTCATTGCACAGTATGCCCCCACTTGCATGTCATCCACATGAACGAGTCAGATCACCTCGTTTGTATCTAATACAAAGCGGGCCACATCCACAGTGTATCCAGGATTAGGTCTCCAACCCTATCCGTATATTGTAGACCGTTCGGGTCATTAACTCGAACGTGATCCTCCCTGTGTGTCCACTACACACCGTTCAAGTTCTTAGTTCTCTCATAATACAATGACCCTGGAGCTTAGTTTATTGGATTAAGTTTATGAAATATGCGAGACACAAAGTTCAAATAAATAACTCTTATTTATATCACAAGGCTCAAATAAATAACTCGTATTTATTTACTACTTGGAATATTACAAACTACACGAGATGAGGACATACATCCCAACATGAGATTCATAATAAACTATAGGTTAGCCTAATTCATTAATTAGTGCTAATTTGGAGAAATTGAAATGAGAGAAATTAAATTGAATGTGATTCAGTTTAAATTCCACAATTATACAAATGAGATTTGTATAATAAGGTATGAGATATCTTATTATATGTAATGTGAAAATATGATTTACATATTATAACGTTGTGGTAAAATGGTGATTTGGTGGAGATTTCAACTCCACCACACACCATTATAAATAGATGCATTGAAAGGCATCTTGATACAAGACTTGTCATTTTTTGGATTTGGCGTCCAAGAGAAAGAAGTTCTCTCACAAAATTCTCTCTACTCTCTCGAAAATTCTCTCTACCCAAAAACCAAAAGGAGTCCCACAACTCTCCTTCAACCGATCGAGAACAATCGAGAAGATCTTTCGGAGGTGTCCTTGTTGCTCGGTTCGAGGATCGTGTGTAGAGATTGTTGGAACGAAAGAAGTTTGTGATCGGAGAAGGAAACATCGAAGAAGAGTTCTTCAACAAGTAAGTGTCTTTACTTTCTGTTTTCTTCTTCGAAATTCAACATGTTTAGCCTAGGATTTAAGTGTTAAATTCAATTTTAGGAAATCAGTTCCACAACGAAAACCACGGCGTTTCATGTCGTTTTTCGTTGCGGGATTTTCGTTCCCATCAATTGGTATCAGAACCAAGTTGGCTATTTCGTTGTGCATTCTTGATTTCTTAAAATTCAGTGGGTATTCATTAATTCATGAGATGAATTGTTGGTTTGCATGTTGGATGTTTCGACTTTGACACTTTAAAATTAGATTTACATTTTCGTTGATGAGATCAAATGTAAGGGCCCAGTGTTTTGGGAATTTTTTAATATGTAAATCAAGTCTATAAGTCCGTGTCGTTCGTGGCAAGAGTTGTCGTGAAGAAATCAGAGCGAAAAAGGGCAAAAAAGCGAAGAACAGCAAAGGAGTTTGCTGTCAGTCGATGGCGTTGAGACACTGTTCTTTGGTGTCTCAACGTCGTCCGTGCGGAACCAGGTGCGCTGCAGGCACAGCGTTGCAACGCCAGGCGTGATGTTGCAACGTTGTGGGAATTGCGCACGCTTCCAAGGCGTTAGGCAGCACAACGTTGCATTGCTAGCCATGACGTTGCAATGTTGTCGCATAGTGGGCAGTGCCAGCGAGCAATTCACGCGAAGTGGCAACATGAGGTATACTTGTGCGGTTAATTCTGCATTTTTATTATTTTTAATTTTTTTCTTTTTGTAAATTGAGTATATTAATTAATTTTATTAATTTATATTGATATAAGTGTTATATTGATATTAATTAATTAAATTAAAGTCCCTAGGATGCCAAAACTGGTCCAATATTGCTATTTAATTAAATTTTATGCATGTGATGTATGAAATTTTATATATTCCATGTGCAAAATGTATGTCATATAGATTAAAATCTCACCTTAGGTTAAACATTTTATGCATCATTTTAATATTATAAGAGTTATAATATATAGTATGCATGGTAGGATTATATTATAAGAGTTATAATATAATGTATGATTTTAATTAAATTAATATAAGTGTTATATTTCTTAGATTAAAAGTATTGGCATGCATTTATACATGTGATGTATGTATTTATATAGTTTATTATTCATGTGATGAATGATCAAGCACTATAATATAGCAATGCATGTAATCGAAGTTAATTATTAGTTTTAAATTGTTTAGAACATGAATAATTAGACTTAGGTTTTCTAGTTCTAATAAGATTAGAATTAGGAAATCAATATGACTTATGAATGGTGACTAATTAGTAGCTCTGTCTAAGGAAGGTTTTGTCTAAGGCAGAGTATTTAAGCTGACGCTTTGCGGAACACCCCTACCTGGGAACCGACCTGAGAGTGAATTTGGTCTGGAGATTCATAGGTTCTATTCTCGTGAGTGGCGTTTAATTAAAAGTTGATTAAATTACTCACATAGACAAAAGTTAATAAGGTTATTATAGACTTAGGCTAATCCAATATAAGTGTTATATTGGTAGACTTAGGTAAAGTATAGACGGTTTATCTAAGTCAATCCCGATTAACTTAAAGTGCTGAGTGGGAGGAAATATAGTGTATGAGATACATTTAATTTTCATCCACAAATCTCCGTTAAGTTCACACTATGAGATCCATACTCGACCTCGTGGCGAAATGGGAGCATCCCCCTTCGGATGGGGTTTGTATGGGTCAATATCAACGTGAATGGAGAGAGTACTTATAGTGAGTGGGAGCAGGATCTGTGAAAACGAGACCCATGACTCTTTTATCGATTCACACCGTGAGACGCCCATGATCCACCTGCTATTTTAGCCTGGACCAGACAATCCCTTCAGAGGGCCTTGATCATGGGAGTCGGAACACCGTGAATTCCTGAAAGGGATACAATTTTCTTGTTGGTTTTCTTTCGTAGTCCTCCCTTCGATGGCTATTGTTTGGACGGATACTTGAAAATTTAAAGATAGAGGGTGACACTCACAGGATTCATTAAGAGTTAATGGATTCAGGCCGAATAATGGTAACTGGATGCCTAATGGAATAAGAATTATTCTAGTATTAGAGTCTGGTCGAGAAAGTCTCGTCCCAGAGGAGAAGTGTTTCTGCCTACCCTTCGGTGGGGGTCATTCTAAACCTTTGGGGTATCATTGCAATTTTTAATGACCTAGGGATCATATGACAAAAATTTGCTAAAACCTGATTGGATTTTCAAAGTTTTTGCGAGACTAATACAAAATTTTTTCCTATTTCAGCAAAAATGTTGAGTTCAATTATCACCCTATTAGCTTCTGACAAATTAGTAGGCGACAATTTTCAAACGTGGAAAAACAATATCAACACAATTTTAGAAACTGACGACCTTAAGTTCGTGCTCACTTAAGAGTGTCCTCAGGTGCTCGACTCGACCACATCGCGAAGTGTTCGTGATGCGTACCATCGGTGGATCAGGGCCAATGAAAAGGCCAAGGTCTACATAATTGCCAACTTGTCTAAAGTATTAGCAACGAAGCATGAGGTGATGATCACTGCTAAGGAGATCATGGAATCACTGCAGGACATGTTTGGATAAGAGTCCTTTCAGGTCCGCAACAATTCCCTCAAAAACGTCTTCAATGCAAGGATGAAGGAGGTGGACGTCTGTCCGTGAACATGATCTGGACACGATGACCCACTTTAACTTGACAGAGATGAACGGGGCTTCGATCGACGAGTCGAGCCAGGTCAGCTTTATCATGAAGACTCTTCTGAAGAGTTTCCTGCAGTTTTGTGGCAATGATGTTATGAACAAAATTAGCTACACTATGACCTCCTTACTCAATGAACTGCAGAACTTCCAGTCTCTGATGCGAGTCAGGGGACTAGAAGCTGAGGCAAATGTTGCCTACAGGTCCTATCACAGGGGTTCGACCTCTCGGACTAAGTCTGTAGGTTCTTCAGGACCGAAAGGGAAGAAGAAGAAATTGAGAAAGGGTAAAGTTGACCGCGCTGCCGCACAGAAGGGCAAAATGGCCAAGGAAGTTGCAGAGAAAGGAAAGTGTTTCCACTGCAACGGGGATGGTCACTAGAAGAGAAACTGTCCCAAGTTCCTTGCCGACAGGAAGAAAGAAGGTAAATGTGATTTACTTGTAACTGAAACTTGTTTAGTGGAGAGTAATGACTCTGTCTAAATATTGGATTCAGGCGCCACTAACCATGTTTGTTCTTCTTTTAAGGGAATTAGTTCCTGGCAGCGACTGCGAGAGGGTGAGATAACGCTACGGGTTGGATCCGGAGAGGTTGTCTCTGCTGCAACGATCGACAAGTGAAGCTTTATTTTGGCCGGAATTACATTTTATTATATAATATGTATATAGTTCCAGGGTTTACTACAAACCTTGTTTCCATTTCCTGTCTTCTAGAACAGTGTATTTTCGTTTCATTTAGTGATAATAAAGCATTTAGTTTTTGAAATGGAAATTTATTGTGTTCTGCTTCACTTGAGAGTAATCTGTACGTTTTGAAACCTAATTCAGTCAAAAGTGTTTTGAATACTGAATTCTTTAAAATGGCTGAAACACGAACTAAAAAAAAAAAGTTTCTCCAAAAGAAAATGCTCATCTTTTGCATCTAAGGTTAGACCACATAAATCTCAATAGGATTGAGAGACTAGTAAAGAGTGGACTTCTTAGCGAGTTGGAAGAAAACTCTTTATCGGTTTGTGAGTCATGCCTTGAAGGCAAAATGACCAAACGTCCTTTTAGTGGAAAAGGATATAGAGCCAAAGAGCCTCTTGAGCTTATACATTATGACCTTCGTGGTCCGATGAGTGTTAAAGCACGAGGAAGTTACGAATACTTTGTATCTTTCATAGATGACTATTCAAGGTATGGGTATATTTACCTAATGCATAGGAAGTTTGAAACTCTTGAAAAGTTAAAGGAGTACAAGACTGAGATTGAGAACCTGTTAGATAAAATGATTAAAACACTTCGATCGGATCGAGGTGGACAGTATATGGACACTGAATTCCAGAACTATATGATAGAACATGGAATTATGCCTCAACTCTCAGCAACTTGTATGCCACAGCAGAATGGTGTATCGGAGAGGAGAAACAGAAACCTGTTGGACATGGTTCGGTCGATGATGAGCTATGCTCGTCTCCCTGATTCTTTTTAGGGTTCACTGCAATATACATTTTGAACAACGTTCCGTCGAATAGTGTTTCAGAAAAACCTTTCAAACTCTGGAATGGACGTAAAGGCAATTTACACCATTTCAGAATTTGGGGATGCCCGACCCATGTGTTGGTGTCAAACCCAAAAAAGTTGGAATCCCGTTCAAAGTTGTGCCTCTTTGTAGGTTACTCAAAAGAGACTAGGGGTGGTCTGTTATACGATCCTAAGGAAAATAGGGTGCTTGTGTCGACAAACGTCACTTTTCTTGAGGAAGACCACGTTAGGGATCACTTACCAAGGAGTAAGATTGTGCTAAACGAAATGGACAGTACATCAGCAAGAGTTGCTGATGGTGCTAGTACATCAACAATTGTTGTTGATCCTAGCTCGTCTAGTCAACTCCGTTCTCAAGAGTTCAGAATGCCTCGACATAGTGGGAGGGCTGTGAGACAGCCTGAACGTTACATGGGTTTAGCTGAAACCCAAGTCGTCACCCCTGATGATGGCTGCGAGGATCCATTGACCTACGATCAGACAATGGCAGACGTAAACAAAGACGAATGGATTGAAGCTATGGACCAGGAAATTGAGTCGATGTACTTCAATTTCGTCTGGGAGCTTGTGGACCAATCGGATGGGGTCAAACCTATTGGTTGTAAGTGGAGCTACAAGCGTACACGTGGCGTAGATGGGAAGGTGCAGACCTTCAAAGCCAGACTAGTGGCAAAGGGGTTTACCCAGGTTGAAGGGGTTAACTATGAGGAAACCTTTTCTCCTATTGTCATGGTAAAGCCGATCAGGATCCTTCTGACCATTGCCGCATATTATGAGTATGAGGTATGACAAATGGATGTCTAGTCAACCTTTTTGAATGACAATCTCGATGAAACCATCTACATGGACCAACCCAAAGGGTTCACTGCCCAAGGCCAAGAGCAAAAGGTTTGCCGACTTCAAAGGTCTATTTATGGACTGAAACAAGCCTCGAGGTCTTGGAATATAAGGTTTGATGAGGCGATCAAATCTTATGGGTTTGATCAGAATGTTGACGAACCATGTGTTTACAAGAAAATCGTCAACAACACTGTCGCATTTCTGATATTGTATGTGGATGATATCCTTCTCATTGGGAATGAGGTAGGATTTCTTACTGACATTAAGAAATGGTTGGTTTCGCAATTCCAAATGAAAGATTTGAGAGAAGCTCAGTATGTTCTAGGTATCCAAATAGTCAGGAACCAGAAGAACAAAACGCTAGCTATGTCTAAGGCATCTTACACTGACAAGATGTTGTCTAGATATAAGATGCAAAACGCCAAGAAGGGCTTGCTGCCTTTTAGGCATGGGGTTCACCTGTCTAAGGATCAATGTCCTAAGACGCCTAAAGAAGTTGAGGATATGAGACGAATCCCCTATACTTCAGCTGTAGGGAGCCTCATATATGCCATGTTGTGTACTAGGCCCGACATCTGTTATGCAGTTGAGATTGTTAGTAGGTATCAATCCAATCTAGGCTAACCTATAGTTTATTATGAATCTCATTCACATTAAAACTATATATTATGTCTATCATATCTCATATAAATGACATAAATACCCTTTTAATGAATTTGAACACTTTAAATCCACACCAAATAGTAAACCCTCAATTTATCTAGTTTGAGCCAACCGAGGGACCTAATGGATCTACAGATGACGAGCTCCAATGATCCGAGACTAACCTGACAAACTCTTTGACCCGACTATTCAACATTCATTAGCTACGGTAACACTCCACTAAAGCCCGTAGCTGCACTCCCATCACTGTAGGACAAGTTGTGTCCATTGATATAACCAATGCCCGTGAGTCGACCCTTCACAGGTTGTTCATAGACAATGTTGGGTCAAATTACCGTTTTACCGCTGTGTCTACCTCTTGCTTCTTAAGTCCCACTGTTCCTCTAATGAACAACAACGTTGCATGGTCCAACCATAAACAACATCCCTCTCGGGCTAGTGAGAGGACAGGTGCCCGTTGTCCAAGCCTTGGAGACAACACTTAAGGGAACAACCCCTCTAGTTTTCCTGATTCGGGAACGAGTGAATTCCATCTTGCGTAGTAAAGTTCCCAGCTCTCAACGTGGTCCTGTCCTTGAGAAGATAGGCATATTAGGTGAGTAACTGTGACCACCCTCACCCGTACTAGTCAAAGGACAGACCCCCGTAGACAGGAGTTCGTAACACGCTCAAGATTAAGGTTGAGTGACTATGAAGGGATCGAATTCCATAGCGGAAGCGATTGCGAATCGCATGTTCTTAAGTTTGTAACATGGATTTCAATCAAAATCAAATATAACTAAGATTAAGCATGCTATAAGATGTTGGACATCAAGTAATTACCTTTGAAGAACTCTTTCTTCAAGTGCTCCTTCTCCCACGACCACAATCTCATCAACTCGAACCCAAACGAATGAAGACACCACCACCGAATCTTCTCCGTTGTTCTCTAGGTGAGGGAGCAATGTGGGTTCCTTTAGGATAAGGTGTGGGGTTGTGAGAGAGGTTGTGTTTTTGTGGAACTTTTCCAACAACACAAATAGTTGATAATCTAGGGTTTTCCAAGATTTTTGCTTAGCCACAAAGTTGCATTTCATGCAACTATTTATAGGGAAATAGGATGGAAATTACCATCCTATCCCTCCTTTATTCTCTCATTAGTATATAGTTTATATATGAATCTATTCACATTAAAACCATATATTATACCAATTATATCACATATAACTGATATAACACCTCAAATATGAAATTGAACATTTCAATTTCATTCCTAATTTTATACCTTCAATATTACCATGTTGAGCCAACGGAGGGACCTAATAGACCTATAGTTCATGAGCTCCAATGATGTGAGATCAACTGATCAAACTCTTTGATCCAGTTAATCAATATTCATAAACTCTAAATCACTCCACTATAGACTTGTAGCTGCACTCTCCTCATTGTATATTATATTATGTCCATTGATATAATCATTACCCATGAGTCGACCCTTCACAGGTTGTTCGTAATCACGACTAGGTCAAATTACCATTTTACCCCTTTGATTACCTCTCTGTTCCTTAAGCACCACTGATCCTCTAATGAACAACAAGTCTAAGGTCCTACCATAGACTCATACCCTCTTTAGTCAGTTTAGAGGGCGAGGCCCCGTTGTTCAAGACCTGGACTCAGTTCTTAAGGGAACAACCTATCTAATTCCTTAGTGTAGGAATGAGTGAATTCCATCTTGCATAGTTAAGTCCCCAGCTACCTATGAGGCTCTGTCCCTGAGAAGAAAGGCTTATTGAGTCATCTACAAACCACTCTCACCCATACTAGTCTATGGACAAACCCTTATAAGTAGAAGTTCTTAACTTGCTCAGGATTCAGGTCGAGTCACTAATGACCATCTATAAATTACTAGTCTTATCCTGTTAACGGCGTTATACTGGTTAGACTAATAATTTGCAGTCAGGTCTTGTATGAACTCTTCATACAGGATGCCCCCACTTGCATGTCAATCCACATGAATGAGTTGGATTACCTCATTTGTACTAATTACAAAGTGGGTCGCATCCATGGTGTTACCAGAATAAGGTTTCCAACCTTATTCTTATACCATAGACCCTTTAGGCTATACTCTTGAACACAATCCAAATAGTGTCTACTACACTGATATTCAAGATATATTTATAACCTTGGAGCGTAGTTCATTGGATTTATAGAGTAAGAATATAATTTTTATCAAAGCAAATAACTCTTTATTTATTTGATAAAAAATACATAAGTTTAGGCACAAAACCCAACACACTATTGGTCATCTACGAAGTTATTAGCCCTATACTGTTAACGGTGTTACATCAGTAGGTCTAATAATTCACGGTCCGGTCTTGTACAATCTCATTGCACAGGATGCCCCCACTCGCATGTCAGCCACATGAACGAGTTGGATCACCTCGTTTGTATTTAATACAAAGCGGACCACATCCAAAGCGTATCCAGGATTAGGTCTCCAACCCTATCCGTATACTGTAGATTGTTCGAGTCATAATTTCGAAAGTGATCCTCCCTATGTGTCCACTACACACTGTTGAAGTTCTAGTTCTCACATAATTCAATGACCCTGGAGCTTAGTTTATTGGATTAAGTTTGTAAATATACGAGACACAAAGTGATGAAAAAATAACTCTTATTTATTTCAATAAGTAATGTTACAAACATATACGAGATTAGGACATACATCCCAAGAAACTCCCACTTGGACTAAGCTAGTGGAGTACAAGATATATTTCTCAAATGTACAGTAAAATACAATAAACTAGGGCATTGAATACCCTTTACAGTACTCCCACTTGCTCTAGTCAGGAAGCACTCGAAGACGTAGACTCTCTAGGTGACCCTCAAACACCTTAGCCGTGAGGGCCTTTGTAATCTGCGTGACTGTCACGTCTCCGCGGTGCACAATCTCCCGTATCAGGTGATACTTCCGCTCAATATGCTTGCCCCTCTTATGACTCCGAGGTTCTCTCGAGTTGGCTACTGCACCACTGTTGTCACAAAACAACGTGATTGGCCAGTTCATATTTGGAACAACTTCCAAATCCATCGTGAACTTCCTAAGCCAAACAACTTCCTTTGCAGCTTCACAAGCTGTAACATACTCGACTTCCATCGTGGAATCAGCGATACATCCCTGCTTGATGCTTCGCCACACTACAACTCCTCCATTCAGAATGAAGGTTGACCCTGAAGTGGATTTCCTTGAATCCTTATTGGTCTGAAAGTCAGAGTATGCGTATCTCGTAAGGATCAAATCCCCACTCCTATACACAAGGCTTAAGTTCCTCGTTCTCCTAAGATACTTGAGGATTGCCTTTACGGCTGTCCAGTGATCTAATCCTAGATTGCATTGATACCTACTGACAATCCCAACTTCATAACAGATGTCGGGCCTAGTACACAGCATGACATACATCAGGCTCCCTACAGCTGAAGCATAGGGGATTCGTCTCATATCCTCAACCTCTTGAGGTGTCTTAGAGCATTGATCCTTAGACAAGTGAACCCCATGCTTGAAAGGCAGCAAGCCCTTCTTGGAGTTCTGCATCTTATATCTAGACAACATCTTGTCAATATAAGACGCCGGAGACATGACTAGCGTTTTATTCTTTCGGTATCAGACTATCTGGATTCCTAAAACATACTGGGTCTCTCCCAAATCTTTCATTTAGAATTGCGAAGCCAACCATTTCTTAATGTCAGTAAGAAATCCTACCTCATTCCCAATGAGAAGGATATCATACACATACAATATTAGAAATGCGACAATACTGTTAATGATTTTCTTGTAGACACAAGACTCGTCAACATTCCGATCAAAGCCATAAGATTTGATCGCCTCATCAAACCTTATATTCCAAGACCTCGAGGCTTGTTTCAGTCCATAAATAGACCTATGAAGCCGGCAAACCTTTTGCTCTTGGTATTGGATAATTAACCTTTTGGGGTGGTCCATGTAGATTGTTTTATCAAGATTGCCATTTAGAAAGGCTGTCTTATCATTCATCTGCCATACCTCAAAGTCATAATATGTGACAATGGCCAGAAGGATCCTGATTGACTTTACCTTGGCAACAGGAGAAAAAGGTTTTCTCATAGTCAACCCCTTGAATCTCGGTTAACCCCTTTGCCACTAGTCGGGCTTTTAAGGTCTGCACCTTTCCATCTATGCCACGTTTACGCTTGTAGATCCACTTGCAACCAATAGGTTTGACCCCATCCGCTTGGTCCACAAGCTCCCAGACGGAATTGAAGTACATCGACTCCATTTCCTGGTTCATAGCTTTAATCTATTCGTCTTTGTCAACATTTGCCATTGCCTGATCACAGGTCAATGGATCCTCGCAGTCATCATCAGGGGTGACGACTTGGGTTTCAGCTAAACCCATGTAACGTTTAGGTTGTCTCACAACCCTCCCAATATGTCGAGTCATTCTCAACACTTGAGAACAGACTTGACTAGACGAGCTAGGATCAACAACATTTGTTGACGTACTAGTCCCATTAGCAACTCTTGCTGATGTACTGCCCATTTCATTTAACACAATCTTACTCTTTGGTAAGTGATCCCTGATGTGGTCTTCCGCAAGGAAAGTGGCGTTTGTCGACACAAGCACCCTATTTTCCTTAGGATTGTAAAACAGACCATCCCTAGTCTCTTTTGGGTAACCTACAAAGAGGCACAACTTTGATTGGGGTTCCAACTTCTTCCGGTTTGACACAAACACATGGGTCGGGCATCCCCAAATTCTGAAATGGTGTAAACTGCCTTTACGTCCATTCAAGAGTTCCAAAGGTGTTTCACAAACACTCTTCGACGGAACGTTGTTTAAAATATAAACCGCAGTTTCCACTACGTAACCCCAAAAAGAATCAGGGAGACGAGCATAGCTCATCATCGATCGATCCATGTCGAACAAGGTTCTGTTTCTCCTCTCCGACACACCATTCTACTGTGGCATACCAGGTGCTGAGAGTTGGAACGTAATTCCATGTTCTATCATATAGTCCTGGAATTCAGTATCCATATACTCTCCACCTCGATTCGATCGAAGTGTTTTAATTGTTTTACCTAATAGATTCTCAACCTCAGTCTTGTATTCCTTGAACTTTTCAAGAGTTTCAGACTTTCTATGCATTAGGTAAATATATCCATACCTCGAATAGTCATCTATGAAAGATACAAAGTATTCGTAACCTCATCGTGCTTTAACACTCATCGGACCACAGAGATCAGAATGTATAAGCTCCAGAGGCTCTTTGGCTCTATATCCTTTTCCACTAAAAGGACGTTTGGTCATTTTTCTTTCAAGGCATGACTCACATACCGGTAAAGAGTTTTCTTCCAACTCTCTTAGAAGTGCACTCTTCACTAGTCTCTCAATCCTATTGAGATTAATGTGGCCTAACCTTAGATGCCAAAGATGGACATTTTCTTTAGGAGAAACTTTTACTCTTTTAGTTCGTGTTTCAGCCGTTTTAAACAATTTAGTATTCAAAACAATATTGACCGAATTAGGTTTTAAAACGTACAAGTTTTTCTCAAGTGAAGCTGAACACAACAAATTTATATTTCTAGAAATAAACGCTTTATTGCCAGAAAATTCAACGGAAATACATTGTTCAAGAAGGCAGGAAATGGAAACACGGTTTCTAGTAAACCCTGACACTATATACATATAATCCAATAAAATGTACTTCCCGCCAAAATAAAGCTTCACTGTGTCGATCGCTGCAGCAGAGACAACCTCGCTGGATCCAACCCGTAGTGTTATCTCACCCTCTCGCAGCTGCTGCCAGGAACTAATTCCCTGAAAAGAAGAACAAACATGGTTAGTGGCGCCTGAGTCCAGTATCCAGACAGAGTCATTACTCTCCACTAAACAACCTTCAGTTACAAGTAAATCACATTTACCTTCTTTCTTCTTGTTGGCAAGGAACTTGAGGCAGTTTCTCTTCCGTGGAAACACTTTCATTTCTCTGCAACTTCCTTGACCTTTTTGCCCTTCTGGGCGGCAGCACGGTTAACTTTGCCCTTCTTCAACTTCTTCTTATTCCCTTTCGCCCTGAAAAGCCCTCTGATTTTGTCCTGCAGGTCGAACCCCGTGAAAGGACCTGAAGACAACGTTTGCCTCAGCTCCAGTGTCCTGATCCTCATCAAGGACTGGAAGTTTTGTAGTTCGTTGAGAAGGGTGGTCAGAGTGTAGCTTATTTTGTTCATAACAACATTGCTACGAAACTGAAGGAAACTCTTCGGAAGATTCTCTAAGATAAAGCTGACCTGGCTCGACTTGTTGATCGAAGCCCTGTTCATCTCTGCCAGATTAAAGTGGGTCATCATGTCCAGAACGTGTTCACGGACATACATCGCCTCTTTCATTCTAGCATTGAAGACGTGTTTGAGGGAATCGTGTCAGACTTGAAGGGACTGTTGTCCAAACATTTCCTGAAGAGATTCCATGATCTCCTTAGCGGTGATCATCACCTCATGCTTCTTTGCCAAGACTTCAGACAAGCTGGCAATAATGTAGACCTTGACCTTTTCATTGGCCCTGATCCATCGATCGTACGCATCAGAACACTTCGCGATGCGGTCGAGCCTGACACCTGAGGACACTCCTCAGTGAGCACGAACTTTAGGTCGTCAGTTACCAGTATCGTGTTGATATTATTCTTCCACGTTTGGTAATTATCTCCTACGAGTTTATCTGAAGCTAAGAGTGCAACTATTGAACTAGACATTTTTGCTGAAAATAAGAAAAACTTTGTATTAGTCTCGCAAAAACTTTGAAAATCCAATCATGTTATAGCAAGTTTTATTCTATGATCCCTAGGTCATTAAAAATTACAATGATACCCCAAAGGTTTAGAATGACCGCCACAGAAGGGTGAACAGAAACACTTCTCCTCTTGGACGAGACTTTCTCGACCAGACGCTAATACCAGAATAACTCTTATTCCACTAGGCATTTAGTTACCATTATTCGGTCAGAATTCATTAACTCTTAACAAATTCCGTGAATGTCACCCTCTATCTTTAAATTTCCAAGTATCCGTCCAAACAATAGCCACCAAAGGGTGAACTACGAAGGAAAACCAACAAAGAAACTGTATCCCTTTCGGGAATTCACGATGTTCCGACTCCCATGATCAAGGCCCTCCGAAGGGATTGGTTGGTCCAGGCCAAACTAGCAGGCGGATCATAGACGTCTCACGGTGTGAATTGAAAGAAGAGATTTTGGGTCCTGTTTTCAAGGGTCCCGCTCCCACTCACTATGAGTACTCTCTCCATTCACGTTGATATTGACCCATACAAATACCATCCGAAGGGGAACGCTCCCATTTGCGCCACGAGGCCGAGTATGGGTCTCACGGTGTGAACTTAACGAAGATTTGTGGTTGGAAAATTAAATGTATCTTATACACTTTATTTCCTCCCACACAACATTTTAAGTTAATCGGGATTGACCAAGATAAATCGGCTAATATTTACCTAAGTCTACCAATATAACTCTTATATTAGATTAGCCTAAGTCTATAATCACATTATTAACTTAGGTCTATGTGAGTAATTTAATTAACTTTTAATTAAACGTCACTCACGAGAATATATACCTATGAATCTCTGGACTAAATTCACTCCCAGGTTGGTTCCCAGGTAGGGGTGTTCCGCAAAGCGTCAGCTTAAATACCCAAGCCTTAGACAAAACCTTCCTTAGATAGAGTTACTAATTAGTCACCATTCATAAGTCATATTTGATTTCCTAATTCTAATCTTATTAGAACTAGAAAACCTAAGTTTAATTATACAAGTTCTAAACTTAGGTTACATGCATTTCTATGTTATAGTGCTTGATCATTCATCACGTGAATAATAAACTATATAATATACATTCATCACATGAATAAATGCATGTCCATGCTTTTAATCTAAAAAATATAACACTTATATTAATTAAATTAAAACATGCATTATATTATAACACTTATAATATAATCTTATCATGCATACTATATATTATAAATCTTATAATATATATATGAGGCATGAAATGTTTAACCCAAGGTGGGATTTTAATCTATATGACATACATTATGCGCATAGAATAATAAATTTGATACATCACATGCATAAAATAAATTAAATAACAATTTTGGACCGATTTTGGCACCCTAGGGACATTAATTAAATTAATTAACTTTAATATAATATTTATATTAATATTAATTAATAAAATAATTATATTTTACAAAAAAAATATAATTAAAATAAGCATAAAACTGCCCATGATTGAATAACCACCCCTTGAAGCCACTACCGTGCGCTCTTCTCTTCATTGAATCAGGCATTACGCGCTGGCGGCGTTGCCGCGCCGTAATTAACGTTCCAACATTTGCGGCGCTCAACATTGCACCTCGCGCGCCCAACGCCTCATCGTTGCAACACTACACCCAACGTTGCAACGCTGCTCTGTAGTACAACCTGGATCCGCATGGACAACGTTGAGACGCCGAAGAATAGTGTCTCAACGCCATCGACAGAACAACAAACTCTTTTGCTGTTCTTCGTCTTTTTTTGCCCGATTTCGCTCTGATTTCTTCACATCAACTCTTGCCACGAACGAGACGGACTTACAGACTCGATTTACTTTCCAAAATGCCCAAAAACACTAGGCATTTACAGTGATCTAATCAACAGAAAAGTAAATCTAATTAAGAGCCAAAAAACCGAAACATCCAATATGCAAAACCACAATTCATCTCATGAAATTAAGGCAATCCCACCTAATTTTACGAAAAACAAATTGCACAATGAGAAGGCAACGATTGGCTCTAATACCAATTGAAGGGAATGAAACTCCCGCAGTAGAAACGACCTTGAATCGTCGTGGTGTTCGTTGTGAAATTGATTTCTTAAAATTGAATCTATCACATAAATTCTAGGCTAAACATGCTTAAAAGGAAGGAAAAACAGTGAGTAACAGTTCCTTACTTGTTGAATAACACTTCTTTGCAAATTCCTTCTCCAATCACGAATACTTCGTGCCTTCGATCTCTACAAACGAACTCTCAAACCAAGAACAGTGACACCTCCTAAAGATCTTCTTGGTTGTTCTCGATCAGTTGAGGGAGAGTGGTGGAACTCCCTTTGGTTTGGGGTAGAGAGTGTTGGGATTTATGCCCTAAACTTATGTAATTTTGATCAAATAAATAAAGAGTTATTTGTTTTGATAAAATTATATTCTTGTTTTATAAATCTAATAAACTAAGCTCCAAGGTTATAATATATCTTGAACATCAGTGTAGTGGACACTATTTGGATTGTGTTCAAGAATATAACCTAAATGGTCTAGGGTATAAGATTGTTGGAAACCTCATTCTGGTAACACCATGGATGCGACTCACTTTGTAATTAGTACAAATGAGGTAATCCAACTCATTCATGTGGTTAACATGCGAGTGGGGGCATCCTGTGTGAAGAGTTCATACAAGACCGGAATGCAAATTATTAGTCTAACCAGTGTAACACCGTTAACAGGATAAGACTGATAATTTATAGATGGTCATTAGTGACTTGACCTGAATCCTGAGTAAGTTAAGAACTCTTACTTATAGGGGTTTGTCCTTAGACTAGTATGGGTGAGAGTGGCCTGTAGCCGACTCAATAAGCCTACCTTCTCAGGGACAGAACCTTGTAGGTAGCTGGGGACTTAACTATGCAATATAAAATTCATTCATTCCTACACTAAGGAATTAGATAGGTTGTTCTCTTAAGAACTGACTCCAGGTCTTGAACAACGGGGCCCCACCCTCTAACTGACTTAAGAGGCTATGAGTCTATGGTAGGACCTTAGACTTGTTGTTCATTAGAGGATCAATGGTGCTTAAGGAACAAAGAAGTAATCACAGGGGTAAAACGGTAATTTGACCCAGCTGTGATTACGAACAACCTGTGAAGGGTCGACTCATGGGTAATGATTATATCAATGGGCACAATATAATCTACAGTGAGGAGAGTGCAGCTACAAGTCTATAGTGGAGTGACTTGTAGTTAATGAATATTGATTAACTCGATCAAAGAGTTTGATCAGTAAATCTCACATCATTAGAGCTCATGAACTGTAGGTCCATTAGGTCCCTCCGTTGGCTCAACAAGGTTATATTGAGGGTATAAAGTTAGGAATGAAATTGAAGTGTTCAATTTCATATATGAGGTGTTATATCAGTTATATATGATATAATTGACATAATATATGTTTTAATGTGAATTGGATTCACATATAAACTATATACTAATGAGAGAATGAAGGAAGGATAGGATGGTAATTTCTATCCTATTTCCTTATAAAAGGTTGCATGAGATGCAATTTGAAGGTGAAGCAAAATCTTGGAAAACCCTAGATTATCAAGTGTTTTGTCTTGTTGGAAACGTTCCATAAACAAAATACACAACCTCTCTCACATACATCTCACCTCACCTGAAGGGAACCCACCTTCCTCCCTCACCTAGAAAACAACAGAGAAGATCCGGTGGTAGTGTCCGTGATCGTTTGGGTTCGTGTTGTTGAGATCGTGATCGTGGGAGAAGGAGCACTTGAAGAAAGAGTTCTTCAAAGGTATAATTCTTGTTGTCCATCTTATAAATGCATGCTTAATCTAGTTAGATTAGTTCTTGATTGTAATCCATGTAACTAAATTAAGAACACGCGATGTACAATCGCTTCCCCTGCGGGATTCGATCCCTTCAATTGGTATCAGAGCCCATTTGTGTTCTTAATTTTCGTTCTAGATTTATCAAGAACAAGGTACGATTTTTCATATGATGAGAAAACGGTTTGCAAATTAGATGTTTTCAATTTTGGCACTTATATTTACATAATTTCGTTGAATCGTTCAATGTAAGGGCCTATTTTTTTTGGGCACTTTATTATGTAAATTGAGTCTGTATGTCCGTGTCGATCGAGGCAAGGTGGTTGCTGAGAAGATCGGAGCAAAAACGAGAAACAAATTGAAATGGAATTGTTGTTCTGTGAATGGCGTTGCAACGTTATTCTTTACCGTTGCAATGCCATTGTGGCAGGCGCGCGACTGAGAAAACGACAGCGTTGCAACGCTGGTGTTGAGGCGCGCTTCAACGGACAGAAGAGTACAACGTGCAACGTTGCAACGCTGCCATCAGCATTGCAACGCCACAAGCGTTTTACCTGAAGTAGCAATGGGCAGAAAATGAATTTATATATAATAAATATAAAAACATTTTATATTTATTTCTATTTAATTTATTTAATTTTAATTAATATAATTAGATTATATTAATGAAAATTAGTTTTAGGGTGCCAAAATTGGTCTAATATTGCTATTTAAATTATGCAATTGTTGTGTAATTATTGTCATGCATAATTTATGCTTTTAATTTAGAAATCCGACCTTAGGTTAAGTATTTCCATGCATCATTTATAATATAAAGAGTTATATTATATAGTTTGCATGATTAATTAATATAAGGTGTTATATTAATTTTTGGACAGCATTGACATGCATTATAATTCATGAGATGATTATGCTATGTATGTTTTATTATTTATGAGATGAATGATCAAGCACTATAACATAGTATGCATGTCACCTAAGGCTAATTATTAGTTTTAAAATGTTTAGAACTTGGAAATAATAGACCTTAGGTTATCTAGTTCTAATTAGATTAGAATTAGGAACCAAGTAATTTATACACAATGATTAAAAGAGGAACTCTATCTAAGGAAGGTTTGTCTCTAAGTACAGGGTATTTAAGGTGTGGAAGCGGAACACCCCTACACAGGAATTGACCTGAGAGTGAAATTTAATCAGAGAGTTTATAAATTATAGTAGCGTCAACAGGTTTATTAAGGGGTTAATAAACTAAAAATTCATAAGCTTAATATAAAGAGTTATATCAGCAAACTTAGGATAAAATCAATATAAGAGTTATATTGATTATCAATATAAGAGTTATATTTATAAGTTTAGGTAAAACCATTAGCCGGGTTTAACCTAAGTAAGATTCCTATAGATTTAAAGTATCCAGTGGGAGGAAAAGTGTATATGATACATATTTTCCACCTACGTATCTCCGGGAAGTTCACACCGTGAGACTCATACTTGGCCTCGTGGCGCAAACTGGAGCGTCTCCCTTCGGATGGTGTTTGTATGAGCCAATATCAAGGTGAATGGAGAGGATACTTATAGTGAGTGGGAGCAGGTTTAGTAAAAACAAAACCTATGGTCTCTTCTGTTGGTTTACACCGTAAGATCACTATGGTCAGCCAACTAGTTTGGCATGGACCAGACAATCCCTTCAGAGGGCTTGATCATAGGGGATCGAACACAGTAGACACCCGAAAGGGATAAAGATTTCCTTAGTCTATTTTTCAATCTAGTTCTCCCTTCTCAGGATTTTATTGGATGGGGACTCTGGGATCTAAAGACAGAGGGTTACACTCACAAGGTACATAAGTAGTGTATGTATCCTGGCCGAATAATGGTAACTAAAGCCTATAGAAATAAGAGTTATTCTGGCATTTGGTTTTGGTCAACAGTGTCTTGATCCAGAGGAGGAGTGTTTTTTATTACCCTTCAGTGTCATACATTCTAAACCTTTGGAGTATCATTGCAAATTATAAATGACCTAGGAATCATTTGATAATTGGCTAAAACATGATTGGATTAGACAATTATAGCAAGAAACTCATACAAGTTATGTTTGTAAATTTTCAGCAAAATGTCTAGCTCAATTATTTCCTTACTGGGTGTGGAAAAATTAACCGAGAGAACATAATGACTTGGAGGAATAAACTCAATATAGTCTTGGTTGCACATGATCTTAAGTTCGTTCTCAATGAGGAGTGTCCTTAATTCCCTGCTCAAAACACACTTCAATCTGTTGAGGATGCGTATGACCGCTGGATCAATGCCAATGAAAAGGCAAAAGCCTATATACTGGCTAGCATACCTGATGTTTTAGCCAGGAGGGTGGAGGGCAAGGTCTCAGCTCGTGAGATCGTGGATTTTGTGCTAAATTTGTCTAGACAACCGTCCAAACAAATTCGGCATGAAGCCCTAAAGTACGTTTACAACGCGCACATGGAGGAGGGAACGTCAGTAAGAGAACATGTTCTCAATCTGATGGCTCACTTCGACATCGCGGAATTAAACGGGGGCGGTCATAGATGAGAAAAGTCAGATTTTGTTCATCCTACAATCTCTTCTAAAGAGTTTTCTGCAATTCCGCAGCAATGCAGCAATGAACAACATAGAGTATTATCTGACTTCTCTGCTAAATGAGCTGCAGAATTATCAGTTTCTTATGGATGATAAAAGACAACAAAATGGAGAGGCAAATCTATTTGCCCATTCCAAAAGTTCTCAGAAGGGTTCACCCTCTGAAACTAAGAAATGCAGTCATACTTTTGAACTTAAGAAGATACAGAAGAAAAGGAAAAGAAGCAAATCAAGAGCAACCGTCTAGCAAGAAAAGTTGTTATTTGATAACATGTATGTAGATTCAGGGTTTATTAGAAACCTTATTTCTATTTCTTGCCTTAGCGAACATTGTACTTAAATTTCTTTTCAATTGAATAAAGTGTTTATTTCTTTGGAAAAGTATTGAACAATGTGTTGCTCTTCTTGAGAATTATTTGTAAAGTTTTAATTCAGTTAAATTAGTTTTAAACACTAAATTATAGCAAATACACAAACTATTTTCTCCTAAAGAAAATGTTCATCTTTTGGCATCTTAGATTGGGTCACATTAACCTCAATAGGATTGAGAGATTGGTAAAGAATGGACTTCTAAATGAGTTAGAAGAAAATGCTTTACCTGTATGTGAATCCTGCCTAGAAGGCAAAATGACTAAAAGACCTTTTAGTGGAAAAGGTTATAGAGCCAAAGAACTTCTTGGGCTTATACATTCAGACCTTTGTGGTTCGATGAGTCTTAAAGCCAGAGGTGGTTATGAATATTTCATCTCTTTTATAGATGATTATTCTAGATTTGGGCATATTTACCTAATACAACATAAGTCTGAAGCACTTGAAAAGTTCAAGGAATTCAAGACTAAAGTTGAAAACCAATTAGGTAAAACGATTAAAACACTTCGATCAGATTGAGGTGGAGAGTTCATGGATTTAAAATTCCAGAACTATATGATAAAACATGGAATTACATCCCAACTCACGGCTCCCGGTTCACCACATCAAAACGGTGTATCTAAAAGGAGAAATAGAACCCTGTTGGACATGGTTCGATCTATGATGAGTTACGCTCATCTCCCTAATTCCTTTTGGGGTTACGCAGTAGAGACTACGGTATACATTTTGAACAATGTGTCATCAAAAAGTGTTTCTGAAATACCTTTTGAACTCTAGAAAAGACGTAAAGGTAGTGTATGTCATTTCAGAATATGGGGTTGTCCAGCACATATGCTTGTGACAAATCCAAAGAAGTTGGATTCACGTTCAAAATTGTGCCTATTCATAAGATACCCAAAAGAAACAAAAGATGGTTTATTCTATGATCCTAAGGAAGATAAGGTTTTTGGGTCGACAAATGTCATTCTCTTAGAGGAGGACAACATAAGGGACCACAAGCCAAGAAGTAGAATTGTGTTGAGTGAGTTAGACGGAACAATAGCAAAGGTTGCTAATAAAACTAGTACGTCAACAAGAGTTGTTGATACTAGCTTATCTAGTTAAGAGAGTCCATCTCAAGAGTTAAGTATACCTCGACGTAGTGGGAGGGTTATAACACAACCTAACCATTACATGGATTTATCTGAAACCCAAGTTGTCATACCAGATGACGACTGTGAGGATCCATCGACTTATAATCAAGCGATGGTTGACAAAGACAAAGACTAATGGGTCATAGCCATGGACCAAGAAATGGAGTCTATGTACTTCAATTCTGTTTGGTATCTTGTAGATAAACCTGATGGGGTAAAACCTATAGGTTGTAAGTGGATCTACAAGAGAAAACGTGGTGTAGATGGAAAGGTACAAACCTTTATAGCTAGACTAGTAGCAAAGGGTTATACCCAGGTTGAAGGGGTTGACTATGAGGAAGGGCTTGACTATGAGGAAACCTTTTCACCTGTTGCTATGGTAAAGTCTATCCGTATCCTACTTTCTATTGCCGCATATTATGACTATGAGGTATGGTAAATGGATGTCAAGACAGCCTTTTTGAATGGCAACCTTGACGAGAACATCTACATGGACCAACCCAAAGGGTTCATTAAACAAGGACAAGAGAAAAAGGTTTGCAGGCTTAAAAGGTCCATCTATGGACTAAAACAAGCATCTAGGTCCTGGAATATAAGATTTGATGGGGCAATCAAATCTTTTGGTTTTGACCAGAATGATGATGAACCTTGTGTCTACAAGAAAATCATCAATAGTTCTGTCGCATTCCTAGTTCTATATGTGGATGATATCCTACTCATTGGGAATGATGTAGGATATCTTACTGACATTAAGAATTGGCTAGCTACGTAATTCCAAATGAAAGATTTGGGTGAAACGCAGTTTGTTCTTGGGATCCAGATTGTCCAGAACCGCAAGAATATAACACTAGCCTTGTCTCAAACATCTTACATAGACAAAGTGTTGTCGAGGTTTAAGATGCAAGACTTCAAAAAGGGTTTATTGCCTTTTAGACATGGAGTCCATTTGTCTAAGGAACAGTGTCCTAAGACACCTTAAGGAGTTGAGGATATGATACAGATTCCTTACGCGCATCAGCAGTTGGGAGCCTGATGTACGTCATGTTGTGTACTAGGCCAACCATCTGTTTTGCAGTTGGAATGGTCAGTAGGTATCAATCCAATCCAGGACTTGAACACTGGACAACAGTTAAAACAATCCTTAAGTATCTACGGAGAACAAGGAACTACATGCTTGTGTATGGGGCTAAGGATTTGATCCTTACAGGTTACACGGATTCTGACTTTCAGACTGATAAAGATTCTCGGAAATCTACATCAGAGTCCGTATTTACTGTTAACGGAGGAGCTGCAGTATGTTGAAGCGTCAAGCAGGGATGCATCGCTGATTCCATGGAGGCCGAATATGTAGCAGCTTGTGAAGCATCAAAAGAGGCCGTTCGGTTAAGAAAATTCATGCTAAATTTGGAAGTTGTTCCAAATATGAGTATGCCCATCACGTTGTATTGTGATAACAGTGGTGCCGTAAAAAATTCAAGGGAACCCCAAAGTCACAAGAGGGGAAAGCATATTGAGAGGAAATATCATCTCATTCGAGAGATCGTGCATCGAGGAGACGTGATCGTCATGAAGATAGCCTCGGAGTACAACGTTGTTGATCCTTTTACAAAAGCTCTCACGGCTAAAGTGTTTGAGAGTCACCTAGAAAGTCTAGGTTTACAAGTCTTCCACAACTAGGGCAAGTGGGAGTATATTGTACAAAGGGTTTAAATGCCCTAGTTTATTGTATTTACATTACTGTAATGTTTCAATACTCCACAAGCTTTAGGTCAAGTGGGTGATTGTTGGGATTTGTGCCCTAAACTAATTTTGATCAAATAAATAAAGAGTTATTTGTTTTGATAAAATTATATTCTTGTTTTATAAATCCAATAAACTAAGCTCCAAGGTTATAATATTTCTTGAACATCAGTGTAGTGGACACTATTTGGATTGTGTTCAAGAATATAACATAAATGGTCTATGGTATAAGAATAAGGTTGGAAACCTCATTCTGGTAACACAATGGATGCGGTCCACTTTGTAATTAGTACAAAGGAGGTAATCAAACTCATTCATGTGGTTGACATGCGAGTGGGGACATCCTGTATGAAGAGTTCATACAAGACCGAACTACAAATTATTAGTCTAACCAGTATAACACCGTTAACAGGATAAGACTAATAATTTATAGATGGTCATTAGTGACTCGACATGAATCCTGAGTAAGTTAAGAACTCTTACTTATAGGGGTTTGTCCTTAGACTAGTATGGGTGAGAGTGGCCCGACTCAATAAGCCTACCTTCTCAGGGAGAGAACCTCGTAGGTTGTTGGGGACTTAATTATGTAAGATGAAATTCACTCATTCCTACACTGAGGAATTAGATAGGTTGTTCCCCTAAGAACTGACTCCAGGTCTTGGATAACGGGGCCCCGCCGTCTAACTGACTTAAGAGGGTATGAGTCTATGGTAGGACCTTAGACTTGTTGTTCATTAGAGGATCAGTGGTGCTTAAGGAACAAAGAAGTGATCACAGGGGTAAAACGGTAATTTGGCCCAGTTGTGATCACGAACAACCTGTGAAGGGTCGCCTGATGGGTAGTGATTATATCAATGGACACAATATAATCTACAGTGAGGAGAGTGCAACTACAAGTCTATAGTGGAGTGACTTGTAGTTAATGAATATTGATTAACTCGATCAAAGAGTTTGATCAGTTAATCTCACATCATTGGAGCTCATGAACTGTAGGTTTATTAGGTCCCTCCGTTGGCTTAACATGGTTATATTGAGGGTATAAAGTTAGAAATGAAATTGAAGTGTTCAATTTCATATATGAGGTGTTATATCAGTAATATATGATATAATTGACATAATATATGGTTTTAATGTGAATTGGATTCACATATAAACTATATACTAATAAGAGAATGAAGGAAGGATAGAATGGTAATTTTCATCCTATTTCCTTATAAAAGGTTGCATGAGATGCAATTTGAAGGTGAAGAAAAATCTTGGAAAACCCTAGATTATCAAGTGTTTTGTCTTGTTGGAAAGGTTCCACAAACAAAATACACAACCTCTCTCACATACATCTCACCTCACCTAAAGGGAACACACCTTCCTCCCTCACCCAGAAAACAACGGAGAAGATCCGGTGGTAGTGTCCATGATCGTTCAGGTTCGTATTGCTGAGATCGTGATCGTGGGAGAAGGAGCACTTGAAGAAAGAGTTCTTCAAAGGTATAATTCTTGTTGTCCATCTTATAAATGCATGCTTAATCTAGTTAGATTAGTTCTTGATTGTAATCCATGTAACTAAATTAAGAACACGCGATGTTCAATCACTTCCGCTGCGGGATTCGATCCCTTCAGAGAGGAATTGAGAGAGAGAGTTGAGAGAAGAGAGAATAGTTCTTTTGATGAAATTCTAAAAAATGAACTTGTGATCTACAAAACCTTCTTGCAAAGGTCCTTAAATAATGGTGAGTAGTGGAGTTGAAATCTCCACCTATTTACCATTTTACCACAACCTTATGTTATGCAAATCATATTTGCATAACACATATAATAAGATATCTCATACCTTATAATACAAATCACATTTGTATAATTGTGGATTTTTAAATTGAATCACATTCAATTTAATTTCTCTCAATCCAATTTCTCTAAATTAACACTAATTAATCAATTAGGCTAACCTATAGTTTAATATGAATCTCATTCACATTAAAATTATATATTATGTCTATCATATCTCATATAAATGACATAAATATCTTTTTAATGAATTTGAACACTTTAAATCCAACCAAACTGTAAACCCTCAATTTATCCAATTTGAGCCAATCGAGGGACCTAATGGACCTATAGATGACAAGCTCCAATGATTCGGGACTAAACTTTCAAACTCTTTGACCCGACTATTCAACATTCATTAGCTACGGTAACACTCCACTAAAGCCCGTAGCTGCACTCCCATCACTGTAGAAAAAATTGTGTTCATTGATATAACCAATGTCTGTGATTTGGGAACGAGTGAATTCCATCTTGCGTAATCAAGTTCCCAGCTCTCCACATGGTCCTATTCCTAAGAAGATAGACATATTGGGTGAGTAACTGTGATCACCCTCACCCGTACTAGTCAAAGGACAGACCCCGCAGGCAGGAGTCTGTAACATGCTCAGGATTAAGGTCGAGTCACTATTGGTCATCTACAAAGTTATTAGCCTTATATTGTTAACTGTGTTACATTAGTAGGTCTAATAATTCACGGTCTGGTCTTGTACAATCTCATTGCACAAGATGCCCCCACTTGCATGTCAACCACATGAACGAGTTGGATCACATCGTTTGTATCTAATACAAAGCGGGTCGCATCCACAGTGTATCCAGGATTAGGCCTCCAACCCTATCCGTATACTGTAGATCGTTCAGGTCATAAACTCGAACGTGATCCTCCCAGTGTGTCCACTACACACCATTCAAGTTCTAGTTCTCTTATAATTCAATGACCCTGGAGTTTAGTTTATTGGATTAAGTTTGTAAATATGCGAGACACAAAGTGATGAAAAAATAACTCTTATTTATTTCAATAAGTAATGTTACAAACATATACGAGATTAGGACATACATCCCAACATTAGTACTTAGTAATGAAGGGATATGTAATTTCCGCAGCGGAAGATGTTGTGAAACGTCGTTGTTTCGTTGTGTAATTGGAATCTTAAAATCGAACCTTTCTCATAGATTCCTAGGCTAAGCATGCAAAATTGAGAAGGAAAAACAGTAAGGTATTCGTTACTTACTTGTTGAAGAACACTTCTTCAATGCTTTCCTCCTCCGGTCACGATCTCGCTCGAACCCATGAACTATATGATCTCGATTCTCGAACCGAACGACAAGACACCTCCAAAGGCTCTTCTCGGTTGTTCTCGGGAGGTTGAGGGAGAGTAGGTGGGACTCCCTTTGGTTTTTGGGTGAGGAGAGATTGAGAGAGAATGGAGGTCTCTTGGAACTTGAATTTCCAAAAAATGGGATCCAACCTTACCAAAGGCTTTTCACGAAGCCTTTAAATAATGGTGAGATGTGGAGTTAATATCTCTACTAAATCATCATTTTACCACAACTATATGATATGCAAATCATATTTGCATATCACATAATATAAGGTATCTCATACCTTATGATACAAATTTCATTTGCATAATTGTGGATTTTTAAATTGAATCACATTCAATTTAATTTCTCTCAATTCAATTTCTCCAATTAGCACTAATTAATCAATTAGGCTACACTATAGTTTATTATGAATCTCATTCACATTAAACTATATATTATGTCATCTATATCTCATATAAATGACATAAATACGCAAATAATGAATTTGAACACTTCAAATTCACACCAAACTGTAAACCCTCAATTTGTCCAATTTGAGCCAACCGAGGGACCTAATGAACCTACAGATGACGAGCTCCAATGTTCCAAGACTAACTTGTCAAACTCTTTTACCCAGTTATTCAACATTCATTAGCTACAGTAACACTCCACTAAAGCCCGTAGCTCCACTCTCATCACTGTAGGACAAGTTGTGTCCATCGATATAACGAATACCCATGAGTCGACCCTTCATTGATTGTTCGTAGTCACAGCTAGATCAAATTACCGTTTTACCCCTATGTCTACCTCTTGCTCCTTAAGTCCCCACTGCTCCTCTAATGAACAACAACGTTGTATGGTCTAACCATAAACAACAACCCTCTCGGGGAAGTGAGAGGGTGGGGCCCCGTGTTCAAGCCCTAGAGACAACACTTAAGGGAACAACCCCTCTAGTTTCCCTAATTGTGGAACGAGTGAATTCGTTCTTGCGTAGTTAAGTTTCCATCCCCCTACGTGGTCCTGTCCCTGAGAAGATAGACATATTGGGCGAGCAACAGTGGTCACCCTCACCCGTACTAGTCAAATGACAAACCCCCGCAGACAGAAGTTCATAACACGCTAAGGATTAAGGTCGAGTCACTAATGGTCATCTACGAATTTATTAGCTCTATACTGTCAACGGTGTAACATTAGTAAGTCTAATAATTCACGGTCCGATCTTGTCCAATCTCACTGCACAGCATGCCCCCACTCGCATGTCAGCCACATGAATAAACTGGATCACCTCGTTTGTATCTAATACCAAGCGGGCCGCGTCCATAGTGTATCCAGGATTAGGTCTCCAACCCTATCCATATATTGTAGACCGTTCGGGTCATTAACTCGAACGTGATCCTCTCTGTGTGTCCACTACACATCGTTCAAGTTCTAGTTCTCTCATAATGCAATGACCCTGGAGCTTAGTTTATTGGATTAAGTTTATGAAAAATGCGAGACACAAAGTTCAAATAAATAACTCTTATTTATTCACAACAATGAAATATTACAAACTTCACGAGATGAGGACATACATCCCAACAAGTAATTAATCAATCTAGAAAACTATTCCTGTGGACGATACTCGAAATCTCAAATCACTATATTAAAATTTGACACTGTACACTTGCAGTTTTGCATGGTTACATTTACGTGCAACAAGTTTTTGGCGTAGTTGTCGGGGAATGACAATTATTTAGATTGATTAATACTAGGAGAAAATTTTTTGATTTTAGACTAAATTTTTGTTTTTGTATTTATTTTATTTTTCTTACTTTTTCCTTTCTTTGTTTTGTTCTCACGGTGTATGTGAAAGGATAAGCCTGCAAACCTTAGACCTTTAGATCTAGAAATCGAAAGAACTTGCAGGAGACTCCTAAGAGAGAGTATAAATTATAACGTTCAGATGGCAGACCAAGGGATGGCGAATGAACCTAAACTTATCAGGGAATATTTCCAACCTGTGTTTAATTCTGAGCAGGCTTGAATAGTCCATTCCCCTATAAATGCTAATAACTTTGAATTGAAAACATGGCTGATTCAAATGGTTAGGACAAATACTTTTAGAGGCCTAGCCACATACAACCCTAATTCTCACTTGCAAAATTTTCTTGAAATCTGTGGTATAGTGAAATTAAATGGTATTCCTGCCGACTCTATTTGCTTGCGTCTCTTTCCTTTTTCTTTGCAGGACAGAACTAAGAATTGGTTGGGGTCTCTTCAACTAGGTAGTATCACTTCCTGGGAGGAGTTGACCCAAGCCTTCCTGACAAAATTCTTTCCATCAGTAAAAGCTGCAAAGATGAGGACAGAGATTGGGACTTTCAAGCTGTTTGAGGGAGAGCAGCTGTTTGAGGCTTGGGAGCGCTACAAAGACCTTTTGAGGAGTTGCCTACAGTATGGGTGTCCAGATTGGTTACAAATCTAATTATTTTATAATGGACTTTCAGGTAACACAAGAACCATTCTGGATGCCACTGTTGGAGGGACAATAATGACCAAGACAATTGTTGAAGCTCGAGCCCTCCTTGAAGAGATGTCAAATGCCAGATACCAGTGGCCTATGGAACGAGAGAAACCTAGACCAGTAGCTGGACTTCATGAACTTGATGAGGTAAATGCTCTTAAATCACAGATGACATCTCTTACTCATGCTATGTTCAACTTGCAGGAACACCACAGTCTGTAGCTTCTATGGTTACCTCTCAGCGCTTCCAGTCCAATGGAGAATTCAACATGGAACAAGCACACTACTTGAACAACAGGAGCAGTAACCATGGGGGCAACTAGATTCAAAACAACATCACTACACATTATCATCCATGTATGAGGAACCATGAAAGAAAGCCATCTTTACTTCATACCAAGCTTAGAGAAAGCCATCTTTAGAGTAAGTGGTAAGATCCTTTGTAACTGAATCCAGAAATAGGGCAACCCAGGTGGAGAATGCAATCACCAGTATGAGTGGTGTAGTGAGTAGTCAGGGAGATGCCATTAAGAACATAGGGACTCAGATCAGTTAGATGGGCATTGTGATTCATAGACTTCAGAAAGGTAAGTTTCCAAGTGATACAGAGATAAATTCAAGGGAAACTTGCAAGGCTATTGCACTAAGAAGTGGAAAGAAGCTGACTAGGGAAAAGGTTCAACAGGAAAATACTCCTGAGGTGACAACTGGGAAGTCACAAACTACCAGTGACACCATGCATGAGAAAAAGACGAAGGGCATGTTTCAGAGTGATTTTGGAGTGACCAAAAACACTATTGACATGTCTAAAATCATTTTCCTATCAAAGTATGATGTTTGGTAATATTAAGCAAGTGATTTTGGAAGAATCCAAAATCATTTGAAGTGATTCCCTTTCAATCACTTGGGAGGTGATTCCCAATTGATTTTTGTCAAGTGATTGTAATTTAAAATGACTATTATTCATTTTTTAGAATAGTATACTTTTAATGACGAGTAAAAATCGTAATCTTTTGTCAAAATTCATAAATTTTCATAAAAAAAGTGAATTTTTTCAAAACCAAAATCACTATCAAAAGTATAGAACCAAACATGAAAATGATTACATGAAAATCACTTTTAATAAATCAATTATAGACAAAGCAATTACACTAAAATCAATATTTCTAAAATCATTCACAAACATGCACTAAGACTTCTATCCCTCATACTCTTAACTCAATTCCTTATCCACAACGCTTTCTAAAGAAAAATATTGATCTGTAGTTTCAGAAATTTTTAGATGTGTTTAAGAAGCTTAACATCACTATTCCTTTTTCTGATGCTTTGGAACAGGTACCTAATTATGTGAAATTTATGAAACATATCCTGCCCAAAAAACAGAAGTTGAAGGAATATGAAACAATCAACTTATCTGAGGAGTGCAACGCTATTTTGCATCACAAGTTGCCCTAGAAACTGAAGGATCCAGGGAGTTTTACTGTTCCAAGCTCTATTGGCAACTGTAAGTTTAAAGCTTTATCGGACTTAGGTGCCAGTATTAATTTGATGCCTTATTCTATTTTTAGGAGATTAAGTTTGGGGGAGGTCAAGCCCACGACGGTATCTGATAACACGTAAATATGATATCTTATTTCTTATATTTTAGCTAGTTTTTATAATTAAAACATGGGCTTTCATGGCATTTTAGGGTTAATTTCAGGAAACTGAGCTTGAGAAGCAAAAATAGAGTGTGTGACACTATTTTGGTGCAATTTAGAGCATGTGTATAAATAATTGAAGTCCCAAGAAAAATATAGATGTATTTTGAGCATAGGAAATATTATAGGAGATTCTACATCGAATCACGATTCCAACGCATCAAACCAGAGGTCATTCGGACACCCGAGCGAAAATATATGACAAAAATGGTTGCAGTGGGTTGTCTCAAGCACGGCGTTGCAACGCCGTCCATGGGGTTGCAACGCCGTGTCGATTATTCTATATATACATCTTATTGTCCAACATT
Source organism: Trichosanthes cucumerina (assembly GCA_036507285.1). Taxonomy (NCBI): domain Eukaryota; kingdom Viridiplantae; phylum Streptophyta; class Magnoliopsida; order Cucurbitales; family Cucurbitaceae; genus Trichosanthes; species Trichosanthes cucumerina. The sequence continues at coordinate 44,266,137 of CM071840.1, forward strand.
GAGGGGAGCCGAATTGTATAGAATTTTAGACCTATTTTGTACTCTTACACAAAAAGGAGCAGAAGACTCTTCTTCAGGGGCCAAGCACGTGAAAGGAGGCTCGAGATCGTGATGGGAGCTCGGGAACGAGAGACCGGCATCTTCACCGATGAGTTTTCTTTCTTTTTCCTTTTAGTTTGTAGTTTTGTTATAGACTCTAGTATGACATTAGCTTGTTTTGATAGTGATTATGAGTAGCTAATTGTCGTAGTTAAGGGATTGATTAGCATGTTTTGAACTTATTTAAGTATGTATTGAACTTATGTTTGTATTGCTTTATTTTTGGAAATTGTTCCTTAAATTACTTGCTTTTCTTTCGCCAAATTTAGCATGATTTGTTGGTTTAAGTTGATTCGATAGAATAGACTTAGATTAGAGCAAAGTTTTCGAAACCCTTAGTAAATATGGGCACGAAAGTGACTCGGGTTCTTTGGGAAACGTTTTAAGAAGTAGCTTAATGTCATGCATGTTTTTAAAATTCATACGATAACTTTAGGATTTATCGCTATGCATGAGAATCATTAAAGCTCGAGAGAGTTCTCTTGAATGTCTTTAACTTCTTGTTTATAATCTCACAACCATAGTCAATTGCATGTGCTAATTAAGGAATTAACTTGTGAAATCAATTCCCCTAACAATTCTTGCATATTCGTGTCTCCACTTGTATATTTACTTTTCTATCTTTATTTTCACCTTATTTCAAACTTTTATTGCTTTAGATAAAATTAGGAATTAGTATCTTGGTAGTTAATCAATCTAGAAAACCATTCCTGAGGACGATACTCGTAACTTAAATCACTATAATAAAACTTGACCCATACACTTGCAGTATTGCAATTTAATTTTACGCGCCAAGTTTTTGGCGTCGTTGCCGGGGAATGACAATTATTTAAATTGATTAATATTAGGAGAAAATTCAAGATTTTAGACTAAAGTTTTTTTCTTTTTTTTTGTGTGTTTTTTTCTTATTTGTTTTTTTCTTATTTATTTAGTTTCCTTATTTGTTTTTTTTCTTTTGTGTTTAGTTTCCTTATTTGTTTTTTTCTTTTGGATTTTCTTTTCCTTTTTTGTTTATTTTCTTTTTTCTTTTTTGTTTTTTTTGTTCTTTCTTCCTTATTTGTTTTGTGTTTTTTATTTTTTATTTTATTTTATTTTTTCTTTTTATTTTTTATTTTTTATTTTTTCTTTCTTATTTATTTTTATGTTTTTTTCCTTATTTGTTCTTAATTTAGTTTTTTTTTCTTTTTTGAGTTTTTGTCTCCTATTTTGGTTCTATTGATTTTTTGTGTAAAAGTCTAGATTTGAATTGTTGTGATTTAAAGTATGATTTTTCATAATTTTAATTTTTCGCCAATGTACTATTCCTCTCACGACCCTAGGATTATGAATCATGATAGAAGGGAATCAAACTCCCGCAGCGGAACACGACTTTGAATCGACATGGTTTTCGTTGTGAAAACAATTCTTAAAATTAATTTTATTCTATAGAATTTAGATTAAACATGCTGTAAAATGAAGGAAAAACAGTAAGAAGAACTACTTACTTGTTGAAGAACCCTTCTTCACAAATTTCTTCTCCGGCCACGAACCCTTCGTGCTCTCGATCTCCACGATCACGAACTCTCCGAACAACGATCAATCGGACACCTCCGAAAGATCTTCTCGGTTGTTCTCCTTTGGTAAAGGGAGAGTAGTGGGACTCTTTGGGTTTAAGGGTAGAGAGAAACTTTGAGAAATAAAAAAAAAAATGACTTGTGAGATCACTAAAGCCTTCTCACAAAGGCTTATATAATGGTGATAGGTGAAGTTGAAATCTCCACCTATTTACCATTTTACCACAACCTTAGATTATGCAAATCATATTTGCATAACCACATATAATAAGATATCTCATATCTTATAATACGAATCACATTTGTATAATTGTGGATTTTAAATTGAATCACATTCAATTTAATTTCTGTCAATCCAATTTCTCTAAATTAACACTAATTAAGAAATTAGGCTAACCTATAGTTTATTATGAATCTCATTCACATTAAATTATATAATATGTCAATCATATCTCATATAAATGACATAAATACCCTTTTAATGAATTTTAACACTTCAAATCCACACCAAATTGTAAACCCTCTATATATCCAGTTTGAGCCAACCGAGTGACCTAATGGACCTACAGATGACGAGCTCCAATGATCCGAGTGAAGGGAATCGAATCCTACAGCGGAAGCGATTGTGAATCGCGCGTTCTTAATTTCGTTACAACAATTATGTTCAAGAACTAAATAATCTAGATTAGGCATAAAACAGAATATGGACAGCGAGAAATATTACCTTTGAAGAACTTTTCTTCGAGTGCTCCTTCTCTCACTGCTACATTCTCAGCAACAGGAACCCAAGCGATCACGGACACTACCACCGGATCTTCTCCATTGTTCTCTAGGTGAGGGAGGAAGGTGGGTTCCCTTTAAGTGAGATGAGATATTTTTGTGAGAGAGAGATTGTGTTTTGGAACCTTTCCAACAACACAACCAAATGGCATACTTAGGTTTGCAAAAGCTTAGGTTGCTCCACCACTTTTTTTCCTAGTTGCATCTTATGCAACCATATATAGGGAAATAGGATGGAAATGGCCATCCTACCCCTCCTTTATTCTCTCATTAGTATATGGTTTATATGTGAATCTAATTCACATTAAAACTATATATTATATCAACTATATCATATATAATTGATATAACACCTCATGTATGAAATTGAACACTTCAATTTAATTCCTAACTTTATACCCTCAATATTATCATGTTGAGCCAACAGAGGGACCTAATGGACCTACAGTTCATGAGCTCCAATGATGTGAGATTAACTGATCAAACTCTTTGATCCAATTAATAAATATTCATTAACTACAAGTCCCTCCACTATAGACTTGTAGTTGCACTCACCTCACTGTAGATAATATTATGTCAACTGATATAGTCATTACCCATGAGTCGACCCTTCACAGGTTGTTCGTTATCACAGCTGGGTCAAATTACCGTTTTATCCCTGTGATTACCTCTTTGTTCCTTAAGCACCACTGATCCTCTAATGAACAACAAGTCTAAGGTCCTACCATAGACTCATACCCTCATAGAGGGCGGGGCCCCGTTGTTCAAGACCTGGAGTCAGTTCTTAAGGGAACAACCTATCTAATTCCTTAGTGTAGGAATGGGTGAATTCCATCTTGCACAGTTAAGTTCTCAGCTACCTACGAGGTTCTGTCCCTGAGAAGGTAGGCTTATTGAGTCGGCTACAGGTCACTCTCACCCATACTAGTCTAAGGACAAACCCCTATAAGAAGGAGTTCTTAACTTGCTCATGATTCAGGTCGAGTCACTAATGACCATCTATAAATTACTAGTCTTATCCATTTAACGGTGTTACACTGGTTAGACTAATAATTTGCGATCCGGTCTTGTATGAACTCTTCATACAGGATGCCCCCACTCGCATGTCAACTACATGAATGGGTTTGATTACCTCATTTGTACTAATTACAAAGTGGGTCGCATCCATGGTGTTACCAGAATGAGGTTTCCAACCTTATTCTTATACCATAGACCATTTAGGTTATATTCTTGAACACAATCCAAATAGTGTCCACTACACTGATGTCAAGATATATATTATAACCTTGGAGCTTAGTTTATTGGATTTATAAAGCAAGACTGTAATTTTATCAAAACAAATAACTCTTTATTTCTTTGATCAAAATTACACAAGTTTTAGGGCATAAATCTCAACACCGAGACTAATCTGTCAAACTCTTTTACCCGATTATTCAACATTCATTAGCTACGGTAACACTCCACTAAAGCCCGTAGCTGCACTCTCATCACTGTTGGACAAGTTGTGTCCATTGATATAATCAATACCTGTGAGTCGACCCTTCAAAGGTCATTTAAATTGTGTCCTAATCTCTTTCCGTTTGTAAATATACATTTGAAATTAATAAGAGTTATTTATTTCATCTTTTGTGTCTCGCATTTATTACAAACTTTGTCCAATAAACTAAGCTCCAGGGTCATTGAATACATGAGAGAACTAGAACTTGAATGGTGTGTAGTGGACACATAGGGAGGATCAGGTTCGAGTACGGACTAATAACTTCGTAAATGACCATTAGTGGCTCGACCTGAATCCTGAGCGTGTTACAGACTCCTGTTTGCGGGGGTTTGTCCTTTGACTAGTACGGGTGAGGGTGGTCACAGTTACTCGCTTAATATGCCTATCTTCTTAGGGACAGGACCAAGTAGAGAGCTGGGAACTTAACTACGCGAGATGGAATTCACTCATTCCCGCCTTTAGGGAAACTAGAGGGGTTATTCCCTTAAGTGTTGTCTCCAGGGCTTGGACAACGGGTGCCCACCCTCTCGCTGACCGAGAGGGTTGTTGTGTATGGTTGGACCATTACAACGTTGTTGTTCATTAGAGGAGCAGTGGGGACTTAAGGAGCAAGAAGTAGACATAGGGGTAAAACGGTAATTTGACCCAGCAGTGTCTACGAACAACCTGTAAAGGGTTGACTCATGGGTATTGGTTATATCAATGGACACGTAATATCTTGCACTGACGGGAGTGCAGCTACGGGCTTTAGTGGAGTGTTACCGTAGCTAATGAATGTTGATTAACCGGGTCAAAGAGTTTGATAGGTTAATCTCGGATCATTGGAGCTCCTCACTGTAGGTCCATAAGGTCCCTCGGTTGGCTCAAACTGGATTAAAAGAAGGTTAGGATTTTGGTGTGAATTGAAGTGTTCAAGTTCACTAAAGGGTAATTATGTCATTTATATGAGATATGAATGATATAATATATAGTTTAATGTGAATGAGATTCATAATAAACTATAGGTTAGCCTAATTATTGAATTATGGCTAATTTGGAGAAATTAGGTTGAGAGAAATTAAATTGGATGTGATTCAATTTAATAAATCAACAATATTGCAAATGTGATTTGTAAAATGAGATATGCATAACCTATGGTTGTGGTAAAATGGTAAATAGGTGGAGATTTCAACTCCACCTATCACCATTATTTAAACTCCACCTATCACCATTATGGCTAATAGGTGGAGATTTCAAGAAGGGGAAGGTACTCATTTTGCTCAGTTTTGGATTTCTCACCAAAAAGCAAATTGAATTCTCTCTCAAACTCAAATCTCTCTCAAGATTTCCCCTCCCAAAACCAAACCCTAAGATCCCACCATCTTTCTTCTTCCAAAAGAAGAATAACCGAGAAGCCAAGTGGTGGTGTTCGGACGCTGTTCATGAGAATTGTTCGAGTAGTTCGAGATCGTTGGGAAAACACGAAGAGTTCGTGATCGGTGGAAGAAAATTGAAGACCGTCTTCAACAAGTAAGTAGACCTATCTTACTGTTTTTCTTCCATAAATTGCATGTTTAACCTAGTTCTAAATGTTAGATAGTTTTATTGAAATTTAAGTTGCACAACATTACCGCGACGATTCGATCGTCTTCCGCTGCACTGGGACTTTCATTCCCTTCAAGAACGTGGCTGGTGGAGTTACTTTCTACATCGTGGGACATTTAGTGTTTATTTAAAATGTATTTTATTTATTTATTTTATTTGTCGATTGTAATTTTAATTAAATTTATTAATTAATATTAATATAATAGTTGTATTAATGTTAATTAATTCATTTAATGTCTCTAAGTGCCAAAACCGTTCCAATTTTTTCTATTTATTCATTTTATGCATGAGATGTATGAAATATTTATTCTATGTGCATAATGTATGTCATATAGATTTAAAATCCCACATTAAGTTAAACATTTCATGGGTCATATTTATATTATAAGTGTTATAATATATAGTATGCATGATAGGTTTATACTATAGGTGTTATAATATAAGGTTTGCATGTTTTAATTTAATTAAATATAAGTGTCATATTTTTTAGATTAAAAGCATGCTCATGCATTTAATTCATGTGATGAATGTATGTTATAGTTTAATATTATTCATGTGACGAATGATCAAGCACTATAACGAAGAAATGCATGTAACCTAAGTTAATTATTAGTTTTAAAATGTTTAGAACTAGAATAATTAGACTTAGGTTTTCTAATTCTAATAAGATTAGAATTAGGTAATCAAATATGACCTTTGAATGGTGACTCATAAGTAGCTCTGTCTAAGTATGCTGGGATTTGTGCCCTCAAACTCGTAGTTTGTAATTATGTTCTAATTATTGTAATAAAGTGTTATTGTTCGTTATCTACGAGTTTGCCTTTATTTAAACCCTAAATCCAATAAACTAAACATCCAAGGTTGTTAAATGAATCTTTAACTGAATGTAATGTACATAAAAATGATCTCGGTTCGAGATACAACCTAAAGGGTCTATAGTTAGGGGATAAGGTTTGGGTACCTTACCCTGGTTAAACTATGGATGTGGCCCACTTTGTATTTGATACAAACACTGTGATCCTAACGTGTTCGTGTAGATGACATGTGAGTGGGGATATCCTATGTAATGAGATTACATAAGACCGGACCACGAAATAGTAATCTCTACCTGTAACTCCGTTGACTAGTTAGGTTTCTATTTCACTAGGATGACCTAAGCAACTTGATCTCAATCCTGAGCAGATTACGAACTCCTGTTCGCGAGGGATTGTCCTTTGACTAATATGGATGAGAGTGGCCAGATTCGCCGACTCAATATGCCTACCTTCTTGGGGACAAGACCGAGTGAGCGAATGGGAACTTAACTTAGCAAGATGGAATTCACTCCTTCCCGCCTATTAGGGAAAGTAGAGGAATGATCCCTTAAGTGGTGTCTCCGGGACTTGAACAAAGGGCCCGATCCTCTCATTGGCCCGAGAGGGACTCTGTTTGTTGGCAGGACCACAAACAAATTATTCATTAGAGGAGCACTGGTACTTAAGGCACAAGATGAAACCCAGGGGTAAAACGGTAATTTGACCCAGGTGGTGTTACGAACATTCGTGAAGGATTGACTTGCTGTTATTGTCAATATCCATGGACACAGAAATATATATGTAGTGAGAAGAGTGCAGCTTTGGGACTTTAGTGGAGTGTTCCCGCAGTTAACGAATGTTGATTGGGAGGTTAATGAGATTAATCGAGCAATCTTGTATCGTTGGAGCTTCTGATCTGTAGGTCCATTAGGTCCACCTTCTAGCTCGTAAAGGGTTCTTAGATCATTAGAATTTGAAATGTTCAAATTTATTAGGGAATAAACTTAATGTATATTGATACGATATAATATATAGTTTTGGAACTATATATTATAAATTTAATGTGAATATGATTCAAATTAAATTATGTGAGAGAATTAAATATTTGAAAGAGTTCAAATATTAAATTTAAATGTGAATGTGATTCATATTTAAAAACTATAGGTTAAATTTAATGTACATTGGATGAGCATTAAAACTATAGGATAGAGGGATAATTCATTAAATGTGTTTAATATAAATTAAATATAAGATATTTAATTTATTTTGATTATTTAATTAATATGATTAATTAATTAAATAAAGAACGTGTCAAGAGGACACGTTCCCCCTCTCTCTCTCAACTCCCTATTCGATAGGAAGTGGGAGATGCCCTCTACTGGGTTTAACTTCTCCTGGAGTGAAGTGAAGCTATGATGATTGATCGATCATTTTCATTTTGACAGAGAAATTCTCTCTCTCTCACTCTCATTCCCAAAATTATCCAAAAGTTGAAATCCTTCCCACAAAGGATTTTGTTCTAAGTTGAATCTCAGAGGATAGGAGGTTTTTCAAATTGGTGGTGTTCTGTTGGTGAAAAACAGAGAACTTTTGAAGTTCTTGAGTTGTTGAACATTGGAGCAAGGAGTTGTTGTTCTGCTAAACTACAAAGGTAATTCCTTCTTCCCTTTAATTGTTAAACTTAGTTTGTTTGTATGCAATTAATCCATGTCTAATAGGATTAGAATTTCATGCTTGTTCTGTATTTATCAATGTACTGGTTTTTGTTTTAAGCAAAACAATCAAGCACATTAACGATCCCAATCACATTTTCGCTGCTCAAGGAGAACAGATCTCCATCAATTGGTATCAGAGTAATGCTTGATTTGTTTTGTTTTGAAACAAAATTGCATTGATTAGGTGGAAAATGCATTTGGTTTGCTGTAAAACTTGTTTAGGAATTTTTTTCCCTTAGTTTACTTTGATTTTGATTAATTACTATGTAAAGGCCCCTGCGTTTTTCGGGACCAGTTTCATGCAATTCGGTTGAGAATCGAAGGAGAAATTGAAGAACGAAGTTGTTGTGTTCGTGAGTTTCAGCTGTTGCCGAAGCAGCAGCGTTGCAACGCTGAAGAACGGCGTCGCAACGCCAGCGCTCCCTATCGACGCGGGCGCTCAAGGGTCGTGGCGTTACGCGCTACCTCAAGCATTGCGGCGCCATCCCGATAAAGCAAATAGTGCGCATCACGACAAGCGGGCGTTGCATCAGCGGCATCGCGCGTAACGCTGCAAGAGCATTCCAAGAAATTTGCAGACCGGTTCGGCTGGTTCGTTGATTTTTGTCCGATTCGAGCAGTTCAAGGCCGATTCAAGGTGTATTTTGGACCGGTTTCATGAAATAAAATTAATGTAATTTTATTTTTTACACTTTAGGCGCCAAATTATTTCGGTTTTATAGCTATTTATCTTTATGAATGTCATTTAGATTTTTCCCACCTTAGGATAAGCATGTTCATGCATTTTATTTATATAAATGTTATATGAATATGGTTGAATGCATGATTAATTTATTTTTTCATGAGTAATTAATTATAAGTGTTATAATTAGATTATATGGAAAATAAATTGCATGGAGCATGAAATTACTTAGTTTAAAATAAATGTTATTTTGTTTAAGTAATTTTATAATTCAATTAGTTGAATTTCTTTTATAATTCCAATTTGAATAATGATTGTCTGATTTATAATATAGTTTCTTTATCATAGGTTAATTATTAAAATTTATAAATGTTATAAATTAAAGGGGTTTTAGAAACCATAACCTATAATAAAGAAATGCATGCAAACATAGGAACTTGGGTTAAATTTAAATTACTTTTAAATCGTTTAAAATTAATTTAGACCTAAGTTTTAATTTCTAATAGGATTAGAAATTGGTCTTACGTAGTATTTTAAATAGTTTAAAATCTAGTAGGACATTAGAACTTTGGTTATAAGGGAACTCTACTGGTGAAGTTCTGTCTAAGGCTTGGGGTACTTAAGGTGACAGTGATTAACGGAACACCTCACTACTGAACCCGACCGGAGCTTGAGTTGAATTAACCTTAGTTCTATTTTATCTCTAGGTAATTAAAATGTTGATTCACCTAGACATAAGGTTTTAAGACCTAGTTATAATAGTTATAATAGGCATAGACTTAGATAGATTCTTTTAGCCAGAATCCGACTAAGTTAAACCTATACCCTAATCTTAGGAACTTCAGTGGGAGAAAACGAGATGTTCGCATCGAGTTTACTCTCTCACGTCCTCAAGAGTTCACACCGTGAGTTCCATGTTCTGCACGTGGCGTCAATAGGCGTCCCCCCTACGGTATGTGTTTGCATGGTTCAATACCAAGGTGAATGAGGAAAGTATCCATAGTAAATGGGAGGCGGGGCGGCGTGTCAACGTATCCTACGGTCTCCTCCATTAGGTCGCACCGTGAGATTTCTATAGTCCGCCTGCTAGGTTGTCCTGGAACAACCTATAGGGATCGGAAAACCGCGAACTTCAGAAATGGATAGGTTCTCTTAGGTTGTTTGTCATCAGTTGTCTTTCTTAATAGTAGCCTGTTGGCTCGGGCGTAATGGATCTGAAAATGGTAGGGTCACATTCACGGGATGAGTTAAGCAAGTTAACAAGTCCTTGACCAAACAAACGGTAGCTAAGGACCATTGGGACATGAGATGTTACGTAATGGGAATTGGGAGAAAGTCTCAATTCAAGGAGGAATGAGTGATCGCCGAAGCGGAGGCTTTTGTTCTAAGCCCTTGAAGTATCGTTGCAAAATTAAAGGTTTAATTTAAACATTGGGTTTAGTTTAAACACTAGGGTTCTTTAATAATTTTGCTAAATTTGATTGGTTTTTACAATGGGTTAAAAGGCATAACTAATTAGAACTATTTTGGATTTTCAGCATGTCGTCCTCTATAATATCCTTACTTAAAAGCGACCGTTTAACTGGTGAGAATTTTACTATGTGGAAATCCAACCTGAATACGATTCTGGTTGTTGATGACCTACGGTTTGTACTGTCTGAGGAATGTCCTCAGGTCCCTACTCGTAACGCTCCTCAATCTGTTAAGGAAGCATACGACCGATGGATCAAGGCCAATGATAAGGTAAAGGTCTACATTTTGGCTAGTGTTTCAGATGTTCTGGCCAAAAAGCAAGAGGGCATGGTCTCAGCTCGTGAGATCATGAGTTCGCTGCAGGAAATGTTTAGACAACCGTCTGGACAGATTCGGCACGAATCCCTCAAATACGTTTATAACTCCCGTATGAAGGAGGGATCATTCGTGAGAGAACACGTTCTCGATCTGATGGTCCACTTCAACGTGGCTGAGATGAACGGAGCGGTCATTGACGAGCAAAGTCAGGTATCATTCATCCTGGAATCTCTTCCGAAGAGTTTCCTGTGCAATTCCGCAGCAATGCGGTGATGAACAAGATAGAATATAACCTGACTACTCTCCTTAATGAACTACAGACTTTCCAGTCTCTTATGAAGAATAAGGGACAGACTGATGGAGAGGCAAATCTGTTTGCCCATTCCAGAAGGTTCCAGAAGGGTTCATCCTCTGGGACTAAGTCCTGTAGCTCATCTTCTGGGCTTAAGAAGACCCAAAAGAAGAAAATATGAGGGACAGGGAAGGCACTTACTGCTGACAAAGGCAAGGAAAAAGCCAAGGTTGCAGATAAAGGAAAATGTTTCCACTGTAACGTGGATGGGCACTGGAAGCAAAACTGCCGAAAATACCTTGCTGAGCTCAAAGAGAAGAAAGGTAAATCAGATTTACTTGTTCTTGAAACTTGTTTAGTGGAAAATAATGATTTGACCTGGATACTTGATTCAGGAGCCACTAATCACGTTTTCTCTTCATTTCAGGAAACTAGTTCCTTCAAGGAGCTCGAAGAGGGTGAGATGACGCTTAGGGTCGAAACGGGAGACGTCGTCTCAGCTCGTGCGGTGGGAGATGCCAAGTTATTTTTCAGAGATAGATTTCTTTTATTAAAACATCTGTATATAGTTCCTAAACTTAAAAGGAACTTAATTTCTATCTCTTGTTTAATAGAACTTGGATATTGTATTTCTTTTTCGATTAATGAAGCGTTCATTTTGAAAGAGGGTGTCAATATTTGTTCTGCTAAATTGAAAAAGGGCTTTTATGTACTGAAACCGAACAAAACGAAAGTAATTTTAAATCATGAGATGTTTAAGAATGCTAACACTCAAAATATAAGGCAAAGAATTTCTCCAAATAATAATACCTATCTATGGAATCTTAGACTTGATCATATTAATCTCAACCGGATTGAGAGACTCTCTAAGAATGAACTTCTAAACAAGTTAGAAGATGATTCTTTACCGCCTTGCGAGTCTTGCTTGGAAGGTAAAATGACCAAGCAACCTTTTACTGGAAAAGGTTACAGAGCCGTAGAACCTTTAGAACTTGTACATTCGGATCTTTGTGGCCCGGTGAATGTTAAAGCTCGAGAGGTATATGCGAATATTTCATCTCTTTCATAGATGATTATTCGAGGTATGGTTATCTATACCTAATGCATCACAAGTCCAAGCTCTTGAAAAGTTCAAAGAGTATAAGGCTGAAGTAGAGAATGCATTAGGGAAAACCATTAAAACACTTCGATCCGATCGAAGTGGAGAGTATATGGATTTGAGATTCCAGGACTATATGATAGAACATTGAATTAAATCTCAACTCTCAGACTGATACACCACAAAGAAATGGGTGTGTCAGAAAGGAGAAATAGAACCTTGTTAAAGATTGAGAAGGATGAGACTGACTTGAGGTGTTGACTCCTCCATCATCTCCTGATGAAGGTCCAGCTTGATCAACAACTCTTGTTGGTTCATGAGTAGCTTCATTTAGCACTAATTTACTACGCGGTGTGGTTCCTCATGTGATCTTCCTCCAAGAATGTGACGTTTTTCGATACAATCACCTTGTTTTCTTGTGGGTCGTAGAAAAGACCACCTCTCGTTTCTTTGGGATAGCCAACAAATTGGCACAATGTTGAACGAGGTTCCAGTTTCTTCGGGTTCGTCACGAGCACGTGTGCCAGACAACCCCAAATCCTGAAGTGTTGTAAACTAGGTTTACGCCCCTTCCAGAGTTCAAAAGGTGTTTCTAAAACACTTTTTGATGGAACACTGTTCAAGATTTGAACTGCAGTCTCTACTGCGTATCCCCAAAACGAGGCAGGTGCAGAGAGTTGAGATTTAATTCCATGTTCTATCATATAATCCTGGAATCTCAAATCCATATACTCTCCTCCTCGATCTGATCGAAGCGTTTTAATGGTTTTTCCTAATGCATTCTCTACTTCAGCCTTATACTCTTTGAACTTTTCAAGAGCTTTAGACTTGTGATGCATTAGGTATAGATAATCATACCTAGAATAATCATCTATGAAAGAGATGAAATATTCGTACCCTCCTCGAGCTTTGACATTCACAAGACCACAAAGATCCGAATGCACAAGTTCTAGGGGCTCTACGGCTCTGTAACCTTTTCCAGTAAAAGGTCGTTTGGTCATTTTACCTTCCAAGCAAGACTCGCAAGGCGGTAAAGAATCATCTTCTAACTTGTTTAGAAGTCCATTCTTAGAGAGTCTCTCAATCCGGTTGAGATTAATATGACCAAGCCTAAGATGCCATAGATAGGTATTATTATTTGGAGAAATTCTTGCCTTTTATTTTGAGTGTTAGCATTTTTAAACATCTCATGATTTAAAATTGCTTTCGTTTTGTTCGATTTCAGTACATACAAGCCATTTTTCAATTTAGCAGAACAAATATTGACACCTTGTTTCAAAATGAACGCTTCATTAATTGAAAAAGAAATACAATATCCAAGTTCTATTAAACAAGAGATAGAAATTAAGTTCCTTTTAAGCTTCGGAACTATATACAGATTTTTCAATAAAAGAAATCTATCTCCAAAAAATAACTTGGTGTCTTCCACTGCACGAGCTGAGACAACGTCTCCCGTTCCGACCCTGAGCGTCATCTCACCCTCTTCGAGCTCCTTGAAGGAACTAGTTTCCTGAAATGAAGAGTAAACGTGATTAGTGGCTCCTGAATCAAGTATCAAGGTAAAATCATTATTTTCCACTAAATATGTTTCAAGAACAAGTAAATCTAATTTACCTTTCTTCTCTTTGAGCTCAGCAAGGTATTTTGGACAGTTTCGCTTCCAATGCCATCCACGTTGCAGTGGAAACATTTTCCTTTATCTGCAACCTTGGCTTTTCCCTTGCCTTTGTCAAGAGTGTGTGCCTTCCTTTTCCTCCTATTTTTTTTCTTTTGGGTCTTCTTAAGCCCGAAGAAGATGAGCTACTGAGGACTTAGTCCCAGAGGATGAACCCTTCTGGAACCTTCTGGAATGGGCAAACAGATTTGCCTCTCCATAAGCTTGTCCCTTATTCTTCATAAGAGACTGGAAAGTTTGTAGTTCATTAAGGAGAGTAGTCAGGTTATACTCTATGTTGTTCATCACCGCATTGCTGCAGAATTGCAGGAAACTCTTCGAAAGAGATTCCAGGATGAACGATACCTGACTTTGTTCGTCAATGACCGCTCCGTTCATCTCAAACCATGTTGAAGTGGACCATCGATCAAGAAGCGTGTTCTCTCACCGATGACCCCTCCTTCATACGGGAGTTATAAACGTATTTGAGGGATTCGTGTTGAATCTGTCCAGACGGTTGTCCAAACATTTCTCGCGGCGAACTCATGATCTCACGAGTGAGATCATGCCCTCGTGCTTTTTGGCGTAACTTCATAAACACTAGCCAAAATGTAGACCTTGGCCTTATCATTGGCCTTGATTCGGTGGCCGACGCCTCCTTATGATTGAGGAGCGTTACGAGCAAGGATCTGAGGACATTCCTCAGAGAGTACAAACCGTAGGTCGTCAACAACAAGAATCGTATTCAAGTTGAACTTCCACATAGTAAAATTCTCACCGATAAAGCTACGCTTTTAAGTAAGGCTATTATTGAGGACGACATGCTGAAAATCCAAAATAGTTCTAATTAGTTATGCCTTTTTAACCCATTGTAAAAAACCAATCTAATTTAGCAAAATTATTAAAGAACCCTAGTATTTAAACTAAACCCACTGTTTAAGTTAAACCTTTATATTTGCAACGATACTTCAAGGGTTTAGAACAAAAGCCTCCGTCAGGCGGTCAGTCATTCCTCCCTTGAATTGATACTTTCTCAGCCAATTCTCACTACCAGAACATCTCATGTTCCAATGGTCCTTAGCTACCGTTTGTTCGGTCAAGAATTTGTTAACTAACTTAACTCATCCCGTAAATGTGACCCTACCATTTTCAGGTCCAATAGGCCCGAACAACCAGGCTACTACGAAGAAAGACAACTGCTAGCAAACAACCTAAGAGACCCTCTCCATTTCTGGAGTTTGCGGTGTTCCGATCCCTATAGTCATGCCCTCCGTAGGGTTTGGCTGTTCCAGGACAACCTAGCAGACGGACTATAGAAATCTCACGGTGCGACCGAATGGAGGAGACTGTAGGATACGTTGACACGCGTCCTGCTCCAATTTACTATGGATACTTCCCTCATTCACCTTGGTATTGAACCATGCAAACATATACCGTAGGGGGACGCCCTATTGACGCCACGTAGCCGAGCATGGAACTCACGGTGTGAACTCTTGAGGAAGTGAGAGTAAACTCGATGTGAACATCTCGTTTTCTCCCACTGAAGTTCCTAAAATTAGGGTATAGTTTTAACTTAACTGGATTCCTGCTAAAAGAATCTATCTAAGTCTATGCCTATTATAACTATTATAACTAGGGTTTAAAACCTTATGTCTAGGTGAATAAACATTTTAATTACCTAGAGATAAAACAGAACTAAGGTTAATTCAACTCAGTGTTCCAGTCGGTTCTCGTAGTAGGAGGTGTTCCAAGTTAACTGTCAAACTTAAGTACCTCAATTTTTGCATGTAACTTCACAGAGTAGAGTTCCCTTATAACCAAAGTCCTAAAGTCCTACTATATTTTAAACTATTTAAAATACTACGTATGACTTATTTCTAATCCTATTAGAAATTGAAACTTAGGTCTAAATTAATTTTAAACGATTTAAAACTAATTAAATTTTAACCCAAGTTCCTATGTTTGCATGCATTTCTTTATTATAGGTTATGGTTTCTAAAACCCCTTTAATTTATAACTTTTATAAATTTTAATAATTAACCTATGATAAAGAAACTATATTATAAATCCAACAATCAATATTCAAATTGGAATTATAAAAGGAATTCAACTAATTGAATTATAAAATTACTTAAACAAAATAACATTTATTTTAAACTAAGTAATTTCATGCTCGATGCAATTTATTTTCCATATAATCTAATCATAACACTTATAATTAATTACTCATGAAATAATAAATTAGTCATGCATTCAAACATATTCATATAACATTTATATAAATAAAATGCATGAATATGCTTATCCTAAGGTGGGAATAATCTAAATGACATTAATAAAGATAAATAGTTGTAAAACCGGAATAATTTGGCCCCTAAAGTACAAAAAAAAATTACATTAATTTATTTCATGAAACCGGTACAAAAACATTCTGAACCGGCCTTGAACCGCTCGAACCGGACAAAAAATAATTGAACCAACCGAATGCATCGCAATTTCTTTGGAATGCCCCACTTGGCGTTAACGCTGAGGCGGCGTTGTAACGCTCGCTCGCCGTCGTCTTGCGCGCCTGGTATCGGGGCAGCGTTGCAAAGCTGTTGACCCCTTGAACGCCCGCGTCAATAGGGAGCGATGGCGTTGCGACGTCGTTCTTCAGCGTTGCAACGCTGATGAAAGCGCGCAACGGCTGGCGATAGTGTTGCAGCGGTGTTGCTTGGCGAAGATGCGCGAAACTCACGAACACAGCAACTTCGTTCTTCAATTTCTCCTTCGATTCTCAACTGAATTGCATGAAACTAGTCCCGAACGACTCGTAACTCAATTACAGACTCAATTTTGCACTTTTTGCCCAAAAACGCAGGGGCCTTACATCTAATTTGAACAAAAATCGAAGTAAACTAAGGTCAAAACATTCCTAAACAAGTTTTACAGCAAACCAAATGCATTTCCCACCAAATCAATGCAATTTTGTTTCAAAACAAAACAAATCAAGCATTTCTCTGATACCAATTGATGGAGATCTGATCTCCTTGAGCAGCGAAAATGTGTTTGGAATCGTTAATATACTGAAGGGAATCGAAGTCCCCGTAGTGGAAGCGATTGTGAATCGCGCGCTCTTGATTTAGTTACAATGGAAATTTTAAGAATGTAAAACATGGATTAAGCATAAAATAAGAGTTTGGACAGCAAGAAATTACCTTTGAAGAACCTTTCTTCAAGTGCTCCTCTCTCCACGGTCACGATCTCAGCAACAAGCACTCCAACGTTCGAAGACACGACCACCGGATCTTCTCCGTTGTTCTCTAGGTGAGGGAGGAAGGTGGGTTCCCTTTAGTAGATGTGAGGTATTTTGAGAGAGATGTGTGTTTTTGGAACTCTTCCAACAATACAACAAGGAAGCTAGTGATTCTATGAAAAACCCTTAATCTAGTTGCATCTCATGCAACCATATATATAGAGAATTGGGATGAAAATGACCATCCTACCCCTCCTTTAATCTCTCTTTAGTATATAGTCTAATTCATATTAAAACTATATATTATATCAATTATATCATATATAATTGATATAACTCCTCATGTATGAAATTGAACACTTCAATTTCACTCCTAACTTTATACCTCTATATTACCATGTTGAGCCAACGGAGGATCTAATGGACCTACTGGATCATGAGCACCAATGATATGAAATTAACTGATCAAACTCTTTGATCCAGTTTAATCAATATTCATTAACTACAAGTCACTCCACTTTAGACTTGTAGTTGCACTCTCCTCATCAGAGATATTATTGTGTCCACCGATATAATCATTGCCCATGAGTCGACCCTCCTTCACAAGTTGTTCAGTAATCACGGTGGGTCAAATTACCGTTTTACCCCCGTGATTACCTCTTTGCTCCTTAAGCACCACCGATTCTCTAATGAACAACAAGTCTAAGGTCCTACCTTAGACTCATACCCCTCGTAGAGGCGAGGACCCCGTTGTTCAAGACCTAGAGTCGAGTTCTTAAGGGAACAACCTATCTAATTTCTCTCAAGAGAGGAATGAGTGAATTCCATCTTGCAGTTAAGTTCCCACTACCTACGAGGTTCTTTCCCGAGAAGGTAGGCTTATTGAGAGCCGACATGTGCCACTCTCACCCATACTAGTCTAAGGACAAACCCCTATAAGCGAGGAGTTCTTAACTTGCTCAGATTGTGTCGAGTCACTAATGACCATCTATAAATTACTAGTCTTATCTCATTAACGGCGTTATCGATTAGACTAATAATTTGCGATCCAGTCTTGTATGAACTCTTCATATAGGATGCCCCCACTCGCATGTCAACTACATGAATGAGTTGGATTATCTCATTTGTACTAATTACAAAGTGGGTCGCATCCATGGTGTTACCAGAATGAGGTTTCCAACCTTATTCCTATACCATAGACTATTTAGGTTATAATCTTGAATTCAACCCAATTAGTGTCCACTACACTGATTTCAAGATATGCGTTATAACCTTGGAGCTTAGTTTATTGGATTTATAAAAGCAAGACTGTAATCTTATCACAACAAATAACACTTTATTTAATTGATCAAGATTACACAAGTTTAGGGCATAAATTCCAACATATGCTTGATTGTTTTAATTGAAATAAAAACCAGTACATTGACAAAAATACAGAACAAGATTGAAATTCTAATCCTATTAGACATGGATTAATTGCATACATGCAAACATATGTTTAGTTTAACTATTAAACTAAAGGGAAGAAGAAGAAATTATTACCTTTGTAGTATTCCTCAGCAACAACTCCTTGCTCCAATCAGTACAGCAACCCAAGAAGCTTTTGTTTATCTGTTTTACAGAACACCACCAAAAGAGTAAACCTCCTATCCTCTGAATGCTTAGATCTTTCCTTTGTGGGAAGGATTCCAACTTTTGAAAGATGAAGGGAATTAGAGTGTGAGAGAGAGAATTCTTTCTGTGAATCGACAAAATGATCAATTGATTGAATCATCATCTTCAACTGTCCTTCTCACTAGGAGAAGGGCTTCACTGGGTAACTTCTCACTCCCTATCGAGGGGGAGTTGGGGAGTAGTGGGAACGTGTCCTCCTGACACGTTTCAATTAATATTATATTAATTAATCAAATATTAATTAATTAAATTAAATCAAATCACATTTAATTCAATTATAATATTAATTAAATTGATTAAATCATATTTAATCATTTTTACCTTTAACCTATAGTTTAATGTACATCTCATGCACATTATGTTTTAACCTATAGATTTCAAATATGAATCACATTCACATTTGAATTTAATATTTGAACTCTTTCAAATATTTAATTCTCTCATGTAATTTAATATGAATCACATTCACATTAAATTTATAATATATAGTTCCAAAACTATATATTATATCGTATCAATATACATTAAATATATTCCCTAATGAATTTGAACATTTCAAATTCAAATGATCTAAGAACCCTTTACGAGCTAGAAGGTGGACCTAATGGACCATTAGGTCAGAAGCTCCAACGATACGAGATTGCTCGGTTAATCTCATTAACCTCCCAATCAACATTCGTTAACTGCGGGAACACTCCACTAAAGTCTCACAGCTGCACTCTTTTCACTGCAGATATATTTCTGTGTCCATGGACATTGACCAATAACAGCAAGTCAATCCTTCACGAATGTTCGTAACACCAACTGGGTCAAATTACCGTTTTACCCCTAGGTTACATCTTATGCCTTAAGTACCAGTGCTCCTCTAATGAACAATTTGTTTGTGGTCCTACCAACAAACAGAGCCCCTCTCGGGCCAATGAGAGGGTCGGGCCCTGTGTTCAAGTCTCGGAGACACCACTTAAGGGAACATTCCTCTACTTACCCTAGTAGGCGGGAAAGAGTGAATTCCATCATGCTAAGTTAAGTTCCCAGTCGCTCACTCGATCTTGTCCCCAAGAAGGTAGGAATATTGAGTCGGCGAATCTGGCCACTCTCACCCATACTAGTCAAAGGACAATCTCTCGCGAATAGGAGTTCGTAACCTACTCAGGATTGAGATCAAGTTGCCTAGGTCATCCTAGTGAAATAGAAACCTAACTAGTCAACGGAGTTACAGCTAGAGGTTACTATTTCGTGGTCCGGTCTTATGTAATCTCATTACATAGGATATCCCCACTCACATGTCATCTACACGAACACGTTAGGATCACAGTGTTTGTATCAAATACAAAGTGGGCCACATCCATAGTTTAACCAGGGTAAGGTACCCAAACCTTATCCCCTAACTATAGACCCTTTAGGCTGTATCTTGAACCGAGATCCTTTTTATGTACATTACATTCAGTTAAAGATTCATTTAACAGCCTTGGATGTTTAGTTTATTGAATTTAGGGTTTTAAATAAAGGCAAACTCGTAGATAAGGAACAATAACACTTTATTGAAATAATAACACTTTATTACATTAATTAGAACATAATTACAAATTACGAGTTTTAGGGTACAAATCCCAACACATATATTATAAGATATCTCATATCTCATTTTACAAATCACATTTTTATGATTGTTGATTTATTAAATTGAATCACATCCAATTTAATATCTCTCAACCTAATTTCTCCAAATTAGCCCTAATTCAATAATTAAGCTAACCTATAGTTTATTATGAATCTCATTCACATTAAACTATATATTATATCATTCATATCTCATATAAATGACATAAATGCCCTTTAGTGAACTTGAACACTTCAATTCACACCAAAACATTAAACCTTCTTTTAATCCAGTTTGAGCCAACCGAGAGACTTTATGGACCTACAGTGACGAGCTCCAATGATCCGAGATTAACCTATCAAACTCTTTGACCCGGTTAATCACCATTCATTAGCTACGGTAACACTCCACTAAAGCCTGTAGTTGCACTCTCGTCAGTGTAAGATATTACGTGTCCATTGATATAACCAATGCCCATGAGTTGACCCTTCACAGGTTGTTCGTAGACACTGCTGGGTCAAATTACTGTTTTACCCCTGTGTCTACTTCTTGCTCCTTAAGTCCCCAGTGCTCCCCTAATGATCAACAACGTTGTAATGGTCCAACAATATACAATAACTCTCTCGGGCCAGTGACAGGGTGGGCGCCCATTGTCCAAGCCCTGGAGACAACACTTAAAGGAACAACACCTCTAGTTTCTAAAGGCGGGAACGAGTGAATTCCATCTCGCGTAGTTACGTTCTCAGCTCCCTACTTGGTCCTGTCCCTGAGAAGATAGGCATATTGGACGAGTAACTGTGACCACCCTCACCTGTACTAGTCAAAGGACGTGCACCCGTGTGTGAGTCCGTAACACGCTCGGGATTGTGTCGAGTCACTAATGGTCATCTACGAAGTTATTAGTCCTTACTGTCAACGGTGTTACATCAGTAGGTCTAATAATTCACGGTCCGATCTTATACAATCTCATTATACAGGATGCCCCCACTCGCATGTCAACCACATGAACGAGTCAGATCACCTCGTTTGTATCTTAATACAAAGCGGGTCGCATCCACAGTGTATCTAGGATTAGGTCTCCAACTCCATCCATATACTGTAGACCGTTCGGGTCATTAACTCGAACGTGATCCTCCCTGTGTGTCCACTACACACCGTTCAAGTTCTAGTTCTCTCATGTATTCAATGACCCTGGAGCTTAGTTTATTAGACAAAGTTTGTAATTAATGCGAGACACAAAAGATTAAATAAATAACTCTTTATTAATTTAAAATAGTAATTTACAAACTGAACGAGATTAGGACAAATATCCCAACATATTTATGTCATTTATATGAGATATGATTGACATATTATATAGTTTAATGTGAATGAGATTCATAAGAAACTATAGGTTAGCATAATTCCTTAATTAGGGCTAATTTGAGAAATTGGATTGAGAGAAATTAAATTGAATGTGATTCAATTTATAATCCACAAGTATACAAATTTGATTTGTATAATGAGATATGAGATATCTTATTGTATGTGGTAACACCTATCACCATTATTTAAACCCCTTTGCAAGAAGGATTGGTAAGCAATAGTTTCATTTTTTGGAATCTCACCAAAAGGAAACTCAAATCTCTCTCAACCTTCTCTCAATTTCTCTTCATTCCTTTTCACCAAAGGAGTCCCACAACTCTCCTTCTACCTAAGGAGAACAACCGAGAAGCCCTTTTCAGAAGTGTCCGGTTACTCATGGTTTGTTGAGATTGGGGACGCGAAGTGTTCGTGACCGGAGAAGGAAATCGCGAAGAACGATTCTTCAACAAGTAAGTATTTTCTTACTGTTTTTCCTTCTAATTTGCATGTTTAGCCTAGTTTCTATAGGATATAAATGATTTTGAGAAAACGTTTTTCACAACGAATCCACGACGATTCAATCATTTTTTTTTCGCTGCGGGATTTTCATTCCTTTCACCTCTCTAGTTTTCCTAGTTCCGGAACGAGTGAATTCCTTCTTGCGAAGTTAAGTTCCCAACTACCTACGTGGTTCTGCCCCGGAGAAGGTAGGCATATTGAGTGGCAACTCTGACACACTCTCACCCGTACTAGTCTAAGGACAACCCCTCGCAGACAGGAGTTCATAACTCGCTCAGGATTAAGGTCGAGTCACTAATGGTCATCTATGAATTTATTAGTCCTAAATTGTTAACGGTGTTACATTAGTCCAGTCTGGTAACATCTCATTGCACAAGATGCCCCCACTCGCATGTCTACTACATGAACGAGCTGGATCGCCAAGTTTGTATCAAATAAAACGTGGGCCATATCCATAGTGGTGTCAGGATGAGGTTCCCAACCTTATCCATATACTATAGACTATTCGGGTCATTAACGTGAACGTGATCCTACCTGTGTGTCCACTACACACTGTTCAAGATGTCATAAATATGTATGACCTTGGAACTTAGTTTATTGGATTAAGTTTGAAATGCGAGATACAAGATTTGATGAGAAAATAACTTTTATTTATATACATCAAATATTACAAACTACAAGAGTTTAGGGCATACACCCCAACAACATTATTCACAAAATTACTCTAGAAGCAAAACGTAAACTAAAAATAATCAAAATCCTTAACTTTTTGGCTTTTGAAAATTATACAACAACAAAATTCTGATTTTGTGAATCACAAACAAAGGCCTCCAAACCCCTTAAGAAAACACAACCAAATGGGAGAACCTCCTATTCTCTGAGTGTTGTGAGATTAAGGTTTGGTGGAAAACCTTATCAGAATTTTTTGGGAATTTTTTAGAGGAAGTGAATCCAAAAACAGGGAGACGGTCATCATTTTACTCACTCATTTCTCTATGTTATATCGATATACAAAGAGTCGAGAGAGAAGTGGGGAGAGAGGGGAGACTGGGAACGTGTGTAACACACGTTCCTAAATAAGTAATTTAATTAACTATTAATCAAATTAATTTTAAATCATATTTAAATGCACCTCCTATAACCTATAGTTTTAATTAATTTAATTAAATCAAATTTAATTAACTTAATTAAACTTGCAGATTAATTATTTACTAATTAATTAACTTCAAAATTAAATATCATATATTTAATTTAGGTTTCATAATTAAATCATATTTAAATATTCTCTCAGTTTTAATATACATCTTATGTGAATTAAATTTAATCTATAGTTTTGATGTGAATCTAATTCATACTCAAATGATATTTGAGCTATTTCAAATATTTAATTCTCTCATAAGTTAATTCTGAATCATATTCAAAATTAAATTTATATTATAAAGTTTTGATCATCATGAAAACTTTATATTAAAATGTATCTCCATCCATTAAATTAATTCCCAATGTGAATTTGAACAGTTCAAATTCTGGTTAAGATCAAACAATCTCAACACCCTTTACGAGCTAAGAAGTTGACCTAATGGACCTACAGATCAGAAGCTCCAACGATACAAGATTAATTGGTCAATCTCATCAACCAACTTAATCAACATTTGTTAACTGTGGGTACACTCCACTAAAGACCCACAAATGCATTATTCTCACTGTAGATATTTTTTTGTGTCCACGGCTAAAGATCAATAACACCAAGGTGATCTTTCACGAGTATCTGTAACACCATCTGGGTCAAATAACCATTTTGCTCCTGGGTTACTAGGAGCGACCTAGTGGTTGAGAGAGTCCGACCAGTTAGGCTAGCACAACTGACCCCTAAGATGCCCCTGAGCGAGTATGAACCTCTAGGATGGTGAGTTGATAGTTGAGCATTAAAAGGTTGTCTCTTTTGTGTTGTGGGCCCCCATTGGAGTGTGTCTTTGTTGGGATGTGTCTCCGTTCCAGCCACCTATGTTTCTAGACTGAGGATAGATCTTAAGTTGTTACCACAAGAGGGCTCAGGGTGGACATGTGAGGTCGGGGCGCATAGTTGAATTAAGGGTGTTTAGAAAGAGCTTAGGGAGAGTGTGACTTGTCCTGTTTGTGCAGTAGTAGCTTGGACGAAAGTGGGCTACTTACTGAGTATTCTGATACTCACCCGTCTACTTTTGTTGTTTTTGGTTTGCAGATAACGCTCAATCCTAAGCTGGGCAGCGATGGCGACGACTTGATGAGGCTTGAGGAGCTCCCTTGTGCGTAGAGCTCGTTTTGTGTACTTTAGGACATTGGTTTTCGTTGATTACTTAATTTTGTTGTAAAGCTCTATTTTGGATTGTTTCTTCTTTTGTTTTCTTGTACGTTTGGTGCTTAGAGCTTGAATGCATGACTTGCTGGTACTTGATGTTTAACCTTGAGTTCTTCTTGCTTGTGTCGTGTTCTGACCTATTGGAGCCCAACCTGATGTTAAATGAAGTTTGGAGGTGGTTGGTGTTAGGTTTTATGCCCTAAAACTCATAGTTTGTAAATAATGTTCTAATTCATCAATAAAGAGTCATTGTTTCTTCAATAAAGAGTTATTGTGTAATTCATTATTTTATTGCCTTAAGTTAACCCTAAAACCAATAAATAATATCCAAGGTTGTTATATTTCTCTTGAACTGATTGTAGTGGACATATAAAATAGTAACTACTAGATGTAACTCCGTTGACTAGTTAGGTTTCTATTTCAATAGGATGACCTAGGCAACTTGATCTCAATCTTGAGCAGGTTACGAACTCCTGTTTGCGAGGGATTGTCCTTTGACTAGTATGGGTGAGAGTGATCAAATTCCTTGACTTAATAAGCCTGCCTTCTTGGGGACAAGATCGAGAAGGCAGTTGGGGACTTAGCCTAGCAAGAAGGAATTCACTCATTCCCGCCTATTAGAGTAAGTAGATGAATGTTCCCTCAAGTAGTGTCTCCAGGGCATGAACAAATGGCTCGACCATCTCATTGATCCGAGAGGGACTTCTGTTTGTTGGTAGGACCACAAACAGGTTGTTCATTAGAGGAGCACTAGACTTAAGGTAAATGATGTAACCTAGGGATAAAACGGTAATTTGACCCAGCTGGTGTTACGAACATTCGGGAAGGACTGACTTGTTGTTATTTGTTGATATCCGTAGATATAGAAACATATCTGCAGTGAGAAGAGTGCAACTGCGGGACTTTAGTGGAGTGTTCCCGCAGTTAACGAATGTTGATTAGGAGGTTAATGAGATTAACTGAATAATCTTGTATCGTTGGAGCTTCTGATCTGTAGGTCCATTAGGTCTACCTCCTAGCTCATAAAGGGTTCTTAGATTATTTGAATTTGAAATGGTCAAATTCAATTAGGGAATAAGCATGATGTATGGAGATACATTATAATATAAAGTTTTTATGTACATTAAAACTTTATAGTATAAATTAATTTTAATATGATTCAAAGTTAATTAATTGAGAGAATTAAATATTTGAAAGACTTCAAATATTAATTAAATGTGAATGAGATTCATATTTAAAACTATAGGATAAAATTTAATGTGCATAAGATGTACATTAAAACTATAGGTTATAAGGGAATGTGATTAAATAATCAAATTAAACATATGATGTTTAATTAATTAATTAAGGAGTTAATTAATTCAATTAATTAAATGTGATTTAATTAAAAGGTTATTTATATTAATATAATTAAATATGATTTAATATTATTAATTTAATATATTTATTTAATTAATTAAATATATGGAAACGTGTGAAAGACACGTTCCCCCACTTTTCTCTATTTCTCCCACTTCCATCGATAAGTATGGATGGGAGGAGAAAGAGATGGTTGATCGATCGAATTGTTGAATTTTTTTTTTTTTTTTTTTTTGCAAAATTCACACAAAAATTCTCTCTCTCTCATTTTCCCAAATCTCAACTGTTGGGAACCTTCCCACCAAGGTTGGATTTGGTGAATCCAGAGGATAGGAGGTTAACTTTATTGGTAGTGTCCTGCTTTACATAGGAAGAGAAGGTTATTGTACACTGTGGTGCTGTGCAAACCTCGAAGCTAGGAGTTGTTGTTGATTGTGAAAACTACAAAGGTAATATGGTATTTCCTTTAGTTTAGTCTCTTACACAACATGTCTTAATTGCTTTAATTCTTGCCTAATTGCTTATCTCTGTTGTTTTGCCAATGTATGGGTTTTTGGAGTAAACCAAAACAAAACAAGCAAATTATGATTTAAACCACGTTTCCGTTGCTCAGGGAAATTCGATTTCCTTCAATTGGGTGATGTCTTGACATTCTTGAAGTGTTTTTACCTCTTAAACTAGCCCTGAAAATTTTGGTTTTGTCCGGGTAACGCCATTATGCTATCCAAATTTCGGCGCAAATGGTGCTACTTAGTAACCTCCCTAAGTGGTTTTGGTTAAAATCTTAGGGTCGATACAGGACTGGTCAAACAAAGAGTTATCTTTTTTGGGGTCATGCTCTAAAGTCTCGTAATTAATAATTTATTTAATAATTAGTAATATTTTTATTATTTTATTTACAATATAATACTATCAATTATATTAAAAATCTAATATTATTAGTGTAATCTTGAATACTATGTAGTTGATATACGAGAGGATCATGTTCAAGAAATAACTTAAAGGGGCATAGTATATGGATAAGGTTGAATGTCTTATCTTTGTATCACTATTGATATGAACCACTTTGTAATAATTACAAACGATTTGATTCAAATCGTTCATGTGGAGACATGGGAGTGAGAGTATCTTATACAATGTGTATAAGATTGGACCACGAAAAAATTAATCTCTATTTATAAATTCGTTAATTGAGAAGATTAATATTTCATCAGGATGACCATATGCGATTCGATCTTAATCCTCAGTGAGTTATGAACGACTGAACTGGGGATAAAGGGATTTGCAGTCTCCACCTTACCGCTCGACCATGCTGCCAAAACGATAGAAAATATTGGATTGGCTCTATCTCTTCGATTGATAGTAAAAATCGAAAAACTTTGTTTTCTTTTTCTATGGAAAGAAAATAAAAAATCAAGTGGAGATTTTCGGTCATTAAAGAAAAAATTCAGGACAAATGGGAATCGTTAACTTTAATTATTGACTGTGAATTCATAAATGATTCTTGGATTTAAATTGAAAATTTGGTTTCCCTAATGTGAGGGTTTGCCCTTTAATTTGTATAAGTGAGAATAACTTTTGTAGTCGATTCATAATGCCTATCATTTTGGGGACTTGACCTAATAGAGAGTTGTGAACATAATCTCACATGATGGCATTCACTTCTTCCTATATAAGATAAGTAGATGAGTAGTTCCTTTAAGTGTTGATTTCAAGACTTAAACAATGTAGCCTCTGTTGGGGTTTATGCCCTAAACAAGTGTACTTTTGTAATAATGTTATTCAAATAAATAAAGAGTTTATTATATTCTCGCACATAAACTTAAATCCAATAAACTAAATTCCAAGGTTATATAGTGGACACAAGTTGGATAATGTTCAAGTATATAACCTAAATGGTCTATGGTACATGCATGAGGTTGGGAACCTTAGACTGGTAACACCATGGATGTGGCCCACTTTCTATTTCGTACAAACGAGGTAATCCAACTCGTTCATGTGGTAGACATGCAAGTGGGGGCATCCTGTATGATGAGATCATACAAGACCGGACTGCAAATTATTAGCTTACTAGTGTAACACAGCTAACAGGATAGACCTAATAATTTATAGATGATCATTAGTGACTTGATCTGAATCCTAAGCAAGTTACGAACTCCTGCTTATGGGGGTTTGTCCTTAGATTAGTATGGGTGAGAGTAGCCTGTAGCCGACTCAATATGTCTGCCTTCTCAGGGACAGAACCTTGTAGGTAGCTGGGAACTAACTCTGCAGGATGGAATTCACTCATTCCTGAATTAGGGAATTAGATAGGTTGTTCTCTAAACAACTGAATCCAGGTCTTGAACAACGGGGCTCCACCCTCTTACTGGCCTAAGCGGGATTACGTTTATGGTAGGACCATAAACATGTTGTTCATTATAGGATCAGTAGTGCTTAAGGAGCAAGAGGTAATAGATAGGCAAAAACGCGCAAGCACACGCGATCGAAGTAATATAAAACTGGAAGTATTCCAGAGTATCGAGCCCAAGGGAATGGAGTAATAAAATCAATTGAGAGTTTGTACAACTTGCTGACTGATTGCAACTAAACGGTAACCAAAAGTGAGTTGAATGGTGTGGTGATTGTGTTTAAAAGTATGATGGAGATCGGATCTCCTTGAGCAGCGGAAACGTGTTTGGGATCGTTAATTGCTTGATTGTTTTAATTGAAACAAAAACCAGTACATTGACAAAAATACAGAACAAGCTTGAAATTCTAATCCTATTAGACATGGATTAATTGCATACATGCAAACATATGTTTAGTTTAACTATTGAACTAAAGGGAAGAAGAAGAAATTATTACCTTTGTAGTTTTCCTCAGCAGCAACTCCTTGCTCCAATCAGTACAGCAACCCAAGAAGCTTTTGTTTCTCTGTTTTACAGAACACCACCAAAAGAGTAAACTTCCTATCCTCTGAGATTCAACTTAGAAGCAAATCCTTTGTGGGAAAGATTCCAACTTTTGGATAACTTTGGGAATGAGAGTGAGAGAGAGTGAATTTCTCTGTTCTTTTTCAAAAAATGATCGATCGATCACTTTCTTCTTCTCACCAGGAGAAGAAGAAGCTTCAGTGGGCAACTCCCCACTCCCTATCGAGGGGGAGTTGGGGAGTAGTGGGAACGTGTCCTCCTGACACGTTCCCAATTAATAATATATATATATAAATTAATTAATTAATTAATTAATTTTATTAAATTAAATAATATTTAATTCAAATATAGTATTAATTTAATGATTAATTCATATTTAATCATTTTACCCTTTATACTATAGTTTAATGTACATCTCATGCACATTAAGTTTTAACCTATAGTTTTTTTTTCAGATATATATCACATTCACATTTAAATTTAATATTTGAACTCTTTCAAATATTTAATTCTCTCACATAATTTAATATGAATCATATTCACATTAAATTTATAATATATAGTTCCAAAACTATATATTATATCGTATCAATATACATTAAGTTTATTCCCTAATGAATTTAAACATTTCAAATTCAAATGATCTAAGAACCCTTTATGAGCTAGAAGGTGGACCTAATGGACCTACAGATCAGAAGCTCCAACGATACAAGATTGCTCGGTTAATCTCATTAACCTTCCAATCAACATTCCTTAACTGCGGGAACACTCCACTAAAGTCCCACAGCTGCACTCTTCTCACTGCAGATATATTTCTGTGTCCATGGATATTGACCAATAACAGCAAGTCAATCCTTAACGAATGTTCGTAACACCAGCTGGGTCAAATTACCGTTTTACCACTGGGTTACATCTTGTGCCTTAAGTACCAGTGCTCCTCTAATGAACAATTTGTTTGTGGTCCTACCAACAAACAGAGTCCCTCTCGGGCCAATGAGAGGGTTGGGCCCTTTGTTCAAGTCTCGGAGACACCACTTAAGGGAACATTCCTCTACTTACCCTAGTAGGCGGAAAGGAGTGAATTCCATCTTGCTAAGTTAAGTTCTCAGTCGCTCACTCGGTCTTGTCCCCAAGAAGGTAGGCATATTGAGTCGGCGAATCTAGCCACTCTCACCCATACTAGTCAAAGGACAATCCCTCGCGAACAAGAGTTCATAACCTGCTCAGGATTGAGATCAAGTTGCCTAGGTCATCCTAGTGAAATAGAAACCTAACTAGTCAACGGAGTTACAGCTGGAGATTACTATTTCGTGGTCCGGTCTTATGTAATCTCATTACATAGGATATCCCCACTCACATGTCATCTACACGAACACGTAAGGATCACAGTGTTTGTATCAAATACAAAGTGGGCCACATCCATAGTTTAACCAGGGTAAGGTACCCAAACCTTATCCTCTAACTATAGACCCTTTAGTTGTATCTCTCGGCGAGATCCCTTTTATGTACATTACATTCAGTTAGATATTCATTTAACAACCTTGGATGTTTAGTTTATTGGATTTAGGATTTAAATAAAGGCAAACTCGTAGATAACGAACAATAACACTTTATTGAAACAATAACACTTTATTACAATAATTAGAACATAATTACAAACTACGAGTTTTAGGGCACAAATCCCAACAAAGTAAACAAAAACTATGTGAAAGGAAGGGATTCAAAATGCTAGTCCACTAATTTTGACAGACAATGTAACGCCAATCCAATTGCCTCGCTTTGCAGTTACGTCTCGCAGCGCAACGCGACAGTAGAATGCATTTGCGTGAGAAGACGAAACAGTGTGATTGCGTCGCGTTTCCTTGTCGCGCAGTTGCGTATGTCTACTGTTGCGATGCAATTGCGTAGCGCTATTGTGTCAACGTCGTTGCATGGATCTGCGCTACACCGTGCTGCCAATGCGACGCAATTGTAGGATTCTGCCAGTGCGACATAATTGCATGAGGCTGCATCAACAAGTGACTGCAAGTGCGATGTGATTCAAGCTAACCTTCCAAGCGAAGTAAACCGAGTCCTCCTCCTATTTGGTCTTCTTTGAAGTATCTTTAGGAGACTGAGTGATTAAACCTATATCACTATGAGGATAATCTAGCCTAGATGCTTGTTCACATGACTCCAAGGTTTTGGAGCCTTGCCCTATGCCTAGGGTTAAAGTTTAGGTCTTATGTATAAGCCTTTTTACTCCATTATTTTTGGGATATCCACTTTAGCTCAACCCTTTCGGTGCCAAACTAAAGTTGGGTGGGTAACCTTAGATGGCCGACTAAGGCTTCCCGCAATAACTCACCAAAAGTAAACTTCTTTGGAGGTTAGTTGAACTGCTCTTGCTTTGGAGCTTAATTGTCTTTTCTTAGGACATTCACATCTTGAATCCCTAAGGAAAGTTAGCTCCTCATGGATAAAGAAACTAATGCAAATTTAGACATAACTTGTGAAAACATAATCCTAAGCTCTCTTTCTCGATCTACCACAGTTGAGCATGAACCGAGAGAACCACTTAGATTGTTACTGTAAAGAAATTTGCGCAGAAACAGGGAATACTTATGAATCGAAAGAGCAATAAACTTTTATTAAATATAACACAGCAACTGTTTGCAAAATAAAGGTTAACAGAACTGAAGGAAACACAGAAATACTGCAAATAAATCTAATGTAGCGAAGCATAAAATTTAGAAGTTCAAAACCAGAAGTTTGAATAACAGTACATCGGGACTACGACTTAGCAAAACGCGAAAGTGAAAAATAGCAAAATGACGACAGTGGACTAAAACTTGCAGTGTTCCTCCTTCTCGACAGACTCCTTTCTCGGGCGCTTGCTCCTCTATTTATAGAGTTTTCTGCCTCTAGGGTTTCCATCCGACAAGCTTTCCTTGATTCACGGCTTGACTTCTGCGACTTAATCTTTTCCACAATTTCCACGAATAGGCAAAAGGTCCTACTTGTCTTAGGCAATTGCGTCAGTTTGCGTTCCTGCAATAAAATCATAACACATGAGTTCTCCATTTTGCTTTTAGGAAATATTGTCACTCCTGTATAAACTTCTTACACTTTTTCCTAATTAATACTCAATCACCAGTAATAAGTCATCAACAATGGGCCAAATAACTCTCATATGTGAGAGTTATCAATAATCATAGGGTAAAACGGTAATTTGACCCAGCTGTGATTACAAACAACCTGTGAAGGGTGAACTCACAGGTATTGATTATATCAATGGACACAACACAGTCTATAGTGAGGAGAGTGCAACTACGAGTCTATAGTGGAGTACTCGTAGTTAATGAATGTTGGTTAATTAGATCAAAGAATTTGATCGGTTAATCTCGTATCATTGAAGCTCATGATCTGTAGGTCCATTAGGTCCCTCCGTTGGCTCAACATGGAAATATTGAGGGTATAAAGTTTGGAGTGAAATTGTAGTGTTCAATTTCATATATGAGGAAATATATCAACTATATGTGATATAATTGATATAATATAGTTTAATGAGAATTTGATTCACAATAAACTATATACTAAAATGAGAGATACTATGATTATGTAAATATGCAAATATGATTTGCAAATACATAATAAGAGCACTACAGGGATAGGAAGGTAATTTCCACCCTACTTCCCTATAAATGCATAAGATGCACAATTTGAATTGAAGCATTCCTATGAAAAGAAACCCTAGTGCTCTCTCTTGTGAAAAGTGTTTTCACTCCTTCTCTCATATTCTCCTAACTCCAAAAAGGAATTCCACCATCCTCTCTCTCCTAGAAATACAACGGAGAAGACTTAGTGGTGTAATCAAGTGCGTCGGAGTTGTTGAGAACGTAAGATCGTTGAGATCATGAGAAGCAAAAGAGCGCGTGAAGGTTTAAGTCTACAAAGGTAATATGTTGCCCATATTCTTGTTTCTATGCTTAATCTTTGTGATTTAGTGTTTTTGATTTGATTTACGTAATCAAATCTAAGAACATGCGATTAAACTTGCTTCCGCTGTGGGATTTGATCGTATCAATTGGTATCAGAGTCAATTGTGTTCTTGTTTTTGTTCTGGATCTGTCAAAAACATAGGTGGGATTGCATTATATTCATGAGATGAATGGAGCTTTGCAAAATTAGATGTTTTCAATTTTGGCACTTAGACTTTAAATTTTCATTGAATCGTTCAATGTAAGGGCCTGGTGTTTTGGGCAATTTCAATTGTAAATCGAGTCTGTAAATCTGTGTTGATTGAGGCAAAGAAGTTTTTTAGAAGAATGGAGGAAAATGAGCAAAAACTGAAGAAGGTGCTTGTTGTTCTGCATACGGCGTTGCAATGCAACCACTGTTGTTTTTGGCTAGAAAGACACCAACGTTGCAATGCCACAACCGGCGTTGCAACGCCGAAGCATTGACGTTGGCGTGAAGGTGGACCAGCATTGCAACGCCGAAGCAATAACACACAAGCAACGGGCAACAATTTTCAGCATTTTTATAATTAATATATATATATATATAAACATTTTTGTATTCATTGTAATTAATATTATTAATTTTAATTAATATAATTAGATTATATTAATTGAAATTAATTTTAGGGTGCCAAAAATGGTCTAATTTTGCTATTTAATTTATCAAATTGTTGTATGAATTATTTACATGCATAATGTATGCTATTTAGATAAATCTCACCCTAGGTTAAACATATTCATGCATTATTTATAATATAAGGTGTTATATTATATAGTTTGCATGATAAATTAGTATAAGTGTCATATTAATTTTGGATAGCATTGACATGCATTTAAATTCATGAGATGAATATGTTATGCATGTGATATTATTCATGTGATGAATGATCAAGCACTTATAACATAGTATTGCATGTCACCTAAGGTTAATTAATTAGTTTTAAAATGTTTAGAACTTGGTATTAATAAGTCTTAGGTTATCTAGTTCTAATTAGATTAGAATTAGGGACCGAATAATTTATAAGCTATGATTAAAGAGGAACTCTGTCTAAGGAAGGTTCTGTCTAGGCTGGGGTATTTAAGCTGACGGAAACGGAACACCCCTACCTAGCTAGGAACTGACCTGAGAGTGAATTTAATCTAGAGTTTATAAATTATTAAAACGTCAGCACAGTTTATTAAGGGGTTAATAGACTGGAAACCCTAGGTTTTTAGACTTAGGTAAGATTCAATATAAAGGGGTTATATTGATAGACTTAGGTAAAAATCATTAGTCGGATTTAACCTAGGTCAAATTTCCTAAAATACTTAAAGTATTTAGTGAGAAGAAATAGGTGTATATGATGCATCAGTTTTCCACCTATATATCTCCAGAAAATTCACACCATGAGATCCATACTTGGCCTCATGGCACAAACGTTAGTGTCCCCCTTCAGATGGTGTTTGTATGGGTCAGTATCAAGGTGAATGGAGAGGGTACGTATAGTGAGTGGGAGCGGGAACTGTGAAAATAAAACCCACGGTCTCTTCTATCGGTTCATACCGTGAGATCACTATGATCAGCCTGCTAGTTTGGGATGGACCAGACAATCCCTTCGGAGGGCTTTGATCATAGGGATCGGAACACAGTGAACACCTGAAAGGGAAAAAGGTTACCTTAGTCTATTTTCCAACCTAGTCCTCCCTTCGGCAGATTTTGTTGGATCGGGACTCTGGAATCTAAAGATGGAGGGTCACACTCACGGGTTACATTAGTTGTAAGTGTATCCAGACCAAATAATAGTAACGAAAGCCTATAGAAAAAAGAGTTATTCTGGCATCAGGTTTTGGACAAGAATGTCTTGATCCAGAGGAAGAGGTCTTGATCTAGAGGAAAAGTGTTTTTTATTACCCTTCGGTGTCATAGATTCTACACCTTTGGAGTATCAATGCAAATTATTAATGACCTTGGAATCATTAGATAATTAGCTAAAACTGATTGGATTAGTCAAAGGTTTAGTGAGAAACTAATACAAGTCATTTGTTTTTCAACAAAATGAATAGCTCAATCATTTCCTTGTTGGCTACCGAAAAATTAACCAGAGAAAACATGATGACATGGAAGAACAATCTTAACATAATCTTGGTAGCAGACGATCTTAAGTTTGTGCTTACTTAGGAGTGTCCTCAGGTGCCAAGCTCGAATGCGTCATGAAATGTTCGCGATGCATATGATAAATGGATCAAGGCCAATGACAAGGCCAAAGTGAAGGGAATGAGAATCCCCGCGCAGCGAAAGACGATCGAATCGTCATGGTATCATCATGCAACATGCTTATTAAAATCGATCTAACTATTAGATCTAGGCTAAAACATGCTGAAATTTTACAGCAAGAAGAAAAACTTACTTGTTGTAGACCAATTCAGCAAACTCTCCTTGTAGATCACGAACTCTTCGCGCTTTTCGATCTCCACGAACTCTTCCCACTATCGGATCCCAAACACTACCAATTGATCTTCTTGGTTGTTCTCTTTTGGAGAACGGAAGTTGGTGGGAACTTTGTGTTTTGAAAAGAGATGAGAAAATTGAGAGAGAAGAGAGAATTTCACTTAGCTTCCAAAGCTTAGCTTAGGTTAGCTCTCCAAAACCCTTTTGCAAAGGAGTTTAAATAGTGGAATGATGAAGTTCACAACTTCACTTTATTACCATTTTACCACAACCATATGTTATGTAAATCTCATTTACATAATTATATAATATAAGATATCTCATATCTTATGTTACAAATCTCATTTACAATAATTGTGGATTTAATTAAATTGAATCACATTTAATTTATTTTCTCTCTATCAATTTCTCCAATTAGCCTTTAATTCAACAATTAGGCTAATATATAGTTTATTACGAATCTCATTCATATTAAACTATATATTATATCATCTATATGATATAAATACTCTTTAAGGTGAAATTGAACACTTCAATTTCATACCAAAACATTAACCCTTTTTATCCCGCATTGAGCCAACCAAGGGACCTAATGGACCTCTGGTGGACGGGCTCCAATGATTTGAGGTTAACCGGTCAAACTCTTTGACCCGGTCAACCAATGTTCATTAGCTACAGTAACACTCCACTAAAGCCTGTAGTTGTACTCCCATCAGTGTAGAATATTACGTGTCCACTGATATAACCAATGCTCATGAGTCGACCCTTCAGAGGTTATTCGTAGACACGGCTGGGTCAAATTACCGTTTTACCCCTGTGTCTACATCTTGTTCCTTAAGTCCCCACTGCTCCTCTAATGAACAACATATTGTGATGGTCCAATCATACACAACACCCTTCTCGGGCCGGTGAGAAGGTGGGCGCCGTTGTCCAAGCTCGAGAGACAAGACTTAAGGGAACAAACCTTCTAGATTCCTATAGGCGGGAGCGAGTGAATTCCATCTCGCTTAATTAGGTTCCCAGCTCTCTACTTGGTTCTGTCCATGAGAAGATAGGCATGTTGGGCGAGTAACCAAGACCACCCTCACCCGTACTAGTCAAAGGACAGACCCCCGCTGACAGGAGTCCGTAATATGCTCAGGATTCAGGTCGAGTCACTAATGGTCATCTACGAATTTATTAGTCTTTCTTCATCACAGCGGTGTTATATCGTGAAGTCTAATAATTCACGGTCCGGTCTTGTACAATCTCATTATGCAGATGCCCCACTCGCATGTCAACCACATGAACGAAGTCAGATCACCTCGTTTGTATCTAATACAAAGCGGGTCGCATCCACAGTGTATCCAGGATTAGGTTTCCAACCCCATCCTTATACTGTAGACCGTTCGGGTAATTAACTCGAACGTGATCCTCCTTGTGTGTCAACTACACACCGTTCAAGTTCTAGTTCTCTCATATATTCAATGACCCTGGAGCTTAGTTTATTGGAAAGGTTTAAAATATTTGCGAGACACAAAGTGAAGAAATGAATAACTCTTATTAATTTCAAAACAATATCTTACAATCACGAGATTAGGACAGAAATCCCAACACAAAGTCTATATATTGGCAAGTATGTCTGACATACTAGCCAAAACACATAAGGGCATGATGACCGCTAAGAAATCATGGATTCGTTGCAAGGCATGTTCGAATAACAGTCTGTTCAGGTCAAGCACAATGCCCTAAAATACATCTTCAATGCCAGGATGGCGGAGGGATCATCTGTTCGGGATCATGTTCTCGATATGATGGTTCATTTCAACACGGCGGAGTCGAATGGTGTTTCTATCGATGAATCGATCTAGGTCAGCTTTATATTGGAAACTCTTCCAGAGACTTTCCTACAGTTTCGAAGTAATGTTGTTAAGAACAAGCTTACTTTTAACCTTACCAGCCTTCTGAATGAACTCCAAACCTTCCAATCTCTGATGAAAATCAAGGGATCAAAAGGTGAGGCAAATGTTGCGAGTAGGAGTTATCACGGAGGTTCAACCTCTGGGACAAAATCAATGGCTTCATCTTCTTCAGGCCTGAAAGGGAAGAAGAAGAAAATGAAGAAGGTTGGTAAGGAGAAACGGGCTTACAAAGCTGCCGCCCAAAAGGTCAAGGAAGTTGCAGACAAAGGAAAATGATCCACTGCAATGAGGACGGACACTGGAAACGGAATTGTCCGAAGTACATGACCGAAAAGAAGAAAGAAGGTAAATATGATTTACTTTGCTTAAAAGCTTGTTTAGTGGATGATGATAATACTGTCTGGATATTGGATTCGGGCGCCACTAATCATGTCTATTCTTCTTTTCATAGAATTAGTTCCTAGCAGCAGCTACGAGAAGGGGAGATAATACTCCGGGTTGGAATTGGGGAAGTTGTCTCAGCCGTAGCAGTTGGCACAATGAAGCTGTGGTTTGGCAAGAAATATATGTTGTCTGACAATGTATTAGTGATACTAGGGTTTACTAGAAACTTTATTTCCATTTCTTGCCTAGTCGAATAATGTATTTCAGTATCTTTTTCTTTCAATAAAGTGTTTATTTTAAAGAAAGTAGTTGAAATATGTGCAGCTTCATTAGAAAATGGTTTGTATGTTTTAAGGCCTAATTCAGTCAAAATGGTTTTGAATACTGAATTATTTAAAACTGCAAACACACAAATTAAGAAACGTAAATTTTCTCCTGATGAAAATGCTCAATCCTATTGATGTTAAGTTAGGCCACATTAACATCAATAGGATTGAGAAATTGGTAAAGAATGGACTTCTAATTGAGTTAAAAGAAAGTACCTTACCAGTATGTGAGTCCTGCCTAGAGGGTAAAA
Organism: Trichosanthes cucumerina; assembly: GCA_036507285.1. Classification (NCBI taxonomy): domain Eukaryota; kingdom Viridiplantae; phylum Streptophyta; class Magnoliopsida; order Cucurbitales; family Cucurbitaceae; genus Trichosanthes; species Trichosanthes cucumerina. The sequence goes on from CM071840.1 coordinate 44,303,953, forward strand.
TGACTAAAAGACCTTTTAGTGGAAAAGGTTATAGAGCAAAAGAACCCTTAGAGCTTATACATTCAGACCTTTGTTGTCCGATGAACGTTAAAGCTAGAGGAGGGTATGAATATCTCATCTCTCTTATAGATGATTACTCAAGATATGATCATATTTACCTAATGCATCACAAGTCTAAAGCACTTGAAAAGTTCAAGGAATTCAAGGCTGAAGTTGAAAACCAATTAGGTAAAACTATTAAAACGCTTCGATCTGATCGAGGTAGAGAGTACATAGATTTAAAATTTCAGGGCTATATGATAGAACATGGAATTATATCTCATCTCTCAGCACCCGGTATGCCTCAACAAAATGGTGTATCGGAAAGGAGAAATAGAACCTTATTGGACATGGATCAATCAATGATGAGTTACGCTCATCTCCCTAACTCATTTTGGGGTTATGCAATAGAGATTGCAGTTTACATTTTGAATAACATTCTATCAAAGAGTGTTTCAGAGACACCATTTAAACTCTGGAAAGGACGTAAAGGTAGTTTACATCATTTCAGAATTTGGGGATGTCCAACACATGTGCTTGTGATAAATCCAAAAAAATTAGAATCACGTTCAAAATTATGCCTATTTGTAGGCTACCCTAAATAAACGAGAGGTGGATTAGTCTATGATCCTAAGGAAGATAAGGTACTTGTATCGATAAATGTCACTTTCTTAGAGGAGGACCACATGAAGGATCACAAACCAAGAAGCAAAGTTTGTGTTAAGTGAGTTAGACGGAACAGCAACAAAAAGTGTTGATAATACTAGTACATACACAAGGGTTGTTGATACTATTTTGTCAAGTCAAGAAAGTCCATCTCAAGAGTTGAAAATGTCTCGACGTGGTGGAAGGGTTATAACACAACCTGACCATTACATGGGTTTAACTGAAACCCAAGTCGTTATACCAGATGACGACTGTGAGGATCCATTGACTCATAACCAAGCAATGGTTGACAAAGACAAAGACAAATGGGTCATAGCCATGGACCAAGAAATGGAGTCTATGTACTTCAATTCTGTTTGGGATCTTGTAGATAAACCTGATGGGGTAAAACCTATAGGTTGTAAATGAAGGGAATCAAATCCCCTTGAGCAGCAGAAACGTGGTGTTAAATCGTATTTGCTATTTGTTTTGGTTTACTACAAAACCCCATACATTGGCAAATTAAATGCAGAGATAAGCAATTCTAATCGTAGCATGGATTAAACATGATAAAGCATGTTGTAATTTTCTTAACTAAAAAGAAATGAATAGTTACCTTTGTAGTTTCACTTTCTCAGCAACTCCTTGCTTCTCCAAATGTACAACAACTTCTACACAGCAGCTTTGTTCTTCCAACAGGACACTACCACAAGAGTTAACCTTCTAGGTCTCTGGGTTATTAGACCTCTCCTTGGTGGGAAGGAGCCAATAATTGGTGAGGGAAGGGAATTTTTGTGTTGAGAGAGGATTCACAGTAATTCCTTAATTGATCATCCAGTGATTGATCATTCTTCTCCTTCTCTTCCTCATCAAGAAGTAAAAAAACAGAGGGACGCTTCCCCCACTCCCTATCGATAGGGAGTTGGAGGGGAAGTGGGGAACGTGTCCTCCTGACACGTTTCCATTTATTTATTACTAAATAAATAAATAATAATCTAATTAATTATTATATTAATTAAATCATATTTAATTAATTTGAATATCTTATATTTAATTAATATTAAATCACATTTAATCATATTTTCCTCTATCCTATAGTTTTAATGCACATCTTATGTACATTAAATTTTAACCTATAGTTTTTCAATATGAATCTCATTCACTTTGGTCATGAGAGTCTTTGTAAACGGATCAGTTATGTTGTGCTCCGAAGCGATCTTCGTGATCGTCGCATCTCCTCGTTGCACTATCTCCTGTATAAGGTGATACTTCCTCTCGATGTGCTTCCCTCGCTTGTGGCTGCGAGGTTCCTTTGAATTGGCTATCGCACCATTGTTGTCACAGTATAAGGTGATGAGAAATTCCATATTTGGAACAACTTCCAAATCAGTTAGAAATATCCTTAGCCAAACAACCTCTTTAGCTGCTTCACAAGCAGCTACATACTTTGCCTCCATGGTGGAGTCGGCGATGCATCCTTGCTTGATGCTACACCACACTACAACTCCCCCGTTAAGGGTGAAAACTGATCCTGATGTAGATTTCCTAAAATCTTTAGCGGACTGAAAATGAGAATCAGTATATCTTGTAAGGATCAAATCCTTAGACTCATACACAAGCGTATAGTCCATCGTTCTCCTGAGATACTTGAGAATATTTTTAACTGCGGTCTAGTGGTCTAACCATGGATTGGACTGGTACCTACTGATTATTCCCACTGTATAATAAATGTCTGGCCTCGTGCATAGCATAACAGACATTAAGTTATTTACTGCCGAGGCATAGAGAATACGTCTCATATCCTCAGCTTCTTGAGGTGTCTTAGGACATGATAGCACACAAAATGTGTTATCCTTAGATTATAATTTGCTAGTTTTCATGATAATTTCAAAGCTTTTATGTGTTTTAATCATTTAATTTCAGGTTAAGAGCTTAAACAGAACATTGGGAGACTTATGGATCACTCGAGTTCAAATCGATGCTTTTTGAAGCTTAAAATACCATCCCTTAGAAGAAGAATGAGCAAATCTAGCTATTGGACCCAAGGAGACGGCGTTGCAACGCCCTGCAGGGCGTCACAACGTCGATATTGCAGATTTCATTCTTAGGCGACCCGTGAAGGCAGCGTTGCAACGCTGCTTTGTAGCGTCGCAACGTTGTATCGATAAGAAGGCGAGTGCGTTAGGGTAACGATGTTGCAACACTGCCCTTAGCGTCGCAACGCCGCCGAGAATTTCCATATATGCCTGGCACCTAGGGCACAGCGTTGCAATGCTGGGCTGATTGCACTATTATAACCTTTTGCCAAACTTTCAAAGGGAGCCGAAATTGATAGAATTTGTACCCTTATTTCGAAATACACTCTCTAAGAGGAGAAAGAAGACCATTCCTTGAGAGCCAAAGCGTTTGTGGAGACTCGAGATCGTGATGGGAGCTTGGGGACAAGGGACCGGCATTGACATATAAGTTTATTTCTCTTTCTTTTGGATTGTAACTTAGTTTTAAAGACTATCATACAACTTTAGCTTGTTTTTATGATGATTTTGAGGGGCTAAATGTTGTAGTTAGGATTTGATTAGCTTGTTTTGGATTTATTTAATTATGTACTGAACTTTGTTGTGTTATTTATTTTTGGCAATTCGTTCTTAATTTCATCAATCTTATTGGTCTAAGTGGACTCGAGAGAAAGAAACTTAGATTAGAGTAAAGTTGTCAAAATCCTTAGAAATCTAGCATGAGAATGACTTAGAATTCTTTGGAAAACATATAAAAAAGTTGCTTAATGTCGTGCATGCTTTTAAAATTCATAAAGAAACTTTAGGATTTATCGTGTGTGCGAGGTTCACCATGGGTCGAGAGATTCTTCTGAGTAATGTACTTCTTGTTTATAAATTCATCATATCAGTTCATTGCATGTGTTAAATAAAGAATTAACTTGTGAAATCAAGTTCCTTTAATTCTATCATATTCGTGTCTCCAATTGTACATTTATTTTCTTATCTTTGTTTTACCTATCTATCAAATTTAGGTTGCTTTAGATAAAATTTAGAATTAGTAACTTGGTATTTAATCAATCTAGAAAACTCATTCCTGAGGACGATACTCTTTACTCAAATCACTATATTAAAACTTAACCCGTACACTTGGGGTAATGCAATATAATTTTACACAACAGGACACTGTTCTTTAGATAAATGAATTCCATGCCTAAAAGGTAATAACCCCCTTTTGGAATTCTACATCGAATGTCGAGCCAACATTTGGTCAAAACTATAAGACTTGATCGCAGTATCAAATCTTATGTTCCAAGATTTGGATGCTTGTTTCAACCCATAAATGGATCGATTGAGCTTGCAAACCTTTTGCTCCTAACCTTGGGCTATGAACCCTTCGGGCTGAGACATATAAATACTTTCGTCAAGATTACCATTAAAAAGGAAGTCTTGACGTCCATTTTCCAGATCTCATAGTCATAAAATGCGACTATGGATAAGGTATCCTTATCGACTTTAACATAGCAACAGGGGAAAAAGTTTCATCATAGTCAACTTCTTCCCTTTAGGTAAAACCTTTTGCTACAAGTTTAGCCTTAAAGGTTTGTACCTTTCCGGCTGCATCTCTCTTTCTCTTATAGATCCATTTGGACTCTATGGGTCTTATCCCTTCAGGTTGGTCTACAAGTTCCCAAACTGAATTGAAGTACTTGACTCCATTTTAAGGTTCATGGCTTTGATCCATTGGTTTTTATCTACGTCATTCATCGCCTGTTTATAAGACAAGGGATCCTCTACGCCATCATCAGGTATGACAACTTGAGTTTCAACTAAACCCAAGTAGCGATCAGGTTGAGAAATAACCCTCCCACTACGTCGAAGCATTCCCAACAATTGAACGGACGAGATTGACTCGATGTGTCGACTTCTTCATCAACTCTTGATGAAGGTCCAGTCTGGTCAACAACTCTTGTTGACTTTCCTATAGCTTCTTTCAATACTAATTTACTACGTGGTTTATGATTTTTCATGTGATCTTCCTCTATGAAAGTGGCGTTTGTTGATACAAGCACCTTGTTTTCTTGTGGGTCGTAGAAAAGACCGCCTCTCGTTTCCTTCGGATAGCCTACAAAATAGGCATAATCTTGAACGAGGTTCCAATTTCTTCAGGTTGGTCACTAACACGTGTGCAGGACAACCCCAAATCCCGAAGTGTTGTAAACTAGGTTTACGCCTCTTCCATAACTCAAAATGTGTTTCTGATACATTTTTTTATGGAACAGTGTTCAAGATTTGAACCGCAGTCTCTACTGCGTAACCCCAAAACGAGCCAGGCAATTGAGCATCTCATCATGGATCGAACCATGTCTAACAAGGTTCTATTTCTCCTTTCAGATACACCATTCTGCTGTGGTGTATGAGATGCTGAGAGTTGTGATTTGATTCCATGTTCTATCAAATAGTCCTGGAATCTCAGATCCCTATACTCTCCATCTCGATCGGATCGAAGTGACTTAATGGTTTTCCCTAATGCATTTTCAACCTCAGCCTTATACTCTTTGAACTTTTCAAGAGCCTCGTACTTATGATGCATTAAGTATAGAAAATCGTACCTAGAATAAACATCTATGAAAGAGATGAAATATTTGTACCCTCCTCGAGCCATTACACTCATTGGACTACAGAGATCCGAATGTACAAGTTCTAAGGGCTCTTTGGCTCTATAACCTTTTCTAGTAAAAGGTCGCTTAGTCATTTTTCCTTCCAAGCAGGATTCAAAATGAGGTAAAGAATCATCTTCTAACTTGTTTAGAAGTCCATTCTTAGTTAATCTCTCAATCCGGTTGAGATTTATATGACCAAGTATTAGATGCCAAAGATAGGTATTATTTTGAGAAACGTTTTGCCCTTTACTTTGAGTATTTGCAGTTTTAAACATCTCATGATTTAAAATTGCTTTAGTTTGGTTTGGTTTAAGTACATTTAAGTCGTTTTCTAATTTGGTAGATCAAATATTGACACCTTTCTTTGGAATGAACGCTTCATTACTTAAAAATGAAATACAATATTATACTCAATTACACAAGAGATAGAAATTAAGTTCCTTTTAATTTTAGGAACTATATACAGATTTTGCAAAAATAAAAATATATCTCTAAAGAACAGCTTTGCATCTCCCACTACACGAGCTGAGACGACGTCTTCCGTTCCGACCCTAAGCATCATCACACCCTCATCGAGCTCCTTGAAGGAACTAGTTTCCTGGAAAGAAGAGCAAACGTGGTTAGTGGCTTCTGAATCAAGTATCTAGGTAAAGTCATTACTTTCCACTAAACATGTTTCAAGAACAAGAAAATCACATTTACCTTTCTTCTCTTTGAGCTTAGCAAGGTACTTTGGGCAGTTTCGCTTCCAGTGCATGTCCATGTTGCAATGGAAACACTTTCCTTTGTCTGCAACCTTGGCATTTCCCTTACCCTTATCAGCAACGGTTGGTGCTTTCCCCTTCCGTCCTTTTTGCTTCTTCTCCTGGATCTTCTTAAGACCAGAATGAAGAGATCGAATCTCGCAACGGAAGTGATTGTAAATCGCGTGTTCATGATTTTGTTACACATATCTAAAAACAAGAACAATACACTAAGATTAAACATGCTTTACGATTTAGGACATCGAGAATTTACCTTTGAAGAATACTTTCTTCACGAGTTCCTCCTCCAACGATCACGATCTCAGCAACGAACCTAAACTAAGATCCACCACTAGATCTTCTCCGTTGTTCTCTAGGTGAGGGAGGAAGGTGGGTTGCTTTTAGGATGAGATGAGGAGATCTTTTAGAAATGTGTTTGTAACTCTTTCCAACACAAATGAGAGAACTCTAGGGTTATGTGTAAAACCTTATCTCAAAGTTGCATCTTATGCAACTATTTATAGGGAAATAGAATGGAAATTACCATCCTATCCCTCCTTCATTCTCTCATTAGTATATAGTTAATATGTGGATCTAATTCACATTAAAACTATATATTATATCAATTATATCACATATAATTGATATAACACCTCATATATGAAATTGAACACTTCAATCTCAATCCTAACTTTATACCCTCAATATTACCATGTTGAGCCAACGGAGGGACCTAAAGGACCTACAGTTCATGAGATCCAATGATGTGAGATTAACTGATCAAACTCTTTGATCCGATTAATCAATATTCATTAACACAAATCACTCCACTATAGACTTGTAATTGCACTATTCTCACTGTAGATTATATTATGTCCATTGATATAATCATTACCCATGAGTCGACCCTTCACAAGTTGTTCGTAATCACAATTAGGTCAAATTACTGTTTTACCCATGTGATTACCTCTTTGTTCCTTAAGCACCACTGATCCTCTAATGAACAACAAGTCTATGATCCTACCATAAACTCAAACCCTCTTAAACTAGTTTAGAGGGTGGGGGCCCGTTGTTTAAGACCTAGACTCAGTTCTTAAGGGAACAACCTATCTAATTCCTTAGTTTAAGAATGGGTGAATTCCATCTTACATAGTTAAGTCCCCAGCTACATACGAGGTTCTGTCCCTGAGAAGGTAGGCTTATTGAGTCGGCTACAGGTCACTCTCACTCATACTAGTCTAAGGACAAACCCCTATAAGCAGGAGTTCTTAACTTGCTGAAGATTCAGGTCGAGTCACTAATGACCATCTATAAATTATCAGTCTTATCCTGTTAACGGCGTTATTGTTGGGTTTTATGTCCTAAAACTCGTGGTTTTGTAAACTGAATGTATATTCTATATCACAATAAAGTTGCTATTGAAATTTATTCAGTAAAGGTGTTATTGACTTTTGTGTATTGTGTAACCTTAATCCAATAAAGAACCCTTGGCTATAGGATGAATACTTGAACTTTATGTGTGACATAAAAGTGGATCAAGTTCAAGTTATAGCCAGAACAGTCTATAGTATAAGGATAAGGTTGGGTACCTTATCCTGGGGACACTATGGACGCGCCCACTTTAGAGAGAACAAACGATGTGATCCTTAATCGTTCATGTGGAGACATGTGAGTGAGGGGGGCGCCTATGCAATGAGTTTGCATAAGATCGGACGCGCAATAGTCACTTAGACTTTATAACTCCGCCGTTCTTAATCGACTATATTCATACGATGACCTAGGTAACTCGATCTTAATCCTGAGCGTTCTATGGACCCCTGTTTATTCGGATTATCCTTAGATTTGCATGGGTGAGAGTGGCTCGAGAATGCCGACTCAATAAGCCTCCCATTTCAGGGATAAAACCGAGTAGATAGCTGGGAACATAGTTCGGCAAGATGGAATTCATTCCTACCCGCTTTAGGGATTAGTAGAAAGGTTGTTCCCTTAAGTACTGACTCCGGGTCTTGGACAATGGGCCCATCCTCTCATTGGCCGAGAGAGGGATTTGGTTTCTTTGGTTGGACCACAAACCAATTGTTCATTAGAGGATCGGTGGAACTTAGGAACAAGAGGTAATTCTGACAGGTAAAGCGGTATTTTTGACCCAGTTGTAATTACGAATGACCTGTGAAGGATCGACTTACTAATCATGGTTATATCGAGTGGACAGAAATATATCTACAGTGAGGAGAGTGCAGCCATTGGGCTTTAGTGGAGTGTCCCGGTGGTTAACGAATGTTGATTAACTAGGCTAAAGAGTTTGGCCGGTTAATCTCGTATCGTTGGAGCTCATGATCTGTAGGTCCATTAGGTCCCCTTACTAGCTCGGACTAAGCCTTGTAACATTTTGAGAGAAAAGAATTTGAATTGTTCAAATTCAAGTTTGGGAGAAAGCGTTAATTATATGTGATATATTTAACGAATCATAGCTTAATTATGAATTAAACTATGATTAACAGGAGGTGGATATATTTAAATATGATTTAAATATCGGATCGGTTTATAGCATGAATAAGGATTCATGTTCGGAAAATCGATCGGGATCGGGCAATTTATTTAATTTAATATTTGATATTAAATTAAAAATTAATTAATTAAATTAATTTTAAATTATTTAATTAATTATATTAATTTTAATTAGAAAACAATTTAATATTGTTTTTTAGAATTAAAATTAATTGTAAAATGTGGAATTTCATGGATTTTCAATAAAATCCAAAATACAACTTGCCCAATCCCTCTCATCTTCAAAATTCACCAAAATTGGCCACCTCCATCTCAAAGCATCCTCATCACCCTTGAGTTGTCACTCCATTAAAGCTTTTTGAAGCTTTATATAATGGTTATTTGAGGGATGTTGGGAGAATTTTGCAAAAAATTGAATATTCCCGAATTAGTGACCTTTGAGGTTTTTTCTTCCAAATTCTCTCAACCTAGGATCCCACAATCCGTTCTAAGGCCTGGGGATAGTAGGGAAGACTCTAACGGTTGTCCACGAAGTGTTCGTGTTGAAAACCATCCACCGGGTGAAGAGAATTTGATCTTCAAAGTTGAGTTTTCTATCCCTCTGTTTTTCCAGCTTTGAGCATGCATTTTATTTTACAAAATTGATCAACTTAGAGTGTTCAAGATCCAAAATTGCTTCCACTTTCTTAATCTAGACACTTTCAGTTATACTGGTCAGACTAATAATTTGCAGTCCGATCTTATATGAACTCTTCATACAGGATGCCCCCACTCACATGTCATCCACATGAATGAGTCAGATTATCTCATTTGTACTAACTACAAAGTGGGTCGCATCCATGGTGTTACCAGAATAACGTTTCCAACCTTATTCTTATACCATAGACCATTTAGGTTATACTCTTGAACACAATCCAAATAGTGTCTACTACACTGATGTTCAAGATATATTATAACTTTGGAGCTTAGTTTATTGGATTTATAAAGCGAGAATATAATTTTATCAAAACAAATAACTCTTTATTTATTTGACCAAAATTATATAAGTTCTAGGGCACATATCCCAACACAAAAGAGGAGCTGCAGGACTTTGTTCTAGAGGATGAACGCTTCTGGAACTTTCTGGAATGGGCAAACAGATTTGCCTCTCCATCAACCTGTCTCTTATTCTTCATAAAAGACTGGGAAGTCCGTAGGTCGTTTAGGTTGTACTCTATCTTGTTCATCACCGCATTACTGCAGAATTGCAAGAAACTCTTCGAAAGAGATTCTAGGATGAACGACACCTGACTTTGCTCGTCTATGACCGCGTCGTTCATTTCTACCACGTTGAAGTGGACCATCAGATTGAGAATGTGTTCTCTCATCGATGTTCCCTCCTTCATACGGGAGTTATAAACGTACTTGAGAGATTCATGCCAAAGTTGTCCAGACGGTTGTCCAAAAATATTCTGCAATGAACTCATGATCTCACGAGTTGAGACCATGCCCTCGTGCTTTTTGGCCAGAACTTAAGAAACACTAGCCAAAATATAGACCTTGGCCTTGATCCAGCGGTCATACGCATCTTTAACAGTTTGAGGAACGTTTTGAGCCGAGACCTGATGACACTCCTTAGTCAGTACAAACCGAAGGTCGTCAACCACCAAAATCGTATTCAGGTTGGACTTCGACGTAGTATAGTTTTCGCCAGTTAAACGTTCACTTTTGAGTAAGGCTATAATTGAGGATGACATGTTGAAATTACAAAATAGTTCTAATTTGTTATGCTTTTTTAAACCCATTAAAACTCAATCAATTTTACCAAAATTATTAAAGAACACTAATGTTTAAATTAAACTTTTAATTTTGCAATGAACTTCAAGGGTTTAGAATAACAGCCACCGTCGGGTGGTCAGTCACTTCTCCCCTGAATTGAGATTATCTCAGCTAATTATCACTATCAGAACATCTCATGTCCAAATGATTCTTAGCTACCGTTTGTTTGGTCAAGAACTCGTTAACTAGCTTAACTTATCCCGTAAATGTGACCCTACTATTTTCAGATCCAATAGGTCCGAGCGAACAGGCTACCATTAAGAAAGACAAATGTTGGCAAATTACCTAAGAGACCCTATCCATTTCTAGAGTTTGCGGTGTTCTGATTCCTAAGTCAGGCCCTCCGTAGGGATTGGATGTTCCAGGGCAACCTAGCAGGTGGACTATAGAAATCTCACGGTGCGACCTAATGGAAGATACCGCAGGATACGTTGACGCACGTCCTGCTCCCATTTATTATGGAGAATTCCCTCATTCACCTTGGTATTGAACCATGCAAACACTTACCGTAGGGGGACGCCCTATTGACGCCGCGTAGTCGAGCATGGAACTCACGATGTGAACTCTTAAGGATGTGAGAGTAAACTTGATGTGAACATCTTGTTTTCTCCCACTGAAGTTCCTATAGTTAGGGTATCCTTCTTGCAAGAAGGGATTATATAGTGGAATTAATGGAGTTAAAACCTCCACATTATTACCACTTTACCACAACCATAGGTTATGCAAATCTCATTTGCATAACCACATAATATAAGATATCTCATATCTCATATTTCAAATCTCATTTGCAATAATTGTGGATTAATTAAATTGAATCACATCCAATTTAATTTCTCTCAATCAAATTCTCCAATTAGCCCTAATTCCACAATTAGGCTAACCTATAGTTTATTATGAATCTCATTCACATTAAACTATATATTATATCATTCATATCTCATATAAATGACATAAATGCCCTTAAAGTGAAATTGAACACTTCAATTTCATACCAAAACATTAACCCTTCTTTTAACTTGATTGAGCCAACCGAGGGACCTAATGGACTACTGATGGCGGGCTCCAATGATCCGAGATTAACTCTGTCAAACTCTTTGACCCGATTAACCAACATTCATTAGCTACGGTAACACTCCACTATAGTCCGTAGCTGCACTCCCGTCAGTGCAGAATATTACGTGTCCACCGATATAACCAATGCCCATGAGTCGACCCTTCACGGGTTGTTCGTGAGACACGGCTAGGTCAAATTACCGTTTACTCTTGTGTCTACCTCTTGTTCCTTAAGTCCCCACCGCTCCTCTAATGAACAACATATTGTGATGGTCCAACCATACACAACACCTTTCTCGGCCGGTGAGAAGGTGGGCGCTCGTTGTCCAAGCCCCGGAGACAGTGGCTTAAGGGAACAACCCCTCTAGTTTCCCTAAAGCGGAAGCAGTGAATTCCATCTCGTATAGTTAAGTTCTCGGCTCCTACTTGGTCCCGCCCACGAGAAGATAGGCATATTGGGCGAGTAATCGTGACCACCCTCACCCCGCACTAGTCAAAGGACGGACTTCATGCAGATAGGAGTCCGTAACACGCTCGTGGATTCGGTCGAGTCACTAATGGTCATCTCAAGTTATTAGTCCTTCTTGTCAGCGGTGTTACATCGTGAGGTCTAATAATTCACGCAGTTCGGTCTTGTACAATCTCATTGCACAGGATGCCCCACTCGCATGTCAACCACATGAACGCAGTCGGATCATCTCGTTTGTATCTAATACAAAGTGGGCGCATCCACAAGTGTATCCGAGGATTAGGTCTCGAACCCTATCCATATATTTGAGGTCGTTCGGGTCATTAACTCGAACGTGATCCTCCCCTGTGTGTCCACTACACACCGTTCAAGTTCTAGTTCTCTCATAAATTCAATGACCCGGAGCTTAGTTTATTGGAAAAGTTTATAAATCTTGCGAGACACAAAGTGATGAAATGAATAACTCTTATTAATTTCAAACAATATATTACAAACACGAGATTAGGACAAAAATCCCAACAAACTCCCACTTGGACTAAGCTAGTGGAGAAAATACATTTCGAAATGTACATAAATTACAATTAAGTAATACAATAAACTAGGGCATTGAATACCTGGTTTACACATCTCCCACTTGCCCTAGTCGGGAAGCTCTCAAGACCTAGACTCTCAGGTGACCTCAAACACCTTAGCCGTGAGGGGCTTTGTAAATGGATCGACTACGTTGTGCTCGACGCTATCTCGCATGATCTATCACGTCTCGCGGTGCACAATCTCCGTATCGGATGATACTTGCGCTCAATGTGTTTGCCTCTCTTATGGCTCCGAGAGGCTCGTGAATTGGCTCTTCGCACCACCGTTATATCGCGAGCAGGTGTGATCGGCAAGTTCATGTTTGGAACAACTTCCAAACCGTCATGAACTTCCTAAGCCAAACGACTTCCTTTCTGCAGCCTTCACAAGCCGCAACATACTCCGCTTCCATAGTGGAATCGATGATGCATCCTCGCTGATGATGCTTCGCCATACTACGACTCCTCCATTCAAAATGAAGGTTGACCCTGAAGTGGATTTCCTACAATCCTTATCGGTCGAAAATCGAATCCGTGTATCCCGTGAGATCAAATCCCCACCGCCATACACTAAGTTGTAGTTCCTTGTTCTCCTAAGATACTTGAGGATTGCCTTTACGGTGTCTAGTGATCTAATCTGGATTGGTGATATCTCACCGACAATTCCTCTTGCATAATGGATGTCGGGCCTAGTACGGCATGGCATACATCAGGCTCCCTACAGGTGAAGCATATGGAATCCGTCTCATATCCTCAACATCTTGAGGAGTCTTAGGACACTGATCCTTAGACAAGTGAACCCCATGCCTGAAAGGCAGCAAGCCCTTCTTGGAGTTCTGCATCTTATATCTAGACAACATCTTGTCAATATAAGACGCCTGAGACAAGGCTAGCGTTCTGTTCTTCTGGTTCTGGACTATCTAGATACCTAGAACATACTGAGCTTCTCCCAAATCTTTCATTTGGAATTGCGAAGCTAGCCACTTCTTAACGTCAGTAAGAAATTCTACCTTATTCCCAATGAGAAGAATATCGTCCACGTACAACACCAAAAATGCGACAGTTTTGTCAACGATTTTCTTGTAGACATGATGAGTAGAAATTAATTATACTTATTATATCTAATTTCCTTACATTCTAAGTGAATAAAATGTTTAATTGTCGAAATTGTGTCCAATTTAGTTTAGGTGATAAATTATCATTATTTAGTGAAACTAGTCTAAAAAGTACTTTTTAGTTCAAATTCGTAAATTGAAATAAAAATTGAAAAATTAGAAAACAAAATAATGAGAGAATTGAAAATAAAAAAAGAATTAAAGAAATTGAGAAAAAATAACATAAAAAAGGAAAAGGAAAAAGATGAATGTTTATTATCTAATTTTTTCTTTTGTTTCTTTTTTCTTTGTGTAGGTGGCATGCATGCATGGAGTCTTCCATGAGAAATGCAAGGGAGAAATAATCTTGTGGCTTGGCACACATTGTGGAGCAAGAAATGGCACATTTAAGGACCTATTTTTGGTCATTTTCAAGTATAAAAGGAGGGCAATGCATTGAGCAAAGGGAGTGCAGAATTTTAGTGTTCTCTACAAAAACAAAAGTTTAGAGAGTGTTCTATATATTTTTTTTTATCCTATTTTATGTTTTATCCCCTTTACAGTTATTCTTGCTTTTCCACCATGTGTGGCTAAGCTTTAATTTTTGATACAAGGGTCATTTAATTTCCAATTGTAATTTGTGAGGCTTTAGACCTAATTGAAATTTTGTTTCTAATTTAAGAATTCTTTGTTTGTTGTTTTATTTTTATGATTGATCGTTACTAATTAAATTGACGCCTTAATTTAGTTTCAATCAATTTATTGCTATCCATGATTTTGTGATCCGTAATTGTCACAAATGATTGAAAAAAAAATGTAGCAAGGGTTTGGCTTATGTGTGTGTAATTAATGGCTTTTCCATTTTACATAGCTTGCATAATAGACTCTAAGGAAACAAAGAAACAAAATTAATTAATTTGTAGTTATCTCAATTAGTTAATTTTGGTTTAGTCCTCTCATTATTTTTAATGCTATTATTTAATCCATATCGAACGCTATCGTACCCAATGGATTAAATTATAAGTTTTGATTTTGATGCTTGGTTAAGATCAATTAAATTATGAGAGTTTATATTTATTTCGGCTTTTCCGAGTAAATTGGTGAGTTCTTGAATTAGCAAAATTAAAATTGATTTTTTTTTTTTTTTGAAGCCTATGATCAAGATTACAATTGGATGAAATTTACATCCTTGAATTGGAAGTTGCATAAAATTATCTTTTTACCTTTTGTTTTTAATTTCATTTTTTGTTCGACAATTCAAACTCCCCTTTATTTTTGTTATTATTATTATTTTTAACTTTGAGAAATTAATTCGATTGGTTCTCTTGGGATTCGACCTGGTCCACTATTTCTACAAGTTAGATCTAGAAAACCAGTAAATATTTTGGAGGGCTTCAACAACCCGACCAAGACACAAGGTTCGTCGACATTTTGATCAAAGCCATAAGATTTGATCTCCTCATCAAACCTTATATTCCAAGACCTCGAAACTGTTTTCAGTCCATAAATGGACCTATGAAGCCAAGCAAACCTTTTGCTCTTGGCCTTGGGCAATGAACCCTTTGGGTTGGTCCATGTAGATGGTCTCATCAAGTTTGTCATTCAGAAAGGTTGTCTTGACGTCCATCTGCCATACCTCGTAGTCATAATATGCGGCAATGACCAAAAGGATCCTGATCGACTTTACCATGGCAACGGTGAAAAGGCCTCCTCATAGTCAACCCTTCAACTGGTAAAACCCTTTGCCACTAGTCGAGCTTTGAAGGTGCGCACCTTCCCATCTACGCCACGTTTACGCTTGTAGATCTATTTGCAACCGATGAGGTTTTACCTCATCCGGTTGATCCACAAGCTCCCATACTGAATTGAAGTACATAGACTCCATTTCTGGTCCATAGGTTTAATCCACTCGTCTTTGTCAAGATCAACCATTGCTCGATCATAGTCAATGGATCCTCGCGATCATCATCGGGAGCGACAATTGAGGTTTCAAATTTAAACCCATGTAGCGATCAGCCGTCTCACACGACCTCCCACTACGTCGAGGCATTCCCAACTCTTGGGAGCGGATTTGACTAGGCGTGCTAGGATCAACAACACTTGTTGACGTACTAGCCCCATCAAGAACTCTTGCGATGTCTTCGTCCTTTCATTCAACACAATTTTACTCCATGGTAAATGATCCCGACGTGGTCTTCCTCTAGGAAAGTGGCGTTTGTCGACACAAGCACCCTATTTTCCCTAGGATCGTAAAACATACCACCCCTAGTCTCTTTAGGGTAACTCACGAATAGGCACAATTTGATCGGTTCCAACTTTTTGGGTTTGACACCAACACGTGGGTGGGCATCTCCAAATCCACGAAGTGATGTAAAGCGCTTTACGTCCACTCCAGAGCTCGAAAGGTGTTTCACAAACACTCTTTGACGGAATATTGTTCAAATATAAACCGCGATCTCCACTGCGTACTTCAAAAAGAATCGGGGAGACGAGCATAGCTCATCATCGCCGAACCATGTCCAACAAGGTTCTGTTTCTCCTCTCCGATACACCATTCATTCTGCGTGGCATACGGTGCCTGAGAGTTGGGACGTAATTACGTGTTCTATCATATAGTCACGGAATTCGAGTGTCCATGTACTCTCCACCTCGATCCGATCGAAGTGTTTTAAGCGATTTACATAAGAGGTTCTCAACCTCAGTCTTGTACTCCTTGAACTTTTCAAGAGTTTGAGACTTCTTGTGCATTAGGTAAATATACCCATATATACGGAGTAATCGTCTCATGAAAGACACGAAATACTCATAACCGCCCGAGCTTTAACATTCATCGGACCACAGAGGTCAGAATGTACTAACTCAATATGTTCTTTGGCTCTATATCCTTTTCCACTAAAAGGACGTTTGGTCATCTTTCCCTCAAGGCATGACTCACACACCGGCAAAGAGTTTTCTTCCAACTCGTTTAGAAGTCCACTCTTCACTAGTTTCTCGATCCTATTGAGATTAATGTGGCCTAACCGTAGATGCCAAAGATGGGCATTTTCTTTGGAGAAACTTTTGCTTTTTTAGTTCGTGTTTCTGCAGTTTTAAACAATTCACTATTCAAAACACTTTTGACCGAATTAGGTTTCAAAACATACAGATTATTTTCGAGTGAAGCTGAACAAATAACATTCCCTTTGAAAGAAATAAACGCTTTATTCAATTCAAAAGAAACAGAAATACAATGTTCAATTAAGCAGGAAATGGAAACAAGGTTTCTAGTAAATCCTGGAACAATGTACAAATTGTCCAACAATAAGTACTTCCCGCCAAAATGTAGCTTCACCGTGCCGATCGCTGCAGCAGAGACAAACTCTCCGGATCCAACCCGTAGAGTCACCTCACCCTCTTGCAGCGGCTGCCAGGAATCAATCCCCTGAAAAAAAGAACAAACGTGGTTAGTGGCGCTCGAATCCAATATCCAGGCAGAGTCACTACTCTCCACTAAACATGTTTCTGTCACAAGTAAATCACATTTACCTTGATTCTTCCTCTCGACCAGGAATTTGGGACAGTTCCTCTTCCAGTGTCCGCCCCATTGCGGTGGAAACACTTTCTTTCTCTCGCAACGTCCTTGACCTTCTTGCCCTCAGGCGCAAAGACGGTCGATTTTACCCCTCTTCATCCTCTTCTTCCCTTTCGGGCGTGAAGGAGCAACAGAGCCGTTCGCAGGTCGAACCCCTGTGATAAGACCTGTAGGCAACATTTGCCTCAGATTCCTTGACCCTGTTCAAGGATTGGAAATTCTGTAACTCATTGAGGAGAGTAGTTAGAGTGTAGCTAATCTTGTTCATAACAAACATTTTCTTAAATCAAGGAAAAACTCTTGAAAGAGTCTCCAAAATAAAAATGACCTTGCTCGACTCGTCGATCGAAGCTTCGATCATCTCGGTCAAATTAAAGTGGGTCATCATGTCTAGAACATGTTCGCGCATGAGGCGACACCTCTTTCATCCATGCGTTGAAGACGTATTTTGAGCGAGTCATGCCTGGGACCTGAAAGGATTGTTGTTCAAACATTTCCTGCAAGGACTCCATGATCTCCTTAGCGGAAACCATCAGCTCATGCTTCTTTGCCAAGACATCGGACATCTTTGGAAATTATGTAGACCTTGGCCTTTTCATTGGCCCCGATCCACCGATAAATGACGCATCGCGAACACTTCGCGACGCTTGGTCGAGCCCGACATCCGAGGACACTCCTCGCATAAACACGAACTTTATGTCGTCGATTACCAAAATTGTGTTAATGTTGTTTTTCCAACTCGTAATTATCTCCCACTAACTTATCGGATGCGAGTAAAGCTATTATTGCGCTTAGACATTTTTTAGTGAAAAATAAGAAAAACTTTGTATTAGTCTCATAAAAACTTTTTGAAATCCAATCAAGTTTTAGCAAAATTGTTTCATGATCCTTAGGTCATTCAAAATTTTGCAATGATACCCTAAAGGTTTAGAATGACCGCCACCAAAGGGTGAAGCAGAACACTCCTCCTCTAGGGCGAGACTTTCTCGATCGGACTCCTAATCCCGAGAATAACTCTTATTCCATTAGGCGCCCAATTACCATTGTTCGGTTGAATTCATTAACACTTAACGAATTTCGTGAGTGTCACCCTCAATCTTTAAGTTTCCAAGTATCCGTCCAAATAATAGCCACCGGAAGGGTGAACAAGAAGGAAAACCAACCAGAAATCAGTATCCCTTTCGGGAATTCACGGTGTTCGACTCCCATGATCAAGCCCTCGAAGGATTGTGCAGTTCGAGCCAAACTAGCAGGCAGAACATAGGCGTCTCACGGTGTGAATCGAAAGAAGAGACCGTGGGCCTCGTTTTCACAAGTCTCGCTCCAACTCACTATAAGTACTCTCTCCATCCACGATGATATTGATCTATACAAATGCCACCCGAAGGGGGACGCTCCCGTTTGCGCCACGAGGCCGAGTATAGATCTCACGGTGCGGACTTTATGGAGATTTGTGGTTGGAAATTCAAATGTATCTCATACACTATATTTCCTCCCAGTCAGCACTTTAATTTTAATAGGGATTGACCTAGATAAACCGGCTAAAATTTACCTAAGTCTACCAATATAACTCTTATATGGTATTAGCCTAAGTTTATAATCACATTATTAATTTAGGTCTATGTGAGTAAATTAATTAACACTTAATTAATCAAGACTCACGAGAATATAACCTAAGAATCTCCTGATGAATTCACTCCCGTGTCGGTTTCGTGCAGTAGGGTGTTCATGCAAGCGTCAACTTAAATACCCTGACCTTAGACAAAACCTTCCTTAGACAGAGTTACTTATCAGTCTCCATTCAAAGCTTATATTTGATTTCCTAAATTTCTAATCTCATTAGAAAATTAGAAAACCTAAGTCTAATTATTCAAGTTCTAAACTCTTTAAAACTAATAATTAACTTAGGTTGCATGCATTTCTATGTTATAGTGCTTGATCATCCATCACATGAATAATACTATACTATAACATACATTCATCACATGAATTAAATGTATGAGCATGCTTTTAATTTAAAAATATAACACTTATATTAAAATAAATTAAAACATGCATACATTATATTATAACTCTTATAATATAATCCTATCATGCATACTATATATTATAAATAACTCTTATAATATAAATATGATGCATAAAATGTTTAACCTAAGGTGGGATTTTAAATCTATATGACATACATTATGCACATAGAAATTAATTAAAATATACATCTCATGCATAAAATAATTAAACAGCAAAAATGGACCGGTTTTTGGCACCTAGGGGCAATTATTTAATTAAATAACATTAATATAACAATTATATTAACATTATTTAATAAAATAATTAAATAATAAATAAATTACATTTTAGAAAAAACTAAAATAATTAAAATATACAAAAAAACTGCCCCATTACGATTGATCCCACGTCCTCGCGAAACCGCCCAAAGAAGCGCCCTCAACGCGTGCGGCGTTACAGTAACGCTTTTAAACATGCGCGACGGCGCGTAACGCCACGCCCGGTAGCGTAACAGCGCTACACCAGCGTTACAGTAACGCTGATCTGCTGCAGGGCATTCGTCCGCAAGGACAGCGTTGAGACGTCGTGAGGCAGCGTCTCAACGCCATCGACAGAACAGTAAACTCTTTGTTGTTCTTCCATCAAATTTCTGTCTGTTTCCGCTCCGATTTCTTCACAGCAACTCTTGCCACGAACGACCCGGACTTACAGACTCGATTTACAACAAAATGCCCAAAAACAACGGGCCCTTACATTGATCTCATCAACATAAATTGTAAATCTAAACTAGTGCCAAAAATCGAAAACATCCATTATGCAAACCAAACATTAATCTCATGAAAATTAGGCAATTTACCCACCTAATTTTAACAAAACAGTGCATAAATGAAGAACCATCGAAATGGCTCTGATACCAATTGAAGGGAATGAGAATCCCCGCGCAGCGGAAGACGATCGAATCGTCGTGGTATCATTATGCAACATGTTCTTGTTAAAACGATCTAACACTAGATCTAGGCTAAACATGCTGAAAAAGAAGGAAAAACAGTAAGATTAAAGATACTTACTTGTTGAAGACACTCTTCAAGATTCCTTCTCCAGATCACGAACTCTTCGTGCTTCTCGATCTCAACGAACTCTTCCCAAGAACGGAACCCGAACACCACCACTTGGAGTCTCGGTTGTTCTCTTTTGGAGAAGGGAAGTTTGTGGGAACTTTTGGAGTTTTGGAGAGGGAGGAGAATAGAGAGAAAGTAGAGAGAACTTTCTTCTTCTCTTTGGTGAATTTCTAAAAAATGAGAGAATGCCCACTATCCTTCTTGCAAGAAGGGATTATATAGTGGAATTAATGGAGTTAAAACCTCCACATTATTACCACTTTACCACAACCATAGGTTATGCAAATCTCATTTGCATAACCACATAATATAAGATATCTCATATCTCATTTGCAATAATTGTAGATTAATTAAATTGAATCACATCCAATTTAATTTCTCTCAATCAAATTCTCCAATTAGCCCTAATTCAACAATTAGGCTAACCTATAGTTTATTATGAATCTCATTCACATTAAACTATATATTATATCATTCATATCTCATATAAATGACATAAATGCCCTTAAAGTGAAATTGTACACTTCAATTTCATACCAAAACATTAACCCTTCTTTTAACCAGATTGAGCCAACCGAGGACCTAATGGACCACTGATGGCGGGCTCCAATGATCCGAGATTAACTGTCAAACTCTTTGACCGGTTAACCAACATTCATTAGCTACGGTAACACTCCACTATAGCCCGTAGTTTGCACTCCCGTCGGTCTGCGAGAATATTACGTGTCCACCGATATAACCAATGCCCATGAGTCGACCCTTCACAAGTTGTTCGAGACACGGGTGGGTCAAATTACCGCTTTTACCCTGTGTCTACATCTTGTTCCTTAAGTCCCCCTTTGCTCCTCTAATGAACAACATATTGTGATGGTCCAATCATACACAACACCCTTCTCGGGCGGTGAGAAGGTGGGCGCCGTTGTCCAAGCCCGGAGACAAAGACTTAAGGAAACAACCCTCTAGATTCCCTATAAGGCGGGAGCAGGTGAATTCCATCTCGCTTAATTAGGTTCCCAGACTCTCTACTTGGTTCTGTCCCTGAGAAGATAGACATGTTGGGCGAGTAACCAAGACCACCCTCACCCGTACTAGTCAAAGGACAGACCCCCGCAGACAGGAGTAACTGTGACCACCCTCATTTTACCCAAGTTCCTATGTTTGCATGCATTTCTTTGTTATAGGTTATAGTTTCTAAACCTCATTTATAACTTTTATAAATTTTAATAATTAACCTATGACAAAGAATTATATGAAATTTCCAACAATTAAATTCTAATAGGAAATACATTGCCATTCAATTCTTTGAATCATGCAAATTACTTAAACAATATAACACTTTATATTAAATTAAGTAATTTCATGCTTCATGCTTTTCATTTTTCATATAATTGAATTATAACAATTATAACTAATTACTCATGAAAAAAATAATCATGCATTTTCATCATTCTCATATAACATTTATATAGATAAAATGCATGAACATGCTTATCCTAAGGTAAGAATAATTCTAAATGAAATTCATAAAGAAAATAACCATTAAACCGGAAAATTTTGGCCCCTTAAAGTGCAAAAATAATAAAATTGCACTAATCTTATTACAAAACCGGTCCAAAACACCTTGAACCGGAGTCGAACCGCTCGAACCGCACCAACCACGACCCGAACCGCTCGAACCGCACCAACCACAACCCGAACCGCTCGAACCAATACTGAACCAGTCTGCTTCAATCAGTCAATAGCACGTCGTTACAACGTCGCCTCCCTTCGCGCTCGCGTCCAGCATCGAGCTGGCAATGCAACGCCATGAGACGACGTTGCAACGCAGGCATGCAACGCCATTCTCCAGCATTGCAACGCCCACACTGCTGGTGCGGCATCAACCTTTGTCCTTCGAAAACAACAGCTTCCATCAGCAATATTTTCACCTGAATCTCATTCGAATTGCCTCATTTTTGTCACGAATGACTCAATAACTCTATTAAAGACTCGATAATGCACTTAATTGCCCAAAAAAGCAGGGGTCTTAATATTAATTTGATCAAATCAAAATTAAAACTAAGGCCAAATTTTTCCTAAACAGTTTAACAACAACCAAAATGCAATTTCCCACCTAACCAATGCAATTTTATTTCAACCAAAACAAAACAAGCATTGCTCTGATACCAATTGAAGGGAATCGAATCCTCATGAGCAGCGAAAACGTGTAAATTAAATCGTATTGCTTGATTGTTTTTGGTTTACTCCAAAAACTCATACATTGGAAAAATACAGAGATAAGCATATTAAAACTAAAGCATGGATTAAAACAATAAATTAACATGTTGTACATAACTTAAACTAAAAGGAATTAGAAAGTATTACCTTTGTAGTTTCAACAAATCACAGCAACTCCTTACTTCTCCAAATTGTACAACACAACAACAAAGTTTTTCCTCTGTTCTCAGCAAGACACAACCAACAGTTCAAACCTCCTATCCTCTAAGTTCTTTTGATCTATCCTTGGTGGGAAGGATTCCAACTATTGGAAAAAGAAGGGAATATGTGAGAGAGAGATAATTTTTTCAGCAATTCACAATTGCTTCAAATGATTTCATCAATCAACCTTTCCTTCTCCCAATTGGAGAAGAAATAGCCATTGAGAGGGATAACTCTCCATTCCCTATCGATGGGTAGTTGGAAAACGTGGGGAACGTGTCCTCCTAACACGTTCCCCTTTTTTTATTTAATTAATTAAATAATTAAATAAATTTAATTATCAATTAATATAATTAATTAATTAAATCATATTTAACTAATATTAAATTAAATATCTTATATTTAATTAAGATTAAATCACATTTAATCATATTTCCCTCTAACTTATAGTTTTAATGTACATGTTATGTACATTAAATTTTAACCTATAGTTTTTAAATATGAATCTAATTGACAACACACAAAATGTGTTATCCTTAGGCTTATTCATTGCTAGTTTTTATGATAATTTCAGAGCTTTTGTGTGTTTAAATCATATAATTTAAGGTTTAGAGCTTAAACAGTTCATTTGGAGACATCATGGATTACTTGGAGCTAAAAATAACATCAAGTGGAAGAAGAATGACCAAAACTAGCTTATGGACTCGAGGTGATGGCGTTGCAACGCCCTGCAGGGCGTCGCAATGTCGTTTGTGCAGATATTATGCTTAAAAGACCCG
Source organism: Trichosanthes cucumerina (assembly GCA_036507285.1). Classification (NCBI taxonomy): domain Eukaryota; kingdom Viridiplantae; phylum Streptophyta; class Magnoliopsida; order Cucurbitales; family Cucurbitaceae; genus Trichosanthes; species Trichosanthes cucumerina. The sequence continues at coordinate 44,327,447 of CM071840.1, forward strand.
TGCAGGTAACGTTGCAACACTAGCCTTAGCATCGCAACGCCGTTGGGAATTTCCATATTTGCTACCGCATAAGGCACAGCGTTGCAACGTTTTTCCTAGTGTTGCAACGTTGTACCGATTTTCATTATAGATAGAACACCTTGCTCCCTTTGCAAGGGGAGCCGAAATTGATAGAATTTGTACCCTAATTTCGAAATACACACTCTAAGGGGAGAAAGAAGAGCATTCCTTGGGAGGCAAAGCGTTTGTGGAGGCTCGAGATCATGACGAGAGCTTGGGGACGAGGGACCAGCATCAACACATAAGTTTATTTCTCTTTCTTTTAGTTTGTAACTTCGTTTAAAGATGATCCTATGACTTTAGCTTGTTTTTATGGTGATTTCGAGTAGCTAAATGTTGTAGTTGGGTTTTGATTAGAATATTTTGGATTTATTTGATTTATGTATTGAACTTTAATGTGTGATTTATTTTTGGCAATTCGTTCTTAAATTCATCGATCTTGTTGGTTTAAGGGGACTCGAGAGAAAAAAGCTTAGATTTGAGCAAAGTTGTCAAAATCCTTAGAAATCTGGTACGAGAGTAACTTAGAATTCTTTGGGAGACATAGAATCTTTCAAATATGCTTTCTTTTCGTTCCCACAAACGGCGCCAACTGTTGTTGCCAAAATCCAGATAGAATAACTTACATGACCTTCACGTGACAACCACTGTGAATTTGTTTGAAGAGGGGAAGAACGTGGCCTGCAGAAGAAGAAAGATCTGAACACCGGTGTGGTGTTTATCACACAGGCTCTGATGCTTAAGTCATAGAGTGTTTAGATGAGTTTAGCAAGGGTTTCTAGAATGAAGAAGAAGTTAACTTTCCTTTGATAAGATAAATATTTATAGGTCTTTCTAGGGTGTCCACCCTAATCCATCATGAACCAGGAAAAAGAAAGAACCATCTTCGGATTCGGATTGGGGCCTAGAAGAGGAAGAAGAAGACGGATCGACCCCACGGAGAAGTCACCCTCGGCCTCGGTTGGGTCATGGTCGGCCTTGACTGGGTCGTGATCGGTCTCGGCCCAATTGGGCTCGACCTCGGTTGGGTCGTGGTCGGCCTCGGTTGGGTTGTGGTCTGCCTCGGCCCAATTGGGCTCGGCCTCGACCTTGGCCAGGCTGAGGTCGATTAGAGATTCGACTTTCGAGCCCAATTCCTCATCTCTTGCATAGTCTGAAGGCCCAACTTTTCTGCCTTTTTAGCTCAATTTAGTTCGTTTTTGCATGGTTTTGGTCCTTCTTTGTGTGTTTGTCCTTTTGTTTCATTTGTTTCTAAATTTATCCTTATGGTTCAATTTCACCCATAACACATACCTAGGCAAGATTGCCAATTATAGACACAAGATTAGATGTCAAACCTAAATCAAAACTTCAAGCTCAAATTCAATCAAAGATTCAGAACACACAAAAGCCAGCCAATGTCAATTAGAATCAAGTGTACGAGAAGCAAGTAATCCAAATTAACTTAACTAATCAGTTAGCTCTCAAGGTCATCCAACTATTGCTTTAAAACACACTACAGACAACCTGATCTCAAACTCAAAACTGAGATATATAAGCAAAAATTACAGTTCTAAAAGGGAAAACTCAAGTGAAAGATGGCTAAAATTCTACTTTCAAAGTTCAATACGTAAAATACTTCATCAATAGCTGGAATCGAACTTAAGATAGTGATGATCTCGAGAGAACCCGAAGAAAAACTTGGAACAAGGAAAATTGAAGGATGGGTAAGAGAGGAAGGTTGAGCTTCTTTAAGCAAATTGCTTATAATTAAGAGAGCAGATTGCTTATAAAACCGTTTGACCCAACTTCAGTAAAGTAAAAATCATCTCAAATCAACATAATAAACTCAAGATTTCAACAAAATTATTCTTACATATATCGTAGAGAACTCAAAGAAAAAACCTGAGGTGGGTGCGGTGTTGTCGAACTGGTTAAAGTATCTCATCTATTGAAATGGTTTTGTTGCATGATATTTATGATATTGCAATACCGTAGTGTACGGGTCAAGTTTTAGTATAGTGATTTATGAGTCCAAGTATCGTCCTTGGGAATGGGTTTCTAGATTAATTAATTACTAAGGTACTAATTCTCAATTTTAGCTAAAGAAACATAACATGGATAGTTTGTTGAAGTAAATACAAACAAACAAACAAACATGTGGAGACACGAATTGATAGATTTATGGGAAGTGAATTTACAAGTTAAAGACCTAACTAACACATGCATTAAACTAATGAGATGAAATTATAAACAAGAAGTAAAATACTCAAGAAAATCTCTCGATTCTTAGTAAGCCTCACACATGCAATAAACTTCATAGTCTCCATATGAACCTACGACATGCATGGCATTAAGCAACTTCTTTATGTGTTTCCCTAAGATTTCTAAGTCATTCTCATGCCAGAATTCTAAGGCTTTTGATAATTTTGCTCTAATTCAAGGTTTATCTCTCGAATCTACTTAAATCAACAAATTAAGAAGTCAAGAACGAATTGTCAAAAATAAGAACAAAACATGCTTCAATACATTGTAATAAAGTCATAACAAGCAAATCAAATCCTAACTACAATGTTTAGCTACTCTAAATCACATGAAAATCAAACTAAACAAGTAGAAAACATCTTAGAACGCTATTACAAATTGAAAGAAAAGAAAATTAAACTTAGGTGTCGATACCGGTCCTTCGTCTCCGAGCTCCCGTCTTCGATCTCGAACCTCCACGAATGCTTTGGCTCCCAAAATCACTCTTTTCTCTCTTCTTACAAAGTGTATTTCGAAATTAGGGCAAAACTCTACCAAATTCGGCTCCCGTTTCTCAATTGCATAATGTTGTATTTATAGGCATGATTGGCACAGCGTTGCAACGCTCAACGCTAAGGACATCGTTGCAACGTTGTGCCCTATACGCGTGGTAAATAAGGAAACAATCGATGGCGTTGCAACGCTGAGGGCAACGTTGCAACGACGCTACCCTAAGCGCGCGCCCCTTATCGATCTAGCGTTGCGCGCCGCGCGCAGGCGGCGCAACTGCAACCCTATGCGCTTCTCACGCGTGCGTTTCTATTGAGATAGCGTTGTGACATGCGCAAGCGGCGTTGCAGCGCTTATCGAAGTGGTCTTCAACGCTTCCAAACAGCAAGCATGGCATTGCAACGCTATGCGTGGCGTTGCAACGCCATCACCTCGGGTCATCATGCTTGGATTGATCCTTACTCTTCCAATTGGTATTATTTTTAGCTCCAAATAGCCTCTTTTTGATCCCGAGTGATCCAAATTATCTCCAATAGCTCTATTTAAGCTCTTAACCTGAAATTGAATGAATTAAACACGTAAAAGCCCTGAAATTATCATAAAACTAGCAATAATTAAGCCTAAGGATAGCACATTTTGCGTGCTATCAAGTTTGTGTCTCACTGTTTTCGAATGGTTGAAGCGGTCGAAGAATCAAACAACGTCAGGGAGATGATAACTGAAGCTGTCGAATGAGGAGATGAAAAATGATGAGGGAGATTATAATTGAATTAAGTTGCCGAAAACCTAATTATTTCTTTCTTTTTTTTTATTTAGAGAGAAAAAAACGCAAGTTATAAAAATAGCGCTAAAATTGGTGACCTTCTAAAACTTTTTTTCTCCCTATTATTTTATTTTAGTGGTTACTAATTCTTGAAGTTTAAAATAGAACAATATAATTAATACAAAATTTGGCATTTTTAAAGTATCAAGTTTTATTGAAACGTGAAAAAAATCTGAAAAGCACTAGCAACCTCCGCCTTTTTTCATTTTTCTTGACATTTTTCTTAAAAAAATTAATGTTACTTGACATTTTTCATAAAAACATCAAGTATTTAAAACTTGTGAGTGTCAAAAAAAACATATAATTTATAGTAGTGTGAGTAAGTGTCGCTTGAAGTAGTAACCTTCGATGCAACTTTCTTTGGTGCCATTGCTTTACTTTGAAGAGAAAGAGATGAGAGGTAGAGAGTGTTCCATTGGGTGTGTTAATTTGTTCACACGTAATTAAAGAGAAATAAGACATGTGGAATAAACTTGTATTTTTATTAATTTGAATATAGTGGAGTATAATCTCTAATTTGTTCCTTTGACTCTTTCTCTCTCATGTACAAATGTTTCAAAGGTTTTGCAGCTTATTCTCAAGTGTAGGTTTGACTCGAGGTCTTTACAGCTTGATCTCGAGCGTAGATTTATCTTGAGGGTTTTGTAGCTTGTTCTTAAATATAAATTTATCTCAAGGGCTTTGCATATTGTTCTCGATCTTCAAATCTTCTGGTGTTTAAGGCTTTGGTTTAGAGAGTATTTGATCTTCAAGAGCTTAGAAGTTTTCTGGTATTTGTTTATGAATTCTCTCTAAATTCTCTTGGGATTTTTGAAGCTTTAAAATGGAAGAAAGTTTCTCTATTTATAGAACTCTGATAGACATGTGGTTTGGGCCTCTTAGGCTTTTGGGCCCAACCATTGAGCTTGAGTTCTACTAAACTTGGGCCTAGCCCTTTGAGCATGAATTTTGTTGGACTAAAGCCTCTCATTTCGGTCATGTATAAAATTTGACCCAAATTACGTATATTTGGATTTTTCAAAATTTAATTTAGGGATTCTTGTAAATATACAATTGATCTCTAATTCAATAAATAATTTTGTCACTAATTTTAAATAATGACATGACAATTTATGATTGATCAAAATTTATATTTCAACAAGTACACCATATTTTAGCATTTTTTAAATCTAACAAAAAATACTATCAAAAGCCTTTGAATAACATGGGTTGTACAAGATATGGGCTTAACATTAGTTTACTTTGGAACCAACTTTTGGGTCTAGGGTTGTTGGGTTTAACTTCATCATTTTTGGTAGACCCACATTATTTAAAGTTTGGTCTAATCTCTTATGAGTGAGCTCAACTTAAGTTACCTTTAAGTTCAACTACCACGTGGTACAATTTGATTGGACTAGTTTACATCGTTGGATTGATCTATGATGGATGAGTGACATTATTTGATTTACCTATTTTTTATGTTTTTAATTTAATTTGTTCTCAAATTTATCAATATATATTTTTATCAATAACGTATATTAATGTCAAAACAATTTATTATTGACCCAAATTTATTATTCACTATATAGTAACACAAATATATAGATGAGATGACAAGTGAAATCGACTGAAATTAGATTGAAAAGGAAAATCTAAGAAAAATTAGGGGTTGGATTTGGATGGTTTTGGATTCCAAATCCAAAACTATGTTTGGCTCAATGTGTTCAAAACCCTTAGTTTTGAAACACAACCTCATGGTTTACATCAATACAATTTCATGGGTTTTTGCCATGTTTTCTTATATTATTTGTCATCTTCCATTTTCGGCGACTACTCCAACAACAATTTCGGTGACAACTCGAGCGACCACACCAGCGACTCGACTACCGCTGACGGTTACCTCCAGCGAAAACTCCGACGATCCGACCACTGTTGACAACTGCCTCTGACGACTACACCGGCGACCCCGCCACCACTGACGACTACCTCTAGCAACAACTCCGACGACCACAACGGCGACTCCGGCCACCGCTAACGACTACCTTTAGTGAAAATTTCGACGACCACATCGGCAACGCCACCACCGATGATGACTACCTCCGATAATAACTCCGACGACCACACCGACAACCCCGACCACCACTGACGATAACCTCCAATGACAACTCTGACGACCACACCGACGACGCCGACCGCCACTGACGACCACCTCTGACGACAACTCTGATGATCACAACAACGACCCGACTACCGCTAACGACTACTTTTAACAATACTCAAGAGACTTGTCTACACCTACCCAACAACTCAATCACTCGAGCAATCAACTACCCTAACAACCTAATTTGCCCACAACCACCACCAACGACCACTCGACAAACCACTTCGACAACCCGATCATCCTAATGACCCAACACCCGACAACCATCACTAACGACCGCCCAATAATCACCGTCGACGAGCACATGATGACCATACTCCAGTGACCTGACCACTCCGATAATCATTCGAGGACCACCTCACAGACTCAACCATCCAATAACAACCTTGGTTGCCCGACCACCCAATAACCATTATCACTGACCACCTCGACAACCTGACCACCCTAACAATCACCGTCGATGACCACCTGTTGACCACTCTAGCGACCACTCTGATGACCCGATCACCTAACAATTCGACTACCTTGATGATCACTCTAACGAAGGCCCTGCAACTACTCTAGGGACCTAACCACTCAACAACCACTGCCAACGACCGCTCAATGTCCACTCTCCAACACCTAACAACCCTGCCAACTAACTACCGAGGACCATCCCAGTAACTCAATCACCCCCATGATTTGATCACCTAGTTTATTTTTCAAAAAAGGTTAAAATTAAATTAAAAATAGATACTAAGTAAAACTTTTAATTTCTAACCTAAAGTTTCAAAAATAGGGTTTTGAATACTCTGTGAAATAGAATCTTAAATTTCTTAATTTCTTAAATAAATATTTTTTTAAAATTTTTAAAATAGAGTTCCAAAAATAGGTTAATACTTTGAAATAGAAGTTTAGATTCCCTTATTTGATATACTTCTAATTTTTAATTTCTAAAATACAGTTCTAAAATAATTTTCTAAATAATTATGAAATAGAGTTTTAAATTTTCCAATTTCTTAAATAAACCCTAATTTTTTTAATTTCTAAAATAGAGTTCCAAAAATAGGTTTTTAGATACTTGGTGGAACTAGAAAACTTTTATGTGTGTTGCACGTTTAAGATATTTTAACATGATTTTAAAATTTTAAAATATTATTTATTGAAATTTCAAAACTTCTCATGACAAATGATTTTATGTTTGGCTCTAAAAGTAATTCTTTTAAATCTTTGTAAATAAATACGGTTTAAATATAATTTTTTTAAAAAGAAAATTCAAAACTTGTTATGACATGATTATCTTTGTTAACCTTAAATTTTTTTTACTAAAAGTCTGTTTGGTAGGCAATTCGATTCTGTTTTATGTTGTCCGATTCACTGAATTCAGTGAATACGTGTTTGGCAGACGTGTTTTCAAAAACTGTTTTCGAATTCTGTGATCCAAATAGTAGAAATTCTGAAAACAATATTTTTATATTTTCATTGTATCAAGATTCTGAATTTGAAATTTTAAAATGCATAATTATATTTAACAAAGGTAAAAAAATCTTAATGAATATAGTATTTCAGGTTTATAAACTTAATTTACTTTAGTTAAATTAAAATATGTATAATATAATATATTATAAATTATAAAATAATAATTATATAAAATTTATATAAAAAAACATGTTCATAAATTAATTAATAATGTCTTATAATCAACATAATATTTAGTTTTGCAACTATAATTAATTTTATGATCTATAAATATATTATAGAACACATTTTAAATTATTGTTTAAAATAAAATCAAATTTCTAAATCTTCTACCAAACACATATTTGAAAACATGAAATAGAACTCTGTTTTCATTAAATTCATTGTTTTCAAATTTCTATTTTTAGATTGTCTACCAAACATGTCCTAAATTTTTCTGAATACTTGATGTAATTTCATAGGTTAATCGTGAATGGACATAAAACTTTTCAACTTCTGAAAACACACATACTCTCTCATTAATAAAATGATTTGTCTTCCATGCATTTTACTTTAATTAATGGCAAAAAAAATAAATAACTCTGTAATTATTAATTATTAAGTACGAGTTAGGAATTTGAAACCAAAATCGAAAACTGGAAACAAAAAAAAACTATCAAATGGCCAAAAGTGTAATGATTACTGAAAGCCACGTTTATTTAAAAAGAAAACAGTTTTTTTCGTTGTGGATTATAATTAAATTCAATAATTATATAAACACAAAAAAGGTATATTCTAGCCTTTTTAAATGATATTTTATGAGTTAAGTTAAATTAAATATATAAATTTTATAATTATTAGTGGCATAATTTGTAAATTAAAAATTTGACTAAAGAAAAAAATAGTCTAAAAATGATTCTCCCTTTAAGCCACCTTTTAAGATAGTAAGATAAAATTTTAAATTTCTTAATTACTTAAATAGACTTCTAATTTTTTTATTTTTAAAATAGAATTCTAAAAGTAAATTTTTGAATATTTTATAAAATGAATTTTCAAATTCTCTAATTTATCAAATAGGGTTCCATTTTTTTTTTTCTGAATTTTTAAAGTAGAATTCCAAAAAATAGTTGTGATGTGAAATAGAGTTTTAAATTTCATAATTTCTTAAATAGACTTCTACTTTTTTAATATCTAAAATAGAGTTCCAAAAATAAATATTTTTTTAAACAGAGTTTTAAATTCCAAATTTCTTAAATAGACTTTCAATTTTATAATTTCTAAAATAGAGTTCCAAAAATACTTTTATAAAAATTTTGTGAAATAGAGTTTTAAAATTATCTAATTTTTTTTGCCTAGACTTCTAATTTTTTAATTTCTAAAATATAGTTCTAATTTTGTGACCTATTTATGTTATACAAATATTTCAATAATTAACAAAAATATCAGTAAAAAATAATAGAACAAAACATCTAAAAAAACATAAACTCAAGATTCAGAATACTGCACCCCAACATTGTTTTCTTACATTTCAGGCTTCAAAACAGTGCATCCCATAGAACCCGAGAATCGGTCTCATAGTGATTCGAGAAAAAAAAACGAAAGAAAAATAAATAAATTAAAGTTTACTTGTGACTCGTTGAACGCCTATACATACAAATAAATTAATAAAATACTAACAGCGACGCAAACTAAGACTTCGTCCACACTTCGAACCGAGTTCATAGTATGTAGCCTCACGTGTTCTACTTTATATCAATTCATGGAATTTAGTTTGCACGCCGAAATGTAAATGCCAAACTCGTCATCATCACTTTTCCACCTAATTCTCTTACTCTCCCTTTGGATCACAAAAATTAAATGCACGAGAGTTTAAAATCTCATATATTTGAATGTGTAAAATAATTAATATGTATCTGTTAGTGTTTGTTTTATATAGGTTTTGTTTATGAAAAAATAATTTAAATTATTCGATTCAATTAAAAAATATATTATAATTAATTAAAAAAATTAACAACATGAAACAAAATGGTATTTTAACAAAATATTTATATTAGATAATTAATTAATTAATTATTAATAATAATTAAAATCAAGTTACACCTATTTATGAGTACTCTTCCCTCTCTTTTTCATGGTTCATGAGATAATTTTATCCTTAAATACTAGTTTTTCGAGTCTTAAAAAGTAAACAACCATGAAATAAATATGGATTTTCTTGGCAAAACACAACTCAAAACTAAGGAGACAGGGAGGGCCAGCTTGACGATGTTCAATTGTTCAGCATGTCAAACAAGCACTTTTGTCTGATTAAAACTAACACTTATTTTCCTTAAAATTATTTTGTACATGTCGAGAAGATTACATAAAAGAAAGTACTTTATCGTTGAGAACTTGTAGAGTAGTCCAATGCTTATCCAGATGGTAGTTCAAAAGTACTTCTAGTGCATGTGTTGGGCATGGTTTTAGAAATATTGATTTTAGTGTAATTAATTTGTATATAATTGATTTATTAAAAGTAATTTCCATATAATTATTTTCATATTTGGTTCTACACTTTTAATAGTGATTTTCATACAATTAAGTGATTTTTAAAACACATATTTGGAAAACAACTTTAACATAAAGTGTTTTAAGCTAAGTTATTTAATTATAATTAATTTTTTTAAAAGTATTTAGTTATAAATTATTCTAAGATTTGTAGGGATAAAAATTAGAAATATAGAGGAATAAAAATTTTAAAGGAAGGGACAAAAAATTCAGAGAGAGAATTTTAATAAAGAGAGTAAAATTCAAATATAGAGAGATAAACAAAAAAAATAGGCAAGATGATCAAAATTTTATGAGAAAAAACTAAAATGAGGAGAAAAAAGTTAAAAGTTAAGTATAAGTAGAGAAGAGATAAAAAAATCATTAGAGAGAAAAAATTTAAAGAGATATGGAAATTATAGGGAGTAACAAAAAAGTTAGAAATAAAAAAATCAAAGATTTTTTTTTAATACAAACAGAGTTAAAACAATTAGAAAGAAAGGAAAGTGAAAAATATGAATAAAAAGAAAAAAAAAGTAATAAAGTAAGATACATATTATAAAAACTTTAGAGAGAGAAAATTGTCATTTTCTAAACAATGAGGGATGAACTTAATAGTGGTTTTGAGAAAATTCACTTTTTTATGGAAATTTATGAATTTTGACAAAAGATAACGATTTTTACCCATTATTAAAATTATACTATTTCCAAAAATGAAATAATAGTCATTTTAAATTACAACAACTTGACAAAAATCACTTGGAAATCATCTTCCAAGTGATTGATAGGGAATCACTTCAAATGATTTTGGATTCTTCCAAAATCACTTGCTTAATATTGTCAAACATCACACTTTTAGTAGGAAAGTAATTTTAGACATGTCAAAAGTGATTTTGGTCACTCCAAAATCACTTTCAAATATATTCTAGGATAGGATAGCGTAAGATTAAGCATGAAAGTAATTTATATTAGGTTCGTTTTACTAATTTGCTCATAATGAATGCAGTTTTTATTACAAACTCTTATTTTACAAGCATTCATTCACAATTACACCTCTAATGAGTCTACGTTACCTTCTAAAGGCATCTCTGTTGGAATAGAAATTTCGTCGAATCCAAAATTGTCACGTCATCACTCGACATTGATGACAAAATTATTTAATTAGGGATTAATTAAATATGCAAGCATCCCTAAATTAAATTGATGGTTATACAATTGGGTTCCTTAAAATTTGGTAGACAAAAGTCTAAATTAAAGACCAAATTAGCAAAAGTCCAAGCCCGATCCAGAGACGTAGGCCCAAAATCAATCAGGTCCGGTCTAGGACAGAAGGCCCAAATCAGCCAAGCCCAAAAAGGTTGGCCCAACCCAAAATTGTTGGCCCAGAGCTAACCTAGCCCAACCCAAAGGAGTTGGCCCAACAAAAAGCAGACCCAGTCCAACGGGCCCAAGACCATCTGGAGGCCCAGAGAAACTCTATAAATAGAGACTTCCCTCCTTCATTTTCGAGGTTCATAAATTTGAGAATCTAGAGAAAATTCAGAAACAAAGCTGTGAAATCTCCAGAAGCTCCTGAAGATCAAACACCATCTGAACGAAGAACGCTTCAAGATAATCGTCAAGAACACACCACGAATCCATTAAAGTTTCCAACATCGAAAACAAGCTGTTTCAACCCTCGAGAAAGCTACAAGCCGAAGACCTTCGACACGCTACAAGCCGAGGATCTTCAACAAGCTATAAACTACAAGTCGAAGATCTTCAACAAGCTACAAGCCATAAGTCAAGACTTCAACACGCTTACATGCCAGAAGATCTTCAACAATTTTCGCAAGTTATAAGCGAAGACCTTCAACAATCTGCAAGCCGAAGGCCTTCAACAAGCTACGAGCAAATACCTTCAACTTTCTACACTTGAGAACAAGCTGCAAAGCCCTCAAGACAAATCTACGTTCGAGAACAAGTTGTTTCAACCCTCGATCCAAGCACATAAGTAGGAGAGAGAATCAGAGGATTAAATACTAGAGATTGTACTCACAATTACCTGAAATCAATACAACACAAATTCTTTTACACGTGTCTCATTTCCATTCGCTGGTTGAAATATCGTGTGAACAAATTGGCACGCCCAGTGGGACAACTCTACCTCTCATCTCTTTCTCCTTCAAATCAAAGCAAACCAATGGAATCAAAGAAAGTTGCGTCAACTGCTGCTGCCGTAAGCAACTCCTACATGGGACCAATAACTCGCAGTCGTTCTAGAGGGGCTGAGACAAGTGATGATCGAACCCCTGATGCAATGGCAAGCAACATCATCAAACTACTGGATGAACCTTCCAAAGACAAGGTTGTCGTCAAAGATAACCCCCTGTTTGACCAATCAACTCTTGCTCCTAATCAACTGAGGGAGACAACAAATCAGGATGTAATATCGGTCATGATGGCTGATGTGGACCCTGACGAAAGGATGGCAGAGATGGAAAGAAAAATCAATCTCCTGATGAAGGCGGTAGAAGAAAGAGATCTTGAAATCGCCTACCTGAAAAGCCAAGTCCAAAACAAAGAAACGGCTGAATCCAGCCAAACCCCTGCAGTAAAAAACAACGACAAAGGGATAAATATCATCCAAGAGGAGCAACCGCCTCAACCAGCTTCAGTTGCTTCTTTATCCGTCCAACAACTACATGACATGATCATGAGTTCTATCAGAGCTCAATATGGCGGACCCACTCAAAATCCTCTCACATACTCCAAACCTTACACCAAGAGGATTGACAATTTGAGGATGCCCACAGGGTACCATCCTCCAAAGTTCCAGCAGTTTGACGGGAAGGGCAACCTAAAGCAACACGTTGCACACTTCGTTGAGACTTGCGAAAATGCAGGGACACGCGGTGACCTCCTAGTGAAGCAATTCGTGCGTACCTTGAAAGGAAATGCTTTTGACTGGTACACCGACTTAGAGCGTAAACGATTGATGGTGGGAACAATTCGAGAGAGAATTTCAGATCGCTTCTACAAAGACCAAAGAACCGTGAGTATGATGGAACTTACGGTGCGGACATAACGCAAAGGCGAACTCGTCATCGATTACATCAATCATTGGAGAGCTCTAAGCCTCGATCGCAAAGACCGTCTCACTGAGCTATCTTCCGTGGAGATGTGCATCCAAGGCATGAACTGGGGGCTTCTTTACATCTTGCAGGGCATAAAGCCTCGTTCATTCGAGGAGCTAGCAACTCGCGCTCATGACATGGAGCTAAGCATCGCTGCTAGAGGGAATAAAGACCTCTTAGTTCCAGACATAAAGAAAGAGGATAAAGAATTCAAAGGCGCGGAGAAGGACATGAAAAACGCCACCGAGGAGTCAATGGTCGTCAACACGATCCCTCAAAAAGTTTTCTCAAAATTTAAGGAAGTTAAGTCAAGAAAACAACAAGAAGTGGGTGAACAACGTCGTCCAACTTTGAAAGAAAGACAAGAGAAAGTATATCCATTTCCGGACTCGGCGTCCCAGATATGTTGGAGCAACTCATCGAACACACAACTGATTGAACTTCCAGAATGTAAGCGGCCGGAAGAGATGGAAAAGGTCGATGATCCCAAGTATTGCAAGTATCATCGAGTTATTAGCCATCCAGTGGAAAAGTGTTTCGTCTTGAAAGAGCTAATTCTAAAATTAGCTAAAGAATGAAAAATTGAGCTAGATCTTGATGAAATAGCTCAAACAAATCATCTCGCAAAGAATAATGATAAATGCATGCAGTCAAAGGTGCTCTAAATCGCTTCATGGCAAAGAAGTGAGCCTAGTCCAATTTGGAACCATGGAACCTGTAGTTGTTTGGTTTCAACATGAGATACCAAGAAACAAACTCCAAGATAGGGACAAACCTACCGATGATAAAGACAAAGGTCAGGTCCTTGTGATTCATTTGGAGAAGCAAAAACGAAATTTAGCTTCAGACGATTCTTGTCAGTTTAGAAGCTACAAATGCAAAGACAAACATCAAAAGAAGAATAATTCAAGGAAACCTAAGTCTGAAAGGAGAAGAAGCAAAAAATATCCTCACCCTGAAAAATCGATGACCTTAAATGAATTCTTCTATAGAAATGTCATTCACATGAAAGAAAAGGAAGAAAACTCTGTTGGTGTTTATTACATTGAAGCAGAAGAAGCTGATGACGTAAAAGAAGTCAAACAAAGGACTTCTGTCTTCGATCGCATTAAGCCTTCAACTACTCGACCTTCAGTCTTCCAAAGGATGAGTATGGCCGCGACGAAAGAAGAAAACCAAGATCCAACTTCTAGCTCCACTCGACCTTCAGTCTTTCAAAGGTTAAACACCTCTACTTCAAGGAAATACCAACCTTCAACATCTGTTTTTGACTGCCTCAAAGTAACAAGTGGTCAAGATGAAAGCATGATGAACACCTCGAAAGCAGAACTGTTCGATGAGATGAGCCACAACAAGGTTCAAAGTACCGTCCCTTCACATATGAAAAGGAAATTCTCCGTTCTCATAAATACAGAGGGTTCCTTAAAGGTGAAGAAAAATCTCATCGTCTTAACAAATCCTGCAAATGAAGGGTTTGATCAAGACTATGGTGACGACAAAGACATTTAAAATGTAAAAACTCCTTGTTGCAAGAGCCTAAACTGCATGATGCTCCTGGTCCGCACGAGCTTAAAAGGTGAATGGCTAAAAAAAAAATCCTTCTGAACTACGTTCTGACTTGATCCCTTTTCTTAAGGGTACGTAGGCAGCTTAAAAAAACTTTAAGTTTAGTCCCACAAAATAAACAAAAAAAAAGTGTGTCGCAAGTACTAAGACATGACATTGTAAGTAAAAGATTAACTATCTACTGGGGGCAATACAAAAAGATTGAAGGTGTTCAATCCTATTGTCAATAGTGACGCTGCAAATTGGAGGTATTGCATCATTGTGAGGATGACACTGCAAGTTAATTTCATGCAAGACCGCATCCTCTCCAAATTCGAGGACTTCGTCGTCGCTTCCTCTCAAAGTTCGAGGCCTCCGTCGTCGCTTCTTCTAAAAACTCGACGACTCCGCCGCCGCTAGGACTCTGTCGTCGCTTCCTCTCAAAGCTTGAGGGGTTCGTCGTCGCTTCTTCTCAAAGCTCGAAGACTCCGTCGTCGCTTCTTCTCGAAGCTCGAAGACTCCGTCGTCGCTTCCTCTCGAAGCTCGAGGGCTCCGTCGTCGCTTCTTCTCCAAGCTCGAGGACTCCGTCGCCGCTTCCTCTCAAAGTTCGAAGACTCCGTCGTCGCTTCATCTCAAAGCTCGAAGACTCTGTCGTCGCTTCATCTCAAAGCTCAAAGACTCCGTCGTCGCTTCATCTCAAAGCTCGAAGACTCCGTCGTCGATTCTTCTCAAAGCTCGAGGACTCCGTCGTCGATTCTTCTCAAAGCTCGAGGACTCCATCGTCCCTTCTTCTAAAAGCTCGAGAACTCCGTGGCCGCTTCCTCTCAAAGTTCGAGGACTCTGTCGTCACTTCCTCTCAACGTTCGAGGACTCCGTCGTCGCTTCTTCTCAAGTTTCGAGGACTCCATCGTCGCTTCTTCTCAAGTTTCGAGGACTCCATCGTCGCTTCTTCTCAAGTTTCGAGGACTTCGTCGTCGCTTCTTCTCAAAGCTCGAGGACTTCGTCGTCATTTTTTCTCAAAGCTCGAAGACTTCGTCGTCGCTTCTTCTCAAAACTCGAGGACTCCAACGTCTTCAAAGACTCTGGCGGTGCTTCGTCTTCAAAGACTCTGGCGGTGCTTCGTCTTTAAAAACTCTGGCGGTGCTTCATTTTCAAAGTCTTTGGCAGTGTGGTCGCTTCATCTTCAAAGTCTCCGGCAGTGCGGTCGCTTCGTCTTCAAAGTCTCCAGCGGTGCGGTCGCTTTTTCTTCAAAGTCTCCAGTGGTGCGGTCGCTTCGTCTTTAAAGACTCCGGCGGCTTCATCTTCAAAGTTCGATCTCCGGCGGTGCGGTGGCACTACATCTTCAAATTTCGATCTCCGGCGGTGACTACATCTTCAAAGTCCGGTCTCTGGCGGCAGCTTCACCTTCAAAGTCCGGTCTCCGGCGGCTACATCTTCAAAGTTCGATCTTCGGCGGCAGCTACGTCTTCAAAGTTCGATCTTCGGCGGCGGCTACGTCTTCAAAGTTCGGTCTCTGGCGGAAGCTACATCTTCAAAGTTCGGTCTTTGGCAGCGGCTTCACCTTCAAAGTTCGGTCTCCGACAGCTACATCTTCAAAGTTCGATCTCCGGCGGTGCGGTGGCTTCATCTTCAAAGTCTCCAGCGGTGCAGTCGCTTCGTCCTCAAAGTCCAGTCTCCGGCGGTGGCTACATCTTCAAAGTCCGGTCTCTGGCAGCGACTTCACCGGCAGCGACTTCACCTTCAAAGTCCGGTCTCCGGCGGCGACTACATCTTCAAAGTCCGGTCTTCGGCGGCGACTACATCTTCAAGGCGGCGGCTTCACCTTCAAAGTCCGATCTCTGGCGGCGGCTACATCTTCAAAGTTCAATCTCCTAGCGACGACCTCATCTTCAAAGTTCAGTCTCTGGCGACGGCTTCACCTTCAAAGTCCGATCTCTTTCGGCAGCTACATCTTCAAAGTCCGGTCTCTGGCGGCGGCTTCAGCTTTAAAGTCTTGTCTCTGGCGCTGGCTTCATCTTCAAAGTCTGGTCTCCGGCGGCGACTACATCTTCAAAGTCCGGTATCTGGCGGCGGCTACATCTTCAAAGTTCGGTCTCTTTCGGCGGCTACATCTTCAAAGTCTGGTCTCCAACGGCGGCTACATCTTCAAAATCCGGTCCGGTCTCTAGCGGCGACTAGTCTGATCTCCCGGCATCTCGACTTTCAAAAATAAGAAAAAGAAAAAAAGTTAAGGTTTGAGACTCGCCTCACACCTTAGTAAGAAGGTCTTGTTCTCTGTTGGAGTGAATTGATGGAAGTCTCACTTTCTCTATTTATAGTTGAGGAAAAGATAAAGGTTAGATTCCAAAATGAAAGTTTGAATTCAAATAGGAGTTGGAATTGAGATTAGAATAAGATTTCATCTCAAATTGAAATCTGACTTATCTTATCTCCAATCGAAATCAGATTTTATCCCAAACCAAAGTTGATGAAATTAATTATATTCAAATCAAAATCATGATAGAATTTAAATTTTATCTCAAATCAAAATTTGGGCATAATCCAAATTTTATCCAAATCAAAGTTGATGAAACTAATTCTATTCTAATCAAAATCATGATAGAATTTCAATTTTATCTCAAATCAAAATTTGGACATACTCCAGATTTTATCCCAAATCAAACTTGATAAAATTAGTTCTATCCAAATCAAAATCTTGATAGAATTTCAATTTTATCTCAAATCAAAATTTGGACATAATCCAAATTTTATCCCAAATTTACATTAGATAAAGTTGATTCTATCAAGTTTAAATCATTGTAAAATTTTAATTTTATCTTGTCAAACAAAATTTGGGCATAATCCAAATTTTATCCTAAGTTAAGGTTGAAATCTAAATTTTATCCTAGGACGAGGTTGGAGGAAAGATGTCAAATTTTATTACAAGTTCCAAGTCCTAACCCAATTTCAAAATTTTTGGATAAATTTTTTTTTAACCTTATCCCACATTTGTGTTGAATTAGAGTAGAGCATAAAATTCTACTAAATTCAAATCAAATTCTATGCCAAAGAAAAAACAAATCAAAATATTGACTCCAATTCATATTTTGATAAATTGGCATAAAAAAAAAATTATGTGTAAAAGAAAGAATAATTAAGTTATGAACCAAATTTCATATTTGATTAAACTGACACATCAAGCAGAATTCAAACAAGGAGCAAACCTCATCCAAATTAGAGCAAATCTCTTGTGTTTTGATTCTAAAATAACTTTTTCGAAATTCACACACATAATTGTACATAAATTTAGAAAAGGGGGCATTTGTTGGAATAGAAATTTCGTCGAATCCAAAATTGTCACGTCATCACTCGACATTGATGACAAAATTATTTAATTAGGGATTAATTAAATATGCAAGCATCCCTAAATTAAATTGATGGTTATACAATTGAGTTCCTTAAAATTTGGTAGACAAAAGTCTAAATTAAAGGCCCAATTAGCAAAAGTCCAAGCCCGATCCAGAGACGTAGGCCCAAAATCAATCAGGTCCGGTTTAGGACAGAAGGCCCAAATCAGCCAACCCAAAATTGTTGGCCCAAAGCTAACCTGGCCCAACCCAAAGGAGTTGGCCCAACAAAGAGCAGACCCAGTCCAACGGGCCCAAGCCCATCTGGAGGCCCAGAGAAACTCTATAAATAGAGACTTCCCTCCTTTATTTTCGAGGTTCAGAAATTTGAGACTCTAGAGAAAATTCAGAAACAAAGCTGTGAAATCTCCAGAAGCTCCTGAAGATCAAACACCATCTGAACGAAGAACGCTTCAAGATAATCGTCAAGAACACACCACGAATCTATTAAAGTTTCCAACATCGAGAACAAGTTGTTTCAGCCCTCGAGAAAGCTACAAGCCGAAGACCTTCGACACGCTACAAGCCGATGATCTTCAACAAGCTATAAACTACAAGTCGAAGATCTTCAACAAGCTACAAGCCATAAGCCGAAGACCTTCAACACGCTACAAGTCGAAGATCTTCAACAAACTGCAAGTTATAAGCCAAAGACCTTCAACAAGCTGCAAGCCGAAGGCCTTCAACAAGCTACGAGCAAAGACCTTCAACTTTCTACACTTGAGAACAAGCTGAAAAGCCCTCAAGACAAATCTACGTTCGAGAACAAGTTGTTTCAACCCTCGATCCAAGCACATAAGTAGGAGAGAGAATCAGAGGATTAAATACTAGAGATTATACTCACAATTACCTGAAATCAATACAACACAAATTCTTTTACACGTGTCTCATTTCCATTCGCTGGTTGAAATCTCGTGTGAACAATCTCAAATTCATTTTTTTTTAAATTTTTCGAAGATCATCTCAAATCCATTCTTAACCTCAACTACACACGGAAGCATAATTATACTACTTTTAAGGGGAGCATTTAGTCCCTTGAATTGAGTTAGGTTGGATTTTAAACCTAACTCACCATTTGACCGATGAAAAAATTAACTCTTCATAAAACAACTCAACTCTTCTAATTTATTACAGTGTTAGGATATTAACTCAATCGATTTGTACAGTAACCTTATTAACATATTTTATCTTCCACTTCTCCCAACAACCGTTGCCCACTGCCATCAACCTTCTCCTACAACTAACGACCGGTGACCACTTCCGATGACCTTCTCTAGTGACCGACGACCACCTCCAACGACCTTCTCTGGCGACCACCTTCGATGACGAATGACGACCACCATCAGAGCCTTCTCCGAACGACCATATGCAACAACTCACAACTACTACCGACTACCTTCTCCGATGATCAACGACAATCGTTGACAACCATATCCGACAATTGATGGTACCTTCTTCGGTAACTATCGAAGCAACAATTCCTAACAACCGACGACACTCCTATGGTTCAAAATAATATGAAATGTGCATGTACTTAGTTGGTTCGACTTTTTGTCCAACCATCTTTCTTTGAACTTACAAACTCGACCCATTTTTGCCATTACTTATATTTTGTAAACCATCATTATGTTTTGTGAATCATGTAAATAGACTCCTGATGACCTACTAATATTTTGTGAATATTCTACTCCTACATGACACTAATGTTGAAATATAATACCATTTTCTTGTCATCTTAAAAAAGGAAAATATTGAAATTTTCTTTTCGAAAGAGGTTCAGGTTAGTACATGTGCTTAAAGCGAAAAAAAAAAAAAAAATGTAACGGTTAATGTGTTTAAAAAAAGCTCCCTCACAATGAAGTCCCTATTAATTAGCAATTGAAAAAAGTCATAATAAGTTTTTCATCTATGAGTTTAAAAAAAGTTCAATGTGTATTTAGAAAATGAAATCTTAGATTTCTATATTTTGATAGAACTTCAATGTGTTTAAAGAAAAAAAAAATACATGCCACATTTGTTTTTTTCTATTCATCAATTGCTATTAGTTGTTATAAAGAACAATACACTAATTGATTTCTATAAATTGAAAAAAGTTCAATATGTAGCAAATAGAGAAAACAAGGTTTTATTGCTTATAGTTTAGAAGAAGTCAATTTCTAAAATAAGAAAGATAAAGAATTATATTTTCTTAAAAAAAGAATGTTGAAATATATTATTTTTTGAAGTAAAGATATAAATTCAACGTTGGAAAGTTGGGAAAATATGTCTCTGGATGAATGATTGAAAAAAATAAAAATAAAGGAAACAAAAACAATCAGCTAAAAATCAGTCTCCTTCAAGTTTCAGAAAACTGCACTAGATACAACCCAACTCAACTCTACAATTCTACACTTCAAACATATATTTTCTGACTCAACTCAGCCTAACTTTACACTCCAAATACGAACTTCACTAACAAACTAAATTTATCCAACTCAATTCAAGTATATGCGTCACACGCTCCTAAAATGTCTCAACTTGAATTGATTGGGCATGATGGTGCTCCACCACATGTTTTGAGAAAATAAAAAATTGCCAGAATTTTGAGAAAGGAACATGTAAGCACGACCTTGGGACAATCAGTAGTTATAAGTATCAAATTTAGGATATCCAGGATCTAGTCTGTTTGAGCTTCATTATTTTTGAAGAAGTAAAAGGAAAAATAAAAAAGTTGCAATATTACTTTTCAACTTATAAAAATGTTTCAAAAATACTATTAGAGTAGAAAATACGTTAGAATGTCGAACAAAAAGTCGATACGTTTGAATGGTGTTCTCTCAGACTTAATCTATACAAGCATCATAGTCATCACCATGTTGTTTCAAGTCATTGTTATTGTGTTTTCTCTTCCAATATTCTAACGAATTTCTATTTCAATGATAGTTTGGAAATGTTTATGAAAGTCAAAAGTGATATTACGACTTTTGAAAAAATAGAGTATTTGAACAAAGGGTTGTTATTGTTTGAAGAAGTGGTTGTTATTATTTGTTTCACTGAACGCCATGATATAGCGGAGCCTCCACATGTGAATAGATAACTTGTTTAAGATCTAACTTTGTGTGGATCAGATAAATATCCAGAATTTGCATAACCAACTAGATCAAAATTGGATTTGTTAAAATAAAATAATCTCATATCAATCATTCCTCGGAGATAACGGAGTACATGTTTAACTCAATTTCAGTGTCTTTTTGTTGGATAAGAACTAAATCTCGTTAATAAATTTACTGAAAATGCAATATCTGGTCTTATATTATTAGAAAGATGCATAAGTGCACCAATTGCACTGAGATATGGTACTTCAGGCCTAAGGTCGAGTCACTATTGATCATCTACGAAGTTATTAATCCTATACTGTCAACGGTGTTACATCAGTAGGTCAAATAATTCACGGTCCGATCTTGTACAATCTCATTGCACAGGATGCCTCCACTCGCATGTCAACCACATGAACGAGTCAGATAACCTCGTTTGTATCTAATACAAAGTGGGTCGACTCCATAGCGTATCCAGGATTGCGTTGTTAGGATTTGTGCCCTAAAACTCGTAGTTTATAATTATGTTCTAATTAATGTAATAAAGTGTTATTATATCAATACAGTGTTATTGTTCGTTATCTACGTGTTTGCCTTTATCTAAACCTTAAATCCAATAAACTAAACATCCAAGGCTGTTAAATGAATCTCTAACTGAATGTAATGTACATAAAAAGGATCTCGGTTCGAGATACAACCTAAAGGGTCTATAGTTAGGGGATAAGGTTTGGGTACCTTACCCTGGTAAAACTATGGATGTGGCCCACTTTGTATTTGATACAAACACTGTGATCCAAACGTGTTCGTCTAGATGACATGAGAGTGGGGATATCCTATGTAATGAGATTATATAAGACCGGACCACGAAATAGTAACCTCTAGTTGTAACTCCGTTGACTAGTTAGGTTTCTATTTCACTAGGATGACCTAGGCAACTTGATCTCAATCCGGAGCAGGTTACGAACTCCTGTTCGCGAGGGATTGTCCTTTGACTAGTATGGGTGAGAGTGACCAGATTCGCCGACTCAATATGCCAACATTCTTGGGGACAAGACCGAGTGAGCGGCTGGGAACTTAACTTAGCAAGATGGAATTTACTCCTTCCCGCCTACTAGGGTAAGTAGAGGAATGTTCCCTTAAGTGGTGTCTTCGGGACTTGAACAAAGGGCCTGACCCTCTCATTGGCCCGAGAGGGACTCTGTTTGTTGGTAGGACTACAAACAAATTGTTCATTAGAGGAGCACTGGTACTTAAGACACAAGATGTAATCCAGGGGTAAAACGATAATTTGACCTAGCTGGTGTTACGAACATTCGTGAAGGATTGACTTGCTGTTATTGGTCAATATCCATGGACACAAAAATATATCTGCAGTGAGAAGAGTGCAGATGTGGGACTTTAGTGGAGTGTTCCCGCAGTTAATGAATGTTGATTGGGAGGTTAATGAGATTAACCGAACAATCTCGTATTGTTGGAGTTTCTGATCTGTAGGTCCATTAGGTCCACCTTCTAGCTCGTAAAGGGTTCTTAGATCATTTGAATTTGAAATGTTCAAATTCATTAGGGAATAAATATAATGTATATTGATACGATATAATATATAGTTTTGGAACTATATATTATAAATTTAATGTGAATAGGATTCATATTAAATTACTTGAGAGAATTAAATATTTGAAAGAGTTCAAATATTAAATTCAAATGTGAATGTGATTCACATTTGAAAACTATAGGT
Organism: Trichosanthes cucumerina; assembly: GCA_036507285.1. NCBI lineage: Eukaryota > Viridiplantae > Streptophyta > Magnoliopsida > Cucurbitales > Cucurbitaceae > Trichosanthes > Trichosanthes cucumerina. Next base: position 44,350,022 of record CM071840.1, read on the forward strand.
TAAAATTTAATGTGCACTGGATGTACATTAAAACTATAGGTTAAAGGGGGTGATATGATTAAATGAGATTTAATCCAAATTAAATATATGATATTTAATTTGTATTATTTGAATTAATAATTAAATTTGATTTAATTATTATTATTATTATTATTTTAATAATAAAATAAGGGAACGCAAACACGTTCCCACTATCCCCTTCCTTCTCCCTATCGATAGCTTAACAAGGAGAAGGGGTGTGCATTAATCGATGAATCAATTTTTATGCAATTGGTGAATTGCTCTCTCTTTCACTCTCTCAATCTTCTAATTCCCTTCATCTTCCAAAAGTTGGAATCCTTCCCACAAAGGTTTTTGTTCTAAGATCTCAGAGGATAGAAGGTTTTCCACGTAGTGTTGTCCAATTGAAGAAAACAGAGAAGCATCTTGGAAGTTCCTGTGTTGCTGTCTTGTTTGGAGCAAGGAGTTGCTGCAAGTTGAAACTACAAAGGTATTTTTCTTCCCTTTAGTTTAATTGTTAAACTTTATTCATGTTTGCATGTTTGCATTTAATCCATGTCTAATAGGATTAGAATTTCCATGCTTGTTCTGTTTTATTTATCAATGTACTGTTTTTTGTTTCAATTAAAACAATCAAGCAATTTATGATCCCAAACACGTTTTCGCTGCTCAAGGAGACCAGATCTCCATCAATTGGTATCAGAGCAATGCTTGATTTGTTTTGTTTTGAAACAAAATTGATTGATTTGGTGGGAAATGCATTTGGTTTGCTGTAAAATTTGTTTAGGAATAAATTGGCCTTAGTTTACTTCGATTTTGTTCAAATTGTATGTAAAGACCCCTGCGATTTTGGGCATAAAGTGCCTAATTGAGTCGTAATTGAGTTACGAGTCGTTCGGGACCAGTTTCATGCAATTCGATTGAGAATCGAAGGAGAAATTGAAGAACGAAGCTGTTGTGTTCGTGAGTTTCGCGCATCGTCGAAAAAGCAGCTGCGTTAACGCTACCGGCAGCGTTTGCTGGTAACGTCAAGAAACGCTGGCGTCGCAACGCCATCGCTCCCTATCGACGAGGGCGCTCAAGGGCTCAACGGCGTTGCAACGCTACCCCTCAGCATTGCAACGCCATCCCAATACCAGGCGCGCAAGACGACAAAGCGAGCGTTGTAACGCTGTATCATCAGCGTTACAACGCCGTAAGCATTCCAGCCATTGCAGACCGGTTCGACTGGTTCAACGTTTTTGGTCCGGTTCGAGCGGTTCAAGGGAAGTTCAGGGTATTTTTGGACCGGTTTCATGAAATAAATTAATGTAATTTATTTTTTTTGCAATTTAGGGGCCAAATTATTCCGGTTTTACAGCTATTTATCTTTATGAATGTCATTTAGATTATTCCCACCTTAGGATAAGCATGTTCATGCATTTTATTTATATAAATGTTATATGAATATGGTTGAATGCATGATTAATTTATTTTTTCATGAGTAATTAATTATAAGTGTTATAATTAGATTATATGGAAAATAAATTGCATGGAGCATGAAATTACTTAGTTTAAAATAAATGTTATTTTGTTTAAGTAATTTTATAATTCAAATAGTTGAATTCCTTTTATAATTCCAATTTGAATATAGATTGTTGGATTTATAATATAGTTTGTTTCATAGGTTAATTATTAAAATTTATAAAAGTTATAAATTAAAAGGGGTTTTAGAAACCATAACCTATAATAAAGAAATGCATGCAAACATAGGAACTTGGGTTAAAATTTAAATTATTTTTAAATTGTTTAAAATTAATTTAGACCTAAGTTTTAATTTCTAATAGGATTAGAAATTGGTCTTACGTAGTATTTTAAATAGTTTAAAATCTAGTAGGACATTAGAACTTTGGTTGTAAGGGAACTCTCTGGGGTGAAGTTCATCAAAAAGGTCAAGTACTTTAAGTGACGAGTTAAGCTTGGAACACCTCCTACCGGGAACCGACTTAACCCGAGTTGAATTAACCTTAGTTCTATTTTATCTCTAGGTAATTAAAATGTTTATTCACCTAGACATAAGGTTTTAAGACCTAGTTATAATAGTTATAATAGGCATAGACTTAGATAGATTCTTTTAGCGTAATCCAACTAAGTTAAAACTATACCCTAATTTTAGGAACAAAGTGGGAGAAAAGCGAGATGTTCAGCATCGAGTTTACTCTCACGCCCTCAAGAGTTCACACCGTGAGTTCCATGCTCTGGCCACGCTGCGTCAATAGGGCGTCCCCTACGGTATGTGTTTGCATGGTTCAATACCAAGGTGAATGAGGGAAGTATCCATAGTAAATGGGAGCAGGACGCGTGTCAACGTATCCAACGGTCTCCTCCATTAGGTTGCACCGTGAGATTTCTATAGTCCGCTGCTAGGTTTTCCTAGAACAGCCAAATCCTATGGAGGGCCTGACTATAGGGATCGGAACACCGCGAACTCCAGAAATGGATAGGGTCTCTTAGGTTGTTTGCCACCAGTTGTCTTTCTTAATAGTAGCCTGTTGGCTCGGGCCTATTGGATCTGAAAATGGTAGGGTCACATTTACGGGATGAGTTAAGCTAGTTAACAAGTCCTTAACCAAACAAACGGTAGTTAAGGACCATTGGGACATGAGATGTTCTGGTAATGAGAATTGGCTGAGAAAGTCTCAATTCAAGGGAGGAATGACTGACCGCCCGACGGAGGCTTTTGTTCTAAACCCTTGAAGTATCGTTGCAAAATTAAAAGTTTAATTTAAACATTGGGTTTAGTTTAAACACTAGAGTTCTTTAATAATTTTGCTAAATATGATTGGTTTTACGATGGGTTAAAAGGCATAACTAATTAGAACTATTTTGGATTTTCAGCATGTCGTCCTCTATAATAGCCTTACTCAAAAGCGACCGTTTAACTGGTGAGAATTTTACTACGTGGAAGTCCAACTTGAATACGATTCTCGTTGTTGACGACCTACGGTTTGTACTGTCTGAGGAATGTCCTCAAATCCCTACTCGTAACGCTCCTCAATCTGTTAAGGAGGCGTACGACCGCTGGATCAAGGCCAATGACAAGGCCAAGGTCTACATTTTGGCTAGTGTTTCTAAAGTTCTAGTCAAAAAGCACGAGGGCATGGTCTCAGCTCGTGAGATCATGAGTTATTTGCAGAAATGTTTGGACAACCGTCTGGATAGATTCTCGCATTTAATCCTCAAATACGTTTATAACTCCCGTATGAAGGAAGGGTCATCGGTGAGAGAACACGTTCTTTATCTGATGGTCCACTTCAACGTGGCTGAGATGAACAGAGCGGCCATTGACGAGCAAAGTCAAGTATCGTTCATCCTGGAATCTCTTCCGAAGAGTTTTCTGCAATTCCGCAGCAATGCGGTGATGAACAAGATAGAGTATAACCTGACTACTCTCTTTAATGAACTACAGACTTTCCAGTCTCTTATGAAGAATAAGGGACAGACTGATGGAGAGGCAAATCTGTTTGCCCATTCCAGAAGGTTCCAGAAGAGTTCATCCTCTTGGACTAAGTCCTGTAACTCATCTTCTGGGCTTAAGAAGACCTAAAAGAAGAAAATAGGAGGGAAAGGGAAGGCACCTGCTGCTGACAAGGGCAAGGGAAAATTCAAGGTTGCGAGATAAAGGAAAATGTTTCCACCGCAACGTGGATGGGCATTAGGCGAAAGCGCCCAAAGTACCTTGCTGAGCTCAAAGAGAAGAAAGGTCAATTAGATTTACTTGTTCTTGAAACTTTTTTAGTGGAAAATGATGATTTTACCTGGATACTTGATTCAGGAGCCACTAATCATGTTTGCTCTTCATTTCAGGAAACTAGTTCCTTCAAGGAGCTCAAGAGGGTGAGATGACGCTTAGGGTCTAGGAGAGACGTCGTCTCACTCGTGCGATGGGAGATGTCAAGCTATATTTTAGGAGATAGATTTCTTTTATTAAAAATCAGATATAGTTCCTAAGTTTAAAAGGAACTTAATTTCTATCTCTTGTTTAATAGAACTTGGATATTGTATTTCTTTTTCGATTAATGAAGCGTTCATTTTGAAAGAGGGTGTCAATATTTATTCTGCTAAATTGAAAAATGGATTGTATGTACTTACACCGAACAAAACTAAAGCAATTTTAAATCATGAGATGTTTAAAAATGCTACTACTCAAAATAAAAGGCAAAGAATTTCTCCAAATAATAATACCTATCTATGGCATCTTAGACTTGGTCATATTAATCTCAACCGGATTGAGAGACTCTCTAAGAATGGACTTCTAAACAAGTTAGAAGATGATTCTTTACCTCCTTGCGAATCATGCTTGGAAGGTAAAATGACCAAGCGACCTTTTACAGGAAAAGGTTACAGAGCCATAAAAGCCTTAGAACTTATACATTCGGATCTTTGTGGTCCGGTGAATGTTAAAACTCGAGGAGGGTATGAATATTTCATCTCTTTCATAGATGATTATTCGAGGTATGGTTATCTATATCTAATGCATCACAAGTCTGAGGCTCTTGTAAAGTTCAAAGAGTATAAGGCTGAAGTAGAAAATGCATTAGGGAAAACCATTAAAACACTTCGATCTGATCGAGGTGGAGAGTATATGGATTTGAGATTCTAGGACTATATGATAGAACATGGAATTAAATCTCAACTCTCTGCACCTAATACACCATAGCAAAATGGTGTGTCAGAAAGGAGAAATAGAACCTTGTTAGACATGGTTCGTTCTATGATGAGTTATGCTCGATTTGCTCGCCTCGTTTTGGGGATACGCAGAGAGAGATCGCAGATTCAAATCTTGAACAGTGTTCCATCAAAAAGTGTTTCAGAAACACCTTTTGAACTGTGGAAGGGGCGTAAACCTAGTTTACAACACTTTAGAATTTGGGGTTGTCCGGCACACGTGCTCGTGACAAACCCAAAGAAACTGGAACCTCGTTCAAGACTGTGTCAATTTGTTGGCTATCCCAAAGAAACGAGAGGTGCTCTTTTCTACGACCCACAAGAAAACAAGGTGATTGTATCGACAAACGCCACATTCTTGGAGGAAGAACACATGAGGAACCACAAACCGCGTAGTAAATTAGTACTAAATGAAGTTACACATGAACCAACAAGAGTTGTTGATCAAGTTGGACCTTCATCAAGAGTTGATGGAAGAGCCAACACCTCAAGTCAGTCTCGTCCTTCTCAATCGTTAGGAATGCCTCGATGCAGTGGGAGGGTTGTTTCTCAACCTGACCGCTACTTGGGTTTAGCTAAAACTCAAGTTGTCATACCTGATAACGGCGTAGAAGATCCATTGTCTTATAAACAGGCAATGAATGACGTAGACAAGGACCGATGGATCAAAGCCATGGACCTTGAAATGGAGTCAATGGACTTCAATTCACTATGGGAACTTGTAGACCAACCTGAAGGGGTTAGACCCATAGGGTGTAAATGGATCTATAAGAGAAAGAGAGATGCAGCCGGAAAGGTACAGACCTTTAAGGCTAGGCTTGTAGCAAAGAGTTTTACCCAAAGGGAAGGAGTTGACTATGAAGAAACTTTTTTCCCTGTTGCTATGCTAAAGTCTATAAGAATACTCTTGTCCATAGCCGCGTTTTATGATTATGAAATTTGGCAAATGAACGTCAAGACTGCCTTTTTGAATGGTTATCTTGACGAGAGCATCTATATGTCTCAGCCCGAAGGGTTCATAGCCCAAGGTCAATAGAAAAAAGTTTGCAAGCTTAATCGATCCATTTATGGATTGAAACAAGCGTCAAGATCTTGGAATATAAGATTTGATATTGCGATCAAGTCTTACGGCTTTGACCAAAACGTTGATGAGCCTTGTGTTTACAAGAGGATCATCAACGAAAAAGTAGCTTTGTTAGTACTTTATGTGGATGATATCATACTCATTGGGAATGATGTAGGATACCTCACTGACATAAAGAATTGGCTAGTGACCCAGTTCCAAATGAAAGATTTGGGAGAGGCGCAATATGTTCTTGGGATTCAGATCTTCAGGAATCTCAAGAAAAGAACGCTAGCACTGTCTCAAGCGTCTTATATCGATAAAATGTTGTCCAGATATTCGATGCATAATTCAAAGAGAGGCTTATTGCCCTTCAGGCACGGAATTCATCTGTCTAGGGAACAGTGTCCCAAGACACCTCAAGAAGTTGAGGATATGAGACATATTCTCTATGCCTCTACACGAGAGGTAGCTTAATGTATGTTATGTCGTGCACGAGTAGGACATTTGCTATGCGATTGGAATAGTCAAGAGGTATCACCAATCCAGGTTAGACCATCTGGACAACAGTTAAAAATATCCTCAAGTATCTAAGGAGAACGAGGGACTATACGCTTGTCTATGGGTCTGGATTTGATCCTTACTAGATACACTGATTCTGATTTTCAAACCGATAAGGATTCTCAGAAATCCACATCGGGATCAGTTTTCACCCTTAACGGGGGAGCTATAGTATGGCGAAGGATCAAGCAAGGATGCATCGCTGACTCCACAATGGAGGCTGAGTATGTCGTTGCTTGTGAAGCAGCTAAAGAGGTTGTTTGGCTAAGGGAATTTCTTACTGATTTGGAAGTTGTTCCAAATATGGAATCTCCCATCACCTTATACTGTGACAACAGTGGTGCGGTAGCCAATTCGAAGGAACCTTGCAGCCATAAGCGAGGTAAGCACATCGAGAGGAAGTATCACCTGATACGAGAAATAGTGCAACGAGGAGATGTGGCAATCCACGAAGATCGTCTTGAGCACAATATTGTTGATCCGTTTACAAAGACTCTCACGGCTAAAGTGTTCGAGGGTCATCTGGAAAGTCTGGGTCTACGAGATATGTACATAGGCTAATCTAGGGCAAGTGGGAGACATGTAATGGGGTATATGTATGCCCTAATTTATTGTATTTCTATCTCTTGTAACCACTGTTTTAGATTATGATGTACCCCACTAGAGTTTTAGTTCAAGTGGGAGTTTGTTGAGATTTGTGCCCTAAAACTCGTAGTTTGTAATTATGTTCTAATTAATGTAATAAAGTGTTATTATTTCAATAAAGTATTATTGTTCGTTATCTACGAGTTTGCCTTTATCTAAACCCTAAATCCAATAAACTAAACATCCAAGACTGTTAAATGAATCTCTAATTGAATGTAATGTACATAAAAAGGATCTCGGTTCGAGATACAACCTAAAGGGTCTATAATTAGGGGATAAGGTTTGGGTATCTTACCCTGGTAAAACTATTGATGTGGCCCACATTGTATTTGATACAAACACTGTGATCCTAACGTGTTCGTGTAGATGACATGAGAGTGGGGATATCCTATGTAATGAGATTACATAAGACCGGACCACGAAATAGTAACCTCTAGCTGTAACTCCGTTGACTAGTTAGGTTTCTATTTCACTAGGATGACCTAGACAACTTGATCTCAATCCGGAGCAGATTACGAACTCCTGTTCGCGAGGGATTGTCCTTTGACTAGTATGGGTGAGAGTGGCCAGATTCGCCGACTCAATATGCCTACCTTCTTGGGGACAAGACCGAGTGAGTGGCTGGGAACTTAACTTAGCAAGATGGAATTCACTCTTTCCCGCCTACTAGGGTAAGTAGAGGAATGTTCCCTTAAGTGGTGTCTTCGGGACTTGAACAAAGGGTCCGACCCTCTCATTGGCCCGAGAGGGACTCTGTTTGTTGGTAGGACCACAAACAAATTGTTCATTAGAGAAGCACTGGTACTTAAGACACAAGATGTAACCTAAGGGTAAAACGGTAATTTGACCTAGCTGGTGTTACGAACATTCGTGAAGGATTGACTTGTTGTTATTGGTCAATATCCATGGACACAGAAATATATCTGCAGTGAGAAGAGTGCAGTTGTGGGACTTTAGTGGAGTGTTCCCGCAGTTAATGAATGTTGATTGGGAGGTTAATGAGATTAACCGAACAATCTCGTATTGTTGGAGCTTCTGATCTGTAGGTCCATTAGGTCCACCTTCTAGCTCGTAAAGGGTTCTTAGATCATTTGAATTTGAAATGTTCAAATTCATTAGGGAATAAATATAATGTATATTGATACGATATAATATATAGTTTTGGAACTATATATTATAAATTTAATGTGAATAGGATTCATATTAAATTACTTGAGAGAATTAAATATTTGAAAGAGTTCAAATATTAAATTCAAATGTGAATGTGATTCACATTTGAAAACTATAGGTTAAAATTTAATGTGCACTAGACGTACATTAAAGCTATAGGTTAAAGGGGGTAATATGATTAAATGAGATTTAATCCAAATTAAATATATGATATTTAATTTGTATTATTTGAATTAATAATTAAATTTGATTTAATTATTATTATTATTATTATTATTTTAATAATAAAATAAGGGAACGTGTCTTCCAGACACGTTCCCCTATCCCCTTCCTTTCTCCCTATCGATAGCTTAACAGGGAGAAGGGGTGTGCATTAATCGATGAATCAATTTTGATGCAATTGGTGAATTGCTCTCTCTTTCACTCTCTCAATCTTCTAATTCCCTTCATCTTCCAAAAGTTGGAATCCTTCCCACAAAGGTTTTTGTTCTAAAATCTCAGAGGATAGAAGGTTTTCCTCGTGGTGTTGTCCAATTGAAGAAAACAGAGAAGCATCTTGGAAGTTCTTGTGTTGCTGTCTTGTTTGGAGCAAGGAGTTGCTGCAAGTTGAAACTACAAAGGTATTTTTCTTCCCTTTAGTTTAATTGTTAAACTTTATTCATGTTTGCATTTAATCCATGTCTAATAGGATTAGAATTTCCATGTTTGTTCTGTTTTATTTATCAATGTACTGTTTTTTTGTTTCAATTAAAACAATCAAGCAATTTACGATCTCAAACACGTTTTCGCTGCTCAAGGAGATCAGATCTCCATCATAGGTCTCCAACCCTATCCGTATACTGTAGACCGTTCGGGTCATTAACTCGAACGTGATCCTCCTTGTGTGTCCACTATACACCGTTCAAGTTCTAGTTTTCTCATAATTCAATGACCCTAGAGCTTAGTTTATTGGACAAATTTTGTAAATATGTGAGACATAAAGTGATGAAAGAAATATCTTATTTATTTCAATTGGTAATATTACAAACAAAAACGAGATTAGGACATACATCCCAACACAATACATATGGAGTCTATCAATGGTTATCACTAATAGATTTTAATATGTGGTTGATATACTCCATCTATATTGAAAGCTATCAGGGGTTATCACCGATAGACTTTTATTGTTGGTAGAATATATCAAAGTCTATCAATGATAGTCACTGGTAACTTCAATACATAAAATTTTATTAATTTAGAAGTCTATATGTGGCTATCACGAATAAAATATATCTATGTTAAAGTCTATAAGTGGATACAGACAGAATTCTATAATTCTATAGTGTAGTGATCTGATAGACGACTTATTGAATTAAGTATCTAATTAATGTGTACTTAATATTTCAAGTTGTCAGATAAAAAATTAAATAACTAAAAAATATAGACCTAAGGTCAAGTTGGAAAGAACCCCCATCTTTCGAGCATGGGTGAGAATGTTGTTGTAATAGATATTGATCACTAGTATATCCTTGTGATCAAAGTCTATTACTGATAGAAACCGATCGCCACAGACAATCAATTAGGATATATGCTAGTGATCAAAGTCTATCACTGATAGATACCGATCACCATAGACAATCAATTAGGAATCGATCACCACAGACAATCAATTAGGATATCAAAATTTATCACTGATAGAAACCGATCACCACATGCTAGTGATCATAGTCTACCACTAATAGATATCGATCACCACAGACAATCAATTAGGAACCGATCACCACAAACAATCAATTAAGATATCAAAGCCTATCATTGTAAAAACCGATCACCACATGCTAATGATCAAAGTCTATCACTCATAGAAATCGATCACCACATGCTAGTGATCACTGATAGATACCGATCACCACAAATAATCAATTAGGAACCGATCACCACATGCTGATAGATACCGATCACCACAAACAATCAATTAAGAACTGATCACCACAGACAATCAATTAGGATATCAAAGTCTATCTCTGATAGAAACCAATCACCACAGACAATCGATTGAGAATTGATCACCACAGACAATCAATTAGGATATCAAAGTCTATCTCTGATAGAAACCGATCACCACATGCTAGTGATCAAAGTCTATCACTGATAGAAATCGATCACCACATGCTAGTGATCAAAGTCTATCACTGATAGATACCGATCACCACAGATAATCAATTAGGAACTTATCAAACTCAGTACACGCGCGACGTCAGGGATATATTTGAGATTATAAAATTATTTTAAACATTTTTGCCATATTTTCAATTCTTTTAAAATGTTATTATATATGCAAATAATAGACACACCCTTACCACTCATTACAAATTTTCTTTAAAATATCTATTTTATCAATTTATTTTCATTTGCTTTATTTTCTAAATCTTTTTACATTACTGAATTTTATGAAAATTTAAGTATTAAAAAGGCGCGTTGATAATAATAATAATAATAATAATATATATATATATATATATATATATATATATTTTGTTTCTGACTCTTTAACATTACCTGTACCAAATATTATTTATATTTTTTAAAAAAAGGGTTTTTTAATATTATTTGTATTATGTTTTCTTTATTTAATTTTTTAAAATTATAGTAATATTTGAAGAAGAAATTAGTTTTTATCTTTTCCCAAAGTTTTAAAATTTACTTTTATTTATATTTGATATTAAGAAAATCAATAAAAGAAAACCTATTTCATCACCTAACTCGAACCAAGATCCTCTACAACAACATCCAAGAAAGTAAGATGCAAAAGTCAACATGACAAATTTTATTGTAAATTAAATGATTTTTTTTAATAAAAACATATTTAAATTTTTGGATATTTTTAAAATAAAAAGTTATTATATTTTCAATATTACTCATACAATGATTACCTGTTAAATGATTGATTATTGTAGGTTAAATTGCAAATTTAGTCCAATGAAATTTGAGGTTTGTGTCTATTTAGTCCCTAAACTTTAAAAAGTGTCAAATAGGTCCTCAAACTTTCAATTTTGTATCTAATAAGTCCTTTAACTTTAAAAATGTCTAATTAGTCATTGAACTTCTAATAAGTCCCTAACATATTCACAATTTTTTTAAAATTAATCGATCTATTATATATAAATTTGATTTTTTGTCCAATAGAAGCTTCAACTTTCAATTTTATGTCCAGTAAGTTCATAAATTTTAAAAAACGTTAACTAGGTCAAGACATATTAGACACAAAATTAAAAATTTATGGATCTATTGAATACAAAATTAAAAATTTGAGAACTTATTAGACACATTTCAAAGTTTAAGGATCAAATAGATACAAAATTGAAAGTGATAGTTTTAAAAGTTGAGAAACCAAATAAACACAAATTTTAAATTTTAGAAAGTAAACTTGTAATTCAAGAAGAAAGTTACTTGTATACCTTACCAAACATTATTATTACTAAATGAAAGTGATTTTGACAATAAATTTTGAACAAAATTACTTCCAAAAGTACATTTATTAATTGTCATGGCTCATGATTACGCGTCCCATGCCTCAGACTGTACGTAGACCACTGTGAAATTCAGAACTCCACATTAATCCATTTGGTTTCTGGTTAGTGAAACAATTAATTGCCCATCGATCTTTTTACTCTTCATTATCAGAAGAACCATCCATCTCCCTTTCTTCTTCTCTCCAAGATGGCCGTGGCGGTGTTGCCCTACCTGTATCTGGTGATTCTCTTGTCGGCGATTTTTCCGGCGTTCAAGTTCACCGCCGCCCAACAGAATCAGCCGATGCGGCTGAGATTTGGCAAAAATGGAGAGTTCAAGATACTGCAAGTGGCGGATATGCATTATGCTGACGGGAAAACTACTCCATGTGAAAATGTTCTTCCCAGTCAGTTTCGTTCTTGCTCTGACCTCAATACCACTGCCTTTCTTCGTCGGATGATTCTTGCTGAGAAACCTGATTTCATCGTTTTTACTGGTACTTTATTCTTCTAATTTTTCTTCTTTTTTGGGTATTTGTGTCTGTTTTTGTGGGATCTAATTTTTTTTTTCTCTGATTTCTTTTATCTGTTCTGTGTCTGGAAATAGAAACAAAAACCAGAACCAAAACAAGTAGTGGTTTATAGGCTTAATTTTCAATAACTAAAAACCAAATAGACATCAGATTGGTTTCTGAGTTTGATGTTCTTAGAGGTTGGTTATTATGTTAGGGGGTTTCAACTGTATCAAGTTTTGTGATTTTGTGTTGCCAAAAAAAAAGTCAGAAAACGCGTCTAGAAGTTTATTGAAGAAGGAAGATGCGTTTTTTTCCCTTCTCTTTGTTTGTTTGTTTGTTTGTCAGATAATAGAAAGATTCCTGGTTTGGTTGAATTATTCTCTTATACAAGCTGGTATTTGTTTTTCATTTTCTGAAACAGGCGATAATATCTTTGGATTCGATTCAACGGATGCTGCAAAATCATTGGATGCGGCGTTTGCTCCTGCAATTGCCTCAAATATACCATGGGCTGCGGTTTTGGGAAACCATGACCAAGAATCTACCCTTTCGAGGGAAGGAGTAATGAAGCATATAGTTGGGTTGAAAAATACTGTGTCAAAGGTTAATCCTTCGGAAGTAAATAAGATTGATGGATTTGGTAACTACAACCTGGAGGTTGGTGGAGTGAAAGGCTCTGGTTTTGAGAACAAATCTATTCTGAATCTGTATTTTCTTGACAGTGGTGATTACTCCACAGTACCTGGTATATTTGGGTATGGGTGGGTTAAACCGTCTCAACAATTTTGGTTTGAGCTTACTTCGACCAAACTCAAGGTATAAATTTCTGTTTTTTCGTATGATGTTAATATCCAAAATTGAGGATTAGTTTGTATTGTTTTGTGTAGAGGGAATACATGATTAAGCCATTAGGTGAAAAGGGTCCAGCACCTGGACTAGCATACTTCCACATACCATTGCCAGAGTTTTCGAATTTTGATGCATCGAATTACACTGGTGTGAGACAGGAAGGGATTAGCTCTGCTTCTGTGAATTCTGGTTTCTTTACCTCTATGGTTGAAGCAGGGGATGTGAAAGCAGTGTTTACAGGTCATGATCATCTCAATGATTTTTGTGGGTTGCTTAATGGGATTAATCTCTGCTATGGTGGAGGATTTGGGTACCATGCCTATGGCAAGGCTGGGTGGTCCAGGAGAGCTAGAGTGGTGGTGGCTAAATTGGAAACTCAAAGTACAATCAAAGCAAATTGGGGAACTGTCAAATCCATCAGAACATGGAAGCGCCTTGATGACCAACATCTCACTACTATTGATGCTCAAATCTTATGGACCAAGACCTCTGTTGGTCAGTTTCTTACTCTCTTTTTTTTAATCTTATATATCGTGGTTTTCCATTTACCTGCTCCTCCTTTGGTTCTGCTTTGCATTTTCCTTCAATGCAATTTCTTTTTTGAGAATCATGGTTGGGAGTTGAAATCATTCCCCCTTCAAAAATGAAAAGTTCCTCCTTTCTAAATACATATTTGGGAGTGATTTCCAGTTAAAAATAATTATGTTTCGCAAATTCCATTATTGATTTTGCAGGAATATAAAATTATTTTGTAGTGATTTTCAGCCAATCATTTGAGAGATATATTGTTCAAGTGATTGACTAAACACTAAAAGTAACCATTATTTTTTTTTTATTTTTGAAATATACAAAACGAACAAATATATTTGTATTTAAAAATTCTTTTAAAGCTAGTGAAATGTATATAGCCTTGGTTGACTTAGTTTCAAACTTTTGCCTGCAAAGGTGCATAAATGAAAAATGGGTTTCTTTTTTGGGGTTTTTGTATGGATGATCTCCTTTCGGCTGGATTATTAATAGATTACCTATTTTTTATATTTATCGATAGATAACACTTTGATGTCGTCAACCGCTCTCGATCTAGACACATTCTTGTTAGAGATGCCCATTTTCCTCACAAGGGTGGGGCCCCGTGGGGACCTGCCCCTAATGGGGCGGGGAATCCCCGTTTAGGCAGGGAACGGGGGAGGGAGTGGCAATGAAATTTTTCCCGTTGGCTATACCGGGACGGGGAATACATTCCCCGTCCCTAACCCCGACTCCGTCCCCGCCCCGCTCCCCGTCCTTGCCCCGATTAATATATTTAATGTTAAATATATATATTTGTATAGATCTCATAAATCATAAGTCTTAAATTTTATTAAATATCATTTTAATTTTCTAAAAAAAATGAAAAATGCCTCTTAACTAGAAATCTCTAAAGAATAATTAACCATTTAAATACAACTTTTCAAATAAAAAAAGAAATTAGTTAATAAAATTTTAAAAAAATATAATTCTAAACGGAGAATTAATCTCCGTTCCATTCCCCGCGAATTCCAATTAAATGGGGAATTTCGCGGGGACGGGGAGCCATTCCCCGACCCCGCCCCGCCCCGTGGACATCCTTAGTGTTTTTTGCTGTCATGAATCACTACTGCTCTCGTTCTACCGTCAACTCTTAGACTATACGAACGCAACGTCATGTAACGCCGTTGTACCTATATCATTGACAGTATTTTGTCGTTTCTGATGTAAATACTACCGCTTTTGATCTCATTGTGGTTAACCTATATATACCGATCTCGATCTGGTCAACTCGACAGTAGATTGAGAGTGTAGTCAGACAAATTAAATCGATAATTGTTTTTCTCTCGCTCTCGTCGTTTATGTTTTTAATCCACGTCGTAAGTACTACTGAAATGAGAGTGTCGACTAGTGGATGAGATAATGATTATTAATTACCTCAACCAACATCCATTGTATGAGATAAGTTTAACTACTATGTTAAACTATCAATCGTATTACAACTCTCGTTTTGATACTAATAGTCATTGTGATCGAGAGTCTCTTTAGGAGTATCAAATCCAACACGAATTGTGAGTGTCGATGTATTTTGAATACCATTAATCCGCTGTGATTATAATGAGACATTACATGTAAGATGAAGACGTTACTAATTTGAAGTGAACTGACTGGTTGACAATGATATATTACACGTTTGTCGATTGTGACCAACATTACCACACCTGCCGCATTTTCGATACAAGCGCCGTTCACTGGCAGATGAGATTTTGTTCACTCGTCTCTGACCCGCCCTCGGTATTCTTGTTGGTGGAAGTATAACCAACGGATTGTAATCCAGATGCCTCTTCCACTGTATAATATGTTAAACTGGATTGATACTCTTCATACGCTGGCCTTAATACATCAATCCCATATTTTGCGCTACCATAGACTATGTGGATTTATGTTGCGGTGTCTGGCGGTCGTTATAGCATGTGCACATGGTATCTCAAAACATTGAAACTTCATGCATGTACATGTACGCATGTTCAGATCGACGATACCGCCAAACAAACCGTCCTTCACATTAAATCGATAATAGTCTATGGGTTCAACGAGGAATCGTCTGCCATATTGCATTGTTTCGTCATCCGTTCCCTAGCGTAGTCAGAAAATGCAGTTGTGCGAGAGTTCAAAACTCTCTGCGATCGTGGAACTTCTGCTGGAGGTCGTTTCGGACGTATTCGAGCAATGAAGTAATGGGAAGAAATCGTGCATCCTTGGTTAATGAATTGAAACATTCTGCTGCATTGCTGGTCATATTATCATACCGACGGTGATTTTGGTAACACCGTGCCCACCGTTTTATTCCAATTTTCGTCAAGTAACGTGTGACGACACCGTTTTTTATTTCGCTGATCTGATTCCAATAACTTTCGAATTCAGATATCCACATTAAATACTTTGATCAGACCCTTGTTCTTGAAGTGTTTGGTTAGATTCAGCTCGATGTGGTATGTGCATAATGCGTGAAATACGTTGGTGAATACAACATTGACTGCATGGGCGATGCTTACGTATTGATCGGATACAACAACCATGTCCTCTTGTTGATCGGGTACAACGACCATGTTCTCTTGTTGTCAACAAGAGAGGACATGGTCGATTCCGATCAATGTATTTAGGTCAGTGTATGAAGAGTCTATCAATCTAGTTGGACATATTACACAGTGGAAGAGGTGCTCGGATTACAATTCGTTGTTTATACTTCCACCAACAAGAATATCGAGGGTGGGTCGGAGACGAGTGAACAGAATCTCATCTGTCGGTAAACGACGTTTGTATCGAAAATGCAGCAGGTGTGGTAATACTAGTCACAATCGACAAACGTGTAATATGTCATTGTCAACCAGTCAATTCACTTCAAATTAGTAACGTCTTCATCTTACATGCAATGTCCCATTATAATCACAATGGATTAATGGTATTCAGAATACATTGACACTCACGATTCGTGTTGGATTTGATACTCCTAAAGAGACTCTCGGTCAGACAATGACTATTAGTATCAGAACGAGAGCGGTAATACGATTGATAGTTCAACATAGTAGTCAAACTTATTTCATACAATGGATGTTGGTTGGGGTAATTAATAATCATTATCTCATACACTAATCGACACTCTCGTTTCGGTAGTACTTACAACGTCGATTAAAAACATAAACGACGAGAGCGAGAGAAAAGCAATTATCGGTTTAATTTGCCTGACTAGACTCTCGGTCTACTACCGAGTTGACCAGATCGAGATCGGTATATGTAGGTTTACCACAATGAGATCGAGAGTGGTAGTATTTACATCAGAAATGACAAAATACCGTCAGTGATATAGGTATGACGACGTTACATGACGTTGCGTTCGTATAGTCTGAGAGTTGACAGTAGAACGAGAGCGGTAGTGATTCATGACAACAAAGAACACAAGAATATGTCTAGATCGAGAGCGGCTGACGACATTAAAGGGTTATCTATCAATAAATATAAAAAACGAGTCTTCTGTCGATAATCCAATAGAAATGAGGTCATCCGTACAAAAACCCCTTCTTTTTTCCTTAATCGCTCAAGAAAATAACAATTATTTGAGAGTTGGGTTTATAGTAATTTGATATGCTAAAATTACTTTTTAAATAAAATATTAATCCCTTCCTTTTAAAAGTATGGATCAACCATCAAAATGACTTATTATTAAATACTCATTTGAAAATTTATTATTAAAAATTCAAAAAATCATTTATAATTATATTACTTTTTAGTATTTTAATATTCTAAAATCACTTTTTTAAATCATTATTTCCTTTTCTACCTCGTGGATGCATACATTTTTATGTAATCGAATTTTATATTTATATTATTTTTTCAATTATGTTGTCATGAATGGATTTTTATACCTTATCTATTATTTGACCAATAACAATATTCTATTGGGCAGGATGATTTAAAATGATCAATTATATCTTACATTGGCTAAAGAGAAATAATATCTTATCAACACAATTAATAATTTTTTCCCTAATGAATCTCATTTGAATCCTTTCTAAGTTTGTGATTTTTTTTTTTTGTAAAATAAAAGGTTTCTATTTAATTGGTCAAATATTTAATTTTAATTTGATATTGTTTATTATTTATTCTTTTTATGAGAATAGAAAATTATTATTATATAACATATACAAATACAAATTAATTAATGTTTTGGAGAATTGTAATGACTAGTAAAAAATATTAGGATATTTGCAAAGCATAGTTTGCAAATCTAAAAATTAGATTTGCAAAGCATAATTTGCAAATCTAAAAATTAGATTTGCAAATAAAGCAAAATTTTTTAAATCTAATTTCTATTTTTTTTTATTATTCCAATTTTACCTTCATTGGTACCTATCACTAGTATATTTGATATATTTTTTATTTGGTAAATAGTAGTATATTTGGTATACTTTTTATTTGGTATATCAGAAATATATCTGATACACTTTATGTTTTTTGTTTCACAATATTTTTTTTTAATTATGTTTTATGTATCAATTCATACATTATTTGTTAGGTATATCAATGTTAGGTATATCAATGAAAAGATAGGTATGTCAATGAAAAGATATACTTAAAATAAACTATACAATAGTAAACCATTGATATACTTCAATTTAGGTATATTCAATATACTGAATATGAATTATTGTATTATTGATATACTTCTTATTAGCAATATCATGTCATTGATATACCTAAATAAACTATATTAGAAGAATGTCACTGATATACGTCATTTTAGGTATATTTGATATACTGGTGAATATGAATTGCTAAATTGATATACCTAAATAAAGTATATTAGTAGTAGTTATCATTGATATACTTTATTTTAGATGTATGATATATTGAATATGAATTATTAAATTGATATGCCTAGATAAAGTGTATTAGTAGTATATTATTGATATACTTTGTTTTATCGATATATTGAATATGAAGTACTGATATTTGATTGGTATACTTCATATTGGGATTTTTTTTGATATACTATTGGTACACTTCATATTAGGAATGTCATTTCATCGAATAAAGTATTTCAATAGTTTCTCATTGATATACTTCATTTTAGGTATATATGATATTTTAGTCAATATGAATTACTAAATTGATATATCCACATAAAGTATATTAGTAGTTATACTTGATATATTTCAATTTAGGTATCTGATATACTTAATATAAATTATTAAATTGATATTCTTAGATAAAGTATATCAGTAATATATCATTGATATATTTTAGTTTAGGTATACTTGATAAACTTCATATTAGGTATGTCTGATATACTTTCAGTATACTTTAGGAATATCATTTCATTGATAGACCTAAATAAAATATATAGTAGTATATATCACTGATATGTTTTATCTTTGGTATATCAACAATATATTACTGATAGACTGTTGATATGCTTCATGAGAGTTATTTTTGACTTTTCGCATATAACGCTCCTTAGACTTATGCACAAAAATTTCGGCAGCATAACGACTTGAAGGGATTAGGAATTCCTGCAGCGGAAGACGTTGTGAAACGTTGTTGTTTCGTTGTGTAATTCGAATCTTAAAACCGAACCTATCTCATAGATTACTAGGCTAAACATACACAAAATGAAGGAAAACAGTAAGGTATCACGTTACTTGTTGAAGAACTCTTCTTCAAAGCTTTTCTCCTTCGATCACGATCTCTCTGGAACCAATGATCTCCACGAACTCGATCCTCGAGCCGAGGACAGCGTTGCAACGCTGTCGTCTTCTCAGCTGCGCGCCTACCGCAGTGGCATTGCAACGCCAATGAATAACGTTGCAACGCCATTCACAAAATAGCAACAACATTTCCTTTTTCTTGCTCGTTTTTGCTCCGTTCTTTTCAGCAATCACTTTGCCTAGATCGACACGGATTTACAGACTCGATTTACAATAAAAATTGCCCAAAAAACACTAGGCTCTTACATTGAACGATTCAATGAAAATTGTAAATCTATGGTGTCAAAAACGAAAACATCTAATTTACAAACCGTTTACTCATCTCATGAAAATCAGTAAATCCCACTTCGTTCTTGATAAATCCAGAACGAAAATTAAGAACACAATTGGGCTCTAATACTAATTGAAGGGATCGAATCTCGCAGCAGAAGCGATTGTGAATCGCGTGTTCTTAAGACTTACCTTTAAAGAACTCTTTCTTCGAATGTTCCTTCTCCCACGATCACGATCTCAGCAACTTGAACCCGAACGATCACGAACACTACCACCGAATCTTCTTCGTTGTTCTCTAGGTGAGGGAGGAAGGTGAGTTCCTTTTAGAGTGAGCTGAGATGATCTTTGAAAGATGTACTTGGAACTCTTTCCAACAATATGAGAGAATGCACTAGGGTTTCTCAGAAGAGATTCATTTTTAAAAGTTGCATCTCATGCAACTATATATAGGAAAATAAAATGGAAATTACCATCCTATCCCTCTATTCTCCCACTATTATATGGTTTATATGTGAATCTAATTCACATTAAAACCATATATTATATCAATTATATCACATATAACTGATATAACACCTCAATATTACCATGTTGAGCCAACGGAGGGACCTAATGAACCTACAGTTCATGAGTTCCAATGATGTGAGATTAACTGATAAAACTCTTTGATCTAGTTAATCGATATTCATTAACTTCAAGTCACTCCACTATAGATTTGTAGCTGCACTCTCCTCACTGTAGATTATATTGTGTCCATTGATATAACATTACCCATGAGTCGACCCTTCACAGGTTATTCGTAATCACAACTGGATCAAATTACCGTTTTACCCCTGTGATTACCTCTTGGTTCCTTAAGCACTATTGATCCTCTAATGAACAAAAAGTCTAAGGTCCTACCATAAACTCGTACCCTTTTAAGTCAGTTCGAGGGCGGGGCTTTGTTGTTCAAGACCTGGAGTGAGTTCTTAAGGGAACAACCTATCTAATTCCTTAGTGTAGGAATGAGTGAATTTCATCTTGTATAGTTAAGTCCCCAGCTACCTACAAGGTTCTGTCCTTGAGAAGGTAGGCTTATTGAGCCGGCTACAAGCCACTCTCACCCATACTAGTCTAAGGACAAACCCCTATAAGCAGGAGTTCTTAACTTACTCAAGATTCAGGTCGAGTCACTAATGACCATCTATAAATTATCAGTCTTATCCTGTTAACAGTGTTACACTGGTTAGACTAATAATTTGCAGTCCGGTCTTGTATGAACTCTTCATACCGGATGTCCCCACTTGCATGTCAACTACATGAATGAGTTGGATTACTTCATTTGTACTAATTACAAAGTGGGTCGCATCTATGGTGTTTCCAGAATGAGGTTTCCAATCTTATTCTTATACCATAGACCATTTATGTTATATTCTTGAACACAATCTAAATAGTGTCTACTACACTGATGCTCAAGATATATGTTATAACCTTGAAGCTTAGTTTATTGGATTTATAAAGCAAGAATATAGTTTTATCAAAACAAATAACTCTTTATTTATTTGATCAAAATTACACAAGTTTAGGACACAAATCCCAACATAATGATCATCTACGAATTTATTAACTATATCCTGTTAAGGGTGTTACATCAGTAAGTCTAATAATTTACGGTCCGGTCTTGTACAATCTCATTGCACAGGATGCCCCACTCGCATGTCAACCATATGAACGAGCTGGATTATCTCGTTTGTATCTAATACAAAGCGGGTCGCATCCACAACGTATCTAGGATTAGGTCTCCAATCCTATCCGTATACTGTAGACTGTTTGAGTCATTAACTTGAACGTGATCCTCCCTGTGTGTCTACTACACACCGTTCAAGTTCTTAGTTCTCTCATAGTATAATGATCCTGGAGCTTAGTTTATTGGATTAAGTTTATGAAATATGCGAGACACAAAGCATTGAAAAAATAACTCTTATTTATGTCAACTTTGAATATTACAAACTTACACGAGAATAAGACATAAATCCCAACAAACTCCCACTTGGACTAAGCTAGTGGAGTACATAATACATTTCTCAAATGTACAGTAATACAATAAAGTAATACAATAAACTAGGGCATTGAATACCCCTTTACAATACTCCCACTTGCCCTAGTTAGGAAGCACTCGAAGACCTAGACTCTCTAGGTGACCCTCAAATACCTTAGTCGTGAGGGCCTTTGTAAATGGATCAACAACGTTGTGTGCTCGACACTATCTCGCGCGGATCGCCACGTCTCCGCAGTGCACAATCTCCCGTATCAGGTGATACTTACGCTCAATATGCTTGCCCCTCTTATGACTTCGAGGTTCTCTCGAGTTGGCTACTGCATCACTATTGTCACAGAACAGGGTCACTGGCAAGTTCATATTTGGATCAACTTCTAAATCTAGCATGAACTTCCTAAGCCAAACAATTTCCTTTGCAGCTTCACAAGTCGCAACATACTCGGCTTCCATCATGGAATTAGCGATGCATCCCTGCTTGATGTTTCGCCACACTGCAACTCCTCCATTCAGAATGAAGGCTGACCCCGAAGTGGATTTCCTAGAATCCTTATCGGTCTGAAAGTCAGAGTTTGTGTATCCTGTAAAAAACAAATCCCCACTTCCATACACAAGGTTGTAGTTCCTCATTCTCTTTAGATACTTGAGGATTGCCTTTACGACTACCCAATAATCTAATCCTGGATTGGATTGATACCTACAGACAATCCCAACTGCATAACAAATGTCGGGCCTAGTACACAACATGACATACATCAGGCTCCCTACAGCTGAAGCATATTAGATTCATCTCATATCCTCAACCTCTTGAGGAGTCTTAGGACATTGATCCTTAGACAGGTGAACCCCATGCCTGAAAGACAACAAACCCTTTTTGGAGTTCTGCATCTTATATCTAGACAACATCTTATCAATATAAGATGTCTGAGACATGGCTAACGTTCTGTTCTTCCGGTTCCGGACTATCTGGATACCTAGGACATACTGTGCCTCTCCCAAATCTTTCATTTGGAATTACAAATCGAACCATTCCTTAATGTCAGTAAGAAATCCTACCTCATTCCCAATGAGAAGGATATCATCCACATACAATATCAGAAATGCGACAGTGCTGTTGAGATTCTCTTGTAGACACAAGGCTCGTCAACATTTTGATCAAAACCATAAGATTTGATCGCCTCATCAAATCTTATATTCCAAGACCTCGAGGCTTGTTTCAGTCCATAAATAGACCCTTGAAGCCGACAAACCTTTTGCTCTTGGCCTTGGGCAATGAACCCCTTGGACTGGTCCATGTTGATGGTTTCATCAAGGTTGCCATTCAGAAAGTCGGTCTTGACATCTATCTGCCATACCTCATAGTCGTAATATGCGACAATGACCAGAAGGATTCTGATCGACTTTACCATGACAACAGGTGAAAAAGTTTCCTCATAGTCAACCCCTTCAACTTGGGTAAAACCCTTTGCCACTAGTCTAGCTTTGAAGGTCTACACCTTCCCATCTACGCTACGTTTACGCTTGTAGATCCACTTGCAACCAATAGGTTTATCCCCATCCGGTTGATCCATAAGCTCCCAGACGGAATAGAAGTACATCGACTCCATTTCCTGGTCCATAACTTTAATTCATTCGTCTTTGTCAACGTCAACCATTGCCTGATCATAGGTCAATGGATCCTCACAGTCATCATCAGGGGTGACGACTTGAGTTTCAGCTAAACCCATGTAACGTTTAGGCTGACTCACAACCCTCCCACTACATCGAGACATTCTCATCTCTTGAGAACGGACTTGACTAGACGAGCTAGGATCAACAACACTTGTTGACGTACTAGCACCATCAATAACTCTTGCTGATGAACTGTCCATTTCGTTTAACACAATCTTACTTTTTGGTACGTGATCCCTGATGTGGTATTCCTCAGGGAATGTGACGTTTGTCGATACAAGCACCCTAATATCCTTAGGATCGTAAAACAAACCACCTCTAGTCTCTTTTGGGTAACCTACAAAGAGGCACAACTTTGAACGGGGTTCCAAATTTTTCGAGTTTGACACCAACACATGGGTCGGACATCCCCAAATTCTGAAATGCCGTAAATCGGTTTTACGACTATGCTAGAGTTCGAAAGATGTTGATACAAAGTATTCGTAACCTCCTCGTGTTTTAACATTCATTGGACCACATAGGTCAGAATGTATAAGCTCAAGAGGCTCTTTGGCTCTATATGCTTTTCCACTAAAAGGACGTTTGGTCATTTTGCCTTCAAGGCATGACTTACAAACCGGTAAAGAGTTTTCTTTCAACTCGCTTAGAAGTCCACTCTCCACTAGCCTCTCAATCCTATTGAGATTTATGTGACCTAACCTTAGATACCAAAAATGAACACTTTCTTTTGGAGAAACTTTTAATCTCTCAGTTCATGTTTCTGCTGTTTTAAACAATTCAGTATTCAAAACACTTTTGACCGAATTAGGGTTTAAAACATACAAATTGCTCTCAAGCGAAGCAGAACGTATCAAATTTTCATTTCGAGAAATAAACGCTTTATTACTCTTGAAAGAAACAAAAATATTTTGTTCTAATAGGCAAGAAATAGAAACCACGTTTCTAGTAAACCCTGGAACTATGTACATATTATCCAATAATAAGTACTTCCCGCCAAAGAACAACTTCACCGTGTCTATTGCTGCAGCAGAGACAACTTCTCCAGATCCAACCTTGAGTGTTATCTTTCCCTCTTGCAGCCGCTGCCAGGAACTTAATCCTTGAAAAGAAGAGCAAACATGATTAGTGGCGCATGAATCCAATATCTAGAAGAGTTATTACTCTCCACTAAGCAAGTTTCTGTAACAAGTAAATCACATTTACCTGCCTTCTTCTTTTCATCAAGGAACTTGGGACAACTTCTTTTTAGATGATCGTCCCCGTTGCAGTAGAAACACTTTCTTGCAACTTCCTTGATCTCTTTTGCCCTTTAAGGCGGCAACACGGTCAACCCTAACCTCCTTCAACTTCTTTTTCCCTTTCGGGCCTGAAGAATCTACAAACTTTGTCCCAGAGATCGAACGCCTGTGAAAAGGTCTAAAGGCAACACTTGAGGACCCTCCTCAGTGAGCACGAACTCTAGGTCGTCATTTACCAAAATCGTGTCAATATTGTTTTTCCACGAAAAATTATCGCCGACTAACTTATCGAAAGCTAAAGGAGCGTTAAAAGCGTTTGACATTTTGTTGCTGAAAAACAAAAAAAAACTTTGTATTAGTCTCGCAAAAACTTTGAAAATCCAATCAGGTTTTAGCAAATTTTTATCCTATGATCCCTAGGTCATTAAAAATTGCAATGATACTCCAAACGTTTAGAATGACCGCCATTGTAGGGTAGACAAAACCACTCCTCTCTAGGACGAGACTTTCTCGACCAGACCCTAATACCAGAATAACTCTTATTCCATTAGGCATCCAGTTACCATTTTTCGGTCTGAATTCATTAACTCTTAACGAATCCTGTGAGTGTCACTCTCTCTATCTTTAAATTTCTAAGTATCCGTCCAAACAATAGCCACTGTAGGGAGGAGTACAAAGGAAAACCAACAAGGAAATCGTATCCCTTTCGGGAATTCATGGTGTTCCGACTCCCATGATAAAGGCTCTCCCTAGGGATTGTCTGGTCCAGACCAAACTAGCACGTGGATCATAGGCGTCTCACGGTGTGAACCGAAAGAAGAGACCGTGGGTCCCGTTTTCATAGGTCCCGCTCCCACTCACTATAAGTACTCTCTTCATTCACGTTGAATATTAACTCATACAAATACCACCCGTAGGGGGACGCTCCCATTTGCGCCACAAGGCCGAGTCTGGATCTCACAGTGTGAACTTAACGGAGATTTGTCGATGGAAAATTAAATGTATGTTATACACTTTATTTCCTCACATTCAACACTTTAAAATATTCGGGATTGACATAGATAAACCGACTAAAATTTACCTAAGTCTACCAATATAACTCTTATATTGGATTAACCTAAGTCTATAATCACATTATTAACTTAGATCTATGTGAGTAAATGAATTAACTCTTAATTAACAGCACTCACGAGAATGTAACTTATGAATCTCCGGACCAAATTCACTCACTGGTCGGTTCCCAGGTAGGAGTGTTTCCAAAGCGTCAGCTTAAATACCCCAACCATAGACAAAACCTTCCTTAGACAGAGTTACTAATTAGTCACCATTCATAAGTCATATTGATTTCCTAATTCTAATCTTATTAGAACTAGAAAACCTTAGTCTAATTATTCAAGTTCTAAACCATTTAAAACTAATAATTAACTTAGGTTACATACATTTCTATATTATAATACTTGATCATTCATCCCATGAATAATTAAACTATATAATATACATACATCTCATGTATAAATGCATGCCCATGCTTTTAATCTAAGAAATATAACACTTATATTAATTAAATTAAAACATGCAAACATTATATTATAACTCTCATAATATAATCCTATCATGCATACTATATATTATAACTCTTATAATATAAATATGATGCCTGAAATGTTTAACCTAAGGTGAGATTTTAATCTATATGACATATATTATGCACATAGAAAAATAAATTATACGATAATTGCATAATTTAATAAATAACATAATTGGACCGATTTTTGGCACCCTAGGGACATTAATTTAATTAATTAACATTAATATAAAAAATATATTAATATTAATTAATAAAATAAAATAAATAAATTCATTTTAAAAAGAAATTAAAAATAAAAATAAAAAATGTTGACTTCAGGGCTCGAACCGTCACACGTCAAAGTCCCCACGTTGCCACTAAGTCGCGAACTGCATGTTAGAACCGCCCACTACGCGGCAGCGTTTCAACGCCGTGGCCAGCGTTGTAACGCTGCAACGTCACACTCTACGTTCTCAATGCCCACAGCGTTGCAACGCTGCGCCTGGCATCGCAATGTTGTGCCTGCAGCGCACCCGAATCTGCATGGACAACGTTGAGACGCCGAAAAACGTCTCAACGCCGTCGACAGAACAACAAACACCTTTGCTGTTCTTCGTCGTTTTTCGCCCGTTTCTACTCCGATTTCTTCACAGCATCTCATGTCACGAACAACACAGACTTACAAACTCGATTTACATTAAAAAATGCCTAAAACATCAGACTCTTACATTGATTTCATCAACTTTAATGCAAATCTAAACTAAGTGCCAAAAAACCGAAAATATCCAAAAACGAAAACCATTAACATTCATCTCATGAAAAATAATGCTACCTATCAGAATACACAACGAAAAGCGACCTTGACTCTAATACCAATTGAAGGGATTAGGAATTCCTGCAGTGGAAGACGTGAAACATCGTTGTTTTGTTGTGTAATTCGAATCTTAAAATCGAACCTATCTCATAGATTACTAGGCTAAACATACACAAAATGAAGGAAAACAGTAAGGTATCTCGTTACTTACTTGTTGAAGTACTCTTCTTCAAAGCTTTTCTCCTCCGATCACGATCTCTCTCGAACCAACAATCTCCTTTGAATAGCGTAAGGCTACTCACCCATGAAGAATTGAACCTTGGTAATTTTATGATTACTACAACAGCTCTTCTACGAGGGATGATTACTAGCATATAGAACATCATTAGTTTTCATTATTATTATTATTTTTTAATTCCGAATAATTTCTAGTTAATATAATAGAAGGAAAAACATTCATATTTCTATTTATTTCTATTTAATTGATCTTTTTTCTATGTGCTGTTATCATTCCGATTCTTTGTAGGTACGAGCTTCAATGTGTTTTTCTTTTCTTTTCGTTTTTTTTCCATTTTAGAATACACGTATATATGTTTCTTTTTTTATTTTTTGTTTTTTGTTTTTTTTGTGTTTTTTTGTTTTTTTTTCCCCTCTTGTTTATAACCTAATATGGTAAAATATTAAATACTAAACAAGATACTACATCTTTATGTTGGGTCTTTCTCGGTAGGTGGCTGTAATTTTTGGCTTCATTAATTGATAGTTTAATTAATTATTTATTTATTATTATTATTTTGTGAAGGTGGCAGTGGGCAGAAGTTAAATTTTGGAAAGTGAATAAGGTAGCCGAATCAAAGCTCGTCTACATGTCAATTAATCGCAAGGATAGTCTTATAGTTGGTGTTATGGAAATGATTCAGTGGCAACTTGGAAAGAAATTGGCATTATATTGTATCATAAAATTGAAAATTGATGTACGAAAAAAGTGGTTGAAATAAAAATTTGGTTTCGGTACTTTAGTCTTAGACTTTACTCACTATATTTTTAAAGATTCAAATTTAGTTATTGTGTTTTTAATAAATCTTAAATTCAGTTCTTAGGCAATTATTATCAAAATTGATTAAATAAGTAATAATAATTTTTATATAAGAAAAAAAATACAATTTGTATGTTTCTAAAATTTATGGATGAAAGATTGATTGAAACTAATATTTTTGTTAAATTATCAAAAATATCTTTGAACTATAGGGTTAGTTTCATTTATATCCCTAAACTTTGAAGTTTTATTTTAACCTTTGAATTTTGAAGTTTATTCAAAAACAATCTTTGAAGGTTTTTTTTCGTTAAATTTATGATTGAAATTAAAATGATGTTTTTGTATATGTTTTGATTTTTTTAACCTATATGTTCAAATATGTTCACATAAACCACAATACAAATATAAAAATACCATTTTTCGTCCATAAATTTAATTTAATGAAAATACCAAGTAAGATTGTTTGATCTTGATTGAAATTTGAAATGTTCAAACTCACTTAGGGAATCATTATAATTATAATGATGCATTATAATATAAATTTTATATTTTGATTAAAACTGTATAATATAAATTTAATTTTGGATTTGATTCATAATTAATTTATGAGAGAATTAAATATTTGAAGAAGTTCAAATATTATTTTAATGTGAATTTGGATTCATATTAAAGCTATAGACTAAATTTAATGCATATTTGATGTATGTTAAAATTATTGTTTATGGAAGAATTATAATTGAATATGATTTTGTTGGGTTTTGTGCCCTAAAACTCGTAGTTTATATTTTTTATTCTTATTAATGTAATAAATTGTTATTACTTCAATAAAGTGTTATTATTCATTATTTACGATATTGACTTTGTTTTAACCTTAAATCCAATAAACTAAACATCCAAGGTTGTAAAATATATCTTTAACTGAATGTAACATACGTATAAATGATCTCGGTTCAAGATACAGCCTAAATGGTCTATAGTAAGGGGATAAGGTTTAGGTACCTTACCCTGGTAAAACTATGGATGTGACCCACTTTGTATATGATACAAACACTGTGATCGTAACGTGTTCGTGTAGATGACATGTGAGTGGGGATATCATGTGTAATGAGATTACATAAGATCGGACCACGAAATAGTAACCTCTAGATGTAGCTCCCTTGACTAGCTAGGTTTCTATTTCACTAGAATGAGCTAGGCAACTTGATATCAATCCTGAGCAGGTAACAAACTTCTGTTTGCGAGGGATTGTCCTTTGACTAGTATGAGTGAGAGTGACCAGATTCGCCGACTCAATATGCCTACCTTCTTAGGGACAAGACCGAGTGAGCAACTGAGGACTTAGCCTAGCAAGATGGAATTCACTTCTTCCCGCCTTCTAGGGTAAGTAGAGGAATGTTTCTTAAGTGGTGTCTCCGAGACTTGAACAAAGGGCCCGACCCTCTCATTGGCCCGAGAGGAACTCTGTTTGTTGGTAGGACCACAAACAAATTGTTCATTAGAGGAGCACTGGTACTCAAGGTACAAGATGTAACCCAGGGTTAAAATGGTAATTTGACCCAACTGGTGTTACGAACATTCGTGAAGGATTGAGTTGCTGTTATTGGTCAATAACAGCAACTCAATCCTTCACGAATTTCATCATGTCGTTCTCGTATATAGCCTTACTCAAAAGCGAACATTTAACTGGTGAAAACTTTACTACGTGGAAGTCCAACCTGGATGCGATTCTTGTTGTTGACGACCTTCGGTTCGTACTGACTGAGGAATGCCCTCAGATCCCTTCTCAAAACGCACCTCAATCTGTTAAGGATGCGCTTGACCGCTGGTCCAAGGCCAATGAAAAGGCCAAGGCCTATAACCTGGCTGGCATATCTGATGTTTTGGCTAGGAAGTTGGAGGGTATGGTCTCAGCTCGTGAGATCATGGGTTATCTGTAGAATTTTTCTAGACAACTGCCTGAACAAATTCGACACGAATCTTCAAGTACGTTTATATCGCGTGCATGAAGGAGGAAACTTCAGTAAGAGAACATGTTCTCGATCTTATAGTTCACTTCAACGTGGCCGAAATGAACGGAGCGGTCTTGGATGAGCAAAGTCAGGTATTCTTCATCCTGAAATCTCTTCCGAAGAGTTTCCTGCCATTTCGTAGCAATGCGGAGATGAACAAAAAGGAGTATAACCTGACTTCCCTCCTAAATGAACTGTAGACTTACCAGTCTCTTATGGATAATAAGGGACAGGTTAATGGAGAGGCAAATTAGTTTGCCCATTCCAAAAGGCTCCAGATGGGTTCATCCTCTGGAACCAAGCCCTGCGGTTCTTCTTCTGGGATTAAGAAGACTCGAAAGAAGAGGAAAGGAGGAAAAGGGAAAGCTTCTGCTACTGCAGACATTGAGCTCAAAGAGAAGAAAGGTAAATTCGATTTACTTGTTCTTGAAACTTGCTTAGTGGAAAGTGATGATTTTACCTGGATACTTGATTCGGGAGCCACTAATCACGTTTGTTCTTCTTTTCAGGAAACTAGTTCCTTCAAGGAGCTCGAAGAGGGTGAGATGACGCTCAGGGTCGGAACGGGAGACGTCGTCTCAGCTCGTGCAGTGGGAGATGCCAAACTGTTTTTTAGAGATAGATTTTTATTTTTAGAAAATCTGTATATAGTTCCTAAGATTAAGAGGAACTTAATTTCCATCTCTTGTTTAATTGAACTTGACTACTGTATTACCTTTTCGTTTAATGAAGTCTTCATTTTAAAGAAAGGTGTCAATATTTGTTATGCTA
This sequence comes from Trichosanthes cucumerina, assembly GCA_036507285.1. NCBI lineage: Eukaryota > Viridiplantae > Streptophyta > Magnoliopsida > Cucurbitales > Cucurbitaceae > Trichosanthes > Trichosanthes cucumerina. Next base: position 44,380,712 of record CM071840.1, read on the forward strand.
AGTTAGAAAACGACTTGTATGTACTTAAACCGAATCGAACTAAATCAATTTTGAATCATGTGATGTTTAAAACTGCTAATACTCAAAGTAAAAGGAAAAGAATTTCTCAAAATAATACCTATCTATGACATCTTAGACTTGATCATATAAATCTCAACCGGATTGAGAGACTCTCTAAGAATGGACTTCTAAACAAGTTAGAAGATGATTCTTTACCTCCTTACGAATCATGCTTGAAAGGTAAAATGACTAAGCGACCTTTTACTGGAAAAGGTTACATAGCCATAGAGTCCTTAGAACTTATATATTCGGATCTTTGAATGTTAAAGCTCGAGGAGGGTACGAATATTTCATCTCTTTCATGGATGATTATTCGAGGTATGGTTATTTATACCTAATGAATCATTAGTCTGAGGCTCTTGAAAAGTTCAAAGAGTATAAGGCTGAAGTAGAGAATGCATTAGGAAAACCATTAAAATACTTTGATTCGATCGAGGTGGAGAGTATATGGATTTGAGATTCCACGACTATATGATAGAATATGGAATTAAATCTCAAATCTCAGCACCTAATACACCACAACAAAATGGTGTGTTAGAAAGGAGAAATAGAACATTGTTGGACATGGTTCGTTCTATGATGAGCTATGCTCAATTGCCTACCTCGTTTTGGAGATACGCAGTAGAGACTGCAGTTCAAATCTTGAACATTGTTCCATCAAAGAGTGTTTCAGAAACAACTTTTGAATTATGGAAGGGACGTAAACCTAGGTTACAACACTTCAGGATTTGGGGTTGTCTTGCACACGTGCTAGTGACAAACCCAAAGAAACTGGAACATCGTTCAAGATTATGCCAATTTGTTGGCTATCCAAAAGAAACGAGAGGTGGTCTTTTCTACGACCCACAAGAAAACAAGGTGATTGTATCGACAAACGCCACTTTCTTGGAGGAAGATCACATGAGGAACCATAAACCGCGTAGTAAATTAGTGCTAAATGAAGCTACAGGATGAACCAACAAGAGTTATTGATCAAGTGGACCTTCATCAAGAGTTGATGGAGAAGCCAACACCTCAAGTCAGTCTCGTCCTTCTCAATTGTTTGGAATGCCTCGACGCAGTGGTAGGGTTGTTTTCCAACCTGACCGCTACTTGAATTTAGCTGAAACTCAAGTTGTCATACCTGATGACGACGTTAAAGATCCATTGTCTTATAAACAGACAATGAATGACGTAGACAAGGACCAATGGATCAAAGCCATGGACCTTGAAATGGAGCAATGTACTTCAATTCAGTATGGGAACTTGTAGACCAACCTGAAGGGGTAAGACCCATAGGGTGCAAATAGATCTATAAGAGAAAGAGAGATGCAGCCGGAAAGGTACAAACCTTTAAGGCTAGACTTGTAGCAAAGGGCTTTACCCAAAGGGAATGAGTTGACTATGAAGAAACTTTTTTCCCTGTTGCTATGCTTAAGTCTGTAAGGATACTTGTTGCGTATAATTTTGATAATGCAATACCGCAGTGTACGAGTCAAGTTTTAGTATAGTGATTTAAGAGTCCAAGTATCGTCCTCGGGAATGAGTTTCTAGATTAATTAATTACTAAGATACTTATTTTCAATTTTAGCTAAAGAAACATAACATGGATAGGTGATTGAAAGTAAACACTAACAACAGACTAACATGTGGAGATATGAATTGATAGATTTGAGGAAAGTGATTTTACAAGTTAATGACTTAACTAACACATGCAATGAACCAATGAGATGAATTTATAAACAAGAAGTAAAATACTAAAAAAAACCTCTCGACTCTTAGTGAGCCTCGCACATGCAATAAACTCCATAGTCTCCATATGAACCTACGACATGCACGACATTAAGCAACCTCTTTATGTGTTTCCCTTAGATTTCTTAGTCATTCTCATGCCAGATTCCTAAGGGTTTTGACAACTTTGCTATAATTCAAGTTTTATCTCTCGAGTCCACTTAAACCAACAAATTTAAGAGTTAAAGAACGAATTGCCAAAAATAAGAACAAAACATGCTTCAATACATAGCAAATAATTTTTAACAAGCAAATCAAATCCTAACTACTACATTTAGCTACTCTAAATCACATGAAAATCAAGCTAAACATGTAGAAAATGTCTTAGAACGGTATTACAATATGAAAGAAAAGGAAATTAAACTTATGTGTCGATGCCGGTCCTTCGTCTCCGAGCTCCCGTCTTTAATCTCGAACCTCAACGAATGCTTTGGCTCCAAAAATACTCTCTTTTCTCTCCTTACAAAGTGTATTTCGAAAATAGGGACAAAAATCTACCAAATTCGACTCCCTTTGCAAGAGAATGTAAGGATATATTTATAGGCCTCAACGGTACAGCGTCGCAACGCTGTACCCTAACCGCGTGGTATATATGGCAACAGTTGGTAGCGTTGCAACGTTAGGGACAATGATGCAACGCTGCTACCTTAACGTGCGCGCCTCTTATCGATCTGGCGTTGCGACGCTGCAAAGCAGCATTGCAACGCCCTCTGTGCGGGGTTTCATGTGTATCTTCCTATCGAGACAGTGTTGCAACGCTATCGGCAGAACTCTTCAATGCTTCATGGTTGCACGTTCGGCGTTGCAACGCTCTGCATAGCGTTGCAACGCCATCACTTCGGGTCTTCAAGCTTGATTTGGTCCTTTCACTTCCAATTGATGTTATTTTTAGCTCCAAATAGCCTCGTTTCGATACCGAGTGATCCAAAATGTCTCCAATTGTCTTGTTTGTGCTCTTAACATGAAATTGAGTAATTTAAACACGTAAAAGCTCTGAAATCATTATAAAACTAGCAATAATTAAGCCTAAGGTTAGCACATTTTGTGTGCTATCAAACACCCCAAAACTTAAACTTTTGCTAGTCCCGAGCAAAAACAAGATTAAACATCGGATTGTTCTTATACATATATTTGATTTAGGCCTCAAAGATTTAAGAGAAAATCTGGCAATCACAGGAAACACTCAAACATAACACTTCAGCAAGCAATTTAAAACTTTTCATAAGTGTTCCTACGTGTGTGTGTGATTAGCCTATGTTCCCTTCATTTTTACTAAGTCCGGATCAACTTTATTAGGCTCTCCATTCAACTTCCCCCTACACTGGTCTTAATTACTAATCTTTGAGTGTCCCCACATTCAAGAATTAAATAACTCTGCTCAACACTTACTCACTTTTTATCACTTTTTCTATTTTCTTCTTTTTTTTGTGCAAGGACACTAGCTTTCACACATCTACTGCAGGGACCTTTACCCAGAGCACTCGCTCAATGAGTGGCCTAACTGATCACAATAAAGGTAGCTCTTTTTGCCCTCATGATTTTTTTTCTTTAGCAAACAAACAACAAAAAAACAAACTATTTCACATACTATACAGGTCACGCACTTCATATTGTCATTCACCCTATTCTGCAGTTTAACTCTCAAATCAGTTCTTAGACCTATCGAGGTGACATCAAACTTCTAAGCCTAATAACTTTGTTCTAAGCATTTCAAAACTACAGGAACACATGCTATGTGCATAATTATTGCATATAATTTTAATGATGCAATATCGCAGTGTACGAGTCAAGTTTTAGTATAGTGATTTAAGAGTCCAAATATCGTCCTCAGGAATTAGTTTCTAGATTAATTAATTACCAAGATATTAATTCTCAATTTTAGCTAAAGAAACATAACATGGATGAGTGATTGAAAATAAAGACAAACGACAAACAAACATGTGGAGACACAAATTGATATATTTGAGGAAAGTGAGTTTACAAGTTAAAGACTTAACTAACACATGCAGTGAACCAATGAATGAATTTATAAACAAGAAGTAAAATACTCAAGAAAATCTCTCGATTTTTAGTGAGCCTCGCACATTCAATAAACTCCATAGTCTCCATATGAACCTACGACATGCACGACATTAAGCAACTTATTTATGTGTTTCCCTAAGATTTCTAGGTCATTCTCATGCCAAATTTCTAAGGTTTTTGACAACTTTGCTATAATTCAAGTTTTATCTCTCGAATCCACTTAAACCAATAAATTAAGAGTTAAGAACGAATTGCCAAAAATAAGTACAAAACATGTTTCAATTCATAGCAAGAAAGTCTTAACAAGTAAATCAAATCCTAACTACAACATTTAGCTACTCTAAATCACATGAAAATCAAGCTAAACATGTAGAAAACGTCTTAGAACGGTATTACAATTTGAAAGAAAAAGAAATTAAACTTATGTGTTGATTCTGGTCCTTCGTCTCCGAGCTCCCGTCTTTAATCTCGAACTTCCACGGATTCTTTGGCTCTCAAAAACACTATTTTCTCTCTTCTTACAAAGTGTATTTCGAAAATAGGGTCAAAAGTCTACCAAATTCGACTCTCTTGTAATGGAAACATAAGGTTCTATATATAGGCTCAATCGGTACAGTGTTGCAACGTTGCTACCCTAACGCGAGCTCCTTATCGATTTGGCGTTGCGACGCTGCAAGGCAGCGTTAAAACGCCCTATATGCGGTCTTTCATGTGTGCCTTCCTATCGAGATAGCGTTGCAACGTTATCGGCAGTGCTCTTCAATGCTTCATTGTTGCACGTTCGGCGTTGCAACGCCATCACTTCGGGTCTTCATGCTTGGATTGATTTTTTCACTTCCAATTAATGTTATTTTAAGCTCCAAATAGCTTTGTTTCGATCCCGAGTGACCCAATATGTCTCCACTTATCTTGTTTGTGCTCTTAACCTGAAGTTCATTAATTTAAACACGTAAAAGCTCTGAAATCATTATAAAACTAGCAATAATTAAGCTTAAGGATAACACATTTTGTGTGCTATCAAACACCCCCAAACTTAAATTTTTGCAAGTCCCGAGCAAAAACATAATTAAACATTAGATTGTTCTTAAACTTACATATGATTCAAGCCTAAAAAATTTAAGAGAAAATCTAGTAATCACAGGAAACACTCAAACATAACACTTCAGCAAGCAATTTAAAACTTTTCCTAAGTGTTCCTACGTGTGTGTGTGTTTAGCCTATGTTCCCTTCATTTTTTACTACGTCCGAATCAACTTTATTAGGCTCTCCATTCAACTTCCCCCTACACTGGTCTTAATTACTAATCTTTGAGCCTCCCCACATTCAAGAATTAAATAACTCTACTCAGCACTTACTCATTTTTTTATCATTTTTTCTATTTTCTTCTTTTTTTTTGTGCAAGGACACTAGCTTTCACACATCCACTGCAGGGACATTTACCCAGAGCACTCGCTCAATGATGGCCTAACTGATCACACTGAAGGTAACTCTTTTTGCCCTCACGAATTTTTTTATTTAGCAAACAAACAACAAAAACCAACTATTTAACATAATATACAGGTCATGCACTTCATATTGTCATTCACCCTATCCTGCAGTTTAACTCTCAAACCTATCGGGGTGACATCAAATTTATAAGCCTAATAACTTTGTTCTAAGCATTTTAAAACTACAAGAACACAGGCTATGTGCATAATAGTGCAGGAAAAACTCAAGAAAATTTTTAACTTAACTCAAATTCATATCATGCTCTCAAGTTTCAGCAGAATCACAAAGATTTCCAATTATATCTCATCCTAGGCTATCATGATCATACTTATGCAAAAGATCAATCAACAATTCAACATATACTCAGGACAATCACAACAAATAAACAACAACCCACCCCCAAACCTAAACTAAACATTGTCCACAATGTTTGCAGAAATAACCACAAATTAAGTATAAGGGTAAGAGTGTACAATATTGTCCTGGGTGATGGAGATCTTTCTGAGTTCCTTGGATAGCCAAAGCATGTGTGTTGGAGTTCCTTAGAACGGGAGCATGGATTTTAACGAAGGAACACATCATCACAACCTACAAAGCAAAACAAACAACTAGTGAATAAACTAAGAACTGAAAACAACCAAAACAAACTAAAGACAGAAAATAGAAAAAATGTAAAGCTTGGCTTGCCTCCCAAGAAGCGCTTTGTTTAACGTCTTTAGCTAGACTGTGCTCCCTCAGGGTGTTTCTTTCATTGCTTGCAGTGCCTAGAGTGATGTGTTCCTTTGGCCAATCTGAGTCTCTATATTCTTTCTTTACAAAGTGTATTTCGAAAATAGGGGCAACAATCTACCAAATTCGGCTCCCTTTGCAAGAGAATGTAAGGATATATTTATAGGCCTCAACGATACAGCGTTGCAACGCTAGGGACAACGTTGCAACGCTGCTACCTTAACGCGCGTGCCTCTTATCGATCTGACATTGCGACGCTGCAAAGCATCGTTGCAACACCCTCTATGCGGGTCTTCATGTGTATCTTCCTATCGAGACAGCGTTGCAACGCCATCGGCAGAACTCTTCAATGCTTCATGGAATTACGTTCAGCGTTGCAACGCTCTGCATGGCGTTGCAACGCCATCACCTCGGGTGTTCAAGCTTGGTTTGGTCCTTTCACTTCCAATTGATGTTATTTTTAGCTCCAAATAGCCTCGTTTCGATCCCAAGTGTTCCAAAATGTCTCCAATTGTCTTGTTTGTGCTCTTAACCTGAAATTGAGTAATTTAAGCACGTAAAAAACTCTGAAATCATTACAAAACAAGCAATAATTAAGCTTAAGGTTGACACATTTTGTGTGTTATCAATACTCTTGTCCATAACCGCTTTTTATGATTATGAAATTTGGCAAATGGACGTTAAGACTGCCATTTTGAATGGTAATCTTGACGGGAGCATCTATATGTCTCAGCCCGAAGGGTTCATAACCGAAGGTCAGGAGCAAAAAGTTTGCAAGCTCAATCGATCCATCTATAGGTTGAAACAAGCATCTAGATCTTGGAATATAAGATTTGATACTACGATCAAGTCTTATGGCTTTGACCAAAACGTTGATGAACCTTGTGTTTACAAGAGGATCATCAATAACAAAGTAGCTTTCTTAGTGCTTTATGTGAATGATATTCTACTCATTGGGAATGATGTAGGATACCTTACTGACATAAAGAATTGGTTGGCGACCCAATTTCTTCAAATGAAAGATTTGGGAGAGGCGCAATATGTTCTTAGGATTCAGATCTTCAGGAATCGCAAGAACAAATCGGTAGCTCTGTCTCAAACATCTTATATCGACAAAATGTTGTCCAGATATTCGATGCAGAATTCCAAGAGGGGCTTATTACCCTTCAGGCATGGAGTTCATCTATCTAAGGAACAGTGTCCTAAGACACCTCAAGAAGTTGAGGATATGAGATGTATTCCCTATGCCTCTGCAGTAGGTAGCTTAATGTATGTTATGCTATGCACGAGACCAGACATTTGCTATGCAGTGAGAATAGTCAGTAGGTACCAATCCAATCTAGGGTTAGACCACTGGACAATAGTTAAAAATATCCTCACTTATCTTAGGAGAACGAGGGACTATACGCTTGTGTATGGGACTAAGGATTTGATCCTTACTGGATACACTCATTCTGATTTTCAGACCGATAAGGATTCTCGAAAATCTACATCGGGATCAGTTTTCACCCTTAACAGGAGAGGTATAGTATGGCGAAGCATCAAGCAAGGATGCATCGCTAGCTCTACGATGGAGGTTAAGTATGTCGCTGCTTGTGAAGCAGCTAAAGAGGTTGTATGGCTAAGAAAATTCCTTACTGATTTCCATCACCTTATACTGTGACAACAGTGGTGCGACAGCCAATCCGAAGGAACCTTGCAGCCATAAGCGAGGCAAGCATATCGAGAGGAAGTATCACCTGATACGAGAAATAGTGCAACGAGGAGATGTGATAGTCACGAAGATCGCTTCGGAGCACAACATTTCTGATCTGTTTACAAAGACTCTCATGGCTAAAGTGTTCGAGGGTAATCTGGATAATCCAGGTCTACGAGACATGTGCATAGGCTAATCAAGGGCAAGTGGGAGCTATGTAATGGGTATATGGATGCCCTAGTTTATTGTATTTCTATCTTTGTAACCACTGTTTTAGATTATGATGTACCCCACTAGAGTTTTAGTTCAAGTGAGAGTTTGTTGGATTTTGTACCCTAAAACTCGTATTTGTATGTTTTGTTCTAATTAATGTAATAAATTGTTATTACATCAATAAAGTGCTATTATTTGTTATTTACGATATTGCCTTTGTTTTTAACCCTAAATCCAATAAACTAAACATCCAAGGCTGTAAAATGTATCTTTAACTGAATGTAACGTACATATAAAGGATCTCGGTTCAAGATACAACCTAAAAGGGTCTATAGTAAGGGGATAAAGCTTGGGTACCTTACCCTGGTAAAACTATGGATGTGACCCACTTTGTATATGATACAAACACTGTGATCGTAACGTGTTCGTGTAGATGACATGTGAGTGGGGATATCATGTGTAATGAGATTACATAAGATCGGACCACGAAATAGTAACCTCTAGATGTAACTCCCTTGACTAGTTAGGTTTCTATTTCACTAGGATGAGCTAGGCAACTTGATATCAATCCTGAGCAGGTTACAAACTTCTGTTTGCGAGGGATTGTTCTTTGACTAGTATGAGTGAGAGTGACCAGATTCGCCAACTCAATATGCCTACCTTCTTAGGGACAAGACCGAGTGAGCAACTGAGGACTTAACCTAGCAAGATGGAATTCACTTCTTCCCGCCTTCTAGGGTAAGTAGAGGAATACTTCTTAAGTGGTGTCTCCGAGACTTGAACAAAGGGCCCGACCCTCTCATTGGCCCGAGAGGAACTCTGTTTGTTGGTAGGACCACAAACAAATTGTTCATTAGAGGAGCACTGGTACTCAAGGTACAAGATGTAACCCAGGGTTAAAACGGTAATTTGACCCAGCTGGTGTTACGAACATTCGTGAAGGATTGAGTTGCTGTTATTGGTCAATATTCGTGGACACAGAAATATATCTGCAGTGAGAATAGTGCAGCTGCGGTACTTTAGTGGAATGTTCCCACAGTTAACGAATGTTGATTAGGAGGTTAATGTGATTAACCGAGTAATCTCGTATCGTTGGAACTTCTGATATGTAGGTCCATTAGGTCCACCTTCTAGCTCGTAAAGGGTTCTTAGATTATTTGAATTTGAAATGTTCAAATTCATTAGGGAATAAATTTAATGTATATAGATACGATATAATATATAGTTTTGGAACTATATATTATAAATTTAACGTGAATATGATTCATATTAAATTATATGATGGAATTAAATATTTGAAACAGTTCAAATGTTAAAATCAAATGTGAATGTGATTCATATTTGAAAACTATATGTTAAAATTTAATATGCATAAGATGTGCATTAAAACTATAGGATAGATGGATAATTGATTAAATGTGATTTAATTTAATTATGATTAATTAAATATGATTTAATTAATTATATATTATATTATTTAATTTATAATTTTGATTATTTATGAAATATTATAATTAAATAAAAAAAGGGAACGTGTCAGGAGGAACGATCTCCACGATCTCTCTCGAACCAACGATCTCCTATGATCACGATCTCTCTCGAACCAACGATCTCCACGAACTTGATCCTCGAACCGAACAGTGAGACACCTCCAAAGGGTCTTCTCGGTTGTTCTCGGGAGGTTGAGAGAGAGTGAGTGAAACTCCCTTTGGCTTTTGGGTGAGGAGAGTTTGAGAGAGAATTGAGAGAGAATAAGAGAAAGGTGATTGCTCTCTTTGGATGAAAATCCAAAAAATGGCAATTGTTTCACTAAAAGCTTCTTGCAAAGCCTTTATATACTATTGTATGATGGAGTTAAAACCTCCACTAAATCACAATTTTACCGCAACCATATGATATGCAAATCATATTTTCATATCACATAATATAAGGTATCTCATACCTTATTATACAAATCTCATTTGCATAAATGTGGAATTTTAAATTGAATCACATTTAATTTAATTTATCTCAATTCAATTTCTCCAATTAGCACTAATTGATATTAGGCTATACTATAGTTTATTATGAATCTCATTCACATCAAACTATATATTATGTCATATATATCTCATATAAATGACATAAATACCCAAATAATGAATTTGAACACTTCAAATTCACACCAAATTGTAAACTCTCAATTTGTCCAATTTGAGCCAACCGAGGGACCTAATGGACCTACAAATGATGAGCTCCAATGATCTGAGACTAACCTGTCAAACTCTTTTCCCCGGTTATTCAACATTCATTACATACGATAACACTCCACCAAAGCCCGTAGCTGCACTCTCATCACTGTAGGACAAGTTGTGTCCCTCGATATAACCAATGCTCGTGAGTCGACCCTTCACAGGTTGTTCGTAGACACTGATAGGTTAAATTATCGTTTTACCCCTATGTCTACCTCTTGCTCCTTAAGTCCCACTGTTCCTCTAATGAACAACAACGTTGCATGGTCCAATCATAAAGAACAACCCTCTCGGGCCAATGAGAGGGTGGGCCCTGTTGTTCAAGCCCTGGAGACAACACTTAAGGGAACAACCCATCTAGTTTTTCTAAATCGGGAACGAGTGAATTCTGTCTCGCGTAGTCAAGTTCCCAGCTCCTCACGTGGTCCTGTCCCTGAGAAGATAGACATATTGGGTGAGCAATAGTGGCCACCCTCACCCGTACTAGTCAAAGGACAGATCCCCACAAACCGTAGTCCATAACACGCTTAGGATTAAGATTGAGTCACTAATGTTGAGATTTTTGTCCTAATCTGGTGTTTGTAAATTACTGTTTGAAATTAATAAGAGTTATTCATTTCATCACTTTGTGTCTCGCAATATTTATAAATTTTTCCAATAAACTAAGCTCTAGGGTCATTGAATTTATGAGAGAACTAGAACTTGAACGGTGTGTAGTGGACACACATGGAGGATCACGTTCGAGTTAATGACCCGAACGGTCTATAGTATATGGATAGGGTTGGAGACCTAATCCTGGATACACTGTGGATGCAACCCGCTTTGTATTAGATACAAACGAGGTGATCTGACTCGTTCATGTGCTTGACATGCGAGTGGGGGCATCCTGTGCAATGAGATTGTACAAGACTGGACCGTGAATTATTAGACCTACCGATGTAACACCGCTGTTGTGAAGAGACTAATAATATCGTAGATGACCATTAGTGACTCGACACGAATCCGAGCGTGTTACGGACTCCCTCTGCGAAGTCGTCGTCCTTTGACTAGTACGGGCAGGAGAGGTGGTCACGATTACTCGCCAAGTTACTCGCCCAATATGCCTATCTTCTCGGGACAGGACCAAGTAGTAGGAGAGGCGGGAACTTAACTATGCGAGATGGAATTCACTCGTTCCCGCCTTTAGGGAAACTAGAGGGGTTGTTCCCTTAAGTGTTGTCTCCATGGCTTGGACAACGGGCGCCCACCTTCTCACTGGCCCGAGAAGGGTGTTGTGTATGGTTGGACCATCACAATATGTTGTTCATTAGAGGAGAAGTGGAGACTTAAGGAACAAGAGGTAGACACACTGTGGGTAAAAGCGGTAATTTGACCCGGTACCGTGTCACGAACAAACCGTGAAGGGTCGACTCATGGGCATTGGTTATATCGGTGGACACGTAGTATTCTCGTGACCGACGGAAGTGCAGCTACGGGCTATAGTGGAGTGTTACCGTAGCTAATGAATGTTGATTAACCGGTTCAAAGAGTTTGACAGGTTAATCTCGGATCATTGAAGCCCGTCACTATAGGTCCATTAGGTCTCTCGGTTGGCTCAATTTGGGTTAAAAGAAGGGTTAATGTTTTGGTATGAAATTGAAGTGTTCAATTTCACTTTAAGGGCATTTATGTCATTTATATGAGATATGAATGATATAATATATAGTTTAATGTGAATGAGATTCATAATAAACTATAGGTTAGCCTAATTGTTGAATTAGGGCTAATTGGAGAAATTAATTGAGAGAAATTAAATTGGATGTGATTCAATTTAATTAATCCACAATTATTGCAAATGAGATTTGGAATATGAGATATGAGATATCTTATATTATGTGGTTATGCAAATGAGATTTGCATAACCTATGATTGTGGTAAAGTGGTAATAATGTGGAGATTTTAACTCCATCATTCCACTATTTAAACTCTTTGCAAGAAGGGATTGAGTGAGCTTTTCTCATTTTTTTGGTTTTGATCAAAGAGAAAAAACCAAAATTCTCTCTACTCTCTCGATTCTCCTCCCTCTCCAAAATCATAAGTTCCCACAAACTTCCTTCTTTCTAAAGTAAGAACAACCGAGACTCCAAGTGGTAGTGTTCGGGTTCCGTTCGTGGGGAGCGTTCGTTGAGATCGAGAATCACGAAGTGTTCGTGACTGAGGAAGAATCCTAGAAGTTTTTTACTACAACAAGTAAGTAAACTTCTCCTTACTGTTTTTCTTCCTCTTTTGCATGTTTAGCCTAGCTCTAAGAGTTATATCATTTTAACAAAATCGAGTAGCGTAATGATACCATGACTATTCGATCGTCTTCCGCTGCGCGGGGATTTTCATTCCCTTCAACTAATAGTCATCTATGAATTTATTAGTCATATATGTCAACGGTGTTACATCAGTAGGTCTAATAATTCACGGTTCGGTCTTGTACAATCTCATTGCACAGGATGCCCCCACTCATATGTCAACTACATGAACGAAATTTTATACCCTCTATTAAATTCCATGTTGAGCCAACCGAGTGACCTAATGGACCTACAGATCATGAGCTCCAACGATATGAGATTGACTAATCAAACTCATTGATCCCGTCAATCAACATTCGTTAACTATGAGTCACTCCACTAAAGACTCGTAGTTGCACTCTCCTCACTGCAGTACAAGTTGTGTCCATTGATTTAACCAATGCCCGTGAATCAACCGTTCACAAGTCGTTCTAGTCACAGTTGGGTCGAATTACCGTTTTACCCCTATGACTACTTCTTGCACCTTAAACACCACTGATTCTCTAATGAACAACAAGTGGTCTAACCATAAACATTATCCCTCTCGGGCCAACAAGAGGGAGGGACCCCATTGTTCAAGACCTGAATACAGCTCTTAAGGGAACAACCTATCTAGTTACCCTAGAACGGGAAACGAGTGAATTCCTTCTTGCGAAGTTGAGTCCCCAGCTCCCTAAAAGGTTCCATCCATGAGAAGGTAGGCATATTAAGTCGACAATTGTGGCCACTCTCACCCGTACTAGTCAAGGGATAATCCCGGTAGACAGGAGTTTGCAACTCGCTCAGGATTCAGGTTGAATAACTATTGGTCATCATTTGAATCATTAGTCCTAACCTCTCAACGGTGTTACTGGGTTAGTCTAACAATTCTTGGTTCAGTCTTGTACAAACTCTTTGCACAGGATGCCCCCACTCGCATGTCAACTACATGAACGAGCTGGATTGCCTCGTTTGTATCAAATACAAAGTGGGTTGCATCCATAATGTTAACAGGATAAGGTTCCCGACCTAATTCATCTACTATAGACCATTTGGGTGACATTCTAAATGTTACCCTGGAGTTTAGTTTATTGGATTTAAGTTTGTAATTGCGAGAATACAAGTTTAAAGGAAAAATAACAACTTTATTCATTTTCTCAAATAATTACAAATACACGAGTTTTGGGCATAAATCCAACAAAGAAATCTAAAGCCAAAGGGAAAGAGAAAGTGTTTGAGGTTGAGCAAGAAGAGGATGAACTTCATTTCATCCTGGATCAATTCCTCAACGATAGGGCGCGAGCCAAGTTTTAAGAGCTAGCCACTAGACCCCTATTGATGGAGAAAGATTTTCCTTCTATCCTCTACAATCAATAATTTAATATGGGAGACTTTTTGTAAGGAGCCCGAAGGAATCATTCCCTACATAGTATGGGAATTCTACGCCAACATATATATGCCACATGACCAAACATCCATTGTTCGAGGTGTGCATGTTGATTTTAGTGTGAAATCTATTAATGCCATGCTAAATACCCAAAGTTACACGTACGTAACTTTCTGAGATGCTTATGGCCCCAACCAAAGTGCATCTCAATTCGGCCTTAAGTGTAGTGGGAGTAGAAGGGGCGGAGTGGAGAATAACTCACACCGGAGTAATGACAATGCTAACATCTTACCTTACCCCCGAGACTCACATATGGCTTTCCTTCATTAAGTTGTGCATTATGCCGACCACCCGTAAATCCACGGTTTCTCGAGATCGGATTCTCCTCAGCTATGCCATTCTTTCCGAGTTGAAGATTGATATAGGAAGCCTTATTACTTGGCAAATTATGGAATGTTGGAGAAAGAACGTTGGAAAGGTATACTTTCCTAGCTTGATCACTTCCTTGTGTATCCATTGCGAAGTACCTTACTACCCTTGGGAAGAGAAGCTCTATCCAAAAGGCACCCTTAGTGTATCTATGGATCCATAAATCCATAGCGGATCCAAGAAAGGAATGGGCCTTGCAATAGGCATTGGTCAACTCATCGAGCAAAGCACTACCAGGTCGAGCATGATGAATCATTCCACCTCTCAATCAAGATTTTATTAGGATTACGCCCTACAAGGAGACTTTTCTTTGAAGGAGGCCATGCATGCGAATTTCACACATCCTTATTCGGACTTTCCAAAATTTTCTGGCATTGTCCAACCATGGATACCTTCGGATGCTGAAGACCACGTGGGAGAGGAGGATGACTTGCTTGGAGATGAAGGGGAGGATTAGCAAAGCCGAGTTCAAGGGGAGATTGTTTCTTTGTAGTTTTTTTATGCTTTTTGTCTGCTTGTCGTTGTTTGTGTTTTACCTTCATCATAACAACAAACATTACAAGCAAGTCATCCTCCTCTCCCACGTGGTCTTCAGAATAAAAACACATGTTGCTCTTCTTTGTTTTGAGCTTTCTCTTAAGGAATCCAAGTTAGATATTACATACTTCATATTTTGAGTAAACCCATTAAGACAAAACCACTCATTTAGCAAAGTTTAGAAGCTAGACATCATGACACTCTAGGCAACCTAAAAAATACATAATACTCCAAAGTTTGCTTCTTTATCATTAGTGATCATTATAAGTTTGGGGGTTTGCCTTCTAAGCCGACCACTTATCTCAATGAGGGAATTGAGATTTTAAGTTGTGGGGTGAGAAAGCCTTCAAGCTTTCGAAAGAAAATTTTGAGAAAAATTGTAGAAAGAAAAAGAAGAAAAGTTATGAAAAATTTAAAGAATTAAAAATCCACAATTCCATAAAATTCTACTAGGCTAATAAGTTAAGTGTGAGTTAAACATTTTGCTCATTGTTAGGTGAACTTCATTAACCTTGTCGTCACTTAAATCGAAGGTACTTGGTCAAAAACTTCATTCCCCCATTGCTTAGGTGAGTTGCATCACAAATATGGTCATTCTAAGAATTATGGGAAGTTAAAGAAAAATTGAATGAAAAAGCCTTAGGAAATTGAACTTCTCCTTTGCTTAGTTGTGTTACATCACCAACGTGACCATGCTAATAACTATGGAAGAGATTTTCTCTTTTAAGAACTTTAAGGAATTGAGGAGAGCATTAACTCATAACTTCAAATTGAAAAAGAAATGATTAAAATGATCAATAGTTTGGAAGCAAAGATAACTTTTGAGTAATGCCTTGTGCAAGGAGGGTTGCAAGGAATGGAAGATTGAAAGTCTAGCTAGTTGAAATTCAGAAAAGAGTGTTAAGGCTTGGTTGAGTTTACATTAAAAGCTCTGTGAAAGTGTATCTATCTTGTTCAATCTTTTGAAAGCTACTCAAAGAGAGCATGAAAAACAATGTTGTACATTTTGCAAATCTAGATTTGTGAAGTTCAAAGTTGAGCAAAGTTTATCATTTTCCTTAGGGAGCTAGCACTCATGGAGGACAATGAGTAGTTTAAGTTTGGAGGTTTGATAACTCCCAAATAGAGAGTTAATTAGCTCTATTCCTGCTACTAAACTTTGCACTATTGTGATTGAACCTTTTATCTTCCTAAAATTATACATGATTGCTTGTGTTTTGATTATAAATTGATCTTGGAACTAGCAGCGAGTGAATTTATGATATTTGTGTCTTAATGGAGACATTTTGCTTGCTTAGAAGGAGAAAGCTGAAAAGAGAAGCTTTGGTGAAGCTAATCATTATTCTGGAAAACATTGCTTCAGCAATCTGGAAGTGGCTTTGCTTTAGCAATATTGAAATGTTGTGTTTGACAGTTACTGTAGCACCTACACGTGATTCTCTTAAAATGAGCACATGATTGACCAACTCATATCACTTAACTCTAGTTGGGAACACATGGGCTTTAGTTAGGATCAACTTGGGTTGAGTTAGGGTTTACTTGGAGCATATCTAAGCATTGTATTACATTAATTAAAGAGTGGAATTAGTTTGGGTATCATTCCTTCAGCTAAGACTTGCTTCCTAGGAGAGATGCACGAAGAGAGCTTCAAAAAGAGATTGTGTGGACTTGAAAGCTTCATTAAAGATTGAGTTTTTACTTAGATCTATTTTGTATAACTTCCTTTACATTAGATTTCACTTTCTCTCTTAAATCATCTTTTCGTGCATGGATCCTTGTGGTCGAGACCTCCTAGTTGTAATGTACTTCATTTTAAAAATCTAATGTATAAAGATTATGCACTCTCATATTAAATGGTTATGATTAAAAACTCTGTTGAGTTATTTGACTTGTTGTTGGGTGTATGTTTGATTCTTGATGTTTGAAGATGGTTGTTTTAATTGTTGAATGTTGGAATTAGATTTGGTAAATTTAATTTTCATCCCATTTCTTGCTTTTTGAAAAGAGGAGAAACCAATTTATCATCTCCATTCTAGGATGAAGCACTAAGAGCAATCTTGTGTCGAAAAAGGGAAGATTATGGATGATCTCTCACCTAGGCTTGTTGAATGGGAATTCACTTGCTGAAAAATTATGTAAGTTTTGGAAAAAACTACTATGAACACTTGCTATGATGTCAAGAAGATTACATGAGCCTAATGAGAAGCATTTAGCTACATAAGCTCTCTTTAGTTTGCGCCTACTTGTCTTAACAATGAGCCCAAGCATCACCTGAAGGGAATGGATTTCCCATAATGGAATTTCGATGTGAATCGTCATTGTTTCGTTGTTGTTCTAATTTTCTTAAAATCGAAAGAAACACTTTCTATCTAGATCAAGCATGCAATTTAGAGAAGAAAAACAAAAAGGTTTTGAAAACCTACCTCTTGAAGAACCGTTCTTCGAGTTTTCCTTCTCGATCGAGATCTCATAATCTAACGATCTCTCCAATGAAAGTCACAAACCGATGCAAGGAGACACCTCCACTTGATCTTCTCGGTTGTTCTCGGGAGGATGAGGGAGAGTTGTGAGACTCCCTTTGCATGTCGAGGTGGAGAGAGTTTCGAGATTGAGAGAGAAGCTAGAGAGAATTTCAATGGCTCTTTGGGATGGAATTCAAAAAATGAGCAAAGTCCTATAAGAAATGCTTCTTGAAGCATGTATTTATAATGGTGTGTGGTGGAGTTAAAATCTCCACCAATTCACCAAAATACAACAACCATATGATATGCAAATCATATTTGCATATCATATAATATAAGGTATCTCATACCTTATTATACAAATCACATTTGCATAAATGTAGAATTTTAAATTGAATCATATTCAATTTAATTTCTCTCAATATAATTTCTCCAAATTAACCCTAATTAAATAATTAGGCTATACTATAGTTTATTATGAATCTCATGTTTGGATTCATTCCCTAAAACTCGTAGTTTGTAAATATGTTCTAAATTACATTAATAAAGAGTTATTATTATCAATAAAGAGTTATTGTTCGTTATTTACTATCTTGTCATTTTATTAACTCTAAATCCAATAAACTAACATCCAAGGTTATATTATGTCTCTTGAACTGAATGTAGTATACATATAAGGATCTAAGTTCGAGATACAGCTTAAAGGGTCTATAGTAATTAGGGGATAAGACTTGGGTACCTTACCCTGCTAATACTATGGATATGGCCCACTTTGTATGTAATACAAACACAATGATCCTAACGTGTTTTTGTAGACGACATGTGAGTGGAGAATATCCTATGTGATGAGATCGCATAAGACCGGACCACGAAATAGTAACCACTAGGTGTAACTCCGTTGACTAGTTAGGTTTCTATTTCATTAGGATGACCTAGGCAACGTGTTCTCAATCCTGAGCAGGTTACGAACTCCTGTTTGCGAGAGATTGTCCTTTGACTAGTATGGGTGAGAGTGGCTCGAGTCGCCGACTTAATAAGCCTACCTTCTTGGAGACAAAATCGAGCAGGAAGCTGGGGACTTAACCTAACAAGATGGAATTCACTCCTTCCCACCTATTAGGGTAAGTAGATGAATGTTCCCCTAAGTGGTGTCTCTGGGACTTGAACAAAGGGCATGACCCTCTCATTGGCCCGAGAGGGACTTCTGTTTGTTGGTAGGACCACAAAAAAATTGTTCATTTGAGGAGCACTGGACTTAAGGTAAAAGAGTAACCCAAGGGTAAAATGGTAATTTGACCCAGATGGTGTTACGAACATTCGTGAAAGATTGACTTGCTGTTATTGGTCAATATCCGTGGACACATAAATATATCTGCAGTGAGAAGAGTACAATTGTGGGACTTTAGTGGAGTGTTCTCGTAGTTAACGAATGTTGATTAGAAGGTTAATGAGATTAACCGAATAATCTCATATCGTTGGAGCTTCTGATTTGTAGGTTCATTAGGTCCACCTTCTAGCTCGTAAAGGGTTCTTAGATCATTTGAATTTGAAATGTTCAAATTCAATTAGGGAATAAACATTAATGCATACAAATACATTATAATATAAAGTTTTAGAACATTATATTATAAATTTAATTTAAATATGAATCATATTAAATTATATGAGAGAATTAAATATTTGAAAAAGTGCAAATATTATTTTACATGTGAATGAGATTCATATTTAAAAACTATAGGTTAAAATTTAATGTACATATGATGTGCAACTGTAGGTTAAAGGAAATAATTAAATGTGATTTAATCATAATTAAATATATGCTATTTAATTTAATTTTAGTTAAATGTGATTTAATTGAAATTAATATTAATATATAATTAAATACGTTTTAATTAATTTAATAAATAATTTATTATTTATTAATTAAAATAATTAATTGACACGTTCCCGCTACCATTCTTCCTTTCCCTCATCGACAAATAAACAGGGAGGGGGGATCATTATTGAAGCTGGCTGATCATTCTCTCAATTGTGAATTGCAATAAGATCTCTCTCTCTAAAATTATGTTTTCTTCCAATTGTTGGATTCCTTTCCACCAAGGAATTGGTCTAAGTAGAATTCAGAGGATAGAAGGTTCTCTCTACTGGTTGTGTCCTGTTTGAACAAAAGAAGAACTTTGTTGTTGTTGCTTTGTGATTTTCCAAGTAGAGAGTTGTTGTGGAGGTTGATAACTACAAAGGTAATGACTCCTTTATTTTTAGTTTAGAGTACAACATGTTTAATTATGCTTTAATCCATGTTTAATTAGTTTAAATTGCTTACTCTATTTTTTTCCAATGTATGAGTTTTTGAATAAACAAAAACAAACAAGCAATTCAATCTTAATTACACGTTTCCGTTGCTCACGGGGATTTGATTCCCTTCAATTGGTATCAGAGCAATGCTTGTTTTGTTTTGGTTGAAACAAAATTGCATTGGTTAGGTGAGAATTGCATTTGTTTTTTGTTAAAATGTTTATGAAAGTTTGGCCTTAAGTTTTGTTTTTGATTTGATCAAATTGATGTAAAAGCCCCTGTGTTTTTGGGCATTAAAGTGCAAAATCGAGTCCGTAATAAAGTTATTGAGTCATTCGTGACAAGTTGAGGCCATTCGGATCAGATTAGGGTGCAAATTGAGCAATGGGAGTTGTTGTTTTTCGAAAAGGAACCTACTGGCAGAAGTTGCACCGTTTTAATGCTAGAGAATGGCGTTGCAACACTGATGATCCCTATCGATAAGGGATATGAGGGGTAGCAGCGTTGCAACGCTAGCCCGATGTTGGATGCGAGCGAGAGGGAGGCGGCGTTGCAATGTTGTCCTCAGCATTGCAACGCGGGGGTAGTAGCTGAATGAAGAAGACCGATTTAATGATGGTTTGAGCGGTTCGAGTCGTTGTTAGTCTTGTTCGAGCGGCTCGGATCCGGTTCAAGGTATTTTGGGGCGGCTTTGGAATAAAATTAGTGTAATTTTATTATTTCTTGCATTTTAGGGGCCAAATTTTTCGGTTTAATGACTATTTTCTTTATGAATGTCATTTAGAATTATTCTCACCTTAGGATAAGCATGTTCATGCATTTTATATAATTGTTATATGAGAATGATAAAAATGCATGTCTATTTTCATGAGTAATTAGTTATAAATGTTATAATTCAATTATATGAAAAATGAAAAACATGGAGCATGAAATTACTTAGTTTAAAATAAAGTGTTATTTTATTTAAGTAATTTGCATGATTCAAAGAGTTGAATAGCAAAGTATTTCCAATTAGGATTCAATTGTTGGAAATTTCATATAGTTTTTTGTCATAGGTTAATTATTAAAATTTATAAAAGTTATAAATGGGTTTTAGAAACTATAACCTATAACAAAGAAATGCATGCAAACATAGGAACTTGGGTAAAATTAAATTAGTTTTAAAATGTTTAAAATTAATTAGACCTAAGTCTAATTTCTAATGGGATTAGAAATAGCCTTACATAGTATTTTAAATAGTTTAAAGTATAGTAGGACAATAGGACATTGGTTATAAGGGAAATCTACCGGTGATGTTCTGTCTAAGGTTGGGGGTACTTAAGCTGACGGTTAACGGAACACCTCCTACCTGGGAACTGACCTGGAACCTGAGTTGAATTAACCATGGTCTTGTTAGCATGCCTTATATCTAGGTAATTAAAATGTTTATTCACCAGACATAAGTTTAAAAGACCTAGTTATAATAGGCATAAACTTAGATAAATTCTTTTAGCCGGAATCCGACTAAGTTAAACCTATACCCTAATTTTAGGAACTTCATTTGGAGAAAATGAGATGTTCACATCAAGTTTACTCTCACGTCCTCAAGAATTCACACCGTCATGCTCGGCTATGCGACGTCAATAGGGCATCCCCTACGGTAAGTGTTTGCATGGTTCAATACCAAGGTGAATGAGGGAAGTATCCATAGTAAATGGGAGAAGGACGCGTGTCAACGTATACTACGGTCTCCTCTATTAGGTCGCACCGTGAGATTTCGATAGTTCGCCTGCTAGGATGCCCTGAGCAGCCAATCTCTACGAAGGGCATGACTATAGGGATCGAAACACCGCGAACTCCAGAAATGGATAGGGTCTCGTAGGTAATTTGCCAACATTTGTCTTTCTTAATAGTGTTGGGGTGTATGTCCTAATCTCGTAAAGTTTGTAATATTCGATGTTTTAATAAATAAAGGTTGTTTATTTATTCAAACTTTGTGTCTCGCATTTTTATAAACTTAATCCAATAAAATAAGCTCCATGGTCATATCCTTTGAGAGAACTAGAACTTCAACGGTGTATAGTTGACACACGGGGAGGATCACGTTCGAGTTAATGACCCGAACGGTCTACAGTATACTGATAGGGTTGGAAACCTTATCCTGATGACACTGTGGATGCGACATGCTTTGTATTAGATACAAACGAGGTGATCCAGCTCGTTCATGTGGTTGACATGCGAGTGGGGGCATCCTGTGCAATGAGATTGTACAAGACCGAACCGTGAATTATTAGGCCTACTGATATAACACCGTTAACAGTATAGGACTAATAACTTTGTAGATGACCATTAGTGACTTGTCCTTAATCCTGAGCATGTTACAGACTCCTGTCTGCGGGGGTCTATCCTTTGACTAGTACGGGTGAGGGTGGTCTGAGTACGCCCAATGCCTACCTTCTTGGGGGCATGACAACGTGTGGAGCTGGGAACTTAACTGCGAAGATGGAATTCACTCGTTCCCAAATTAGGGAAACTAGAGAGGTGGTTCCCTTAAGTGTCGTCTTTATGGCTTAGTCAACGGGCATCCACCCTCTCACTGGCACGAGAGGGATGTTGTTTATGGTTGGACCATGCAACGTAATTGTTCATTAGAGTAGTTGGACTTAAGGAGTAAGAGGTAGAAGCAGGGGTAAAATGGTAATTTGACCCAACTGTGACTACGAACAACCAGTGAAGGGACGACTCACGGACATTGGTTATATCGATGGACACAACTTGTCCTACAATGATGGAAGTGCAGCTACGAGCTTTAGTGGAGTGTTGTCGTAGCTAATGAATGTTGATTAATTGGGTCAAAGAGTTTGACAGGTTATTCTCGTATCATTGCAGCTCGTCACCTGTAGGTCCATTAGGTCCCTCGGTTGGCTCAAATTGGAAAAATTGAGGGTTTTCACACTACAACAAATTTGACCTTTAATGTCGGTTGGGCAATTGACATATTGTAAACGATGTCAGTTTTTGAAATTGAACCCTTTAATGTCGGTTTTAAATTGACATCAAAGGGTGCCCTTACGATGTCGATTTCAAACCGACATTAAAGGTCAAACAATGCTACCGAACTGGAGAGACAAAGCTGGGAATGGACCTAAGAGACCCTATCCATTTCTGGAGTTTGAGTTGTTCCGAATCCCATGTTACATCCCTCCGAATGGATGGTGCTACTTCGGGCAACCTACAGGCGCAACATGGGAATCTCACGGTCCAACCTAATGGAGGAGACCGTAGGATGTGTTGACACACTTCCTTCACTCACTTACTATAAATACTTTCTCCATTCACCTTGCTCTTGATTTATGCAAACACCATCCGAATGGGGATGCCCTATTGACATCACGAGGCCGAGCATAAATCTCACGGTGTGAACTTCGTGGAGAGCGTAAGAGGAAATTGATATATCATATATACCTTTTCACTCCCACTAAGTATTTTAAGCGGTTTGGGTATACTTTTACTTAGGCATATTAGGCTAAAACAATATAACCTAAGTCTACCAATATAACAATTATACTGGAATTACCTAAGTCTATTAACCTTTTTAATAAACCTAGGTCTATGAGTTAAATTTATTAACTTTTAATAAACGCCACTCACGAAAGATAATTTATAAACCTATGGATTAAATTCACTCCTGTGCGGTTCCCGTGTAGGGGTGTTAGTTTCCGTCAGCTTAAGTACCCCAACCTAGCCAGAACCTTCCTTAGTCAGAGTCCCTCTTTAATCAAAGTTTATAGATTATAAGTTTCCTAATTCTAATCTTATTAGAACTAGATAACCTAAGGTCTAATTAATTTCCAGTTCTAAAACCATTTTAAAACTAATTAATTAACCTTAGGTTACATGCATTTCTATGTTATAAAGCATTAAACATTCATCACATGAATAAACATACATTTATAACAAATCCATCACATGAAAAATGCATAGCAATTATATGTTTAATTTTTAATTAATATAACCCTTATATTAATTATAATTAAAACATATAATATTTGTTTCATAAATTAATATAACACTTATATTAATTCTTATGAAACCCAATAAACATGCATATAATATATTATAACACTTATAACATACTTTCAATGCATGGAGCATGCTTCCTATGGTGGGATTTTAAAATCTATATGGCATACTTTATGCACATATAATCAGGGATTTTAATTAAAACATACATTCACAATGCATAATTAATTAAACACACTAAAGTGGACTGGTTTTGGCATCTAATGCAAGCAAACTACTAAATTATTACAATAATAATCTATAATTAATATCGAACCACTTTGAACACTTCGAATTTGGGTCGAACCGGCTTGCAAATGTGTGAACCGGACCTTCAAAAGGTTGAACCGAGCTGTAGAAAGATGAACCGGGCCTCCAATTGATGAAACGGACCCCCAAAATGGAAAAACCGGCCTCAAAATAGTCAGAACCGGTCTAAAACCAACCGAACCAGACCAAAATCGAGCCGAACCGGTCCAAAAAACATTGAACCGGTCAAAGTCAACGAGCCGGTCAATGGTCAAAGTCAACGGTCAGCATCTTCTTCTTCCCTTTTTTAAAAACACGGGCTGAATCTGTAAAATTATCAGAGCAAATTGAAAATTAAAAAAACAGCCTCTGTTTTGAGTTTTCTTTGACCTTTCGAGCTTCTCTCTTCAAATTGAAGGCCTTCCCGAACTCCGATCGATCCAAAATTTTTACAGCTTTGAGCAATTTGAAAATAAAGCACAAATAAATGCTCAATTTAAATGCCAAAGTCAGAAGAACACTTTAGATGCCCAGAAAAATTGTATTTCATAAAACACCCACCACAGAACACAATTGATCAAATTGAGTGCTCAAAATTGCTCTGATACCAATTGAAAGAGTCTAGATTAAGAAAGCGGAAGCAATTTTGGATCTTGAACACTCTAAGTTGATCAATTTTGTAAAATAAAATGCATGCTCAAAGCTGAAAAAATAGAGGAATAGAAAACTCAACTTTGAAGATCAAATTCTCTTCACCCGGTGGATGGATTTCAACACGAACACTTCGTGGACAACCGTTAGAGTCTTCCCTACTATCCTCAGGCCTTAGAACGGATTGTGGGATCCTAGGTTGAGAGAATTTGGAAGAAAAGACCTTAAAGGTCACTAATTCGGGAATATTGAATTTTCTGTGTAATTCACTTAAAACACCTCAAATCACCATTATATAAACCTTCAAAAAGCTTCAATGAAGTGACAACTCAAGGGTGATGAGGATGCTTTGAGATGGAGGTGGCCAATTTTGGTGAATTTTGAAGATGAGTAAGATTGGGCAAGTTGGCAACTTGTTTTTCATGAAAATCATGAAAATCCCTCATTTTACATTTAATTTTAATTCAAAAAACAATATTAAATTGATTTTTAATTAAAATTAATATAATTAATTAAATAATTCAAAATTAATTTAATTAATTAATTTTTTAATTTAATTTAATATCAAATATTAAATTAAATAAATTGCCCGATCTCGATCGATTTTTTGAACATGAATCCTTATTCATGCTATAAACCGATCCCAATATTTAAATCATATTTAAATATATCCACCTCTTATTAATCATAGTTTAATTCATAATTAAGCTATGATTCGTTAAATATATCACATATAAATAACGTTTTCTCCCGAACTTGAATTTGAACAATTCAAATTCTTTTCTCTAAAAAAGTTATAAGGCTAAGTCCGAGCTAGTAAGGAGGACCTAATGGACCTACTGGATCATGAGCTCCAACGATCACGAGATTAACCTGGCCAAACTCTTTAGCCTAGCTAATCAACATTCGTAACCACCAAGGACACTCCACTAAAGCCCGGTGGTTGCACTCTCCTCTTTGTAGATATATTTATGTCCACTCGATATAACCATAATTAGTAAGTCGATCCTTCACGGGTCATTCGTAATTACTGGTTGGGTCAAAATTACCGTTTTACCCTGTAATTAATTACCTCTTGTTCCTTAAGTTCCACTTGATCCTCTAATGAACAATTGGTTTGTGGTCCAACCAAAGAAACCAAATCCTCTCGGGCCAATGAGAGGATGGGCCCATTGTTCAAGACCCGAGTCGATGATTTAAGGGAACAACCTTTCTACTAATCCCTAAAGCGGGTAGGAATGAATTCCATCTTGCCGAACTATGTTCCCAGCTATCTATCCGGTTTTGTCCCTGAAATGACAGGCTTATTGAGTCGGCAGTCTCGAGCCACTCTCACCCATGCAAATCTAAGGATAATTCGAATAAACAGAGTCCATAGAACGCTCAGATTAAGATCGAGTTACCTAGGTCATCGGATGAATATAGTCGTTAAGACGAAGAACGGAGTTATAAAGTCTAAATGACTATTGCACGGTCCAGTCTTATGCAAACTCATTGCATAGGGCGCCCCCACTCACATGTCTCCACATGAACGATTAAGAATCACATCGTTTGTTCTCTACAAAGTGGGTCGCGTCCATAGTGTCCCCAGGATAAGGTCCCCAACCCTATCCTTATACTATGATATATTTCTCGCTATATAACTTGAACTTGATCCACTTTTATGTCACACATAAAGTTCAAGTATTCATCCTATAGCCAAAGGTTCTTTATTGGATTAAGGTTACACAATACACAATAATCATTAACACCTTTACTGAATAAATTTCAATAACAACTTTATTGTGATATAGAATATACATTCAGTTTACAAAACCACGAGTTTTAGGACATAAAACCCAACACGAATATACCCTTAAGATGTTGGTTTGAAATTGACATTAAAGACTCTTCAAAATATCGCGACCTTTGATGTTAGTTATAAACCGTCATCGAATATATCCTTACGATGTCGGTTTGAAACTGACATTAAAGACTCTTCAAAATTATCGCAACCTTTGATGTTGGTTTTAAACCGTCGAATAGGCCCTTACGATGACGGTTTAAAATCGTCATGAAAGACTTTTCAAAATTATCGCGACATTTGATGTCAGTTTTAAACCAACAACGACAATACCCTTACGATGTCGGTTTAAAACCCGTCATGAAAGACACTTCAAAATTATCACGACCTTTGATGTCGGTTTTAAATCGTTATCGAATATACTCTTACGATGTCGATTTAAAAACCGACATGAAAGACACTTTAAAATTATCGCGACCTTTGATGTCGGTTTTAAGTCGTCATCAAATATACCCTTACGATGTCGGTTTGAAACCGACATTAAAGACTCTTCAAAATTATCGCGACCTTTGATGTTGGTTTTAAACCGTCATCGAATATACTCTTACGATGTCGGTTTTATTCGATGACGGTTTACAATTGTCATTCAAGACTCTTCAAAATTATCGCAACTTTTAATGTCGGTTTTAAACCGTCATCGAATAGACCCTTATGATGGCGGTTTAAAACCGTCATAAAAGACTCTTCAAAATTATCGCGACCTTTGATGTCAGTTTTAAACCGATATCGAAAATACCCTTACGATGTCGACTTAAAAACCGTCATCAAAGACACTTCGAAATTATTGCGACCTTTGATGTCAGTTTTAAATCGTCATCGAATATACCCTTACAATGTCGGTTTAAAAACCGACATGAAAGACACTTCAAAATTATTGCGACCTTTAATGTCGATTTTAAACCGATATCGAAAATACCCTTACGATGTCGGTTTAAAAATCGTCATCAAAGACACTTCAAAATTATTGTGACCTTTGATGTCAGTTTTAAATCGTCATCGAATATACCCTTACGATGTCGGTTTAAAAACCGACATGAAAGACACTTCAAAATTATTGCGATCTTTAATGTTAATTTTAAACCGTCATCGAATATACCCTTACGATGTCGGTTTGAAACCGACATTAAAGACTTTTTAAAATTATCGCGACATTTGATGTCGGTTTTAAACCGTCATCGAATATACCCTTACGATGTCGGTTTAAAACCGTCATTAAAGACTCTTTAAAATTATCGCGACCTTTAAATGATGGTTTTAAACCATCATCGAATAGACCCTTACGATGACGGTTTAAGACTCTTTAAAATTATCGTAACCTTTAATATCAGTTTTAAACCGACATAAAAAATATCCTTACGATGTCGGTTTAAAAATCGTCATGAAAGACATTTCAAAATTATCGTGACCTTTGATGTCGGTTTAAACCGTCATTGAATAGACCCTTACGATGTCGGTTTAAAATCGCTATGAAAGACTCTTCAAAATTATCGTGAAATAAGGCTTTTGATGTCGTTTATGAACCGTCATGTAAAAGAGCCTTCGATGTCGGTGGAAACCATCATTAAAGAGTCGCTTACGATGGCGGTTCACATGAAATGTTTGGGCTTTGATGTTGATTTGGAATCGTCAAGAAAGAGAGCTTCAATGTAGGTATTTTTCTAAAATTTTTGAAATTTAATTTTGGGCTTATTTCATATTTTTGGAAATAAGTTAAAGTTATTAAGGATATGTTTTCTTTTGAAACGAAAAGTTTTAGAAAAGGAATTAAAGAAAAGGGAAAATAGAAGTTTTTTTTTAATAGGGAAAAGATTTTCTTAATTATTTAAATAAATTAAAAAAAAAAAAAGAAATCGTGAAGCAGGAGGCGACCCCCCAACCCTTCTTCTCGTTTCGCGCAACCCCACCCCTGCTTCTCGTCTTCGCCGGCAACGTGTCGCCGGCTGCTTCTTCGCCGACAAGCTCCAACCATGTGTGCCCCCTCATCGGTGTTTTCTTTGTGGGTTTCAGCAAGCCGTCGTCGCCGTTTTTCCTCCCGGCCACTCTGTCTTCATCGTTCGTGCAGCATCAAACTCCGCCTGAGTTCTGTCTTCGTCGTTCGCGCGGCATCAAACTCCGCCTGAGTTCGCACAGATCTTCCAAACGTCAGATCCGGCCGCTTGTGTGTCACTCTCTGATATAATTGTCGATTTAAGCTGTCGCCGCCGTTGCCTGCAATCTGCAATTAAAAGAAAAACAACAACTTTGTATGTAATCCAGTGGCCATTTGGAGACTTCTTGGGTGGAAAAACTTTGTATGTATATCAATGAGTCTTTTGAGTTTTGAACTATGGTGGATTGAAATTTTAGAGTATAAGATCAATTCCATTAATTTACACCCAATTTTCACTACAATGTGCAGATATGCATCAAAAAGTATCCAAACAGCTTGTGGCAATGCATAATTCTCTTTTTTCTTGAAGTAATGTGGCAAGAGGTTCAACATTTTCTCTGCCATTGATGCAACTGAGATGGTATGTTCTTGAATTTCTCTGTTTTTGCTTTATACTGTTGAGGGTTATTTTCTTATTTCAGTGTTGGAATTGAGAATTGTTGTGTGGGTTAATTTGAGGTCTGTTTGTTCATCCTGTTTCGTGCGAAATTATGTTCTTGTTATGTATCTTTCAAAATTATTGATTTTCAAGGTTGATGTTTGGGTGGTAGGTAATTTGAGACTTCAAAATGAGGCCCTATCGACTAGATGGTTGTGGCTTTTTTTCGGTGGAGTTATGATCCTCACCCTTTCAAGTGAGCCTTGGTTTGTGAGTTTAAAGTAGCTTTAATTTCAAGAATTCTCGGAAAGCTATCTCTTTGGATTTTCCCATATCTTTTCTAATTCTGAGAAGTGCTCAATTTGTGTTTTTCTCTTTTTATTACGAGGTCTCCGACGTTTCAAAAGTCTTGTAGCGCATTCAATTGAATGTTTAATTTCAAAAAGGTTTGTCTCTTTTTATTACTCTCTTTCTGTTTTAAAGCATTCACATTAACAATCTCAGTTTATTCTACTTTTAGTTATTCAATTAGAAAAGTAATTAATTGAATGAGATGTTTTTTCTACTAATATTTAATATAACATTAGAAGGAATTAGGATAGGATTTTAATTAACTTAAAGATTACTTTGTTTTTCCAATTTTCCTAGAACATACAAAAGTTCACACAGTTGCACAAGGTGTGTGTTCATATATTTTAGTTGGGATGTGAACTCACCTGCTGATATTTGTCCACAGTGAACATGTTGGTTTCTTTAATTTTATACTCTCCCCACCCTGGCTCATCGTCATTATCAGAAAGTGAAAAAAGCTTGATGGTTGTTTAATGTATAGTCTATAAAGCATGGTAGAATCAGGGTAATAGCAATATTAGCCCATGTCTTTACTATGGTATGTCAGTGACATTGAATAAAAAAGAGTTGGGAATGTTCAAGGAGCTCGAAGACCATACAAGGGCAGCAGTTAATTATCGAGCCTTAATTTCAGTCATAATTATGTATGAATATATATAGAACCATAGATTACTATACTGACTAAAGTTTATGCTGCTAATAAAGATTTGAGGACATCAACAATATTAACGTGATTTTTTTTTTTTTTTTTGGAGAAAGATGATGAGTTTAACTGTGATATTTGCTTAAATGAATCCTATAGCTTTCATTCGAGTAATAAACTTACTGTGATGGTTAAGAAAATTAAAATATTTTTTTTAAAAAAATACACATGAGTAAGTTATTGGTGATGGTTGAGATCCTTTAAGGATGTAGTTATATATTTGTTAAAAATAGCTGAGAAAGACTAGCTTTTGAATTTGCTCTTCAATTTTCTACCCTCTGTTGAATCATTGAAAATTAAAGAAACTGTTTGAAAATATACATGAGCAAAATTTTTGGCTAATGGATTTTCTTCTTTTAGGAAAACTTCTCTTGTTTTCGCTCCCTTACTCGATTTTGTTTTCTTTAGAAGTGGTTTAATTTTAAGAAAGTTTTATGGGCAAATTTCAACTTGGATCAATTGAGATTCGAAGGCGACTATTATTTAAGAAGCATTTGATAATCTTCCTTTTAATGTTTTGGGGCAAGTTAGTTTATTAAAAAAAATTAAAGTGGAATTTGGAAGATTTCGTTCCAAGTTTGTGAATGCCTAGTAATAGTTACTTTTGTAATCATTATAGGTTGTGTGAAAGATCCTTGAAAAGAGAAAGTAAATTGTTTATTAGGTTTGAAGTCAAGTTAAGTGACTTCATGTCGAAATGACTCGTGCAAATCGGGAATTAGTTTTAAAATGTCATGTGTGAAATGAAAACTTATTTTACATGTTCAAATATTGTACTTATGATTGTGATGCATGTTGAAGGATTTATGATGTTAAATGTGCAAAAGTTGTTCATGTTGCATGTTGAAGAAATTAATGTTATTGAAGTAAAGAATGTGATCGGTTTCAAAACTATTTAAAGAACTTTGTTGAATTGTGTTTTTGTTGTATTTTCCTTGAGGAGATTGGCTTGCTGTATTGAAACTATCTTGCTGAGAATGTCTAGTTTGATAATTGTCTATGCCTCTTGCATTGAACTTTCTCCCTTTTCCTCTAAATTTTCCTCTTTGAGCATGGTAAGCTTGATATTTAGAATGTGTGGTAAGTTTTAGACAATTTTATTATGTGTTTAGGTACGAGTAAAATTGTGAGATTTTAAAGTGTGTTTAGGTGTGTCTGTGGGAATGATAGTGTATTGTTTGGGTGAGTTTTTTTGGATACGGAGTGAGATTGATTGGGTTAAATATGCTTTGTTATCCTTTGGTGAGTTCGTGATATTTGACGTATGCTTAGGTAAGTTTCAAATAGAACTCATGGATTGGTACCACAGAAAATTTTACTCAAATGGTTGTACTTCCATCTAAAGAAAGTTGGTTATGAGAAACAAGTCACAAACTTTTGATCAGAAATGAAGGTAAGAAAATGCCCACCAAGTTGTATATATTGCACAGGAAACTTTAATTGACTCATATATGTTATAGTAGTTTGGAGATAAATATCCATTCAATTCTTTTGCATTTCACTTTTTAAATATGGATGTTGGATGTTTGATCATCTGAACTTAGACAGATCTTTTCTTCTCATAAGTAGGAAATTAATTGTCTTAATTAGTTAGATTTATTCATATTACCATTATGATTTGGAATTTAATTACCTTAATTTTTTTGGATTTAGCTTCCTTGTGAAGTGATGAATTGATCTGGAAGCATGGTTTTACCCATATTTCTTATATTTTGTCAATATTTGAGTTTCACAATGATTTTGCCTCGTTTCATTAAGGGATTAGAACTAAGAATACCATATTGTGTAACTACCTTATTTATTTATTTATTGTTTTCAGGTAGTTCAATACAATGCAAGCTTTTACACAAGCACAAATAGACGAGTTACGAGTTGAATGGGCAGATTAGTTTCAAATTTCATCGGTTGAGTGTTGTGTATATATGCTTTTATTGCTTATCACATGTGAACAATTTTAGAACTTTGATAGTTTTATAGGAACTTTTTGTAAATCAAGAATTTTGTTTTGTTGATTACAACAATTGTTTAGCTAAACGAATATGTTACAGGGAAGTTGTAGGTATATTTAGTCACGAGCTTTTGAAATATATAATAGATTTAGTTTCTGCGAAAACAGATCTGTGTTGTTTTCGATTGAATTAAATGAAATATAATAGTTTGTTTCTCGTATGTTTCTTTGATTAATGTTTTTGTTTTTTATTGAACGAAATTAATAATTGTGTTTGGGAGCTGAGAATTGTTGGAAAACATTACTACATAAATTTTTTTTTCAGGTTTTGGGTTTCAATTATATACAAATAAATATATTTTTGGTCGTATTAGAATCAATGTCGGTTTAAACCTTGCATGGTATATTCCAATAATGACGGTTATAAAATGACATTAAAATAAACTGACATCGTAGTATTAATATTAGATGAAGATACAATGTCGATTTCAGACCGTCATCGATACCCCTATTGATGTCGGTTCGTAGTTGACATCGTACTAAACTGACATCATATGTGTACCTCGAATCAACTTTCGATGTCAGTTTCTAATCGACATCGTTACAAATCGACATCATATGGGTACGATATCACTTAGTTTGATGTTGGTTTCTAACTGACATTACTGCAAAACTGACATAGTATGGGTAAGATGTCACAAGGTTAGATGTTAGTTTCAAACCGACATGGTATTAAACCGACATTGTATGGGTAAGATGACACTAGCTTAGATGTCGGTTTAAAACTGACATGGTATCAAACCGACATCGTATGGGTAAGATGACACTAGCTTAGATGTCGGTTTAAAACTGACATGGTATCAAACCGACATCGTATGGGTAAGATGTCACTTCACTACGATGTCGGTTTAAAACCGACATTAAACCCAACCGACATCATACCCATACGTTGACACCTGGAAAGATGTCGGTTGGCAAAATTGACATTATATGGGTTCAATGTCAGTGCAAAACTGACATGGAAGCCCAGATTTGTTGTAGTGTCAATTTGGAGTGGATTTGAAGTGTTCAAATTCATTAATTGGGTATTTGTCATTTATATGTGATATAATGGACATAATATATAGTTTGATGTGAATGAGAGTCTTAATAAACTATAGAATAAACTAATTGATAAATTAGTGCTAATTCCGAGAAATTGAATTTCGAGAAATTAAATTGAAATTGATTCAATTTAAAATTCCACAATTATGCAAATGAGATTTGTATAATTGTTGGGTTTTATGTCCTAAAACTCGTGAGTTTGTAAATTGAATGTATATTCTATTTTGCAATAAAGTTATTATTGAGATTTATTCAGTAAAAGTGTTATTGAATAAAGTGAATTGTATATTTTGAAACCCTAATCCAATAAAGAACCCATGGCTATAGGATGTATACTTGAACTTTATGTGTGGCATAAAAGTGGATCAGGTTCAAGTTATAGCGTAAGCGATCTATAGTATAGGGATAGGGGTGGTACCTTATCTTGGGGGGACACTATGGACGCGACCCACTTTGTAAAGTACAAACGATGTGATCCTGAATCGTTCATGTGGAGACATGCGAGTGGGGGCGTCCTATGCAATGGGTTTGCATAAGACTGGACCGAGAAATAGTCACTTAGACTTTATAATTTTGTTTACTGTCTTAACTGACTATAATCATACGATGACCTAGGTAACTCGATCTTAATCCTGAGCGTGCCATGAACTCCTGTTTATTCGGATTATCATTAGATTTGCATGGGTGAGAGTGGCCTGAGATTGCCGACTCAATAAGTCTCCCATTTCAAGAATAAGTCCGGGTAGATAGCTGGGAACATAGTTCTGCAAGATGGAATTCATTCCTACCCACTTTAGGGATTAGTAGAGAGGTTGTTCCCTTAAGTGTTGACTCCAGGTCTTGAACAAAGGGCCCACCCCTCTCATTGGCCCGAGAGGGATTCGGTTTGTTGGTTGGACCACAAACCAATTGTGAGGATCAGTGGGACTTAAGGAACAAGAAGTAATTACAGGGGTAAAACGGTAATTTTGACCCAATCAGAATTACTGAACGACTGTGAAGGATCGACTTACTAATCATGGTTATATCGAGTGGGAATGTAAATATATCTACAAAGTGAGGAGAGTGCAACCACTAGGCTTTAGTGGAATGTCCGGTTGTTTAACGAATGTTGATTAGCTAATTTAAAAAAGAGTTTGGTAAGTTAATCTTGTATCGTTGGAGCTCATGATCCAGTAGGTCCATTAGGTCCCCTTACTAGCTCGGACTAAGCCTTGTAACATTTTGAGAGAAAAGAATTTAAATTGTTCAAATTCAGTTTTGGGAGAAAACGTTAATTATATGTGATATACTTAACGTGTCACAGTTTAATTATGAATTAAACTATAATAAAGAAGAGGTAGAAATATTTAAATGTGATTTAAATATTTGTTCGGTTTATAACATGAATAGGGATTCATGTTTAAACGATCGATTTAAGAAATCGGGATTGGTCCAATTATTTAATTTAATATTTGATATTAAATTAAATAAATCATTTAAAATTAATTTAATTAATTAATTAATTAACTAAATTAATAAATTTATTTTTAATTTAAAATTAATTTTATATTAATTTTGAATTAAAATTAAATGAAAATTCAAATTTGATTTTGAATTTCAATTGGACCAAATGAAGAAGCATGAACAAGCTTACTACTTTTTTCAAATTCACTCAAATTGAGCATCTCCTTCTTGCTAAATCCTTCTCATCGTCTTGTTGTCATCTTCTCCTAGCTTGAAGAAACTTTTGGTTTCTTTAATTGAAGAAACCATTAGATTATAAAGGATTTATCAGAAATTTTATATTTCACGTTTTTCAGACCTTTCTCCCATTTCTCTTAAAATTCTCTCTATCAAAGATCCCACAATCTGTTCCAAGGCCTGAGGATAGTAGGGAAGACACTAGAGGTTGTCCACAAAGTATTTGTGACAAGAGATTCCCCACGGATTAGGAGAATTTTGAACAACAAAGGTATGTGTTCATACTCTCTGTTTTTCCAGATCTGAGCATGTTTTTTTATTTCGTAAAATTGATCAACTTAGAGTGTTCAAGATCTAAAATTGCTTCCGCTTTCTTAATCTACACTCTTTCAATAATAAGATATGAGATACCTTATATTGTGTGATATGCAAATATGATTTGCATATCATATGATTGTGGTAAAATGGTAAATGGTGGAGATTTTAAAACTCCACCATTTGACATTATAAAAGGATGGAATGATAGACATTCCATATCCATCATTCTCATTTTTTGGATTTTGGCATTCAAAGAGATAGAAACTCTCTCAAAAGCTCTCTCTCTCAATTCTCTAGTATTCTCTCTAACCCAATCCAAAATGAGTTCCACCACTCTCCCTCAACCTCCCGAGAACAACCGAGAAGACCCTTGGGAAGTGTCTTGTTGTTCGGTTGGAAGTTCGTTCGAGGATCGAGTTCGTGATTCGTTTGGATCGAGAGAGATCGGGGAGGAAATTGAAAAAAGGTATTTCAAGAGGTAAGTAATCCATTTACTCATTATTTTTCCTTCTTAAATTGCATGCTTAGCCTAGAATTGTATGTTGATACTTTCAATTTTAAGAAAATAGATACACAACGAATCAACGACGTTTCACAACGCTTCCGCAGCGGGAAATCCATTCCTTACAATTGGTATCAAAAGCCAACGCAGCTCTTCGTTGTGTGTTATGTATTTTCTTAAAATTAGGTGGGTAGCCTTAATTTTCATGAGATGATTGTTTCGGTTTGCATATTGAATGTTTTCGGTTCTGACACTTAGAATAGATTTACTTTTTTGTGGACGTGATCAATGTAAAAGCCTATTATTTTTGGGCATTTTAGAAAGTAAATCGAGTCTGTAAGTTCGGATCGTTCATGGCAAGAGTCGCTGTGAAGAAACAGAGCGAAAACGGGCAAATTCCAGCAAGCAGTGTTGTTGTACAGAGGGTAGCGTTTCGACGCTGTTCATCGGCGTCGCAACGCCATCCATGCAGGAGAAAGGCGCGCCGTAGATCAGCGTTGCAACACAAGGCGTTACGTTACAATGTCGTTGGCTTGACGCTGAGCCAACGCTGGTCACGGTGTTGCAACGCTGCAGAGTAGTGGGTAGTTGCTGTGAGAATTCCGCGCGAGGTGGCTTTGAGGGGCAATTTTTTGGCAGTTTTGGCCGATTTTTTATTTTAAATTTATATTTAATAATATAAATTAAGTTATTTGTTAATTGTATTAATTAATATTGATATAAGTATTATATTGATATTAATTAAATTAATTAATGTCCCTAAAGTGCCAAAATCGATCCAATTTTGCTATTTTTTAAAATTATGCAATTGTTGTATGATTTAATTCTATCTGCATAATGTATGTCATATAGTTTTAAAATCTCACCTTAGATTAAGCATTTCATGCATCATTTTATATTATAAAAGTTATAATATATAGTATGCATGATAAGATTATATTATAAGAGTTATAATAAAATGCATGTTTCAATTTAATTAATATAAGTGTTACATTATAAAAGCACTAACATGCATTTATACATATGATGTATGTATGTTATATAGTTTAAGTATTCATGTGATGAATGATCAAACACTATAACATAGAAATGCATGTAACCTAAGTTAATTATTAGTTTTAAATTGTTTAGAATATGAATAATTAGACTTAAGTTTTCTAGTTCTAATGAGATTTGAATTAGGAAATCAATATGACATATGAATGGTGACTAATTAGTAACTCTGTCTAAGGAAGGTTTTGTCTAAGGTTGGGATATTTAAGCTGACGCTTTACGAAACACTCCTACCTGAGGTATCATTGCAATTTTTAATGACATAGGGATCATAAAATAAAATTTGTTAAACAATGATTGGATTTACAAAAGTTTTTGCGAGATCTAACACAAAGTTTTTCTTTTCAGCAATGAGTTCAATAATAGCCCTGTTAGCTTTTGATAAACTTATAAGAGAGAACTTTCAAACGTGGAAAAACAATATCAACATGATCTTAGTTACCGACGACCTAAAGTTCGTGCTCACTGAGAAGTGTCCTCAGGTGTCAGGTCGGACCGCATCGCGAAGTGTTCGTGATGTGTATGATCGATGGAACAGGGCTAATGAAAAGGTCAAGGTGTACATCATAGCCAGCTTATGTTAAGTATTGGCTAAGAAGCACGAGGTCATGGTCACCGCTAAGGAGATCACGGAGTAGTTGCAGAATATGTTTGGACAACAGTCCTTTCAGGTTCGGCACGACGCCCTCAAACATGTGTTCAATACAAGGATGAAGGAGGGGATGTCTGTCCAGGAACAGGTTCTCGATATGATGACCCACTTTCACCTGGCGGAAAAGAACGGTGCTTCGATCGATGAGTCGAGCCAGGTCAGCTTCATTTTGGAGACTCTTCCGAAGAGTTCCTTCAGTTTCATAGCAATGATGTTATGAACAAAATTAACTACACTCTGACAACCCTCCTCAACGAACTACAGACCTTCCAATCTCTGATGCGAGTCAGGCGACCGGAAGCTGAGGCAAATGTTGCCTTCAGGTCTTTTCACAAGGGTTCAACCTTTAGGACGAAGTCTCTAGGTTCTTCAGGCCCGAAAAGGAAGAAAAAGAAGTTGAAGAAAGTGGATAAAGTTGACCGCGCTGCCGCCCAGAAGGGCAAAAAGTTCAAAGAGGTTGCGGAAAAAAAAAAGCGTTTCCACTACAACAGGGATGGTCACTGAAAGAGGAATTGCCCTAAGTTCTTTGCCAACAAGAAGAAGAAAGGTAAATGTAATTTGATTGTTACTGAAATCTGTTTAGTGGAGAGTAGTGACTCTGTTTGGATACTGGATTCAGGTGCCACTAACTATGTTTGTTTTTCTTTTCAGCGAATTAGTTCCTGGCAGCGGCTGCAGGATGGTGAGATAACACTCAGGGTTGGATCCGAAGAAGTTGTCTCGGCTGCAGACATTAACATGGTGAAACTTTTCTTCGGCAGGAAGTACATTTTATTAGATAAAATATACATAATTCCAGGGTTGACTAGAAACCTTGTTTTTTCTATCTTTTAGAACAATGTATTTCAGTTTCTTTCAAGAGCAATAAAGCGTTTCTTTCTTGAAATGGAAATTTTTTATGTTCTACTTCACTTGAGAGTAATTAATACGTTTTAAAGCAAAATTTAGTCAAAAGTGTTTTGAATACTGAATTGTTTAAAACAATGAAGTGCAAACTAAGAGATTAAGAGTTTCTACAAAAGAAAACGAATCTTTGACATCTAAGGTTAGGTCACATAAATCTCGATAAGATTGAGAAACTAGTGAAGAGCAGACTTCTAAGAAAGTTGGAAGAAAACTCTTTACCAGTTTATGAGTCATGCCTTGAACGCAAAATGTCCTTTTAGTGGAAAATGATATAGAGCCAAAAAGCCTCTTGAGCTTATAAAACTGAAAGTTCAGGAACCTAATAGACATGACTTTTAAAGTTTGTAAACTAAGCAGATCTGATTCGAAAGTTCAGGGACTAAACATGTCATTTAACCTTTTATCTTTTATTTTAGGAGAAAAAAAGTATCAGGACTAGTACTCTTTATTTAGGCCTTAAATCTTAAGGTTGAATGTATTCCTTTCTTTGTCTTATTTTTTCCTTTTCAAATACATGAGTAAAATACACTTTGGGTCCTAAGTGGGTTATAATAATATGGATTATAATAATCTATGAAATTATATAATATTATTTAAAATGCAAAATTATTTAACATGAAGTTATAATAGTCTATATTTGAAATACAGAATACTCCACAAATTATTACAATTCATGACCCAAATAATTTCCAAGTGAACGAAATTTGAGTTTAGTTTCTATTGACCAAGTTTTAAAAACTAACACCTTATTTGTTTCTTGATATTTGAATTTAGTTTCTAAATGGCCTTGAGATTTTAAAACTAACCTGTCAGTTCCCTAAAGTTTAAATTTGCTTTTTATTTAATCTATGAAGTCTAAAATTTATTTCTAATTGGTTATTAGGAATAAAACATAAAGAATATGTTAAGAAAAAAAACACAAAATATATAACAAGTTTAGTCAATATATATGTTAACACATCATCACTCGTTAGGTCAGCTACTTGTAGATCATTTAAGGGTTGTTTGAGGCATTAAGTAAGTTATAATAACATGGTTATTATAATTTGTAAGTTATTGTAATTTGTATAATCATATAATATGATTTAAAATACAGAGTTATTCAGTCTGGGGTTATAATTGTAACGACCCTAAATCTCGTAACGAACCTACATTAGGAAAGTTACTCCACCATACTGTTGGCACCGAAATTTCGACAACATAACAACATAGCAAGGAAAACACGAAAATTTTTCCTGAAACTTATCAAGAAGAAAACACTTCAAAATATTTTAAAAAATGTCCAACCTCCACCAAACATCAATCAGAAAATGGATTGGCCTACAACCAGAGTTCCAATACATGATTTCTTAGACAGATAAACAAGACAGTGGAAATTAACCAAGACAAACAGAAACTAACTATAGAGAAATCAAAAGAAACTATACTCGGACATCCAGAAACCAACAAACTAACAACATGATGACTAAAGTTATTGAGCGACTAAGGTAAAACATGCAATAACGAAACAATCTCAAAAAGAAAATTGAGCCTAAGACAAGAAAAATAAGGGATCCATGGCCTTGCCAGGTCGTCGTTGTCGTCGACTACCTCAGGGTTTCTTACCTGCAACCAAAAACATCAAAGTAGACGAGTGAGTATAAAAATACTCAGTAAGCAGCCCACTCACGTCCAAACTAGCTAACAAGCAACCACAATGGTACCTAGGTTTCGACTCGAGACAACAGGACCCCGTGTCCACGCCCGACTTTCCTAACCTAAGTTCTCGATCTCACAACCCGAGTTAGGGAATGACAGTGAGAAGAGGTAACACTCACTCACGCCCTCACAATGGGGATTCACCCCTCAAGTCATGTACTAGATGGAAGGGCACGCCTGTACGACTCTCGAGCTCGTCGAGAATCACCCCTGAGCTCCCTCGTCGAACCAAGAACCATGTCACCGCTCCTGCTCATAGGGATAACATCCCGAAGGCATCATGTCGAATGGAGGGTCTCTCTCCAAACCACCGTCTCGTAGTCTTGTCGAATGGAGGGTCTCTCCCAACCATTCATCTAGCAAGCTCGTCGAATAGAGGGTCTCTCTCCCTACCACCTGTCTCGTAATCTCGTCGAATGGAGGGTCTCTCTCCCAGCCATCCGTCTCGTAATCTCACAAAGCCGAGGCCTGAGACTAACTAGAAAGGTTCGAAAGT
Source organism: Trichosanthes cucumerina (assembly GCA_036507285.1). NCBI lineage: Eukaryota > Viridiplantae > Streptophyta > Magnoliopsida > Cucurbitales > Cucurbitaceae > Trichosanthes > Trichosanthes cucumerina. The sequence goes on from CM071840.1 coordinate 44,421,054, forward strand.
AGGGGCACGGTCCTATAACATGATTCTAAGGTAACCTAGGCTTCACAAGTCCCTAGGTCTAACACATGTCGAGATATTCTTAGAACCAAATCATCTCATGACATAACATGTATGATTCATGTAAAAAGTCCAGGTAACACAGTAACTCGCAAAGTTCAGTAACTAACAAGTTTCGTGATAAGCTAAGCAGCATTGTTCAAGTTAAACACTCAAGCAACAAATCCAAGTACAAGGTACATCGACCACAACATGCTAAATTCCAAAATATCTCAAGCCAATTAAACACGAAACATGATCTTACTCCTACGCATGCATGAATTCTACCAGATCCAACAATTAAGAACAGGTTAATCTTTAACTACGCAAGTACACTCGCTTAAAAACTTGCATGCAAATCCAAATAGCTACTTACTTGGATAACGAAGGTTTGGAAATTCGATCCCGAGTTCCACGCACTTCCTTAACACAAACGAGCCCCTAAATAACAAGCAAAGGTTTAAAACACGCTCCTATCATTGATAATTGAATTACTTAACTTAAATAACTAAACCAATGCATAGAGGCTTAAAACAGCATCGAGAAAATGGAAACGACCGACTGACCTAACAAGCGAAGGCGACAATTTCTGGCGAGCAGCGGCGCGTGGAGCACAGATCCAAAATACCCGTGGTCCGATCTATTCAAAACCAAACTCTATTTTATCAGAACCAGACTAAAAAATACACAAACCAAGCGAACTAAACTAATTGGTTTTTTAGAAAAACACACCGGTGATGCCACGGCAGCCGAAGGGGAAACGACGACTAAATGGAAGGCGGAAACCGGTGAGAGGACGATGAAGCTAGCTGAAAAACGTGAAGAACCGGTTGCTTGTTGCGTTGGCTTCGCGGGATGAAGAACAAAGAAGACGATGGTGCATCACTTGCTATAGGAGTGGATGGTCGGAGCCATTGGCGGGACAAAGAGAGACGCCGGACGGAAGGGAAGGCGAGTCAGAAGTCTAGACCGGTGGTGGTCAAGAAAAGCGAAGGCTGCAGTGGCACATGAGAAGTCGGAGAGAAGAAGAGTTGTAGGGGGCACGCCGCGGTTTCACTACTGCAAGAAGAAGTTTTTTTATTTTATTTAAATAATTAAAATCTTTTCCTTATTTAAAAAACAATTCCTTTTACTTTTCTTTATTCCTTTTCCAAAAACTAATTTCTTTATTTAATTCAATATTATTACCAAAAAAAATTTAAAAACAAGCCTAGAATTAAATTCTGACAATTTTTGAAAAATACATGAAAATTTCCAGGCGTCACAATAATCATTTGTGTTCGAAGTGCAAAGTATTCCACATATTATAACAACACGTTATAATAACCTCTGCCCCACTTCATGAACTAATTAATTAAAAAGAAATTAAGTCCAAACCTCAAACACCAACCTACACTTGTGTATCCTTAAAGGCCAAATAGAAATTTCAAGAACTATGAGTCTTAGTTTTGAAAATCTAGGACCAAAATAGAAATCGTTCAAATTCAGTGAACAAAAAGTTTATTTTACCCTAATGAAAATTTCCTTTCAACTGAGATTTGGAAGGGGTGGAGTATTATTTAGGTTCAGGAGCTAACTATGAAAGGGGGGATCGTGGATTGGAGATGGTAAATTGGTCAATATTTACGCCAACAAATGGATCCCAAGAGAAGTGTCAATTGATCTCAAAAAATCATGGAATGAATTATCAAGTATCAATAGAATAGGAAGATTACTCAATTAGACCGACTTTTAAATACTTGTTCACAAACAAGCGAGACCTCATTCTTAGAGGAAGACTATTGCAAATTGCAATAGAATTGAAACATTCAATCCAATCTTAACAGCCAAGTCAAGAACTGTTTTTATCACGCATGATTGACGCCTTTTCATACCTCACTTTCTCAATCTCCCTCCCTAGAAAATCCAAAGTTGTATCTGTGACATGATTCGGGGAACAGCCCGAATCCAGCATCATCTTTAAGAATTTGTAAGCATCCTTAAACCGACCTACTTTGCTGTGAACTTCAATAAGTGTATTAAAAGTGACAACATCTGGGTTTATACCACTGCCCCTCATCTGCTCAAAAAGCTTATTTACTTCATGCATTCGGCCTGCCTTCCCCAGCGCATTAATCAAGGTGTTGTACATTACGATATCGAGATAGCCACCCTGCTCCATGAGCTTATCGAATGTAATCGCGCGAGATCCGCTCTACCCATCTTTCCAAGTCCTTGAATTATCACATTGTATGTGGCTATATCGTCTGGACAAACCTTCTCGCCCATTTCATTAAATATACCCCATGCCTGGTGAAAATATCCTTCTTCACAAATGAACTCAACATTGAATTGTAAGTGTACCTCTCTGGTTGACATCCATATCTATTTGGACAAACCTTCTCGCCCATTTCATTAAATATACCCCATGCCTGGTGAAAATATCCCTTCTTCACAAATGAACTCAACATTGAATTGTAAGTGTACCTCACTGGGTTGACATCCATACCACTGAAGATCTCAAACAACTTACATGCTAAGCTCAATTTTCCTTTTGCTAGAAAAATAGACAAAAATGTATTGACCATATTGATATCGAATGAGTTGGTCCCTTTCGCTTGAACTCGTCGCCCCTGACTTAGAGAAAATGGTTGCAAAGAATGGCTTGTAGACTTCGCAAGGTTAGCCAAAAGATCTGCATGTGGGGATGATGACCAATTGTCAGCATCCTTTTCTTCTGTGTTTGTGAAAATAACATCAATATCGACTTTCGTAACAGAAGAAGCTCTTGAACTTATAATCTCACTCAAATCCCCCTTTGGGGAGAACAAAGATGAGTAGTCTTTCCTTTTATTTTTTTGATATTTCATTAAATCCTCCATATTGGCCTTCCATTTGAGAACACTGGGGACCAAATCACTGTCTCTAATGTGCTTCATGAGCCTCTCTAACCCATCCCACCGGCCTTGCCTGTGCATTGCAATCAACAGAGATGTTACAGTAATTAGATCAACAAGAAAGCCTCTCGCTTCCATTTCTTCAACCAATTGTAGGGCTTCCTCAAGCAATCCCTCTTATACGATGCTGCAAAGACAATGATGTCAGAGGTGATACCGAATCCACGAATTGACCTTTTTCTTCAAATCACGGAATAAAAGAGTAGCTAGCTGCGACTCTTCTTCCATTCCTAAACAATCCATCAACTAGAATATTATACGCCCAAGGAGAAGCTCTTTACACCTTCCCGCACCATTTGTTCAAAAAGTTGACATGCTTCGATGACTTTCCGAGCCTTGAATAGCCCATCAAGGAGAGAATTATAAACAATGGTATCTGGGATAAATCCATTGTACTCCATTTCATTAAAAATCATGGTAGCATCATCCATTCGGTAAGCTTTACAAAGAACCCCGAATTATGACACAGATGTGAAGGCATCGGAGCTCATGACTCGACCCTTTAAGTTCCTCCCACACAATAAGTGCATCCTTAACCTTCCCTACCAAACAGAGCACATGAATAAGGCTATTATATGTACACAAATCTGGACCAAAAGACTCCAAAACTAAGCTCTTTTGCTTCATTTCTTTGAACAGGGCAAGAGAAGTATCCAGATAGCCCCAACATCCGAAAGCATGAATACATATATTATAACCACAGACATTAAACTCAAAGCCTCTAGTTGCTCTAAGCTTGTCGAAAATCTGTTTGAACTCAACCCTCATGTCTGATTTCCTAAGAGCAACTAATAATTCATTACAAGCAAGTGCATCGGGCAAGAAGGCAAAACTAGTTGCAAAGCAGCAGACATGCCTTCTGCCCTCGATTATTAAAAAGCATCAAACAACTTAAAGAAAATCGACAAGGCCAAACCCACTTGGCTTTTCCTAACCAGAGCAACAAGAACAAGAGTTGTACATGTTGAGTTCCAAGCTAGCTCCCAACTCTTCCATATGGCCTAAAATTTCGAGAGCATCATCAAATTTACCAGACCTGATAAACGCATCGAGAAGGACCTTGAAAGTGTGAGAATCAAACAAGGTGATACCGTCTTGCTTCATTGAGGAGAGTAAAGGGAACCTCGTGAAGGTATCCAAAGCGACAGAGGATTTGGAAGATTTGCGAATACGTGGAGGCCGAATGAATGGTTGTAATTGAAATGTGAGAGCACCATTTGAAGAAATCAAGCTTCTTTAAAGGATGAACAGACCTGTTATGGAGGATTTGGAGAAGGAAAGGCTCCGATATTGGAAGTGAATGGTGTTGGAGGGTTCGAGTACCTGATTCCGATAGGGTTTTGGTGATGGAAGCCACAAGGAGGAGATTGGCCAATTGAGACAGAGTTGACGATACCCTTGATTCCATGGAAATGAAACCACCTCTTCCATAGCCCATAGCATTTGCATTTCTAATGGAAACTTCAAAAATCCTGTGAAAGTTAGATGACAAGATTAGCAAGACGAGCAATTGGAAGTGATGCAATTAAATGAGATAGTGAATGAAAAAACAATTATAAAAAACTCACTAACATCTACCAAATATTCAAACTTGTTATTAATCTTTTCTCAAAACAAAGTACCCAGAATATATTGAAATATGAAAGATGACAAAACAACAAAATAAACCAAGTAATTTGAAGAACTTGGACCCTCCCCTTCTTGAGCACACTCACTCAAGTGTTAAAGCAAATTCACTAAATCAATGCTTACCTTCTCCCTATCCCACCCCCCTCTACCTCTATTTGTAACAAAATAATCTAACAAACTCCCTAACTATTTACTAATATAACCTTAGTACCATTTCTATTATAATATGTACCAAAAATTTGAACTCGTTCTTGATCTTTTCTAAAAGCCATTAAAGAACCAACTAACAATTAAAGGAAGGGAGAAACTTTCAAAGAGAAATCAACACAGCATATGTTGTTCTTGAGATAAGAGAGTGCAATGGACCATGTGAACAAGAAAGAGAGAGATTGTACTTCACATGCAAATTTTAAGTCGTAATTCCACTTTTTAGTGTGAATTTGTTACGGAGGCCTTGATGACGTGAAGTTTGCAGCAGGCTAGCTATTGTAGATGTCTTATTCTTTTTTAAAATCTAGGGTGAAATTCAAATACTTTTAAAACTGGAGAAAGTAAAATTAAAAAACGGCGGATAAAGAGAGGAGATTTCAAGAGATTATTGTTTCTCCATACCAACAATCAACGAAGAATGCCAATGCCATTTTCCTTTTTTTTTTTCCAAAGGCTTCACATATCAATGAGAAGGTAAACATGAGAATTTCTTTACATGACAACTTCCTTCTCTGTTTTTTTACTTAACCACACATATCTCATACATATATCCACTATTGCAGTCCAAACAAGTTGGTGCCTTAATAGTCTGATAGAACCCAAATGCATTGAAATAGGAAAGATAACAAAAGAGTAAGATAAACTAAGTAATTTGAGGAGCTTGGACTCTCCCCTTTCTTGAGCACTCTCACTCAAGCCCTAACCCAAACTCACTGAATTAATGTCTACCTTCCCTAACTCACTCCATCTATTTATAACCAAATAACATAACTAACTCTCTAACTAATTACTGATATACGCTTATAATACTCCTAATTTCGCCTAATGGCAATCCTATCATTACTCACCCCTGAAAACACACCATGTCCTCAAGGTGTGGTTAAAAAAAAAGTTTCAAACCAAAGTTGGGTTGGTAAAGAGTTTTTTTTAGCAATCTTTAATGAAAACCTAGCTAGGTGACACTCCGATGTCCAAGTGCGATGGGTGGTGGTGGTGAGCAGAGGTGGTTGGTGATGACTGCAAGTAGCAACGGTTGGCAATGTACACGACAACAGCAAGAGTTTCCTTTCACATGGGTAGGATCTTGCCAAAATAGGCCAGTTATTGGATTAAAAAATAAAGACAGTGGAAATTAACCAAGACAAACAGAAACTAACTATAGAGCAACCAAAAGAAACTATACTCGGACATCCAGAAACCAACAAACTAACATGATGACTAGAGTTATTGAGCGACTAAGGTAAAACATGCAATAACGAAACAATCTCAAAAAGAAAATTGAGCCTAAGACAAGAAAAATAAGGGATCCATGGCCTTGCCAGGTCGTCGTTGTCGTCGACTACCTCAGGGTTTCTTACCTGCAACCAAAGACATCAAAGTAGACGGGTGAGTATAAAAATACTCAATAAGCAGCTCACTCACGTCCAAACTAGCTAACAAGCAACCACAATGGTACCTCGGTTCCGACTCGAGACAACAGGACCCCGTGTCCACGCCCGACTTTCCTAACCTAAGTTCTCAATCTCACAACCCGAGTTAGCGAATGGCAGTGAGAAGAGGTAACACCCACTCACGCCCTCACAATGGGGAATCACCCCTCAAGTCATGTACTAGATGGAAGGGCACGCTTGTACGACTCTCGAGCTCGTCGGGAATCACCCCTGAGCTCCCTCGTCGAACCAAGAACCATGTCACCGCTCCTGCTCATAGGGATAACATCCCGAAGGCATCGTGTCGAATGGAGGGTCTCTCTCCCAACCATTCATCTAGCAAGCTCGTCGAATAGAGGGTCTCTCTCTACCACCTGTCTCGTAATCTCTTCAAATGGAGGGTCTATCTCCCTACCACCCATCTCGTAATCTCGTCGAATGGTGGGTCTCTCTCCCAGCCATCCGTCTCGTAATCTCACAAAGCTGAGGCCTGAGACTAACTAGAAAGGTTCGAAAGTAGGGGCACGAGTCCTATAACACGATTCTAAGGTAACCTAGGCTTCACAAGTCCCTGGGTCTAACACGTGTCGAGATATTCTTAGAACCAAATCATCTCATGACATAACATGCATGATTCATGTAAAAAGTCTAGGTAACACAGTAACTCGCAAAGTTCAGTAACTAACAAGTTTCGTGATAAGCTAAGCAACACTGCCAAGTTAAACACTCAAGCAACAAATCCGAGTACAAGGTACATCGACCACAACATGCTAAATTCCAAAATATCTCAAGCCAATTAAACACGAAACATGATCTTACTCCTACGCATGCATGAATTCTACCAGATCCAACAATTAAGAACAGGTTAATCTTTAACTATGCAAGTACGCTCGCTTAAAAACTTGCATGCAAATCCAAATAGCTACTTACTTGGATAACGAAGGTTTGGAAGTTCGACCCCGAGTTCCACGCACTTCCTTAACACAAACGAGCCCCTAAATAACAAGCAAAGGTTTAAAACACGCTCCTATCATTGATAATTGAATTACTTAACTTAAATAACTAAACTAATGCTGGAGGCTTAAAACGACATCGAGAAAATGGAAACGACCGACTGACCTAACCGGCGGCAGCAACAATTTCTGGCGAGCAGCGGCGCGTGGAGCACAGATCCAAAATACCCGTGGTCCGATCTATTCAAAACCAAACTCTATTTTATCAGAACCAGACTAAAAAATACACAAACCAAGCAAACTAAACTAATTGGTTTTTTTAGAAAAACTGACCGGTGAGGCTACGACAGCCGAAGGGGAAACGACAACTAAATGGAGGGCGAAAACCGGTGAGAGGACGATGAAGCTAGCCGAAAAACGTGAAGAACCGTTGCTTGTTGCGTTGGCTTCGCGGGATGAAGAACAAAGAACACGGTAGGAGTGGATGGCCTGGAGCCATTGGCGGGACAAGAGAGAGACAGAGAGACGGACGGGAAGGAAGGAAGCGAGAAGAAGTCTAGACCCGGTGGCACACAAGAAAAGCGAAAGCTGCTGGTGGCTACACACGATGGTGGAGAAGAAGAGTTGTAGGGGGGCACGCTCGCGGTTTCACGGCTGCAAGAAGTTCTTTTTTTTATTTTATTTAAATAATTAAAATCTTTTCCTTATTTAAAAAACAATTCCTTTTACTTTTCTTTATTCCTTTTCCAAAAACTAATTTCTTTATTTAATTCAATATTATTACCAAAAAAAATTTAAAAACAAGCCTAGAATTAAATTCTGACAATTTTTGAAAAATACATGAAAATTTCCAGGCGTCACAATAATCATTTGTGTTCGAAGTGCAAAGTATTCCACATATTATAACAACACGTTATAATAACCTCTGCCCCACTTCATGAACTAATTAATTAAAAAGAAATTAAGTCCAAACCTCAAACACCAACCTACACTTGTGTATCCTTAAAGGCCAAATAGAAATTTCAAGAACTATGAGTCTTAGTTTTGAAAATCTAGGACCAAAATAGAAATCGTTCAAATTCAGTGAACAAAAAGTTTATTTTACCCTAATGAAAATTTCCTTTCAACTGAGATTTGGAAGGGGTGGAGTATTATTTAGGTTCAGGAGCTAACTATGAAAGAGGGGATCGTGGATTGGAGATGGTAAATTGGTCAATATTTACGCCAACAAATGGATCCCAAGAGAAGTGTCAATTGATCTCAAAAAATCATGGAATGAATTATCAAGTATCAATAGAATAGGAAGATTACTCAATTAGACCGACTTTTAAATACTTGTTCACAAACAAGCGAGACCTCATTCTTAGAGGAAGACTATTGCAAATTGCAATAGAATTGAAACATTCAATCCAATCTTAACAGCCAAGTCAAGAACTGTTTTTATCACGCATGATTGACGCCTTTTCATACCTCACTTTCTCAATCTCCCTCCCTAGAAAATCCAAAGTTGTATCTGTGACATGATTCGGGGAATGCCAGAATCGACATCATCTTTAAGAATTTGTAAGCATCCTTAAACCGACCTACTTTGCTGTGAACTTCAATAAGTGTATTAAAAGTGACAACATCTGGGTTTATACCACTGCCCCTCATCTGCTCAAAAAGCTTATTTACTTCATGCATTCGGCCTGCCTTCCCCAGCGCATTAATCAAGGTGTTGTACATTACGATATCGAGATAGCCACCCTGCTCCATGAGCTTATCCAGAACAGAACTGGCGAGATCCGCTCTACCCATCTTTCCAAGTCCTTGAATTATCACATTGTATGTGGCTATATCGGCTGGACAAACCTTCTCGCCCATTTCATTAAATATACCCCATGCCTGGTGAAAATATCCCTTCTTCACAAATGAACTCAACATTGAATTGTAAGTGTACCTCACTGGGTTGACATCCATACCACTGAAGATCTCAAACAACTTACATGCTAAGCTCAATTTTCCTTTTGCTAGAAAAATAGACAAAAATGTATTGACCATATTGATATCGAATGAGTTGGTCCCTTTCGCTTGAACTCGTCGCCCCTGACTTAGAGAAAATGGTTGCAAAGAATGGCTTGTAGACTTCGCAAGGTTAGCCAAAAGATCTGCATGTGGGGATGATGACCAATTGTCAGCATCCTTTTCTTCTGTGTTTGTGAAAATAACATCAATATCGACTTTCGTAACAGAAGAAGCTCTTGAACTTATAATCTCACTCAAATCCCCCTTTGGGGAGAACAAAGATGAGTAGTCTTTCCTTTTATTTTTCTGATATTTCATTAAATCCTCCATATTGGCCTTCCATTTGAGAACACTGGGGACCAAATCACTGTCTCTAATGTGCTTCATGAGCCTCTCTAACCCATCCCACCAGGCCTTGCACATGCATTGCAATCAACAGAGATGTTCTGATAATTAGATCAACAAGAAAGCCTCTCGCTTCCATTTCTTCAACCAATTGTAGGGCTTCCTCAAGCAATCCCTCTTTACACAGTTGCAGCACAATGATGCTGTAGGTGATACCGTCCACGAATTGACCTTTTTCTTCAAATCACGGAATAAAGAGTAGCTAGTTGCAGCTCTTCCATTCCTAAACAATCCATCAACTAGAATATTATACGTCCAAGGAGAAGCTCTTACACCTTTCCCGCACCATTTGTTCAAAAAGTTGACATGCTTCGATGACTTTCAAGAGCCTTGAATAGCCCATCAAGGAGAGAATTATAAACAATGGTATCTGGGATAAATCCATTGTACTCCATTTCATTAAAAATCATGGTAGCATCATCCATTCGGTAAGCTTTACAGCAACCCTGAATTATGACACGGTATGTGAAGGCATCAGGCTCATGACCTGACCCTTTAAGTTCCTCCCACACAATAAGTGCATCCTTAACCTTCCCTACCAAACAGAGCACATGAATAAGGCTATTATATGTACACAAATCTGGACCAAAAGACTCCAAAACTAAGCTCTTTTGCTTCATTTCTTTGAACAGGGCAAGAGAAGTATCCAGATAGCCCCAACATCCGAAAGCATGAATACATATATTATAACCACAGACATTAAACTCAAAGCCTCTAGTTGCTCTAAGCTTGTCGAAAATCTGTTTGAACTCAACCCTCATGTCTGATTTCCTAAGAGCAACTAATAATTCATTACAAGCAAGTGCACTGGGCAAGAAGGCAAAACTAGCTGCAGCAGCAGTACCTTCTTGCCCTCGATTATTAAAAGCATCAAACAACTTAAAGAAAATCGACAAGGCCAAACCCACTTGGCTTTTCCTAACCAGAGCAACAAGAACAGAGTTGTACATGTTGAGTTCCAAGCTAGCTCCCAACTCTTCCATATGGCCTAAAATTTCGAGAGCATCATCAAATTTACCAGACCTGATAAACGCATCGAGAAGGACCTTGAAAGTGTGAGAATCAACAGTGACACCGTCTTGCTTCATTGAGGAGAGTAAAAGGGGAACCTCGTGAAGGTATCCAAAGCGACAGAGGATTTGGAAGATTTGCGAATACGTGGAGGCTGAATGGTTGTAATTGGGGCTGAGAGAGCACCATTTGAAGAAATCAAGCTTCTTTAAAGGATGAACAGACCTGTTATGGAGGATTTGGAGAAGGAAAGGCTCCGATATTGGAAGTGAATGGTGTTGGAGGGTTCGAGTACCTGATTCCGATAGGGTTTTGGTGATGGAAGCCACAAGGAGGAGATTGGCCAATTGAGACAGAGTTGACGATACCCTTGATTCCATGGAAATGAAACCACCTCTTCCATAGCACATAGCATTTGCATTTCTAATGGAAACTTCAAAAATCCTGTGAAAGTTAGATGACAAGATTAGCAAGACGAGCAATTGGAAGTGATGCAATTAAATGAGATAGTGAATGAAAAAACAATTATAAAAAACTCACTAACATCTACCAAATATTCAAACTTGTTCTTAATCTTTTCTCAAAACAAAGTACCCAGAATATATTGAAATATGAAAGATGACAAAACAACAAAATAAACCAAGTAATTTGAAGAACTTGGACCCTCCCCTTCTTGAGCACACTCACTCAAGTGTTAAAGCAAATTCACTAAATCAATGCTTACCTTCTCCCTATCCCACTCCCTCTACCTCTATTTGTAACAAAATAATCTAACAAACTCCCTAACTATTTACTAATATAACCTTAGTACCATTTCTATTATAATATGTACCAAAAATTTGAACTCGTTCTTGATCTTTTCTAAAAGCCATTAAAGAACCAACTAACAATTAAAGGAAGGGAGAAACTTTCAAAGAGAAATCTGAACAGCATATGTTGTTCTTGAGATAAGAGAGTGCAATGGACCATGTGAACAAGAAAGAGAGAGATTGTACTTCACATGCAAATTTTAAGTCGTAATTCCACTTTTTAGTGTGAATTTGTTACGGAGGCCTTGATGACGTGAAGTTTGCAGCAGGCTAGCTGTTGTAGATGTCTTATTCTTTTTTAAAATCTAGGGTGAAATTCAAATACTTTTAAAACTGGAGAAAGTAAAATTAAAAAACGGCGGATAAAGAGAGGAGATTTCAAGAGATTATTGTTTCTCCATACCAACAATCAACGAAGAATGCCAATGCCATTTTCCTTTTTTTTTTTCCAAAGGCTTCACATATCAATGAGAAGGTAAACATGAGAATTTCTTTACATGACAACTTCCTTCTCTGTTTTTTTACTTAACCACACATATCTCATACATATATCCACTATTGCAGTCCAAACAAGTTGGTGCCTTAATAGTCTGATAGAACCCAAATGTATTGAAATATGAAAGATAACAAAAGAGTAAGATAAACTAAGTAATTTGAGGAGCTTGAACCCTCCCCTTTCTTGGGCACTCTCACTCAAGCCCTAACCCAAACTCACTGAATTAATGTCTACCTTCGCTAACTCACTCCCTCTATTTATAACCAAATAACATAACTAACTCTCTAAATAATTACTGATATACGCTTATAATACTCCTAATTTCGCCTAATGGCAATCCTATCATTACTCACCCCTGAAAACACACCATGTCCTCAAGGTGTGGTTAAAAAAAAAGTTTCAAACCAAAGTTGGGTTGGTAAAGAGTTTTTTTTAGCAATCTTTAATGAAAACCTAGCTAGGTGACACTCCGATGTCCAAGTGCGATGGGTGGTGGTGGTGAGCGGAGGTGGTTGGTGATGACTGCAAGTAGCAACGGTTGGCAAAAAATAAACCTTCCACAGCAACCTTATGATTGAACCATAAAAAAAGTGAGAAATTTAAAGCAATTGAAGGAACAAACTGAACCTGATTCGTTTGAAGAAAGACATGGGGGAAAAGCGACTTGGGCGTCTCCTTTATCAACTTCAAAGAACCAATCACAAAAGAAGGTTAGCTCGAGCAATTGCGGAATCAATTTTCTAATCAACCGAACTACTCTGCAAGCTAAATGTGAAAATGTGACAATGAGGCAAACTCAACCTTCTTGTCCTCGAAAATACCATGAAAACACGCAAGAAAAACATCAAAGTCGAACCAGATATCTGTGTTCACTGCAGTGATAAAAATATAGAGAAATGAAGTAAAAATTATGATGTTATATGCATACATAACTATTACCAAATTTATTTGAAGGATTTAAAAGAAAATAAAAGTTTCTCCCATTGAGCCATTTAAACATGAATAGATGACATAGATTACATGATCATATCTAACAACCAAACTAAACTGCAACATTCACTAAGTGTTGATTTTAGTTGTTCCGTATGTCCCTTAAGATGTGATTGACATAAAGCTTATCAAACTAATATACACATATCAAACATTTAAACTTGAGGGACTGAAGGCATTATTACGATCCTCGAAGCTTAGATAAAGCACAGTAATGGCATAGAAAACTACTTAACAAATGACTTCTTGTAGAAACTGACCTACTTCAATTAAAGCATTTAGAAGACCAGGCATAAATTAATGGTGCTGACAATGATGGACCTCTAATAGCAATACCTTCTTCCATAGATTCAAGTAATTGAAATGCTTCGTCAACTTTTCTAGCTTCTCCCAAACCCTGGCAGAGAAAAGACCAAGACTTAATTGAAACAAGAACTAATCACGACTCTTAACCCACCAAGTTAACAACAATGCACCAAGGAATCCAAGTCATATTTTATTTTGACCAGAGGTGAAGGAAAGATAAGAGTACAGATTCCATAATCCTAATATGTTACTAAATATCGTCATTAATTCTAGGTTTGGAATGCTCAGTTTAGACCAGAAGTGAAAAGTGAAATGAAAATCCTAAACAATTGAAAGCATCAGAGAATAATCAAAAGAAGATGAAGAAGACACAAGCCCTAACATCAACAAAAATACAAAAATCAACGGAATCCAGTTAAGCATTCAAGCTCGAGACCTAGACCTTGAAGCCAGGGAAAACGAAGAACAAAAAGGAAGAACTAGAGTACAACATACCTCTCCTTGCCGATACAGAATCCATATCAAATAACCTCTAAATTCTTTGTACCATAAAAATGAGGGCTTGAATAAGTTTTATAGGTGAGAAACTATACCACACCATAAAAGAGAATGGGTGTTTCAGTAAGAGGGTTGGAAAAGGGTCGAACAAGAAGGGAGAGAGAAATGATGAATGGGTCTTTCAGTGAGAGGGTAATGACGAGGAAGAAGAAGAGGCAGGGGAGAATGTGAAAAAAGATGAAGTTGAAGTAGAAGAAGAAGGTCTAAGACTTTCCGTAATATTTGAGCGGCCAACGAAAGTTTTTAGCGCTTTTATTTTCTGCCTTTTTTTCATTATTTTTTCATAGCCCATTTTATGAAACGCTATCCTCAAATGCTATAAAAAAAGATATTTGTTGTAGTGAATGTACACCACAACAACAAGAGTTTCCTTTCACGTGGGTAGGATCTTGCCAAAATAGGCCAGTTATTGGGTTAAAAAATAAAGACAAGCTGGCCCAAAATCCTTCTACCTCATTTTCCAACTTGGAAAGTAAATGGGCCTCATGCAATTTACTCAAATCCAGCCCATTATGCACCCAACAACCCCACTGACTTTTGGATTCTTCTTTTTTTTTTTTTTTACAAGAAAACAAGGAATTTATGAAAATAAAAGATACAAGGAAATAAAAACTCACACAAGAATCCCAATACAAAGCTGAGAAAAAGCCAACTACTCAAAATCACAAAATTGGAACAACCCCCAAAACCACTCAAGACCACATAACTAGTAACCCCGAACTAAAAGAACCACAGTACAAGCACTAATCAACCAGAAAAGCAAAAAGCAGCCCAATTAACATGAATATCCGAAATAGAATAACTATCAAAAGCTTTGGAAAGGACATACCAAGAAGAAGCTTTAAGTCGAATTGCTTCAAAGCGATCCTCCGAAGAAAGGGACACCCTTGAAACGTTCTTGACGCTTTCGAACCAAATATCTGAAATGACCGCTTTGACCGCATTGCGCCAAAGAATCAAGGCCTTTTTAGCTAACGGAGGCCCCACTAAAAGCTGAGCGACGTAATCTTTGAGATTGTTAGAGAAAGCCCAACTAATTCCAAAGATCTGAAACAATGCGAACCAACTATGCCTTGTGAACTCACAATCCATGAAAATATGGCTACCTGATTCCGAGGCCTTATAATAAAAAAGACAGATTGACGGCTGCAAACTCATCAAAGGAAGTTTTTTCTGCAAAGTGTTTGTCGTGTTTAAGTTCCCAAAAATAAGGGTCCAAATCAGGACGTTGACTCTTCTTGGACAGCTAGTCTTCCAAACAGCTTCAAACAGTAGCTTATCCATAGGTGAATGAGTATTTAAATGCTTGAGAAGGGACTTAACTGAATAAACACCCGATGGATCCAGCGACCAGCGTCTTGAATCTGCCAAGGAAGAGGGCTTAAACCCTTCTAATATTGACATAAGCCTAGTAAAGCACTCAATTTCCTCTTCCTTCAAAGCTCTTCTAAAAGTGGTGGTGAAGCACCAAGCAGACACCTTGTTGCCCCAAATATCAGCTACAGTTGTTGTTCTAGATGAGGAGAGCAGAAACAGCTGATGAAATTGATCTTTAAAACAAACCTCCCCTCCCACAAGGAATTCGAAAGGCTCTTCCTTCTTTCCTCCTCGAAGACCTCCTCCTGATTAATCAAAGGTTCACAGCCCTGCTCAACATTTAATGGATCAATAACGTCGCAGTTGTCACAACTACTTCCCTCTAACCCCTCGACTTCCTTAGAGACCGTTTTTTCATTAATGGGGGGATGTGAGCAGCCATTTTGCCAATCAACCATCGCATGATCATTCCCACGAGACCCCCCAATCCCTGTTTCAGAGCCTTCAATATCATTTAAGACCTCCCCAAACCGACTTAAATCAATTTGATTGGAAAAATCTTCAACAAACAAAGGCCCATGAGCCTTCGTCGGTGCTTCTTGACATTCAATATCTTTGAACGTAATATCAAAGGATCCTATGAAGGTAGTTTTAATTTTAATTGAGGCTGGCACAAAACCACAGATGTTCCTTTTTACTTTGATCCTAGTGCAAGAAAGATCCGTAAAATTCAAAGTATCAATAACAATTTCCTCCCATCCTCCAAAATGCATTCCTATAATTTCAAACGCTTTCCTTGACCATAATTTAATAGGCAAATTTAAAACCGAGATCCAACTTCCATAACCAATAGAAAACTCCTGCAGACTATGCTTAGAATCTGACCAAAACTCTAGTTTCAGGTAAAAGTCTCCCACCAGCATCCACTTCCCGTTTGCCCTAAGGCAAATTTCATCACAACTACCGATAATTACTAGAATTGCTTTATCAACCACGAAGGGATTAAGTTGACACCTGACTCCGAAATGACTTTCAAACGCCTCCTTGACTTCCGACCACGAAGTATGGGCAAACAATCGAGAAATAACCAAAAGGTTTTCAAAGTTTACCTTGGCCACATCCTCCTGCTTTCTTACCCAAAATTGTTATGCCTTGGACACCAAGCGGGTACCCTCCAAGCTTTCCGGCGGATGAGCAATAGAATTCTCTGTGTTGCTCCTTTCAAAACCTATTGACTCATAATCTTTTGAACATTGTGAACCGACGTCCTGGGGGTGCTCCTCCTTCTCCTTGGAGATGCCATCAACATGCCTTGAATTAATAAAGTCCACAAGCATATCGCGGAAGACCACCCACCCTTTTCCGAAAGAACCCAGGCCAACCTCAAAAGAAGATCTTCCCCCACTAGGAGGCCAAACCACTCCTTGAACCAGCGGTTGTACGGACCTACGTATTCTGAAGAGCCCCAACGTACCATCCTTGTCTCTAAACTTATCACGATCGAAAGTTTTTCGCGTTGAGCCAACCACGGCTTCGAAAGCCTTGGCAAACCAACTGAGATGAGACCAGGTTAAAGAGATCAGATGGTCTTTGGAGGAATCCTTGATAAGGAAAACACTCATTTCTTTCCAAATGCTAAAACATGTTCTATCCACCCGACAGCTTCTCACCTTCATCCTTACCAATCTTGACCGTCGAACACTATTGAACAACCGAGAACGAGGGGGCTTATCGGCAAGGAAGTAGGGTGGGTCGCAATCACTGGAGCCTGGAAGACAACGGACAGAAGAAGGCGACTAGGGCTAGGCGGAGGAGACAGAATATCGGCAGGGAAGTAGGGTGGGTCGCAATCACCGGAACCTCGAAAACAATGGACAGAAGAAGGCGACTAGGGCTAGGCAGGGGAGAGAAGAGAGAAAAAATGGGGGGTTGGGGGAGAGCTTTGATTTTTGTATTCTTCTTTCTTCACATGATTAGTGTTATTTCCCTTTCATTTTTGTTTAAGGGAGACTACTGACATGGCACCCTTTCATGAAGCTTAAGACAATGCCTCCACCAAATCATCTCCATCCATGCCTGTTTGTGGTCGGCGTCAGTCTGCATCATGTACTTGTCTTCTTTCATTTTGATTTTCTTCATGGTCGTCAACCTTTGACTCCTCCACTGCCTCTTCACGATAGTTGCATCAACACCATCCTCACTTCCACATCTTCGACTATAACTACTGCCAATGTCGCCCTCCATCGGCCATTCTCTTCCTTCCATTTTCTTTATGTTGATGCTTCTATGGATGCCATGTTTTTCTTTTTGAAACACTCGTCAATACTTGGAGGAATGAATATTTCCCAGCTGAATGGTGAGTTTCTTCAATTTTTCTTCCTCTACTCGATAATTGCTTATGTCGTTGATGTCATCGTTTAAATTTGCTCCCAATTTTTTCACACGGTTCTCTTGTTCTCATCATGTTCGAATGAATGCTCTTCACATCCCTATTTTGTTTCTTTATTTTTTTCTTCATCGACCACTCTTTTTCTCCCCTTTTACTCCTCATGGGATGATTCTTCCTTTTCAGTCGTCTAATACTCTTGATCAACAACCTTCTTAGTAACCTTGATTCCTTACCAGATGAAATCCATGATCTACTATAAATCTCTGCCTCTTTGAATTTTTTCCTTCTCATTTCCTCTTTTATTTCTCCAAAACTTGTAGATGTCTTTTTTGTAATTCTCTCTCATTTCTCTGCAACTCTCTTTCCTGGAAACTTGACACGAATCCATACTCTCTAATTTCATTGGAGCTCTGCCTCATTTTAGCTTGAAATGAATCAAGAATTAAATTCATTTGATACAATCACCTCAATCACTACTCACTTGCACCTACTTCCATGGCCAGAACCGAACAACTCTGGTACCAAATTGATAGAACCCAAATGTATTGAAATATAAAAGATAACAAAACAATAAGATAAACCAAGTAATTTGAGAAACATGGACCCTCCCGTTTCTTAAGCACTCTCACTCAATATCAATAATGAGAAGTCAAAATTCAACTCATAACAGACAGTTCAGTCAAATTTATCACAATTTAAAACTAGGGCATATACCACAATGGGTTATCGTCATCATATTTCTCAAACCCAGCTCAGTTTCAATCTTAAATTAGTTCCCCACAAAACAAATAATAATTTCAAATATCATCCAACTTTAATGATGAATGCACACATTATAGAGCAGTCTAATCACACATTCAATCCATGCGCTCGAAATTCCCCAATTTGAAACCACAATTCGCCTGCAAAGTTCATATTTCCCTAAATTTTTTCCCCTAAGGGAAATTACACGCCTAAAACAAAGATTGACAAGTCCTACAATGCGCGAGCCAAACAATCAAAAGCTCAATTTACCTCCCATAGAATTCCAGCCAAATAAAAAAACCCAAAACAAAATTCCGATTCGAACCAGCACTCGCTAATCAAAACCCCGTGCCCAACCAGACGAAATTAAGCTTCCAAAAAAGAACAAAAGACGATCCTCAACGCGCACAGATCGATCCAAACAACAAAAATGAAGGAAAAAGGCATTTGAACACAGAATAAAAAACTGGAATCCAAAAAGCACAGATCTCGTGAATTTGAACGCGAAAAGCAAGAAACTGAGGGGGATTCCTTTGACAATCGCACCTTGCCATTGGCTGAACCGGTTACTTGTTGCATTGGCTCCGCGGGATGAAGAACAAAGAAGACGGTGGCGCATCACTTGCTGCAGGAGTGGATGGTCGGAGCTGTTGGCAGGACGAAGAGAGACGCCGGACGGAAGAGAAGGCGAGTCGGAAGTCTTGACTGGTCGGCGGCTGAAGAAAAGCGAAGCTGGAGCGGCTACACAATAAGCTGAAGAAGAAGAGTTGCAGGGGGCGCGCTCGCGGTTTCACGGCTGCAAGAAGTTCTTTTTTTAATTTTATTTAAATAATTAAAATCTTTTCCTTATTTAAAAAAAATCATTTTTCTTTTCTTTATTCCTTTTCCAAAAACTAATTTCTTTATTTAATTCAATCTTATTTCCAAAAATTTACAAAACAAGCCTAAAATTAAATTCTGACAATTTTTGAAAAATACCTGAAAATTTTTGGGCGTCACAATAATCATCTGTGTTCGGAGTGCAAAGTATTCCACATATTATAACAACACTAGTTATAATAACCCCTGCCCCACTTCATGAACTAATTAATTAAATAGAAATTAAGTCCAAACCTCAAACACCAACCTACATTTGTGTATCCTCAAAGACCTAATAGAAATTAAATTCAAATTTCAAGAACCATGAGTCTTAGTTTTGAAAATCTAGGACCAAAATAGAAACTGTTCAAATTCAATGAACAAAAAGTTTATTTTACCCTAATGAAAATTTCCTTTCAACTGAGCTTTGGAAGGGGTGGAGTATTATTTAGGTTCAGGTCATTTTTTCAGTTTTAAATCAATAATTTTGGATCTTTTTGGAAAAATTGATAATTGAAGGACCTTTGGGTAAATGAGGAAAAGAAACTTAGTGCCCTAATTGGGCAAAAGAGGGGAATGGATTGAAAGGGGAGATAATTCTTGGAGGGGTTGCTCTTATGGCAAAAAAGCAAGGAGAAGAACTGAAGAAGAAACTGAAACCAAAGCCTACAACCTTCGTTTCCCTCTGTTTTCTTCATCATCTTCTTCTTATAGCTCTTAATCTTTAGTTGTGTAGTGTGGGTTTGATTCATTGTGATTTTAGATAGCTTTTTCTTGTAACTTTTGTGTTATTTTCATAATGTCTTTGATCTTTAGACTCTTTGTGTTTGATTTCTCTGTGAAAGCCATAGGCTAACTATTTTAAGTTGGAATTTATGGAAAGAAACTCTAATCTTTGAAGTTCTTTTGTTGGAAAATTACTATACTTGTGTAGTTTGCTTATGGGTGTTTATTGGTTGTTGTTCTTCTTAAGAGTGGTCACTTTAGGATTGAATATTAGTTTGTTTTAATTATGAAAATGTTAAAATAAATGGAAAAATCATAAGTAATGCAAGTAGGTCTTTGTCTTGAAAAAGAAAGGATTCCAAAACTATAGACATATGTTTTTGCCTTGATAGCTTAGGGAAATTAAGCTAAATTTGTTTTTGAAAGCTGGGTTTTCATAGACATATGTAAGACTCTGTTTTCTGAAATTCGAAGGTTAGAAGTAATTTTCAGAATTTATTTCATGGTTTTCCGTTTCTACACAATGCAGCAGTGTGGCAGCAATGTGGTAGCATTGCTACGACATTAGACAGTAGAAATTAGAAGTTGATTTCCATAAGTTCCAACGCTTTAATCACTTAATTCTCAGCTTTTTTTATTGTTCATTTGAGTTATTTGTTGCTCTTAAATTACTAGATTATATCTCTCTTGTGTCAAACTCGTTTTAGTTGCTTTTGGGTTGTTTAGAAGCTTTAAAACTAGTTTAAGATTACTCAACTTTACAATTTTTTGCAAACTTTAGTCGTAGTGGGATCCACCTTGTTCACCAATTACTACCTACGATTGTGTATACTTGCGTAGTGAGTTTTTACCACAACAGTGCCCTACCCTAAAGAAACGAGAGGTGGTCTTGTGATCCTAAAGAAAATAGGGTGCTTGTGTCGACGAACGCCACTTTTCTTGAGGTGGATTACATCAGGGATCACAAACCAAGAAGTAAAATTGTATTAAATGAGTTAGACAGTATGTTAGTAAGGGTTACTGAAACTGCTAGGAAGCCAACAAAAGTTGTTGGCCCTAACTCGTCCAGTCTAAATTGTTCATCTCAAGAGTTGAGAGTGGTTCGAAGCAGTGGGAGGGTTGTTATACAGCTTGACCGTTACATGGGTTTGACTGAAACCCAAGTTATCACACCTAGTGATGACTGTGACGATCCATTGACTTATAATCAAGCAATGGATGACATAGACAAAGACAAATGGATTAAAGTCATGGGCCAGGAAATGGAGTCTATGTACTTCTATTCCATTTGGAACTTGTGGATCAACCTGATGGGGTTAAACCTATAGGTAGTAAATGGATCTACAAGAGAAAACGAGGTGTAGATAGGGAGGTGTAGACTTTCAAATCTAGATTCGTCGCAAAGGATTATACCAAACGAGAAAGGGTTGACTATGAGGAAACCTTTTCTCCTGTTACCATGATCGGGTCTATTCGAATCCTTCTTGTCATTGTTGCATATTATGAATATGAAGTACGGCAAATGGATGTCAAGACAACTTTTTTGAACGACAATCTTGACGAAAATATTTACATAGACCAACCTAAGGGGTTCACTGAACAAGGCCATGAGCAAAAGGTTTGCAGGCTTAAACAATCCATTTATGGATTGAAACAAGCCTCTAGGTCTTGGATTATAAGGTTTGATGAGACTATCAAATCTTATGGCTTTTATCAAAGTGTTGATGAACCTTGTGTATATAAGAAAATCATCAACAGTACTATCGCTTTTCTAGTGTTATATGTGGGTGATATCCTACTCATTGGGAATAATGTAGGATTCCTCACTGACGTTAAGAATTAACTAGCTACCCAATTCCAAATGAAAGATTTTGGAGAAGCGCAGTATGTTCTCGCGATCCAAATTGTCTGGAACCGTAAGAACAAGACACTAGCCTTGTCTCAAGCATCCTATATCAACAAAATATTGCTTCGATATAAGATGCAAAACTCCAAGAATGGTTTATTGCCTTTCAGGCATGGGGTTCATTTGTCTAAGGCAGTGTCCTAAGACACCTCAAGAAGTTGAGGACGTGAAAGAAGGAGAATGGTTGTTCCTCTTTTGGAAAGAAGGAGAATGGTGGGATTCTTTTGTGTTTTGGTGAGGAGAGAGTTAGAGAGAAAATGAGACTCTTCTCTTTGGTGAATCCAAAAAATGAGAGTGTGATTGATCTAATCCTTCTTGCAAGAAGGGTTTAAATAGTGGAATAATCATGGAGTTAAAATCCCCACATTATTACCATTTTACCACAACCATAGGTTATGCAAATCATATTTACATAACCATAAGATATCTCATATCTCATATTGCAAATCACATTTGCAATAATTGTGGATTAATTAAATTGAATCACATCCAATTTAATTTCTCTCAATTAATTTCTCCAATTAGTCCTAATTCAACAATTAGGCTAACCTATAGTTTATTATGAATCTCATTCACATTAAACTATATATTATATCACTCATATCTCATATAAATGATATAAATTCCTCTAAGCGAAATTGAACACTTCAATTTCATACCAAAACTCTAACCCTTCTTTGAACCCAGATGGAGCCAACCGAGGGACCTAATGGACCTACAGTGACGGGCTCCAATGATCCGAGATTAACCTATCAAACTCTTTGACCCGGTTAATCAACATTCATTAGATACGGTAACACTCCACTAAAGGCCGTAGTTGCAGTCCCGTCAATGCAGAATATTACGTGTCCACTGATATAACCAATAACCATGAGTCGACCCTTCACAGGTTGTTCGTAGACACGGTTGGGTCAAATTACCGTTTTACCCCTGTGTCTACCTCTTGTTCCTTAAGTCCCCACTGTTCCTCTAATGAACAACATATCGTGATGGTCCAACCATACACAACACCGTTCTCGGGCCAGTGAGAAGGTGAGCGCCCGTTGTCCAAGCCCTGAAGACAACACTTAAGGGAACAACCCCTTTAGTTTCCCTAATAGCGGGAGCGAGTGAATTCCATCTCGCGTAGTTAAGTTCCCAGCTCCCTACTTGGTCTCGCCCACGAGAAGATAGACATATTGGGCGAGTAACTATGACCACCCTCACCCGTACTAGTCAAATGACAGACCCTCGCAGACAAGAGTCCATAACACGCACAGGATTCAGGTCGAGTCACTAATGGTCATCTACGAAGTTATTAGTCCTTACTGTCAACGGTGTTACATCAGTAGGTCTAATAATTCACGGTCCGGTCTTGTACAATCTCATTGCACAGGATGCCCCCACTCGCATGTCAAGCACATGAACGAGTCAGATCACCTCGTTTGTATCTAATACAAAGCGGGCCACATCCACAACGTATCTAGGATTAGGTCTCCAACCCTATCCATATACTGTAGACCGTTCGGGTGATTAACTCGAACGTGATCCTCCCTGTGTGTCCACTACACACCGTTCAAGTTCTAGTTCTCTCATAAATTCAATGACCCTAGAGCTTAGTTTATTGGAAAAGTTTGTAAATATTGCGAGACACAAAGTAATGAAATAAATAACTCTTATTAATTTCAAATAGTAATTTACAAAAACGAGATTAGGACAAAAATCCCAACAGTCTCAACGCTGAAGGCAGAAGCGTTTTGCCAAGCGGTCCAACGGGCAGAAATGGACGAATATCAGCGTTGATCATTCTCTCAATTGTGAATTGCAATAATATCTCTCTCTCTAAAATTATGTTTTCTTCCAATTGTTGGATTCCTTTCCACCAAGGAATTGATCTAAGTAGAATTCAGAGGATAGAAGGTTCTCTCTACTGGTTGTGTCCTGTTTGAACAAAAGAATAACTTTGTTGTTGTTGCTTTGTGATTTTCCAAGTAGAGAGTTGTTGTGGAGGTTGATAACTACAAAGGTAATGACTCCTTTATTTTTAGTTTAGAGTACAACATGTTTAATTATGCTTTAATCCATGTTTAATTAGTTTAAATTGTTTACTCTGTTTTTTTTCCAATGTATAGGGTTTTTGAATAAACCAAAACAAACAAGCAATTCAATCTTAATTACACGTTTCCACTGCTCACGGGGATTTGATTCCCTTCAATTGGTATCAGAGCAATGTTTGTTTTGTTTTGGTTGAAACAAAATTGCATTGGTTAGGTGAGAATTGCATTTGTTATTTTGTTAAACTGTTTATGAAAGTTTGGCCTTAAGTTTTATTTTTGATTTGATCAAATTAATGTAAAGGCCCTTGTGTTTTTGGGCATTAAAGTGCAAAATCGAGTCCGTAATAAAGTTATTGAGTCATTCGTGACAAGTTTGAGGTCATTCGGATCAGATTAGGGTGCAAATTGAGCAATGGGAGTTGTTGTTTTCGAAATGGAACCCATTGGCGAAGAAGTTGCGTTGTGCTGTAATGCCCCATGTGGCGTTGCAATGCCATTCTCCAGCATTGCAACACTGATGAATGGCGTTGCAACACTGATGATCCCTATCGATAAGGGATATGAGGGGTAGCAGCGTTGCAACGCTAGCCCGATGTTGGATGCGAGAGAGAGGGAGGCGGCGTTGCAATGTTGTCCTCAGCATTGCAACGCGGGGGTAGTAGCTGAATGAAGAAGTCCGATTTAATGATGGTTCGAGCGGTTCGAGTCGTTGTTAGTCCGGTTCGAGCGGCTCGGATCCGGTTCAAGGTATTTTGGACCGGTTTTGGAATAAAATTAGTGTAATTTTATTATTTCTTGCATTTTAGGGGCCAAATTTTTCGGTTTAATGACTATTTTCTTTATGAATGTCATTTAGAATTATTCTCACCTTAGGATAAGCATGTTCATGCATTTTATATATATAACTGTTATATGAGAATGATAAAAATTCATGTCTATTTTCATGAGTAATTAGTTATAAATGTTATAATTCAATTATATGAAAAATGAAAAACATGGAGCATGAAATTACTTAGTTTAAAATAAAGTGTTATTTTATTTAAGTAATTTGCATGATTCAAAGAGTTGAATAGCAAAGTATTTCCAATTAGGATTCAATTGTTGGAAATTTCATATAGTTTTTTGTCATAGGTTAATTATTAAAATTTATAAAAGTTATAAATGGGTTTTAGAAACTATAACCTATAACAAAGAAATGCATGCAAACATAGGAACTTGGGTAAAATTAAATTAGTTTTAAAATGTTTAAAATTAATTAGACCTAAGTTTAATTTCTAATGGGATTAGAAATAGCCTTACATAGTATTTTAAATAGTTTAAAGTATAGTAGGACAATAGGACATTGGTTATAAGGGAAATCTACCGGTGATGTTCTGTCTAAGGTTGGGGGTACTTAAGCTGACGCTTAACGGAACACCTCCTACCTGGGAACTGACCTGTAACCTGAGTTGAATTAACCATAGTCTTGTTAGCATGCCTTATATCTAGGTAATTAAAATGTTTATTCACCCAGGCATAAGTTGAAAAGACCTAGTTATAACAGTTATAATAGGCATAAACTTAGATAAATTCTTTTAGCCGGAATCCGACTAAGTTAAACCTATACCCTAACTTTAGGAACTTCATTTGGAGAAAATGAGATGTTCGCATCAAGTTTACTCTCACGTCCTCAAGAATTCACACTGTCATGCTCGGCTACGCGACGTCAATAGGGCGTCCCCTACGGTAAGTGTTTGCATGGTTCAATACCAAGGTGAATGAGTGAAGTATCCATAGTAAATGGGAGAAGGACGCGTGTCAACGTATCCTACGGTCTCCTCCATTAGGTCGCACCGTGAGATTTCGATAGTTCGCCTGCTAGGATGCCCTAGAGCAGCCAATCTCTACGAAGGGCATGACTATAGGGATCGAAACACCGCGAACTCCAGAAATGGATAGGGTCTCGTAGGTAATTTGCCAACAGTTGTCTTTCTTAATAGTGTTGGGGTGTATGTCCTAATCTCGTAAAGTTTGTAATATTCGATGTTTTAATAAATAAAGGTTGTTTATTTATTCAAACTTTGTGTCTCGCATTTTTATAAACTTAATCTAATAAAATAAGCTCCAGGGTCATATCCTTTGAGAGAACTAGAACTTCAACGGTGTATAGTTGACACACTGGGAGAATCACGTTCGAGTTAATGACCCGAACGGTCTACAATATACGGATAGGGTTGGAAACCTTATCCTGGTGACACTGTGGATGCGACCTGCTTTGTATTAGATACAAACGAGGTGATCCAGCTCGTTCATGTGGTTAACATGCGAGTGGGGGCATCCTGTGCAATGAGATTGTACAAGACCGAACCGTGAATTATTAGGCCTACTGATATAACACCGTAAACAGTATAGGACTAATAACTTCGTAGATAATCATTAGTGACTTGTCCTTAATCTTGAGCATGTTACGGACTCCTGTCTGCGGGGATCTATCCTTTGACTAGTATGGGTGAGGGTGGCCTGAGTACGCCCAATGCCTACCTTCTTGGGGGCATGACAACATGTGGAGCTGGGAACTTAACTGCGAAGATGGAATTCACTCGTTCCCAAATTAGGAAAACTAGAGAGGTGGTTCCCTTAAGTGTCGCCTCCATGGCTTAGTCAACGGGCATCCACCCTCTCATTGGCACGAGAGGGATGTTGTTTATGGTTGGACCATGCAACGTAGTTGTTCATTAGAGGAGTAGTTGGACTTAAGGAGCAAGAGGTAGAAACGTGGGTAAAATGATAATTTGACCCAACTGTGACTACGAACAACCAGTAAAGGGACGACTCACGGGCATTGGTTATATCGATGGACACAACTTGTCCTACAATGATGGGAGTGCAGCTACGAGCTTTAGTGAAGTGTTGTCGTAGCTAATGAATGTTGATTAATTGGGTCAAAGAGTTTGACAGGTTAATCTCGTATCATTGCAGCTCGTCATCTGTAGGTCCATTAGGTCCGTCGGTTGGCTCAAATTGGAAAAATTGAGGGTTTTCAATTTGGAGTGGATTTGAAGTGTTCAAATTCATTAATTGGGTATTTATGTCATTTATATGTGATATAATGGACATAATATATAGTTTGATGTGAATGAGAGTCTTAATAAACTATAGAACAAACTAATTGATAAATTAGTGTTAATTTCGAGAAATTGAATTGAGAGAAATTAAATTGAAATTGATTCAATTTAAAATTTCACAATTATGCAAATGAGATTTGTATAATAAGATATGAGATATCTTATATTATGTGATATGCAAATATGATTTGCATATCATATGATTGTGGTAAAATGGTAAATGGTGGAGATCTTAAAACTCCACCATTTGACATTATAAAAGGATGGAATGATAGACATTCCATATCCATCATTCTCATTTTTTGGATTTTGGCATTCAAAGAGATAGAAACTCTCTCAAAAGCTCTCTCTCTCAATTCTCTAGTATTCTCTCCAACCTAATCCAAAATGAGTTCCACCACTCTCCCTCAACCTCCCGAGAACAACCGAGAAGACCCTTTGGAAGTGTCTTGTTGTTCGGTTGGAAGTTCGTTCGAGGATCGAGTTTGTGATTCGTTTGGATCGAGAGAGATCGGGGAGGAAATTGAAAAAAGGTATTTCAAGAGGTAAGTAATCCATTTACTCACGGTTTTTCCTTCTTAAATGCATGCTTGGCCTAGAATTGTATGTTGATACTTTCAATTTTAAGAAAACAAATACACAACGAATCAACGACGTTTCACAACGCTTTCGCAGCGGGAAATTCATTCCTTACAATTGGTATCAGAGGCCAACGCTGCTCTTCGTTGTGTGTTCTGTATTTTCTTAAAATTAGGTGGGTAGCCTTAATTTTCATGAGATGATTGTTTCGGTTTGCATATTGAATGTTTTCGGTTCTGGCACTTAGAATAGATTTACTTTTCTGTGGATGTGATCAATGTAAAAGCCTATTATTTTTTGGCATTTTAGAAAGTAAATCGAGTCTGTAAGTTCGGATCGTTCATGGCAAGAGTCGTTGTGAAGAAACAGAGCGAAAACGGGCAAATTCCAGCAAGCAGTGTTGTTGTACAGAGGGTAGCGTTTCAACGTTGTTCATCGGCGTCGCAACGGCATCCATGCAGGAGAAAGGCGCGCCGTAGATCAGCGTTGCAACACAAGGCGTTATGTTACAATGTCGTTGGCTTGACGCTGAGCCAACGCTGTCCACGGTGTTGCAACGCTGCAGAGTAGTGGGTAGTTGCTGCGAGAATTCCGCGCGAGGTGGCTTTGAGGGGCAATTTTTTTGGCAGTTTTGGCTGATTTTTTATTTTAAATTTATATTTAATAATGTAAGTTAAGTTATTTATTAATTGTATTAATTAATATTGATATAAGTATTATATTGATATTAATTAATTTAATTAATGTCCCTAAAGTGCAAAATTGATCCAATTTTTCTATTTCTTAAAATTATGCAATTGTTGTATGATTTAATTCTATCTGCATAATGTATGTCATATAGTTTTAAAATCTCACCTTAGGTTAAACATTTCATGCATCACTTTATATTATAAGAGTTATAATATATAGTATGCATGATAGAATTATATTATAAGAGTTATAATATAAGCATGTTTCAATTTAATTAATATAAGTGTTACATTATAAAAGCACTAACATGCATTTATACATATGATGTAGGTATGTTATATAGTTTAAGTATTCATGTGATGAATGATCAAACACTATAACATAGAAATGCATGTAGCCTAAGTTAATTATTAGTTTTAAATTGTTTAGAATTTGAATAATTAGACTTAGGTTTTCTAGTTCTAATGAGATTAGAATTAGGAAATCAATATGACATATGAATGGTGACTAATTAGTAACTCTGTCTAAGGAAGGTTTTGTCTAAGGTTCAGTATTTAAGTTGACGCTTTTACGTAACACCCTACACCGGGAACCGACCTGGGAGTGAATTTGGTCCGGAGATTTATAGGTTATATTTTCGTGAGTGTCGTTAATTAAGGGTTAATTAAATTTACTCACATAGACCTAAGTTAATAATTGGATTATAGACTTAGGCTAATCCAATATAAGAGTTATATTGGTAGACTTAGGTTAGTCGGTTTATCTAGGTCAATCCCGATTATAATAAAGTGTTGAGTGAGAGGAAATAAAGTGTATAAGATACATTTAATTTTTCATCCACAAATCTCCGTAAATCTCCTTGAAGTTCACACCGTGAGATCCATACTCGGCCTCGTGGCGCAAATGGGAGCGTCTCCCTACGGGTGGTATTTGTATGGGTTAAAATTCAAGGTGAATGGAGAGAGTACTTATAGTTTCAGGGGAGCGGGACTGTGCAAATGGGATCCACGGTCTCTTCTATCGATTCACACCGTGAGACGCCCATGATCCGCCTGCTAGTTTGGCCTGGACCAGACAATCCTTACGGAAGGCCTTGATCATGGGAGTCGAAACACCGTGAATTCCCGAAATAGATACGATTTCCTTGTTAGTTTTCCTTCGTAGTCCTCCCTACGACGGCTATTGTTTGGACAGATACTATGAAAATTTAAAGATAGAGGTTGACACTCACGGGATTCATAAGAGTTAATGAATTTAGACTGAAAAATGGTAACTAGATGTCTAATAGAATAAGAGTTATTTTGGTATTAGGGTCTGGTCGAGAAAGTCTCGTCCCAGAGGAGAAGTGGTTTTGTCAACCCTACGGTGGCAGTCATTCTAAACCTTTGGGGTATCATTGCAATTTTAATGACATAGGGATCATAGAATAAAATTTGCTAAACAATGATTTGATTTACAAAAGTTTTTGCGAGATCTAACACAAAGTTTTTCTTTTCAGCAAAAATGTTGAGTTCAATAATAGCCCTGTTAGCTTTTGATAAACTCATAGGAGAGAACTTTCAAACGTGGAAAAACAATATCAACATGATCTTAGTTACCGACGACCTAAAGTTCGTGCTCACTGAGAAGTGTCCTCAGGTGTCAGGTCGGACTGCATCGCGAAGTGTTCGTGATGCGTATGATCGATGGAACAGGGCTAATGAAAAGGCCAAGGTGTACATCATAGCCAGCTTATCTTAAGTATTGACTAAGAAACACGAGGTCATGGTCACCGCTAAGGAGATCACGGAGTAGTTGCAGAATATGTTTGGACAACAGTCCTTTCAGGTTCGGCACGACGCCCTCAAACATGTGTTCAATGCAAGGATGAAAGAGGGGATGTCTGTCCAGGAACAGGTTCTCGATATGATGACCCACTTTAACCTAGCGGAAAAGAACGGTGCTTCGATCGATGAGTCGAGCCAGGTCAGCTTCATTTTGGAGACTCTTTCGAAGAGTTTCCTTCAGTTTCATAGCAATGATGTTATGAACAAAATTAGCTACACTCTGACAACCCTCCTCAACGAACTACAGACCTTTCAATCTCTGATGCGAGTCAGGCGACCGGAAGCTGAGGCAAATGTTGCCTTCATGTCTTTTCACAGGGGTTCAACCTTTAGGACGAAGTCTCTAGGTTCTTCAGGCCCGAAAGGGAAGAAAAAAAAGTTGAAGAAAGTGGATAAAGTTGACCGCGTTGCCGTCCAGAAGGGCAAAAAGTTCAAAGAGGTTGCGGAAAAAGGAAAGTGTTTCCACTGCAATAGGGATGGTCACTGGAAGAGGAATTGCCCTAAGTTCCTTGCCGTCAAGAAGAAGAAAGGTAAATGTAATTTGCTTGTTACTGAAATCTGTTTAGTGGAGAGTAGTGACTCTGTCTGGATACTGGATTCAGGTGCCATTAACCATGTTTGTTTTTCTTTTCAGCGAATTAGTTCATGGCAACGGCTGCAGGATAGTGAGATAACACTCAAGGTTGGATCCGAAGAAGTTGTCTCGGTTGCAGACATTGACATGGTGAAGCTTTTCTTCGGCAAGAAGTACATTTTATTAGATAAAATATACATAAATCCATGGTTTACTATAAACCTTGTTTTAATTTCCTCTCTTTTAGAGCAATGTATTTCAGTTTCTTTAAAGAGTAATAAAGCGTTTATTTCTTGAAATGAAAATTTTTTATGTTGTACTTCACTTGAGAGTAATTTATACATTTTAAAGCAAAATTTAGTCAAAAGTGTTTTGAATACTGAATTATTTAAAACAGCTGAAACGCGAACTAAGAGATTAAGAGTTTCTACAAAAGAAAACGTCCATCTTTGACATCTAAGGTTAGGCCACATAAATCTCGATAGGATTGAGAAACTAGTGAAGAGCGGACTTCTAAGCAAGTTGGAAGAAAACTCTTTACCAGTTTATGAGTCATACCTTGAACGCAAAATGACCAAACGTCCTTTTAGTGGAAAATGATATAGAGCCAAAAAGCCTCTTGAGCTTATAAAACTGAAAGTTCAGGAACCTAATAGACACTTTTTAAAGTTCAGAAACCAAACAGATACAATTCTGAAAGTTCAGAGGACTAAACATGTCATTTAACCTTTTATCTTTTATTTTAGGAGAAAAAAAGTATCGAGACTAGTACTCTTTATTTAGGCCTTAAATCTTAAGGTTGAATGTATTCCTTTGTTTGTCTTATTTTTTCCTTTTCAAATACATGAGTAAAATACACTTTGGGCCCTAAGTGGGTTATAATAGTATGGATTATAATAATCTATGAAATTATATAATATTATTTAAAATGCAAAATTATTTAACATGGAATTATAATAGTCTATATTTGAAGTACAAAATACTCCACAAATTATTACAATTCATGCCCCAAATAGTTTCCCAGTGAACGAAATTTGAGTTTAGTTTCTATTGACCAAGTTTTAAAAACTAATACCTTATTTGTTTCTTCATATTTGAATTTAGTTTCTAAATGGCCCTGAGATTTTAAAACTAACTCTGTGTTTCCTAAAGTTTAAATTTGCTTTTTATTTAATCAATGAAGTCTAAAATTCATTTTTAATTGGTTATTAGGAATAAAACATAAAGAATATATTAAAAAAAAACACAAAATATATAACCAAGTTTAATCAATATATATGTTAACACATCATCACTCGTTAGGTCAGCTACTTGTTGATCATTTAGGAGTTGTTTGAGGCATTAAGTAAGTTATAATAACATGGTTATTATAATTTGTAAGTTATTATAATTTGTATAATCATATAATATAATTTAAAATACAGAGTTGTTTAGTCTGGGGTTATAATTGTAACGACCCTAAATCTCGCAACGATCCTACGTTAGGGAAGTTACTCCACCACACTGTTGGCGCCGAAATTTCGACAACATAACAACATAGCAAGAAAAAAACCAAAATTTTTCCTGAAACTTATCGAGTAGAAAACACTTCAAAATATTTCAAAAAATGTCCAACCTCCACCAAACTTCAATAAAAAAATGGGTTGGGCTACAACCAGAGTTCCAATACATGATTTCTTAGACAGATAAACAAGACAGTGGAAATTAACCAAGACAAACATAAACTAATTATAGAGCAACCAAAAGAAACTATACTCGGACATCCAGAAACCAACAAACTAACAACATGATGACTAGAGTTATTGAGAGACTAAGGTAAAACATGCAATAACGAAACATCTCAAAAAGAAAATTGAGCCTAAGACAAGAAAAATAAGGGAACCATGGCCTTGCTAGGTCGCCGTTGTCGTCGACTACCTCAGGATTTCTTACCTGCAACCAAAAACATCAAAGTAGACGGGTGAGTATAAAAATACTCAGTAAGCAACCCACTCACGTCCAAACAAGCTAACAAGCAACCACAATGGTACCTAGGTTCTGACTCGAGACAACAGGACCCCATGTCCACGCCCGACTTTCTTAACCTAAGTTATCGATCTCACAACCCGAGTTAGCGAATGGCAGTGAGAAGAGGTAACACCCACTCACGCCCTCACAATGGGGAATCACCCCTCAAGTCATGTACTAGATGGAAGGGCACGCTTGTACGACTCTCGAACTCGTCGGGAATCACCCCTGAGCTCCCTCGTCGAACCAAGAACCATGTCACCGCTCCTGCTCATAGGGATAACATCCCGAAGGCATCGTGTCAAATGGAGGGTCTCTCTCCCAACCATTCATCTAGCAAGCTCGTCGAATAGAGGGTCTCTCTCTCTACGACCTGTCTCGTAATCTCGTCGAATGGTGGGTCTCTCTCCCAGCCATCCGTCTCGTAATCTCACAAAGTCAAGGCCTGAGACTAACTAGAAAGGTTCGAAAGTAGGGGCACGGGTCCTATAACACGATTCTAAGGTAACCTAGGCTTCACAAGTCCCTGGGTCTAACACGTGTCGAGATATTCTTAGAACCAAATCATCTCATGACATAACATGCATGATTCATGTAAAAAGTCCAGGTAACACAGTAACTCGCTAAGTTCAGTAACTAACAAGTTTCGTGATAAGCTAAGCAACACTGTCAAGATAAACACTCAAGCAACAAATCCGAGTACAAGGTACATCGACCACAACATGCTAAATTTCAAAATATCTCAAGCCAATTAAACACGAAACATGATCTTACTCCTACGCATGCATGAATTCTACCAGATCCAACAATTAAGAACATGTTAATCTTTAACTATGCAAGTACGCTCGCTTAAAAACTTGCATGCAAATCCAAATAGCTACTTACTTGGATAACGAAGGTTTGGAAGTTCGATCCCGAGTTCCACGCACTTCCTTAATACAAACGAGCGCCTAATTAACAAGCAAAGGTTTAAAACACGCTCCTATCATTGATAATTGAATTACTTAACTTAAATAACTAAACTAATGCATGGAGGCTTAAAACGACATCGAGAAAATGGAAACGATCGATCGACCCAACCGGCAGTAATGATGGAGGCGGCGTAGCAATGGCGGCAAAGACAGATCCGGAATACCCGTGGTCCGATCTATTCAAAACCAAACTCTATTTTATCAGAACCAGACTAAAAAATACACAAACCAAGCAAACTAAACTAATTGGTTTTTTTAGAAAAACTGACCGGTGAGGCTACGACTGCCGAAGGGGAAACGACAACTAAATGGAGGGCGGAAATCGGTGAGATGACGATGAAGCTAGCCGAAAAACGTGAAGAACCGTTGCTTGTTGCGTTGGCTTCGCGGGATGAAGAACAAAGAACACGGTAGGAGTGGATGGTCGGAGCCATTGGCGGGATGAAGAGAGACGCCGGACGGAAGGGAAGGCGAGTCAGAAGTCTAGATTGGTCGACGGCTGAAGAAAAGCGAAGCTGCAGTGGCTACACACATTAAGCTGGAGAAGAAGAGTAGCAGGGGGGCGCGCTCGCGATTTCACGGCTGCAAGAAGTTCTTTTTTTATTTTATTTAAATAATTAAAATCTTTTCCTTATTTAAAAAACAATTCCTTTTACTTTTCTTTATTCCTTTTCCAAAAACTAATTTCTTTATTTAATTCAATATTATTACCAAAAAAAATTTAAAAACAAGCCTAGAATTTAATTCTGACAATTTTTAAAAAATACCTGAAAATTTCCAGGCGTCACAATATTCATCTGTGTTCGAAGTGCAAAGTATTCCACTTATTATAACAACACGTTATAATAACCTCTGCCCCACTTCATGAACTAATTAATTAAAAAGAAATTAAGTCCAAACCTCAAGCACCAACCTACACTTGTGTATCCTTAAAGGCCAAATAGAAATTTCAAGAACTATGAGTCTTAGTTTTGAAAATCTAGGACCAAAATAGAAATCGCTCAAATTCAAATAACAAAAGTTTATTTTACCCTAATGAAAATTTCCTTTCAACTGAGATTTGGAAGGGGTGGAGTATTATTTAGGTTCAGGAGCTTATATGAAAGGGGGATCGTGGATTGGAGATGGTAAATTGGTCAATATTTACGCCAACAAATAGATCCCAAGAGAAGTGTCAATTGATCTCAAAAAATCATGGAATGAATTATCAAGTATCAATAGAATAGGAAGATTACTCAATTAGACCGATTTTTAAATACTTGTTCACAAACAAGCGAGACCTCATTCTTAGAGGAAGACTATTGCAAATTGCAATAGACTTGAAACATTCAATCCAATCTTAACAGCCAAGTCAAGAACTGTTTTTATCACGCATGATTGACGCCTTTTCATACCTCACTTTCTCAATCTCCCTCCCTAGAAAATCCAAAGTTGTATCTGTGACATGATTGGGAACAACCCGAATCCAGCATCATCTTTAAGAATTTGTAAGCATCCTTAAACCGACCTGCTTTGCTGTGAACTTCAATAAGTGTATTAAAAGTGACAACATCTGGGTTTATACCACTGCCCCTCATCTGCTCAAAAAGCTTATTTACTTCATTCATTCGGCCTGCCTTCCCCAGCGCATTAATCAAGGTGTTGTACATTACGATATCGAGATAGCCACTCTGCTCCATGAGCTTATCCGTAACAGAATCAAGAGATCCGCTCTACCCATCTTTCCAAGTCCTTGAATTATTACATTGTATGTGGCTATATCGGCTGGACAAACCTTCTCGCCCATTTCATTAAATATACCCCATGCCTGGTGAAAATATCCCTTCTTCATAGATGAACTCAACATTGAATTGTAAGTGTACCTCCGGGTTGACATCCATACCATCAAGATCTCAAACAACTTACATGCTAAGCTCAATTTTCCTTTTGCTAGAAAAATAGACAAAAATGTATTGACCATATTGATATCGAATGAGTTGGTCCCTTTCACTTGAACTCGTCGCCCCTGACTTAGAGAAAATGGTTGCAAAGAATGGCTTGTAGACTTCGCAAGGTTAGCCAAAAGATCTGCATGTGGGGATGATGACCAATTGTCAGCATCCTTTTCTTCTGTGTTTGTGAAAATAACATCAATATCGACTTTCGTAACAGAAGAAGCTCTTGAACTTATAATCTCACTCAAATCCCCCCCTTTGGGGAGAACAAAGATGAGTAGTCTTTCCTTTTATTTTTCTGATATTTCATTAAATCCTCCATATTGGCCTTCCATTTGAGAACACAGGGGACCAAATCACTGTCTCTAATGTGCTTCATGAGCCTCTCTAACCCATCCCACCGGCCTTGCCTGTGCATTGCAATCAACAGAGATGTTACAGTAATTAGATCAACAAGAAAGCCTCTCGCTTCCATTTCTTCAACCAATTATAGGGCTTCCTCAAGCAATCCCTCTTTACACAGTTGCAGCACAATGATGCTGTAGGTGATACCGTCCACGAATTGACCCTTTTTCTTCAAATCACTGAATAAAGAGTAGCTAGCTGCAGCTCTTCCATTCCTAAACAATCCATCAACTAGAATATTATACGTCCAAGGAGAAGCTCTTACACCTTCCTGCACCATTTGTTCAAAAAGTTGACATGCTTCGATGACTTTCCGAGCCTTGAATAGCCCATCAAGGAGAGAATTATAAACAATGGTATCTGGGATAAATCCATTGTACTCCATTTCATTAAAAATCATGGTAGCATCATCCATTCGGTAAGCTTTACAGCAACCCTGAATTATGACACGGTATGTGAAGGCATCAGGCTCATGACCTGACCCTTTAAGTTCCTCCCACACAATAAGTGCATCCTTAACCTTCCCTACCAAACAGAGCACATGAATAAGGCTATTATATGTACACAAATCTGGACCAAAAGACTCCAAAACTAAGCTCTTTTGCTTCATTCATTTTTGAACAGTGGCAAGAGAAGTATCCAGATAGCCCCAACATCCGAAAGCATGAATACATATATTATAACCACGGACATTAAACTCAAAGCCTCTAGTTGCTCTAAGCTTGTCGAAAACTGTTTGAACTCAACCTCATGTCCGATTTCCCAAGAGCAACTAATAATTCATTACAAGCAAAGTGCACTGGGCAAGTTAAGGCAAAACTAGTGCAGCAGCTAGCATCTTCTGCCTCGATTATTAAAAGCATCAAACAACTTAAAGAAAATCGACAAGGCCAAACCCACTTGGCTTTTCCTAACTGTAGCAACACAAGAACAGAGTTGTACATGTTGAGTTCCAAGCTAGCTCCCAACTCTTCCATATGGCCTAAAATTTCGAGAGCATCATCAAATTTACCAGACCTGATAAACGCATCGAGAAGGACCTTGAAAGTGTGAGAATCAACAGTGACACCGTCTTGCTTCATTGAGGAGAGTAAAAGGGGAACCTCGTGAAGGTATCCAAAGCGACAGAGGATTTGGAAGATTTGCGAATACGTGGAGGCTGAATGATTGTAATTGGGGCTGAGAGAGCACCATTTGAAGAAATCAAGCTTCTTTAAAGGATGAACAAACCTGTTATGGAGGATTTGGAGAAGGAAAGGCTCCGATATTGGAAGTGAATGGTGTTGGAGGGTTCGAGTACCTGATTCTGATAGGGTTTTGGTGATGGAAGCCACAAGGAGGAGATTGGCCAATTGAGACAGAGTTGACGATACCCTTGATTCCATGGAAATGAAACCACCTCTTCCATAGCACATAGCATTTGCATTTCTAATGGAAACTTCAAAAATCCTGTGAAAGTTAGATGACAAGATTAGCAAGACGAGCAATTGGAAGTGATGCAATTAAATGAGATAGTGAATAAAAAAACAATTATAAAAAACTCACTAACATCTACCAAATATTCAAACTTGTTCTTAATCTTTTCTCAAAACAAAGTACCCAGAATATATTGAAATATGAAAGATAACAAAACAACAAAATAAACCAAGTAATTTGAAGAACTTGGACCTTCCCCTTCTTGAGCACACTCACTCAAGTGTTAAAGCAAATTCACTAAATCAATGCTTACCTTCTCCCTATCCCACTCCCTCTACCTCTATTTGTAACAAAATAATCTAACAAACTCCCTAACTATTTACTAATATAACCTTAGTACCATTTCTATTATAATATGTACCAAAAATTTGAACTTGTTCTTGATCTTTTCTAAAAGCCATTAAAGAACCAACTAACAATTAAAGGAAGGGAGAAACTTTCAAAGAGAAATCTAAACAGCATATGTTGTTCTTGAGATAAGAGAGTGCAATGGACCATGTGAACAAGGAAGAGAGAGATTGTACTTCACATGCAAATTTTAAGTCGTAATTCCACTTTTTAGTGTGAATTTGTTACGGAGGCCTTGATGACGTGAAGTTTGCAGCAGGCTAGCTATTGTAAATGTCTTATTCTTTTTCAAAATCTAGGGTGAAATTCAAATACTTTTAAAACTGGAGAAAGTAAAATTAAAAAACGGTGGATAAAGAGAGGAGATTTCAAGAGATTATTGTTTCTCCATACCCACAATCAACGAAGAATGCCAATGCCATTTTCCTTTTTTTTTTTTTCCAAAGGCTTCACATATCAATGAGAAGGTAAACATGAGAATTTCTTTACATGACAACTTCCTTCTCTGTTTTTTTACTTAACCACACATATCTCATACATATATCCACTATTGCAGTCCAAACAAGTTGGTGCCTTAATAGTCTAATAGAACCCAAATGTATTGAAATATGAAAGATAACAAAAGAGTAAGATAAACTAAGTAATTTGAGGAGTTTGGACCCTCCCCTTTCTTGGGCACTCTCACTCAAGCCCTAACCCAAACTCACTGAATTAATGTCTACCTTCCCTAACTCACTCCCTCTATTTATAACCAAATAACATAACTAACTCTCTAACTAATTACTGATATACGCTTATAATACTCCTAATTTCGCCTAATGGCAATCCTATCATTACTCACCCCTGAAAACACACCATGTCCTCAAGGTGTGGTTAAAAAAAAAGTTTCAAACCAAAGTTGGGTTGGTAAAGAGTTTTTTTTAGCAATCTTTAATGAAAACCTAGCTAGGTGACACACCCGATGTCCAAGTGCGATGGGTGGTGGTGGTGAGCGGAGGTGGTTGGTGATGACTGCAAGTAGCAACTGCTGGCAAAAATAAACCTTCCACAAAGAACCTTATGATTGAACCATAAAAAAGTGAGAAATTTAAAGCAATTGAAGGAACAAACTGAACCTGATTCATTTAAAGAAAGACATGGGGGAAAAACGACTTGGGTGTCTCCTTTATCAACTTCAAAGAACCAATCACAAAAGAAGGTTAGCTCGAGCAATTGCGGAATCAATTTTTTAATCAACCGAACTACTCTGCAAGCTAAATGTGAAAATGTGACAATGAGGCAAACTCAACCTTCTTGTCCTCGAAAATACCACGAAAACACGCAAGAAAAACATCAAAGTCGAACCAGATATCTGTGTTCACTGTAGTGATAAAAATATAGAGAAATGAAGTAAAAATTATGATGTTATATGCATACATAACTATTACCAAATTTATTTGAAGGATTTAAAAGAAAATAAAAGTTTCTCCCATTAAGCCATTTAAACATGAATAGATGACATAGATTACATGATCATATCTAACAACCAAACTAAACTGCAACATTCACTAAGTGTTGATTTTAGTTGTTCCGTATGTCCCTTAAGATGTGATTGACATAAAGCTTATCAAACTAATATACACATATCAAACATTTAAACTTGAGGGATCAAGGCATTATTACGATCCTCGAAGCTTAGATAAAGCACAAGAATGGCATAGAAAACTACTTAACAAATGACTTCTTGTAGAAACCGACCTACTTCAATTAAAGCATTTAGAAGACCTGCATAAATTAATGGTGCCGATAATGATGGACCTCTAATAGCAATACCTTCTTCCATAGATTCAAGTAATTGAAATGCTTCATCAACTTTTCTAGCTTCTCCCAAACCCCGCAGAGAAAAGACCAAGACTTAATTGAAACAAGAACTAATCACGACTCTTAACCCACCAAGTTAACAACAATGCACCAAGGAATCCAAGTCATATTTTATTTTGACCTCCTTGACTTCCGACCACTAAGTATGGGCAAACAATCGAGAAATAACCAAAAGGTTTTCAAAGTTTACCTTGGCCATCCTCCTCGCTTTCTTACCCAAAATTGTTATGCCTTGGACACCAAGCCGGTACCTCCAAGCTTTCCTATGGATGAGCAATAGAATTCTCCGTGTTGCTCCTTTCAAAACCTATTGACTCATAATCTTTTGAACATTGTGAACCGACGTCCTGGGGGTGCTCCTCCTTCTCCTTGGAGATGCCATCAACATGCCTTGAATTAATAAAGTCCACAAGCATATCGCGGAAGACCACCCACCCTTTTCCGAAAGAACCCAGGCCAACCTCAAAAGAAGATCTTCCCCCACTAGGAGGCCAAACCACTCCTTGAACCAGCGGTTGTACGGACCTACGTATTCTGAAGAGCCCCAACGTACCATCCTTGTCTCTAAACTTATCACGATCGAACGTTATTCGCACTGAGCCAACCACGGCTTCGAAAGCCTTGGCAAACCAACTGAGATGAGACTAGGTTAAAGAGATCAGATGGTCTTTGGAGGAATCCTTGATAAGGAAAACACTCATTTCTTTCCAAATGCTAAAGCATGTTCTATCCACTCGACAGCTTCTCACCTTCATCCTTACTAATCTTGACCGTCGAACACTACTGAACAACCGAGAACGAGGGGGCTTATCGGCAAGGAAGTAGGGTGGGTCGCAATCACTGGAGCCTGGAAGACAACGGACAGAAGAAGGCGACTAGGGCTAGGCAGAGGAGACAGAATATCGGCAGGGAAGTAGGGTGGGTCACAATCATCGGAACCTCGAAGACAATGGACAGAAGAAGGCGACTTAGGTTAGCAGGAAAGAAGAGAGAAAAAAGGGGGGGGGGGTGGGGGAGAGCTTTGGTTTTTGTATTCTTCTTTCTTCACATGATTAGTGTTATTTTCCTTTCATTTTTGTTTAAGGGAGACTACTGACATGGCACCCTTTCATGAAGCTTAAGACAATGCCTCCACCAAATCATCTCTATCCATGCCCGTGTTTTGTGGTGGCGCTTGGAGTCCGCATCATGTACTTGTCTTCTTTCATTTTGATTTTCTTCATGGTCATCAACCTTTGACTCTCCCACTTTGCCTCTTCACGATAGTTGCATCAACACCATCCTCACTTCCACATCTTCAACTATAACTACTGCCAATGTCGCCCTCCATCGGCCATTCTCTTCCTTCCATTTTCTTTATGTTGATGCTTCTATGGATGCCATTTTTTTCTTTTTGAAACACTCACAATACTTGGAGGAATGAATATTTCCCAAATTGAATGGTGAGTTTCTTCAATTTTTCTTCCTCTACTCGATAATTGCTTATGTCGTTGATGTCATCGCTTAAATTTGCTCCCAATTTTTTCACACACTGTTCTCTTGTTCTCATCATGTTCGAATGAATGCTCTTCACATCCCTATTTTGTTTCTTTATTTCTTTCTTCATCGATCACTCTTTTTCTCCCTTTTGCTCCTCATGGGATGATTCTTCCTTTCACTGCCTAATACTCTTGATCAACAACCTTCTTAGTAACCTCGATTCCTTACTGTGATGAAATCCATGATCTACTATAAATCTCGCCTCTTTGAATTTTTTTCCTTCTCATCTCCTCTTTTATTTCTCCAAAACTTGTAGATGTCTTTTTGTAATTCTCTCTCATTTCTCTCGCAACTCTCTTTCCGGAAACTTGACACTAATCCATACTCTCTAATTTCATTGGAGCTCGCCTCATTTTAGCTTGAAATGAGTCAAGAATTAAATTCATTTGATCCAATCACCTCAATCACTACTCACTTGCACCTACTTCCATGGTCAGAACCGAACAACTCTGGTACCAAATTGATAGAACCCAAATGTATTGAAATATAAAAGATAACAAAACAATAAGATAAACCAAGTAATTTGAGAAACATGGACCCTCCCGTTTCTTAAGCACTCTCACTCAATATCAATAATGAGAAGTCAAAATTCAACTCATAATGCATGGGCTTTAGTCAAATTTATCACAATTTAAAATTAGTGGCATATACCATAATGGGTTATCGTCATCATATTTCTCAAACCCAGCTTAGTTTCAATCTTAAATTAGTTCCCCACAAAACAAATAATAATTTCAAATATCATCCAACTTTAATGATGAATGCAGACATTACAGAGCAGTCTAATCACACATTCAATCCATGCGCTCGAAATTCCCCAATTTGAAACCACAATTCGCCTGCAAAGTTCATATTTCCCTAAATTTTTCGCCCAAAGAGAAGTTACACCCCTAAAACAAAGATTGACAGGTCCTACAATGCGCGAGCCAAACAATCAAAAGCTCAATTTACCTCCCATAGAATTCCCAACCAAATAAAAACCCAAAACAAAATTCGATTCGAACCAAAGACTCGCTAATCAAAACCCCGTGCCCAACTGCATTTAAATTAAGCTTCCAAAAAAGAACAAAAGACGATCCTCAACGCGCACAGATCGATCCAAACAACAAAAATGAAGGAAAAAGGCATTTGAACACAAAATAAAAAACTGGAATCCAAAAAGCACAGATCTCGTGAATTTGAACGCGAAAAGCAAGAAACTGAGGGGGATTCCTTTGATAATCGTGACATTGCCATTGGTCGAACCAGGTTACATTTGTTGCATTGGCTCATGGATGAAGAACAAAGAAGACGGTGGCGCATCACTTGCTGCAGGAGACGCCGGACGGAAGAGAAGGCGAGTCGGAAGTCTTGACCGGCTC
This sequence comes from Trichosanthes cucumerina, assembly GCA_036507285.1. Taxonomy (NCBI): domain Eukaryota; kingdom Viridiplantae; phylum Streptophyta; class Magnoliopsida; order Cucurbitales; family Cucurbitaceae; genus Trichosanthes; species Trichosanthes cucumerina. The sequence continues at coordinate 44,463,477 of CM071840.1, forward strand.
TGGCATCAAGAAAAGCGGCCGGAGCGCTACACAGCAGTCAAGAAGAAGAGGTGCAGGGGGGCGCGCCATGGTTTCACTGATGCAAGAAGTTCTTTTTTAATTTTATTTAAATAATTAAAATCTTTTCCTTATTTAAAAAAAATCATTTTTCTTTTTCTTTATTCCTTTTCCAAAAACTAATTTCTTTATTTAATTCAATCTTATTTCCAAAAAATTACAAAACAAGCCTAAAATTAAATTCTGACAAATTTTGAAAAATACCAAAAATTTTAAGGCCACAATAATCATCTGTGTTCTGAGTGCAAAGTATTCCACATATTATAACAACACTAGTTATAATAACCCCTGCCCCACTTCATGAACTAATTAATTAAATAGAAATTAAGTCCAAACCTCAAACACCAACCTACATTTGTGTATCCTCAAAGACCTAATAGAAATTAAATTCAAATTTCAAGAACCATGAGTCTTTGTTTTGAAAATCTAGGACCAAAATAGAAACTGTTCAAATTCAATGAACAAAAAGTTTATTTTACCCTAATGAAAATTTCCTTTCAACTGAGCTTTGGAAGGGGTGGAGTATTATTTAGGTTCAGGTCATTTTTTCAGTTTTAAATCAATAATTTTGGATCTTTTTGGAAAAATTGATAATTGAAGGACCTTTGGGTAAATGAGGAAAAGAAACTTAGTGCCCTAATTGGGCAAAAGAGGGGAATGGATTGAAAGGGGAGATAATTCTTGGAGGGGTTGCTCTTATGGCAAAAAAGCAAGGAGAAGAATCAAGAAGAAACTAAAACTAAAGCCTACAACCTTCGTTTTCCTCGGTTTCTTCATCATCTTCTTCTTATAGCTCTTAATCTTTAGTGTGTAGTGTGGGTGGGTTTGATTCATTGTGATTTTAGATAGTTTTTTTTTTGTAACTTTTGTGTTATTTTCATAATGTCTTTGATCTTTAGACTCTTTGTGTTTGATTTCTCTGTGAAAGCCATAGGCTAACTATTTTAAGTTGGAATTTATGGAAAGAAACTCTAATTTTTGAAGTTCTTTTGTTGGGAAATTACTATACTTGTGTAGTTTGCTTATGGGTGTTTATTGGTTGTTGTTCTTCTTAAGAGTGGTCACTTTAGGATTGAATATTAGTTTGTTTTAATTATGAAAATGCTAAAATAAATGGAAAAATCATAAGTAATGCAAGTAGGTCTTTGTCTTGAAAAAGAAAGGATTCCAAAACTATAGACATATGCTTTTGCCTTGAAAGCTTAGGGAAATTAAGCTAAATTTGTTTTTGAAAGCTGGGTTTTCATAGACATATGTAAGACTCTGTTTTCTGAAATTCGAAGGTTAGAAGTAATTTTTAGAATTTATTTCATGGTTTTCCGTTTCTACACAATGCAGCAGTGTGGCAGCAATGTGGTAGCATTGCTACGACATTAGACAGTAGAAATTAGAAGTTGATTTCCATAAGTTCCAACGCTTTAATCACTTAATTCTCAGCTTTTTTTATTGTTCATTTGAGTTATTTGTTGCTATTAAATTACTAGATTATATCTCTCTTGTGTCAAACTCGTTTTAGTTGCTTTTGGGTTGTTTTGAAGCTTTAAAACTAGTTTAAGATTACTCAACTTTACAATTTTTTGCAAACTTTAGTCGTAGTGGGATCCACCTTGTTCACCAATTACTACCTATGACTGTGTATGCTTGCGTAGTGAGTTTTTACCACAACAGTGCCCTACCCTAAAGAAACGAGAGGTGGTCTTGTGATCCTAAAGAAAATAAGGTGCTTGTGTCGACGAACGCCACTTTTCTTGAGGTGGATTACATCAGGGATCACAAACCAAGAAGTAAAATTGTGTTAAATGAGTTAGACAGTATGTTAGTAAGGGTTACTGAAACTGCTAGGAAGCCAACAAAAGTTGTTGGCCCTAACTCGTCCAGTCTAAATTGTTCATCTCAAGAGTTGAGAGTGGTTCGAAGTAGTGGGAGGGTTGTTATATAGCTTGACCGTTACATGGGTTTGACTGAAACCCAAGTTATCACACCTAGTGATGACTGTGACGATCCATTGACTTATAATCAAGCAATGGATGACATAGACAAAGACAAATGGATTAAAGACAAATGGATTAAAGTCATGGGCCAGGAAATGGAGTCTATGTACTTCTATTCCATTTAGAACTTGTGGATCAACCTGATGGGGTTAAACCTATAGGTAGTAAATGGATCTACAAGAGAAAACGAGGTGTAGATAGGGAGGTGTAGACTTTCAAATCTAGACTCGTCGCAAAGGATTATACCAAACGAGAAAGGGTTGACTATGAGGAAACCTTTTTCTCCGCTACCATGATCGTGTCTATTCGAATCCTTCTTGTCATTGTTGCATATTATGAATATGAAGTACGACAAATGGATGTCAAGTCAACTTTTTGAACGACAATCTTGATTTAAAATATTTACATAGACCAACCTAAGGGGTTCATCGAACAAGGCCATGAGCAAAGGTTTCAGAGCTTAAACAATCCATTTATGGATTGAAACAAGCCTCTAGGTCTTGGATTATAAGGTTTGATGAGACTATCAAATCTTATGGCTTTTATCAAAGTGTTGATGAACCTTGTGTATATAAGAAAATCATCAACAGTACTGTCGCTTTTCTAGTGTTATATGTGGGTGATATCCTACTCATTGGGAATAATGTAGGATTCCTCACTGACGTTAAGAATTAGCTAGCTACCCAATTCCAAATGAAAGATTTTGGAGAAGCGCAGTATGTTCTCGCGATCCAAATTGTCCGGAATCGTAAGAACAAGACACTAGCCTTGTCTCAAGCATCCTATATCAACAAAATATTGCTTCGATATAAGATGCAAAACTCCAAGAATGGTTTATTGCCTTTCAGGCATGGGGTTCATTTGTCTAAGGAACAGTGTCCTAAGACACCTCAAGAAGTTGAGGACGTGAAACGAGTCCCTTATGCATCAACTGTAGGTAGCCTCACGTACGCCATGTTGTGTACTAGGCCTGACATCTGTTATGCAGTTGGGATTGTCAGTAGGTATCAATCCAATCCAGGATTAGATCACTAGACATCGGTAAAAGCAATGCTCAAGTATCTTTGGAGAACGAGGGACCATATGCTCGTGCATATAGTCTCAAGGATTTGATCCACGGATACACCGACTCGACTTTCGCATCGATGAGGATTCTAGGAAATCTACATCAAGGCTAGTGTTTACTCTCAATGGAGGAGCGAAAGAGTCCGTGGATGCAAGGATGTATCATCGACTCCACTATGGAGGTTGAGTATGTAGCAGATTGCGAAGCGGCTAATGAAGCAATGCTTAGGAAGTTCATGTCTGATTTGGAAGTTGTTCCAAATATGAACCTCCCAATCACCCTTTATTGTGATGACAGTGGTGTAATAGTTAATTCGAGGAAACCTCGTAGTCACAAGAGTGGAAAAAACATAGAACAGAAGTATCACTTGATACTGGAAATTGTGCATCGAGGAGACGTGATCGTCAAGAAGATTGCATCCAAGCATAACATTGTTGATCCATTTACAAAGACCTGATGGAGATCTGATCCCCGTGAGCAGAGGAAACGTATTTTTATGGATCAATTGCTTGTTTATTTTGGTTTATTCCAAATTCCAAAGACATTGGTAAAAAAACAGAGAATAAGCAAGAAATCTAATCTAATTAGGCATGAAACTAATTATGAAAACACATGCTGTAAAAACTTAAACTAAAAGTAAGAAATCATTTACCTTTGTAGTTTCTCAATCCAGCAACTCCTTGCTCCAATTTGCACAAAGAACACATCAAACCAAAAAAATTCCTCTGTTCTTTCAACAGACACTACCACAAAGAGAACCTCTTATATCTCTAAGTAGCTTAGATCTAGGTTTTGTGGGAAAGCTCCAACAGCTTTGGAAATGGTGAAAAGGGAAGGAAATGAGAGACAGAGAATTCTTTTTGCAACAATTCGTTAATTGCCGTGGATTGATCGATAACATCACTCTTCCTTCCTCCCATACTTATCGATGGGAGTGGGAGAGATAGGGGTAGTGGGAAACGTGCCTCACACACGTTTCCCATTTTAACTAATTAAATAATATTAATTTAATCATATTAAATCATATTACAAATCATCATTAATTAAATCATATTAAATTAACTCCTTAATTAATTAATTAAACATCATATGTTTAATTTTATTATTTAATTATAATCCTTAACCTATAGTTTTAATGCACATCTTATGCACATTAAATTTAACCTATAGTTTTTCAAATATGAATCTCATTCACATTTAAATTAATATTTGAACTCTTTCAAATATTTAATTCTCTCACATAATTTAATATTTAAATTTATAATATAAATTTCCAAAACTTTATATTATAATGTATCTATATACATTAAATTTATTCTCTAAATGAATTTGAACATGTCAAATCCAAATGATCTAAGAACCTTTTTTAGCTAGAAGGTGGACCTAATGGACCTACAGATTAGAAACCCAACGATATGAAATTATTCTGTTAATCTCATTAACCTCCTAATCAACATTCGTTAATCGGAACACTCCACTAAAGTCCAAGAATCGCACTTTCTCACTCGCAGAGATATATTTGCGTGTCACGGATATTGACCAATAACAACAAGTCAATCCTTCACGAATATTCAGAACACCAGTGGGTCAAATTACCGCTTTCACCCTCGAAAGTTACATCTTGTACCTTTTAAGTACGCCAGTGCTCTCTAATGAACAATTTGTTTGTGTTCCTACCAACAAAGAAGTCCCTCTCGGGCCAATGAGAGGGGTCGGGCCCTTTGTTCAAGTCTCGAGACACCACTTAAGGGAACATTCATCTACTTACCCTAGTAGCGTGAGTGAGTGAATTCCATCTTGCTAAGTTAAGTCCTCTCGCCGCTCACTGGCCTTGTCCTCAAGAAGGTAGGCATATTGAGTCGGCGACTCTGGCCATTCTCACCCATACTAGTTAAAGGATAATCCCTCGCAAACAAGAGTTCGTAACCTACTCAGGATTGAGATCAAGTTGCCTAGGTCATCCTAGTGAAATAGAAACCTAGCTAGTCAATGGAGTTACATCTAGTGGTTACTATTTCGCGGTCTGGTCTTATGTGATCTCATTACATAGGATATCCCCATTCACATGTCATCTACATGAACACGTTAGGATTACAGTGTTTGTATCATATACAAAGTGGGCCACATCCATAGTGTTACCAGGGTAAGGTACCCAAACCTTTTCCCCTTACTATAGACCCTTTAGGTTGTATCTCGAACCGAGATCCTTTATATGTACACTACATTCAGTTCAAGACACATTTTATAGCCTTGGATGTTAGTTTATTGGATTTTATGACAATATCATAAATAACGAACAATAACTCTTTATTGAAATAATAACTCTTTATTACAATAATTATAACAAAATTACAAACTACTTAGTTTTAGGGCACAACCTCAACAAACTCCCACTTGAACTAAAACTCTAGTGGGGTACATCACAATCTAAAACAAAGTGGTTATAGAGATACGAATACAATAAACTAGGGCATCCATATACCCATTACATTGGTATCATAGATATCTCCCACTTGCCCTAGATTAGCCTATGTACATATCTTGTAGACCTAGACTTTCAAGATGACCCTCAACCCTTTAGCCGTGAGAGAGTCTTTGTAAACAGATCAACAATGTGTTGTGCTCAAGCAATCTTCGTGGATCACACATCTCCTCGTTACACTATTTCTCGGATCGTGATACTTCCTCTCGATGTGCTATGGTTATGAAGTTTCCTTCGAATTGGCTATCGCACCACCGTTGTCACAAAGATAAGGTGATGGGAATTTCAATATTTGGAACAACTTGAAATCAAGAAGGAATTTCCTTAGCCAAACAACCTTTTTAGTTGCTTCACAAGTAATGACATACTCAAATTTCTCCATCGTGGAGCCGACGATGCATCCCTCGCTGATGCTTCACCATACTATAGCTCCTCGTTGGGGGTGAAAACCGATCCCGATGTGAATTTTCTAGATGTTGGGATTTGTGCCCTAAAACTCGTAGTTTGTAATTATGTTCTAATTAATGTAATAAAGTGTTATTATTTCAATAAAGTGTTATTGTTCGTTATCTACGAGTTTGCCTTCATTCGCACTCCTAAATCAAATAAACTAAACATCCAAGGTCATAAATGAATCTTTAATCAATGTAATGTACATAAAAAGGATTTCTGTTCGAGATACAACCTAAAGGGTCTATAGTTGGGGATAAGGTTTGGGTACCTTACCCTAGTTAAACTATGGATGTTGCCCACTTTGTATTTGATGCAAAACACAGTGATCCTAACGTGTTCGTGTAGATGACATGTGAGTGGGGATATCCTATGTAATAAGATTACATAAGACGGACTACACTAAATAGTAACCTCTAAATTGAACTCCGCTGACTAGTTAGGTTTCTATTTCACTAGGATGACCTAGGCAACTTGATCTCAATCCTCTCAGCAGTTACTTAACCTGCTCTCGCGAGGGATTGTCCTTTGACTAGTATGGGTGAGAGTGGTTAGATTCACGACTCAATATGCCTACCTTGAGGGGGACAAGGCCGAGTGAGCTACGGGAACTTAACTTAGCAAGATGGAATTCACTCCTTCCCGCCTACTAGGGTAAGTAGAGGAATGTTCTCTTAAGTGGTGTCTCCCGGACTTGAACAAAGGGCTCGACCCTCTCATTGGCCCGAGAGGGACTCTGTTTGTTGGTAGGACCACAAACAAATTGTTCATGAGAGAAGCACTGGTACTTAAGGTACAAGATGTAACCTAGGGGTAAAACGGTAATTTGACCCAGCTGGTGTTACGAACATTCGTGAAGGATTGACTTGTTGTTATTGGTCAATATCCATGGACACGTAAAATATATCTCAGCAAAGAGAGAAGAGTGCAACCGTGGGACTTTAGTGGAGTGTTCCCGCAGCTAACGAATGTTGATTGGGAGGTTAATGAGATTAACGAGCAATCTCGTATCGTTGGAGCTTCGATCCAGAGGTCCATTAAGTCCACCTTCTAGCTCGTAAAGGGTTCTTAGATCATTTGAATTTGAAATGTTCAAATTCATTAGGGAATATATTTTATGTATTTAGATACGATATAATATATAGTTTTGGAACTATATATTATAATTTTGATGTGAATATGATTCATATTAAATTATATGAGAGAATTGAATATTTGAAAGAGTTCAAATATTATATTAAATGTGAATGTGATTCATATTTGAAAACTATAGGTTAAAATTTAATGTGCAACTGGATGTACATTAAAACTATAGGTTAAAGAGATGATATGATTAAATGAGATTTAATCCAAATTAAATATATGATATTTAATTTCTATTATTTAAATTAATAATTAAATTTGATTTAATTATTATTTAATAATAATAATTATTATTATTATTATTTTAATAATAAAATAAGGAACGTGTCATCCAAACACGTTCCCACTATTCCTCCTTCTTCTCCCTATCGGCGCTTAATAGGGGAGAAGAGGATGGTTGATTGAATGATCGATCAATTCATTTTTGGGCAAAAATTTGGAGAATTGCTCTCTCTCTCTCACTCTCAAATTCCCTTAATCTTCGAAAAGTTGGAATCCTTCCCACCAAGGAAGATCTAAGCATTCAGAGATATAGAAGGTGCTCACTGTTGGTGGTGTTCTGTTGAAGAAAAACAAAGAACTTTGGAAGTTCCTGTGTTGCTGATTTCTTTTGGAGCAAGGAGTTGTTGTGCTAGAGAATTGGAAACTACAAAGGTATTCTTCTTCTTCCCATTAGTTTAATCGTTAAACTTCTATCATGTTTGCATGTACTACTCCATGCTTTAATTAGATTAAATGATGTATGCTTGTTCTGTATTTTGTCAATGTACTAGTTTTTGTTTCAATTAAAATCATCAAGCAAATTACGATCCCAAACCACGTTTCGCTTACTCAAGGAGATCGATCTTCATCACTAGAATCCTTATCTGGCCCGAAAAACTGTAATCGGAGTATCCAAGAAGTATCAAATCCTTAGTCTCATACACAAGCGTATAATCCCTCGCTCTCCTAAGATACTTGAGGATATTTTTAATTGCGGTCCAAGTGGTCTAACCCTGGATTGGAGTGGTACCTACTGACTATTCCCACTGCATAACAAATGTCTGGCCTCGTGCATGACATATAATACATTAAGCTACCTATTACAGAGGCATAGGGAATACGTCTCATATCCTCAATTTCTTGAGGTGTCTTAGGACACTGTTTTTTAGACAGATGCACTCTATGCCTGAAGGGCAATAAGCCCCTCTTGGAATTTTGCATCGAACATCGGACCAACATTTTGTCGATATAAGATGCTTGAGACAAAGCTAGCGTTTTGTTCTTGCAATCCCTAAAAATTTGAATCCCAAGAACATATATTGCGCCTCTCCCAAATCTTTCATTTGGAATTGGGTCGCCAGCCACTTCTTTATGTCAGTTAGGTATCCTAAATTATTCCGAATGAGTAGGATATCATCCAAATAAAGTACTAAGAAAGCTACTTTATCGTTGATGATCCTCTTGTAAACACAAGGCTCATTAACGTTTTGGTCAAAGCCATAAGACTTGATCGCAGTATCAAATCTTATGTTCCAAGATCTGGATGCTTGTTTCAACCAATAAATGGATCGATTGAGCTTGCAAACTTTTTGCTCCTGACCTTGGGTTAGAACCCTTCGTGGCGAGACATATAGATGCTCTCGTCAAGATTACCATTCAAAAAGGCAGTCTTGACGTCCATTTGCCAAATTTCATAATCATAAAAAGCGGCTATGGACAAGAGTAACCTTATAGACTTACGATAGTAACAGGGAAAAAGTTTCCTCATAGTCAACTCCTTCCTTTTGGGTAAAACCCTTTGCTACAAGTTTTGCCTTAAAGGTTTGTACTTTCCCACGTGATCTCTCTTTCTCTCATAGATCCATTTGCACCCTATGGGTCTTACCCCTTCAGGTTGGTCTACAAGTTCCCAAACTAAATTGAAGTACATTGACTCCATTTCAAGATCCATGGCTTTGATCCATTGGTCCTTATTCACGCCATTCATTGCACTGCTTATAGGACAATGGATCCTCTACACCGTCATCAGGTATGACAACTTGAGTTTCAGCTAAACTCAAGTAGCGGTCAGGTTGGAAAACAACTCTCCCACTGGGTCGAGGCATTCCCAACGATTGAGAAGGATGAGACCGACTCGATGTGTCGGCTTTCTTTATCAACTCTTGATGAAGGTCCATTTTGATCAACAACTCTTGTTCACTCATCATCCGTAGCTTCATTTAATACTAACTTACTACGCGCTTTATGGTTCCTCATGTGATCTTCCTCCAAGAAAGTGGCTTGTCGATCGATACTATCACCTTGTTTTCTTGTGGGTCGTAGAAAAGACCACCTCTCGTTTCTTTGGGGTAGCCAACAAATTGGCATAATCTTGAACGAGGTTTCAATTTCTTTGGGTTTGTCACCAACACGTGTGTCTGATAACCCCAAATCTTGAAGTGTTGTAAACTAGGTTTACGCCCCTTCCATAACTCAAAAGGTGTTTCAAACACTCTCGATGGAAACAGTTGTTCAAGATTTGAACCGCAGCTCTCATGCGTAACCCCAAAACGAGGCAGTAAATCGAGCATAGTTCATCATAGATCAAGCATGTCTAACAAGGTTCTATTTCTCCTTTCAAATACACCATTTTGCTGAGGTGTATTAGGTGCCGAGAGTTGAGATTGGATTCCATGTTCTATCAAATAGTCCTGGAATCTTAGATCCATGTACTCTCCACCTCGATCGGATCGAAGTGTCTTAATGGTTTTCCGTAATGCATTCTCTACTGAAGCCTTATACTCTTTGAACTTTTCAAGAGCCTCAGACTTATGATGCATTAGGTATAAATAACCATACCTCGAATAATCATCTATGTAAGAGATGAAATATTCGTATGCTCCACGAGTTTTAACATTCACCAGACCACAACAATCCGAATGTATAAGTTCTAAGGGTTCTTTGGCTCTATAACCTTTTCCAGAAAAAGGTCACTTAGTCATTAACACTTATATTAATTAAATTAAACATGCATTTAATTATATTATAACACTTATAATATAACCTATCATGCAAACTATATATTATAACTCTTATAATATAAATGATGCATGAATATGTTTAACCTAAGGTGGGATTTTAAATCTATATGACATACATTATGCACATAGAAATTAATTAAAATATACATCACATGCATAAAATAATTAAATAGCAAAAATGGACCTGCTTTTGGCACCTAGGGTAATTATTTAATTAAATAACATTAATATAACATTTATATTAATATTATTTAATAAAATAATTAAATTAAAAAAAAAATTTACAAAATAAAATAATTAAAAAAAACGAGCAAAACTGCCCCATGATGCTCCACAACTGCCCACATCTTGTAACTCCTCGCGAACTGCCCCTCAACGCGTACGACGTTGCAACGGCCGCATCCAACGTTGTGCTCGGCGTGTTTCCACGCCGTGGCGCTGTAACGCTACTCGCAGCATGGCCTCCATCCGCAAGGATAGCGTTGAGACGCCGATGAACAATGTTCAATGCCATCGGCGTAACAACAAACTACTTTGTCGTTTCTTCGCCGATTTTCGCCGCTTTCGCTCCGATTTCTTTACAAAGAACTCTTGCCACGAACGACTCGGACTTTACATACTCGATTTACAACAAAATGCCAAAAACAACGGGCCTTTACATTGATCTCATCAACATAATTTGTAAATCTATTATAGTGCCCAAAACCAAACATCCATTAAGCAAACCAACATTCATCTCATGAAATTAAGGTAAAGTACCCACCTAATTTTAACAAAAATCAGTGCATAACGAAGAACCATCGAAATGTCTCTGATACCAATTGAAGGGAATGAAAATACTCGCGCAGCGGAAGACGATCGAATCGTCAAGGTATCGTTACGCTACTTGAAATTTATTAAAATGATCTAACACTTAGATCTAAGTTAAACATACAATTCTATGGAAGAAAAAAAAGAAGAAGAAATTTACTTACTTGTTGAAGACTCTCTTCAAAGTTTCTTCCAATTGGTCACTTAACACTTTGCAAAAACTCAAGTTCTCGAACTCTCGATCAAGCACACTAACACCACCAATTGGAACCTTGGTTGTACCTATTTTGGAAAGAAGGAGAATGGTGGGATTCTTTTGTGTTTTGGTGAGGAGAGAGTTAGAGAGAAAATGAGACTCTTCTCTTTGGTGAATCCAAAAAATGAGAGTGTGATTGATCTAATCCTTCTTGCAAGAAGGGTTTAAATAGTGGAATAATCATGGAGTTAAAATCCCCACATTATTACCATTTTACTATTAACAATAGGTTATGCAAATCATATTTACATAACCATAAGATATCTCATATCTCATAATCGCAAATCACATTTGCAATAATTGTGGATTAATTAAATTGAATCACATCCAATTTAATTTCTCTCAATTAATTTCTCCAATTAGCCCTAATTCAACAATTAGGCTAACCTATAATTTATTGTGAATCTCATTCACATTAAACTATATATTATATCACTCATATCTCATATAAATGATATAAATTCCTCTAAGCTAAATTGAACACTTCAATTTCATACCAAAACTCTAACCCTTCTTTGAACCTAGATGGAGCCAACCGAGGACCTAATGGACCTACAAATGGCGGGCTCCAATGATCCGAGATTAACCTATCAAACTCTTTGACCCTGTTAATCAACATTCATTAGATACCAGAACACTCCACTAAAGGCCGTAGTTGCATCCTCCACAATGCGTAATATTACGTGTCCACCGATATAACCAATAACCATGAGTCGACCCTTCACAAAGTTGTTCGTGAGACACGGTTGGGTCAAATTACCGCTTTACCCTCGTGGTCTACCTCTTGTTCCTTAAGTCCCCACTGCTCCTCTAATGAACAACATATCGTGATGGTCCAACCATACACAACACCGTTCTCGGCCGGTGAGAAGGTGAGCGCCGCTGTCCAAGCTCAAGACAACACTTAAGGGAACAACCCCTTTAGTTTCCCTAATAGCGGGAGCGAGTGAATTCCATCTCGCGTAGTTAAGTTCCCAGCCTCCCTACTTGGTCCTCGCCCCCGAGAAGATAGACATATTGGGCGAGTAACTATGACCACCCTCACCCGCATTTAGTCAAATGACAGACTCGCAGACAAGAGTCCGTAACACGCACAAGATTCGTGTCGAGTCACTAATGGTCATCTCACGGTTATTAGTCTCATCACAACGGTGTTACATCAGTAGGTCTAATAATTCAGTGGTCCGGCCTTGTACAATCTCATTGCACAGATGCCCCACTCGCATGTCAAGCACATGAACGAGTCAGATCACCTCGTTTATATCTAATACAAAGCGGGCCACATCCACAACGTATCCAGGATTAGGTCTCCAACCCTATCCATATACTATAGACCGTTCGGGTGATTAACTTGAACGTGATCCTCCCTGTGTGTCCACTACACACCGTTCAAGTTCTAGTTCTCTCATAAATTCAATGACCCTGGAGCTTAGTTTATTGGAAAAGTTTGTAAATATTGCGAGACACAAAGTAATGAAATAAATAACTCTTATTAATTTCAAATAGTAATGTACAAAAACGAGATTAGGACAAAAATCCCAACAGTCTCAACGCTGAAGGCAGAAGCGTTTTGCCAAGCGGTCCAACGGGCAGAAATGGACGAATATCAGCGTTGATCATTCTCTCAATTGTGAATTGCAATAAGATCTCTCTCTCTAAAATTATGTTTTCTTCCAATTGTTGGATTCCTTTCCACCAAGGAATTGATCTAAGTAGAATTCAGAGGATAGAAGGTTCTCTCTACTGGTTGTGTCCTGTTTGAACAAAAGAATAACTTTGTTGTTGTTGCTTTGTGATTTTCCAAGTAGAGAGTTGTTGTGGAGGTTGATAACTACAAAGGTAATGACTCCTTTATTTTTAGTTTAGAGTACAACATGTTTAATTATGCTTTAATCCATGTTTAATTAGTTTAAATTGTTTACTCTGTTTTTTTTCCAATGTATAGGGTTTTTGAATAAACCAAAACAAACAAGCAATTCAATCTTAATTACACGCTTTCACGCTCTCACTGGGATTTGATTCCTCTTCAATTGGTATCGAGCAATGCTTGTTTTGTTTTGGTTGAAACAAAATTGCATTGGTTAGTGAGAATTGCATTTGTTATTTTGTTAAACTGTTTATGAAAGTTTGGCCTTAAGTTTTATTTTTGAATTGATCAAATTGATGTAAAGGCCCTTGTGTTTTTGGGCATTAAAGTGCAAAATCGAGTCCGTAATAAAGTTATTGAGTCATTCGTGACAAGTTTGAGGTCATTCGGATCAGATTAGGGTGCAAATTGAGCAATGAGAGTTGTTGTTTTTTCAAAAAGGAACCCATCGGCGCGAAGTTGCAGCTGTTGCAATGCCCCATGTGGCGTTGTAATGTTATTCTCAAACATTGCAACACTGATGAATGGCGTTGCAACACTGATGATCCCTATCGATAAGGGATATGAGGGGTAGCAGCGTTGCAACGCTAGCCCGATGTTGGATGCGAGAGAGAGGGAGGCGGCGTTGCAATGTTGTCCTAAGCATTGCAACACGGGGGTAGTAGCTGAATGAAGAAGTCCGATTTAATGATGGTTCGAGCGGTTCGAGTCGTTGTTAGTCCTGGGTTCGAGCGCTCGGATCCAGCTTCAAGGTATTTTGGATCGGTTTTGGAATAAAATTAGTGTAATTTTATTATTTCTTGCATTTTAGGGCCAAATTTTTTGGTTTAATGACTATTTTCTTTATGAATGTCATTTAGAATTATTCTCACCTTAGGATAAGCATGTTCATGCATTTTATATATATAACTGTTATATGAGAATGATAAAAATTCATGTCTATTTTCATGAGTAATTAGTTATAAATGTTATAATTCAATTATATGAAAAATGAAAAACATGGAGCATGAAATTACTTAGTTTAAAATAAAGTGTTATTTTATTTAAGTAATTTGCATGATTCAAAGAGTTGAATAGCAAAGTATTTCCAATTAGGATTCAATTGTTGGAAATTTCATATAGTTTTTTGTCATAGGTTAATTATTAAAATTTATAAAAGTTATAAATGGGTTTTAGAAACTATAACCTATAACAAAGAAATGCATGCAAACATAGGAACTTGGGTAAAATTAAATTAGTTTTAAAATGTTTAAAATTAATTAGACCTAAGTTTAATTTCTAATGGGATTAGAAATAGCCTTACATAGTATTTTAAATAGTTTAAAGTATAGTAGGACAATAGGACATTGGTTATAAGGGAAATCTACCGGTGATGTTCTGTCTAAGGTTGGGGGTACTTAAGCTGACGGTTAACGGAACACCTCCTACCTGGGAACTGACCTGTAACCTGAGTTGAATTAACCATAGTCTTGTTAGCATGCCTTATATCTAGGTAATTAAAATGTTTATTCACCCAGGCATAAGTTGAAAAGACCTAGTTATAACAGTTATAATAGGCATAAACTTAGATAAATTCTTTTAGCCGGAATCCGACTAAGTTAAACCTATACCCTAACTTTAGGAACTTCATTTGGAGAAAATGAGATGTTCGCATCAAGTTTACTCTCACGTCCTCAAGAATTCACACCGTCATGCTCGGCTACGCGACGTCAATAGGGCGTCCCCCACGGTAAGTGTTTGCATGGTTCAATACCAAGGTGAATGAATGAAGTATCCATAGTAAATGGGAGAAGGACGCGTGTCAACGTATCCTACGGTTTCCTCCATTAGGTCGCACCGTGAGATTTCGATAGTTCGCCTGCTAGGATGCCCTAGAGCAGCCAATCTCTACGAAGGGCATGACTATAGGGATCGAAACACCGCGAACTCCAGAAATGGATAGGGTCTCGTAGGTAATTTGCCAACAGTTGTCTTTCTTAATAGTGTTGGGGTGTATGTCCTAATCTCGTAAAGTTTGTAATATTCGATGTTTTAATAAATAAAGGTTGTTTATTTATTCAAACTTTGTGTCTCGCATTTTTATAAACTTAATCTAATAAAATAAGCTCCAGGGTCATATCCTTTGAGAGAACTAGAACTTCAACGGTGTATAGTTGACACACTGGGAGAATCACGTTCGAGTTAATGACCCGAACGGTCTACAATATACGGATAGGGTTGGAAACCTTATCCTGGTGACACTGTGGATGCGACCTGCTTTGTATTAGATACAAACGAGGTGATCCAGCTCGTTCATGTGGTTAACATGCGAGTGGGGGCATCCTGTGCAATGAGATTGTACAAGACCGAACCGTGAATTATTAGGCCTACTGATATAACACCGTAAATAGTATAGGACTAATAACTTCGTAGATAATCATTAGTGACTTGTCCTTAATCTTGAGCATGTTACGGACTCCTGTCTGCGGGGATCTATCCTTTGACTAGTATGGGTGAGGGTGGCCTGAGTACGCCCAATGCCTACCTTCTTGGGGGCATGACAACGTGTGGAGCTGGGAACTTAACTGCAAAGATGGAATTCACTCGTTCCCAAATTAGGAAAACTAGAAAGGTGGTTCCCTTAAGTGTCGTCTCCATGGCTTAGTCAACGGGCATCCACCCTCTCATTGGCACGAGAGGGATGTTGTTTATTGTTGGACCATGCAACGTAGTTGTTCATTAGAGGAGTAGTTGGACTTAAGGAGCAAGAGGTAGAAACGTGGGTAAAATGATAATTTGACCCAACTGTGACTACGAACAACCAGTGAAGGGACGACTCACGGGCATTGGTTATATCGATGGACACAACTTGTCCTACAATGATGGGAGTGCAGCTACGAGCTTTAGTGAAGTGTTGTCGTAGCTAATGAATGTTGATTAATTGGGTCAAAGAGTTTGACAGGTTAATCTCGTATCATTGCAGCTCGTCATCTGTAGGTCCATTAGGTCCCTCGGTTGGCTCAAATTGGAAAAATTGAGGGTTTTCAATTTGGAGTGGATTTGAAGTGTTCAAATTCATTAATTGGGTATTTATGTCATTTATATGTGATATAATGGACATAATATATAGTTTGATGTGAATGAGAGTCTTAATAAACTATAGAACAAACTAATTGATAAATTAGTGTTAATTTCTAGAAATTGAATTGAGAGAAATTAAATTGAAATTGATTCAATTTAAAATTTCACAATTATGCAAATGAGATTTGTATAATAAGATATGAGATATCTTATATTATGTGATATGCAAATATGATTTGCATATCATATGATTGTGGTAAAATGGTAAATGGTGGAGATCTTAAAACTCCACCATTTGACATTATAAAAGGATGGAATGATAGACATTCCATATCCATCATTCTCATTTTTTGGATTTTGGCATTCAAAGAGATAGAAACTCTCTCAAAAGCTCTCTCTCTCAATTCTCTAGTATTCTCTCCAACCTAATCCAAAATGAGTTCCACCACTCTCCCTCAACCTCCCGAGAACAACCGAGAAGACCCTTTGGAAGTGTCTTGTTGTTCGGTTGGAAGTTCGTTCGAGGATCGAGTTCGTGATTCGTTTGGATCGAGAGAGATCGGGGAGGAAATTGAAAAAAGGTATTTCAAGAGGTAAGTAATCCATTTACTCACGGTTTTTCCTTCTTAAATGCATGCTTGGCCTAGAATTGTATGTTGATACTTTCAATTTTAAGAAAACAGATACACAACGAATCAACGACGTTTCACAACGCTTTCGCAGCGGGAAATCCATTCCTTACAATTGGTATCAGAGGCCAACGCTGGTCTTCGTTGTGTGTTCTGTATTTTCTTAAAATTAGGTGGGTAGCCTTAATTTTCATGAGATGATTGTTTCGGTTTGCATATTGAATGTTTTCGGTTCTGGCACTTAGAATAGATTTACTTTTCTGTGGATGTGATCAATGTAAAAGCCTATTATTTTTTGGCATTTTAGAAAGTAAATCGAGTCTGTAAGTTCGGATCGTTCATGGCAAGAGTCGTTGTGAAGAAACAGAGCGAAAACGGGCAAATTCCAGCAAGCAGTGTTGTTGTACAGAGGGTAGCGTTTCGACGTTGTTCATCGGCGTCGCAACGCCATCCATGCAGGAGAAAGGCGCGCCGTAGATCAGCGTTGCAACACAAGGCGTTATGTTACAATGTCGTTGGCTTGACGCTGAGCCAACGCTGTCCACGGTGTTGCAACGCTGCAGAGTAGTGGGTAGTTGCTGCGAGAATTCCGCGCGAGGTGGCTTTGAGGGGCAATTTTTTTGGCAGTTTTGGCTGATTTTTTATTTTAAATTTATATTTAATAATGTAAATTAAGTTATTTATTAATTGTATTAATTAATATTGATATAAGTATTATATTGATATTAATTAATTTAATTAATGTCCCTAAAGTGCAAAATCGATCCAATTTTGCTATTTAAAATTATGCAATTGTTGTATGATTTAATTCTATCTGCATAATGTATGTCATATAGTTTTAAAATCTCACCTTAGGTTAAGCATTTCATGCATCACTTTATATTATAAGAGTTATAATATATAGTATGCATGATAGAATTATATTATAAGAGTTATAATATATAGTATGCATGATAGACTTATATTATAAGAGTTATAATATAATGCATGTTTCAATTTAATTAATATAAGTGTTACATTATAAAAGCACTAACATGCATTTATACATATGATGTAGGTATGTTATATAGTTTAAATATTCATGTGATGAATGATCAAACACTATAACATAGAAATGCATGTAACCTAAGTTAATTATTAGTTTTAAATTGTTTAGAATTTGAATAATTAGACTTAGGTTTTCTAGTTCTAATGAGATTAGAATTAGGAAATCAATATGACATATGAATGGTGACTAATTAGTAACTCTGTCTAAGGAAGGTTTTGTCTAAGGTTGGGGTATTTAAGTTGACGCTTTACAGAACACCCCTACCTGGGAACCGACCTGGGAGTGAATTTGGTCCGAAGATTTATAGGTTATATTTTCGTGAGTGTCGTTAATTAAGGGTTAATTAAATTTACTCACATAGACCTAAGTTAATAATTTGATTATAGACTTAGGCTAATCCAATATAAGA